>OV121086.1:20127322-21327322 GCA_921293015.1 Phorcus lineatus | reverse complement strand
CTGAAATTTGTTGGGATATATCAAGTTCTCTCCAAACTACTTACCCTAGAGCAGGAGGCCTGATGAGTGAGTTGGTTAGCTGTTACTACTGGTCAGTGCTGGCGGTGTTGCCAAGGTTACATCTGTTAATTATCTAAGAGCCATGTATTTCTAATGAAATGGCATGCATTTATTTGAGACAAAATCCAATTTGATGCTCACAAACTTTAGGATACCTAAAACATGTTGAATAAGAATTACAAAGCTGTAATCAACCATCAAAGATAAATTGTAATGTTACAATTTGGAAACAAACATGACTGGAATGATTGTTCCAATTTTCCATCATTTATATATGCATCAAATATATTAATTTGATATAAATGGTTATTGTATAGATATTGCATGTCACCTATGTACAGAGAAAAAGGCATCATAGATTTAGATTGGGTTGCCCTATAAAAGGTTTTGAAGACTTTCGCACATAAACTAAAGGATATCTTGACAGCCAATTGTCTGGTGCCCTGATAACTATGGCTTTACATTTCATCTGGGAATATCTTCTCAATGACTACCATTATTAATTGCTTACTTTCTTTCAGGGTGATACAATCAATGAGACCTGTTTGGTGCTATTTGCTAAGGATTATCAATATTCTGTAAGTAAAGACTGACCAATCTTTTATCCTTGTCAATCGTCAAATTACCAAAGATGAACATGCCTGCCTTAGCAAGTTCGATACTTATCAATCAGCCTCTGACAAATAATTTACTCTTTATTTACACTGCTCAATTCAAAGTGGTCATAATATGTATGTTATTTGTATATGGACTAAATAGTTGTTTTGATGTTATGTCACTTGCATTCTTTCAGATAATTCCTAACTTCAGTGGTGAACTATGTGCACATTATCCCAGCAAGATAATCCTGTCTGAGTATGAGAAGGAGGAGGCAGCATCAAGCCAGGACTCAAAGTAGGTACCAGGGTGTGGACTTGACAAAAAGCTTTGCTTATCTCTTAACACTGGGCTTGTGCAGTAGGTACCACGGTGTGGACTTGGCAAAAAGCTTTGCTTATCTCTTAACACTGGGCTTGTGCAGTAGGTACCAGGGTGTGGACTTGGCAAAAAGCTTTGCTTATCTCTTAACACTGGGCTTGTGCAGTAGGTACCAGGGTGTGGACTTGGCAAAAAGCTTTGCTTATCTCTTAACACCGGGCTTGTGCAGTAGGTACCAGGGTGTGGACTTGGCAAAAAGCTTTTGCAGAGGCTGGCCTATCGCCTACGGTCCACCTGGGTTGTTTTGAGGGAAAATGACATGAACAAAGGCGCTGTACTTTTACTAATTAATATATAAAAAAACATATGTAAGGTTAGAATATCCACACATTTACAAATGATTAATGATAAAACGAAGCAACTATATCTTGTAATGCTGTAACAAGGCTTGTGCATCTCTCGTCATTTTTGTTTTATTTTATGAACCTGGTGCTCTTGTCCCTTTAACACTGTGCTTATGCCACATTAAAAGCACTACTTAGCTCATTAGACCTGAAATGTTAGATGGGTTAATGGCGTGTAGTGGTCCAGCGTCCTTCACATCTTCCCTTAACTTTTCACTTTTTCAACTTATCCAGTGTAATGTGTAAATTCAATATCCTACCCCCAAAAATATGGGCGTGGCAAGGGTGCTTATTTAGGGCAATTAACCAGAAACCAAATTAGTTGGCATAAGAAGTTGAATTTTCAGATTAACGTCTTTGTTGAGTCAAGATTAAAGTTTGAAGATTTTGGGTCAATCCCCCTCATCCTCGGGCGCGTCAGGGTATCTACCCTCAAATCTTCTGTTGTATCTCGAAGATATATTAGGAATTTAGAGTATTTGTAAATTTCCTCTCACCTTAAATATGGGCGTGACAGCGGTAGATTTTTAACCCTTAAGATGCGGGTCCCGGGCCTGTCCGGGTTGAAATTTGCTTTGACCGCATGTCCTCTGGGCGAGATGCGACATCGAAACTCTATTTTTCTCACGCTAGCTCATTAACGCCGAGGTGCACAGCAGCGAAGGACGGGCAATTGTTGCACGGCAGTAGTGTCAGTTTAACGCTAGTACTTTCCGTCCGTGTGTCGCTAAGCTACCGAATTTTGTTTCGTTGGTGTTCTAAATAATGCGCGTACATGTTCCGAAAATTATGCAACGATTTACACCGTGAAAAAGATTTTGTTGAATTTTACATCACTATAAAGACAAATGAATTGGCTTTAATTCCCTATATCAATTATTATGCGCGCAAATAAATAAAGACTCAACAAGTGCCGTAAAAAGAACAACTTTCGCACTTCGCAATTCCGTTAGTGACGGAAATAGGGAAACTTTGGCACTTCATATCCCCGTGTACAAATGACACATTTCAAAACCATTTATATCATTATCAAGAGGAATAAATTGTCTACAAAGTGATATATAAAATGTACATGTACAAACGAGACAAAATATGTCGGGGATCTTTCGCCGGGCACCGCCATCAGGTCATAAGAAAATGTGTCCAACGAAAATGTTCGTGTTCGAGAAAAAAAATTTCAGCTGACTTTCGTCGGGCACCGCCAGCAGGTATGTGTTTTTCTCTGCCAAATTTGTGTTGGTCGAGGAAACTCATTTTTGAAAAAAAAGTTTGGTAGCATTCCAATGTATTAAATAGTTTGCTATATATGTCGGGATGGCATGAGTTCCTTCGAGTGAAATAAAGACAAGGGGCCGGGTGCTCGTTGACTACGGCCGTCCCGACAGATAGGCCCGTGGAACCTATCATTCTCGGAAGAGAAGTCAAGAGTTGAAAAACTTTTGTAATCCACAACTGACAATCAGAACTTTCCTGACGTAGAAGGCAGTTGTTCGCGACTCGCCGGCTCGTTGCATAGGAGTCAGAAGGCGGCATCAGGGTTGATAATGTTGATACAACGTCGGCGGCCGTCGGTGCCATCGGCACCTTCGGCGGGATTGTGAACTTTTGTTTCAAACACTTACAAAATGTGGCAATTGAACGTCCATGAAGCTCACATTGAATTTCTCTGTACAACAGGTCATGTGTTGATGTTATTATATCTTGCGTGTGCCTAAATTATTTTCAATCATTTACAGATTGATGTGAAAGATGCCTAAGGCCAGGAGGCCGCGAACCAGGAGTTGGGAAGGTCCGTCAACGTCTAGCGACGACGACTTCATCAACGAGGTCCATGCCGATGAAGCTTCTGATATGGAATCAACTGATGAGAGTGATAGTGATAGTGACAGTGACAGTGATGGTGAAAGTGACATTGATAGTGATGTAGAAAATAAGAAACATTGCAAGACACATATTAGCAGCTACGGGTGAAACTGCTACGACTGGTACTTCCACAGAAGAAGAGTTCAGTGGCTTTGATGAGCAATATAATGAAATGGACACACATTTTGATGACCGTGACAACTTTATGGAACGCTGGACAGAGGGTCCGAGGCCACGTGGACGTGTTGATCTCCAATTTACTGGCAAAACGGGATTAGGACGCTTCATAGAATTGCCTGATAACCCACAACCTGTAGACTATTTCGGGTTGTTTTTTCATGAAGATGATTATGGATCAATGGCAGCAGAAACCAACAGATACTTCCACCAACAGGTTGACGATACGGTTCTAAAGCCCTGTTCAAGGTTGAGGCAATGGTATGATACGAATGCTGAAGAAATGAAAGTATTCGTAGCAATGACTATAGCAATGTCTTTGGTTGTACAGAGAAACTTTTCTGAGTATTGGTCATCGAGTGATGTGACGTCGACGCCTTTCTTTGCCAAATGTATGCCTCGTGATAGGTTCTGGTTATTACTAACGTACCTACATTTGAATGATAATAACCAAATGCCGGGACGAAACACACCCCAGTTTTCACCAATCAATAAACTTGGCTATTTGTACAAGCGCATCGTGCATCGTTTTTCCAGAATTTACAAGCCGCATCAAACTATTTGTGTTGACGAAGGGTTGGTGCCTTGGAAAGGCCATCTGAGTTTCAAAGTATACAATCCCGACAAGCCGAAGAAGTATGGGATAAAGGCCTACATGCTGTGTGACTCAACCAATGGTTATGTTTGCAAGTTTGAACTCTACACTGGAAAAACAAATGAATCTGTTTCTGTCGGTGGGAAAACGTATGATCTCGTCATGGACTTGGTGAAGGATTATGCTGGGAAAGGATATCATGTGTTCATGGACAATTTCTATTCCTCTGTGGCATTGTATATAAACTTGTGGGAAATGGGAACTGGTGCAACTGGGACGTTGAGAGGCAATCGCAAAGGCATTCCTGAAAAGCTAAAGAAGGCACAGAAAAAACAGAAGAAAGGGGATATGATGATCTATCACAATCAAGACCTACTCGTTGTGAGGTATGAGGACAGGAAGTCAGTGCTGCTCATGTCAACCGTAGAAGACACTGAAATTGTAGAGACAGGGAAGAAGAACCGAGTGACTGGGGAAGCAAATACGAGACCAAGTATTGTGCACGAGTACAACAAATATATGGGAGGTGTGGATCGGGCCGACCAGATGCTGTCGTACACCCCGTTCAAAATGAAAACTCTTAAATGGTGGAAGCGAGTGTGGTTTCATGTGTTAAACGTTGCCATGTTGAACTCTTACATTCTCTATAAAGAATTCTCAAAAGACAAAACCTTGAAAACAAGCCGTCAATTCAGAAAAGATATAGTGCAGCATATGATCACCTTCGCAGACACGGAAAAAGTACCTTCCCTGCGTAGACGTCCTCGTGGCAGGCCAAGCACAAGCGACGAAAGTGTGTTACGTCTTCATGGTCGACACTTTCCATCAAAGATTCAGCCTGTTGGAAAGAAGAAGAGGCTTTCCCGTATGTGTGTTGTTTGCTCCAAAGCGAAAAGAGAACTCTTTCGAAGGGCAGTGGAAGAAAGCAATGAGCCAGTTCGAAAGAAGAAAAGGGTAGGCAAAGAATCTTCTTACGAATGTAGCGAGTGTAATGTGGCTCTATGTGCAGCACCATGTTTCAGAATTTATCACACGTCACAAGATTGCACTAAAGCTTATATCAGTTTGATGTCAGAGAAGGAAAATGAGGGGGATAATCAAGAAGATTGAAGAAAGAAGAAAGAAGCAGAAGTGTGGATGAGCGTTACTCTCCTTATAAAGTTTATTCTTCACATCAATAAGGTGAATGAGTAATATAAAATACTGATTGTCAATAAAATAATCTTTTTTTTAAGTCGTAAAAGAGACAGAGAAAGTCAATGTGAGCTGTCACTGGACGTTCGATACGAGCCGCATCACGAATCTACCCCGATCTTTCGCAATTTGTATTCTTAGAATCGGGTGGCGAAACTTCATACTTTTTACATCATCGTAAAGGGAAAAGAACTGGCTTTGATTCATTTTGAAATGTGTATGTGCGCAACACATAATAAAGAAGCGGCAAATAATGCGAAAAATGTCGCAATTATCAATTTTTTTACCCAAATGTCTGAGGGTACCCCTCTTTAACGGTTCATATCTCCCGAACTATTTGGCACTTTTTAATTTTTTTTCCACCTTTCTCACGCGGAAAGAATGATCTTTAATTCCGTGTATAATATGCATGTGCGCAATTAATAAAAATGGTGTGGCGAGTGCAGCAACAAATGTCGCAAATAAAATGATTGTCAAAATCTATTTTCAAGTAGTTGAGGGTGTCGCTCTTTAGCGGTTCATATCTCCCGAACTATTTTATACTTTTTTATATTTTTTTCACCTATTTCAAGGGAATAGAATTGTCTTTAATTCCATGTATAATATGCATATGCGCAGTCCATAATAACGATGCGGTCAATGATGCGACTGGTGTCGCAAATAGAACGCTTATCAAAATTTGTTTTCAAGTAGTTGAGGGTATCACTCTTTCGTTTTTCATATCTTTTGAACCAGTTGGCACCTTTTCATTATTTTTTCACAGTCGTAAGGACGAAAGATTTATCTTTATTTCCATGTATAATTTGTACATGCGCAGCAAGAAATAACGATGCGGCGTGCGTATAGAATGATTGATTTTATTATCTCGGAATGTTCGCCCGCGTGTGACTGCACGCGCCGAGAGGATCGGTACAGCAGGAAGCAACGCTGTTGCTTAGAACACTGGCACTCGCATGCTGGTGCCTCGGGGGTGCCCCGGGGGTATAACGGTACTAATTAGCGTACCGATGCCAGACTGCCCAAGGGAGAATTAGTTCTGGCTAAAAATCCCGTTATGTCGGAGCATCCTCGGGGTACCCCCAACCATCTTTCGCGGCGTATATCTTTTGAACAGGGTGACATTTTCTAACAATCTTTTATCATCATAAAGAAGAATAAATTGTCTACAATTCCATATATAATACATGTATGCGCGCTAAGTATTAGGGATTTTATTCAGCCGGATATAAAGACAATCTTTAGATAATTGTAGAAATCTAACTAGAGGTCGCATTGTAAAAAAATATATATCATCGTAAAGAGGAATAATGTATCTTCAATTCCATATAAAAAAATTAATTGTGCGATTATATTTAAGGATTTTGCGTAACTCTAAATAAAGACAATCTTCATATTGCAATAGAAACCGTTCTAGGTAAGATAAAAATTTCATTCAAAGTTTCGGATAAAGATCGTTCATTTGTGTACGGGATTGGCGGGCTACTTTTGTATCGAACGGTCAGTTTCACCCGTAATCCGCCATGGGAATACACCATTTATCGAAAAAACAGCCGCGACTCGCGGTGCGAAATAATTCAGCCACAGGGGCTAATTGCGTTATTAGCCTAGCGAGGCGAGTGCTGGAAAATTCAGCCACGGGGGCAAAACTGGTCAAAATAATATTCAGCAACTTGAGGGTTAATATCTATTCGATATTTTGCTTTTTTTAGGATTATTGATGAGCAATGTTATATAGATAGGGACGATATTTCTAAAGAGTTACATTTTATTCCTGTAACATAAAAGAAGACGATGAAAGGATATTAATTCGGAACTAACCGTCCTCTCCCCCTTCAAATAAAACAAGGCTATTAGTACAGCCCACTGTGGTAACTTGAGATGGAAGGGATTGATGGAGAGCCTCTAGCAGTGTCTAGTCATGCTCTTATTCTCTCATTATTTCAGCTTCTAAGATGCCTGGCGGTTAGAACAATCGAAAAAAAAGTACTTTATGAGACGATAAAGGTATAGTTTTTTCATGACGTAACAATTGAATGACGTTATATCCGATCTTCCCCGCTGCCCCCTCGTGATCACGCGTCCATGATAACCTTTCATCTCGATTCTTCGAACAACATGGCTTATCCCCCTATCAAGGTCTAACGACATAATCGTATTAATGTTTCTAGTAATAGAGACAAGTTTCGAATCATCTATTTCTATTTACCGTAAAGAAGAATGGACAGAAAATGCTTGTCTACCGTCGAGTGACCGCGTTGTTTCACGTCAGGTCACGGCGCCCCGTGGGACTGTGACGTTGGTTCACGTCAACCGTCTCTACCAGGTTCAATGTGACATGGACAACCTAATAATTAAGTAATTCTAGGTGTACAGCCCCAACAGTCTGCTTATATAAGAGACTAAAGCATCACCTTCAACGTTTATGACAGCAGCAAAAAAATAGATGTCCGGATCCAGTCCGCCATCACGCTTCCAAAACAATCAATACCCATAATTCTTTGTGGAATGTTAACCACGTGATAAGCCCTGCATAATCGCACGACATGAGTTTGTAAAAGTAAAGTTGTTTTTTTAAAAACAAGAGGTGTTAATTTGTTTGTTTAAGTTTTTAAAGAAAAAAATAAGAAGAAAATATAATTCAAAATTGAATAAATGAAAAAGTTGAAGTGCAAAACTGCAGTAATCAAAGCTTTAACCAACTAAATGTCGTCTCTAGGGGTTGAGTTCCATACTTGGAATAGCGAACAGTTAGCCCTGTTCATGGATTATTAATGTGAGCAATGTAAACACTATTTTTTATTTCGAGATGATTAAAATCAGAGTGTTCCCCGTATAGATTATTTTAGCATCTTAGAAAAGAAATAAAGTTCGCTTTACCCCAATGTGTTTTGTAATAAAGTATAGTTTTCCCTGAACTATTATAACGTTAAAGCACTGGACGGAGTGCTTTAACGTTATAATAGTTCAGGGAAAACTATACTTTATTACAAAACACATTGGGGTAGAGCGAACTTTATTTCTTAATTATATGCCATAAACATTTAAACATTGTATTACTTGAGAAAACATTTGTTTAAGATCTTCAACCTCAAATATTAAACGATTGCTATCCTGATGAGCTACAGAGCCCACAGCTCTATGTTTTACTTTAATGATATATGTTTAATTCTGTTCAATGATATATCTAATTGTAACTAAATTTTGATTTTCATTTCTTCTTTTAGGGTTGAAAGCATATTTGATCTAGGCAAGCTCAAGGACCTTTTCAAGCAAGCTAGATTTGCACGCTGCCGATCCAGATTTGTTGTACCCGTGATTCTGTTTGAAGGAAAAGTATGATTGTCTTGTGTTGTTATATTCTTATTAAATCTTGCAGAACTTAGAATATCATGTGTTAAAATGAAAATCTACTTTCTTCAGAGTTAAAGTTATGTTCTCTATCTCAGAGAAGAATCATGAAATAAATGATGATTATATTATTATAAGGACATTTTGACAAATATACTTCCTAGATAGGTACAGACAAATTTTAATTTTTTAATTGATGTTTTTCAGCAAATTTGTCGTTCAGCTACGTTATCTAGTGGAGCTGAGATGTATGGCAGATCAGGATTTGATTTCTTTTTCTCAGGTTTGTCTAAAATTCCTTGTAAGACTCTCAAGATAAGTGTCTTACTTCCAAATTTTCAATTTATGATTTCATGTCTGTAGATATTGATAACTCATCACATAACCAAGTCAGAATACAAGTGCTGAGTCAATAAAGGGAGAAACAAGCTTTTACAGGCCTTAAAGCCCTTATGATAAATCCAAGGGCTCTGATAACTTTCTCCCTTGTTCATATTTAGGAATCGTAAAGCAAAATCAACCTGGTATGATTAGTAGTTTATTTGTACCATGTTTATTAGGAAACATGAATGAGATCAAATCGTAGCAACTTTAGTATTGAAATTTTCATCAGTTTTCTAAACTCTTGATCAAATAAATTCCATGGAATATTTTGGTGTACAGGATAACATGACTTGCAATATCTCCCCCAACATTTTCTATTTCAATCTTTCTGGTACTTAAAGATCGGGTGAAATGCCCTATGGTCGATTTCGGAATTCGTTAAAAGGGATTACAATTTGACGTGGACTCAACTTTAAATTTCTGAAATCGGCCGCTAAACAACATAATTACGGCTTTGTAATTTAATTGCCTAATTACGACCGGCGAGCAGAACCTGAAAGGCCCTGTGGTCACTGAAGCGTGAATCTTTCGTGACGTGCTAGTTGGCATATCATCATTCGCTCGTTATGTAAAACAACACTAGCCGATAGTAAATCTCACAGTTTAACTGTCGGTTTTACCTACTAAACGTTATGCAAACAACTAAAACCTTAAAGGAATCTATTGTTTAATTCATTTTCTGGATATTTCTATTTTTGCAAGCGCAAGACCCTGATTAAATACGATGCTGTGTGCACTTTCCTACGGAATGTTTTTCAAAGTCACGACCCTGCGCCATGTTGTCATAGTTATAAGATTGCGCTAACGCGTGAGATCCCGGAAGTATTTCTTACATGAACTATGCTCACTTATTGGACATTATATTGAGGGATGCACCGGCATCCTTAATCCCATAAAAACCTTTATTAAGTATTAACGCATAATGTCCACCAGCTATTTAGAAAGCGAGATATTATTATCTATGGAATGTGTCTTATCATGTTCAGAAACGCTAATTTCAATTGACGGGGACGATACTTTTCCTTACTTATATGAGCCAAATGACAGTTCGAGTGACACAGAAACAGAAGAGACGACAAGCAATCAAAACAGAGACAGATTGAACAACATCGACTGGTTTTAATTTCTTTTGGCATTTTCAATTTTATTTTTATGCTATTACAACAAAACTCAGAATTTACTATTAATGCTAAATTGCATTGGACTGATTATTTTAAAAAACAATTCTCCATTATATCTATATATTTTTTCAGTCAACAGAAATAATAAAAATAAAATTGAATGTATTATTGACCATTGATTATTTGAATATGATTTCCATATTTTTATGTATTTTGGCGTTCACACAATTTTCTAAATGTAATGTAGGCATGTAGTGTATGGTGAGTGAGACATTATTGTTGATATCGTCGTAAGAATAGCTAAGTGGAAGTCAAATCCTATCACATTTGTAGGTCATACATCATAAATGTACATCCAAAGATAATTTCCTGGGTCCCGTTGCACAAAACTCTAAGGTAGCCTTAAGTCACTAAGGTTAACCTTGAATTTAAGTTGTTCATCAATTACGACGTCTGCCAAATGTTTTCACAACAATCAAATTGGTTTAACTAGTTTGTTTGTTTTTTATGACACACAGGTGGCCGTTATGTAATCCTATCGCATTCAATTTCAATTCTTGATTTAATGGTCTCTAATTATACCTTTTGAATTTTAACGCCTTGGACCCGCCAAGCGGAATATATGTCCTGTCATAATGGCGTAACTCTTGGCATTCGACTGGTACTTAGTTTATTGTCACGGCGTCCGGTCATTTTGAACCAATGAACTTGTAGAATATATATTCAACCAATAAATTAAGAGAAGGAGATTTGGCTCATGCACCTCTAAGGACGATGACACACATTTAAAAAAGTACATCGTGAATAACGGGACCCAACATTCTTTAGGATTACATAGGATGTTTCTAACGCTTGCGTCAGGTATGTTTTCATGTCATTTAATGTTAAATTTAAAGACAGAGATATTGCAACACGGTGTGAGATGTTATACTAGATAAGAATATGATATGTGTTAGTTTAATACAAACGAATATTCCAATAAGTACTAAGTTGTCATGAAGGTGAGTGAAACAAAATTATTTGTTCTATAGTCATTAAAAAAGTTTCTACATTGTCTCCCGTTTTTTACATAAACCTTCATTTTTTCGAGACAATTTATAACTTCATATCGATAAATACATGTTGTAACACTACGTGATATCCCATTGTCATTGGATCTCTCACCGACCAAGTTCTTTACCTTTTTGATTTAAACCCACCCAAGAAAACCGCGTCCAAGGATTGTCACAGTCTAATTAAGATGGATTTGACGACTGAGAGGGAAAGTTGATATCATGAAGCCGTTATACATCGTATTTTGGAATTCTTTCGGTCATGCTATTGCCTCTATTTTGCTGTTGAATTAGCTTAAAAATACAGAGAAAATCAAAGGGCTGGGCTTTCAGCTGCCCACTAGCACGTCACACACTGGGCGTGGCTTCGAGTCATGCTTCGGTGATTTTGTGTAAGCGTTCGCCAGTCTCATTAGGCGGCTATCCAAAACAGGGGTATAAAAGGTCTCCTAGTAGTCGAATTAAAGCGTATATTTTCAATTTGTTTGGCTCTATTGATTGATATAAGTGAAGCGAATACAGATACTAATTTGTAATAATCAAATTCATGCGTTACTTCTCCTCTTTAACACATCATACCATGCTTTTATGAACATCAGGTATGCACAAGTGGCATTCTGGGGATGAATTTATGTTTGAGTTATAGCTTCTTGAACTCTTTATTCAGAATGATAGTACAACCAAGTCCTTCAACAGTTTCTGATCAATCTCTCGGCAACTTTGCATATGATTAAGCCCAAATTTCTGGAAATGAAAACTGAGTTGCAAATTTTTACTAACCCTGAAAGGTCGGAATCAGATGGGCTAATGGTATGGCCCTTGTCTGGTGTCGAGCGTTGACTTCTCCTCAATAAGTTGCTACACCCACTAAAGCTGAAATAATTTGGGGATTTTTATGGTCAGAATTTGTACTAATAAGACTGACCATCCCGCACTCCCTCAAATATGGGCATGGCAGACATTTGCCCTAAAATCTTAAAAAATCTTCTTCTCCAGAACCAATTGGCATAGGAGGCTGAAATTCTAAGAGTTACATCTTTTGACATGAAGACTCAAATTTTTTTAACTTCAAATATTGGGTGGGTGTCCTCAAATCTTCTTTTGTCTATTCTCAAGAAACCCAAAATGCGAGGAATCTCAAATTGTGAAATTATCATCTCTGGAGGATGAAAACTAAGATGTGGAAATTACATTGTCCTACCCCCCAACAATATGGGCGTGGGAGGGGTGGATAGTTATGGCGATTCACAAAAACAAAAACTTATTGGCGTAAGAAGCTCAGAATTCAGAATAACATCTTTGTGACATGAAGTTTTAAGTTTGTAGATTTGGTCTGTACCTCCTTCAAATATGGTCATGGCTGGGTACACAGCCTCAAATCTTCTGCAGTGTTTTTTTCCACCACCAATCATGCTAGGGATATAAATAGAATGAAGAAAAACATTTTTTATTCTTTGCAATTCAAATGAGCCCAAGTTTATTTCTGTAGTACATTAATGAACAGAATATAAATATAAAATGGTCAACAATGTTGTATCCTATCACTGACTTAGATAAGTCTGCAGTTTACTATCAGTGGACTGACAGTGGCATTGGACAAGCATATGGAAACCTGATATCATAAACATTTCTTTGCTACAGAGCCAATGGCTCTATTTTTTACTCAATCGAGTTTTCTCAGATTTTCTGTTTGTCAAAACAATCTATGAAAAACTCAACTAAGGTTTATTTATGATCTCAATTATCATCAACATTCTGTCTACAAACGCAATGGAGCCTGCTTTTAAACAAGAGAGTAATTGGCGACCAAATTGGTCTGAGGAAGAGAAATTCATCATACAATCATTTATACATGTATCAAAGTTGAATTGATGAAAATTATTATCTATTTCATTTGAATAAAAGTTCTTTATTTTCTCTCTTATGACTGTTGGTCAACTTAAACCTTTGATTGATAGCTTATCTGGTCAGTGATCACCCTTTTGAACTACTATCGTAAGAAAATTCAAATAAGGTAAATTTTTTCAAAGCTTCTGATCTTGTTCCTGGTTTAATTTGAATTTTCTGAAAACATTATGCCCATAAACTTTGATTGTTCAGTGATTTGCTCTTGAATCTTGAAATATTTTTCCATCTCATAAGTTTTCGTGTGTGGTAAAACTTCTGAAAAATTTTGATCAGTATTATTATATATGATCCATTGTAAATAACTCTTCTATTTACTGCATATTCAGAGGATCCATTTTGCCTCATAGGACTGATTGCCTTCAGGGACTGTTTTGCTTTCAGAGCACTTTTTGTTGAGAATCATTAGTTCAACATGTTTAATGATGATCCCTAACTTTGTGATTTTAAAAGTTATTGGTTCTCATCAAAGTAATTATATTTTACTGAGCTTTTAGAATGATTAATTATTCTAACGTGAAGTTAAAACTAGAATGAAATTACTGCGTTCTGATTGGTTCATCATATCAGTCTTGTAGTAATTATTTGCAAGATTCACGTTCCTCTTGGGAAAAATTAAGGGGGGAAAAATGCACTTTATACAACCCCAAAATAAAAAACAGAAGGGTTTTATCTCCTTTTTCTGTGGCAACTTTTTCTAACAAGACTAAATGAAGTAGGCAAAAGTTGTCTCTGCTGGTAGTCAGATGTTGATGAGAGAGAAGAAACTATTGGTTATGGTCTAACTTCCCCCTTTGTTGTGGCAGGTGGAGAGAGTTTCCCGGGAACAAACGGAGAAGAGGCAGAGGACCAGAGGTAACCATCTTCTTTCATTCTGCTCCTCCCTCTCATCTCTAAAGTACAAGGGGAAAACTCTTCAAGTTAATGCTTGTCGTTGCATAATAGATAGTAATACTTATATTTTCTTCTTAAATATTGTATATATTTGAACCATGAATTTAGGTCAGGGGAGTGGGGATTCATGCATGCCATTACTAAAAAACCTATGATACCCAAAACTGTGATAACCCAAATACTAATAGTTAGGGTGATTCTCAGTAATTCATGTTTGTTTGTAATCCAAATAAAGAATTGCTACAAAGATACATTTCAAACAAGGACATTTGGAATCTTTGAGATTGTTTAAGGATTGTTAAACAAGCTTTGTGCCTCTATCCATGTAAAACAGAAACAAATTGCTAGTATATAGTTTATCTACAAAGATCCATTAATATAAACAAGCTTTATCAACTTCCATTATAGATTTGTTGAAAGAGTTTGAAGCCCAATCTCAGTAAGTGATATGTACCCTGTGAAGTTCATTTATATGTATGTCAGAAAGATGAGTTGTATTTATCCTGCCATACATGCATCTTCTACAGTGGCAGTCAGCTGTTTGACCGGTTTCGGGGCCAGGACAAAAAGCTATTGAAGTGCCTCGATGTAGGCTACATCTGTGACCTCATGGTGGAGAAGAAAAAAGTCAAGTTTGGAATGAAGTAAGCATTGAGCTTATGTGTGAAAATCAGATCTAGTTTTAGTCAGGGTTCTGGTTATGATTTACATCAGGCAGACTCTGAAGTTACCAGTCGTTTAGTTGAGATGTCAATGTATGTATTATTACATTGTAAAAATGTTTAGGTTAACTAAGCAATTTCAATCTTGAATTGATGCCTTGTGAATCGGACAATTTAACCAATCAGAATCGAGTCTCCACAACATTCATAGTAGAATGTACGACAAAGGGTTAATCATGCTCATATGTTTTTGTATGGTAAATATCCTGCATTGAGACTAAACACTCCTCAAGGGTTGTAAAATACAATATTTATTCCTTATGCAGGATATTTACTATTTAAAACACATTCCCATGATAACCTCTATAGAATTGAATTATGACCTTTGATGATCTCAATGGCAAGAGACAAGCAGATAGTCTTTTGGAGAGATTAGCTCATTAGTCATTTAAGGCATTTAACACTTGTTTTCAATCACTTAAAATTAAATACTTACAACGTTTAAGCCATTCTCTCCCCACATAAATAAATAAATAATAAATTCCTATACAACCTCTGTCTTATACCAAGATTTCTTGGGCACGTAATGTCGAACGCTGATTGGATGCAATCAAAGTAAGTTGTGCAATCAGCGACGCTGTTTCGAAAAATATCATTCAAATCGCCTAAGTTATTTCCGTAAGCTTTCTAAAAGCTAAACTTTATTTGAATATGCACCTTGCACTTTGAGTCGTCTTTACAGAACACCTACGCCTCATTTTGCGAATGCATCATTGCATAGTTCTATTGAGACATACAATGACCAGCAGATTAATATTGCATGTTTGATGACATTTCATTGGAGATCATCAACTTTTATTTCTTATTCCAATCTTCCACATCAGATGTAACTCTACAGAGTCAATAGCTCTATATATAAATTTGTATACCCTCATGAAAAAAAAGGTTAGTATGTAAAAAATTTTATACAGACTGTGTGATGATTATTTAATTCAGTTATTTTAACCTTTCAGTATTACATCATCAGAAAAGGTTGACAAGGAAAACAGATATGCAGATTTCTGCATACTCTCAGTCCCTTATCCAGGTATGGGAACTATACTTATCTGAAAAAAATCACCCTGTCATAATACAAATCTTTTGAAGATGTTCTGCATTTTATTGTTTATTTGATTCATAATTAAATGATAATATGGTGGAGTGTTTGGCAGTTGTGAGTTGCATGTGTTTAACCCTAAATATTATTTACAAATTTTGTCCTATGGCTTTAACTTCATAACTAATTTTGGTAATTGCAACATTTGTTGGGTCACTTATTGCTCTTTTATTCTGTCTTGGTCCTCGTGAATATATCAAAATGCCACGAGTGGTTTAATGATATGAAGTGTTGAAGCAAGATATATGATACAACTCCTGCTAAGTTGACAAGATGTGGATAGAAAATTTACTTTTTATGGGCTGCTCACTGGGTTTCCATTTATTCATGTGCATCTACAGAATGGAAAGACAATCTTTTTTAACTTTCTTTCAAAATGATCTGAATATTTCATGAGATATTATGAAATAATTGTGTACAAGTAAAGATTATTTGAAAATTGCCTTTGTGTCAGTACTTCTCTGTTTCTTTCTTTCATATAACACAAAGGAATTTTATTATCAAATAGGAAAACACTTCTGCTTTTTCCAGTATAAAAACATTGAAATTTGCTCCGGGGTTCAGAAGACTTGAAGTGCAAATGGCGTGAATTTATTTAGCATACATGATTAAAAGCGCTGAAACCCCCAAACAACACATTTGTGGGCCTTGGAATGCAGTTCCAAATCCCCCACCCCCCCCCCCCCCCCCCCCCCCCCCCCAAATCATTAATGAGGTTTTCAGCCATCAGCTATTGGTTGGGCTAAGGTATTCAAGGGGTGGCACTCAAAATCTAGTTAGTTTGTTAAATAGCTGAGTAATTGTTTCATTGTTTACAGGTTGTGAGTTTTTCAGAGAGTGGAAGGAGAAGTCAAGTGTAGGACAAAACATCTGGTACGACTGGAGCCAGGTAAGTGGAGTGTATATGTAGGACAAAACATCTGGTACGACTGGAGCCATGTAAGTGGAGTGTAAATGTAAGACAAAACATCTGGTACGACTGGAGCCATGTAAGTGGAGTGTAAATGTAAGACAAAACATCTGGTACGACTGGAGCCAGGTAAGTGGAGTGTATATGTAAGACAAAACATCTGGTACGACTGGAGCCAGGTAAGTGGAGTGTAAATGTAAGACAAAACATCTGTTACGACTGGAGCCAGGTAAGTGGAGTGTATATGTAGGACAAAACATCTGGTACGACTGGAGCCAGGTAAGTGGAGTGTATATGTAGGACAAAACATCTGGTACGACTGGAGCCAGGTAAGTGGAGTGTATATGTAGGACAAAACATCTGGTACGACTGGAGCCAGGTAAGTGGAGTGTATATGTAGGACAAAACATCTGGTACGACTGGAGCAGGGTAAATTGAATGAAGGACAAAACATCCAGTATGACTGGAGCATGGTAATTGAGCGAAGGACAAAACATCTGGTACGACTGGAGTAGGGTAAATTGAGTAAAGGATAAAACATCTGGTATGACAGGAGCAGGGTAAATTGAGTAAAGGACAAAACATCCAGTATGATTGGAGCATGGTAATTGAGCGAAGGACAAAACATCTGGTAAGACTGGAGCAGGGTAGATTGAGTAAAGGACAAAACATCTGGTTAACTGAAGCAGGGTAGATTGAGTAAAGGACAAAACATCTGGTAAGACTGGAGCAGGGTAAATTGAGTGAAGGACAAAACATCTGGTAAGACTGGAGCAGGGTAAATTGAGTTGAGGACAAAACAGCTGGTATGACTAAAGCAGGGTAAATTGAGTGAAGGACAAAACATCTGGTAAGACTGGAGCAGGGTAAATTGAGTGAAGGACAAAACATCTGGTAAGACTGGAGCAGGGTGAATTGATTGTGCTGAGTATAGCATTTATTAGAGCTAGGTTATGAAATACCATTTTTTCTAATTTCAGGCATGTTTTTCTCATTCCATTTAGTGCTATTTGCCAGCATTTTCGCAAAATGTATGTCATCAGATTGATTGTTTTGTAATGATTCATTGAATATACTTTCATTTCAATGATAAATCTTCAAGCTTAGATTATAAATTATGCAAATACTGATAAGTTACTGAGCCAGTAAATCTTCTTATTAACATCCAATATTTATCTGTATAATTGATTAATTTTTTTATGTCATTTTATAAATTTTTATAGTCATACATTTATTTAATTATCAAGATGACATTTAAACAAAAGAAAACAACTTGTTAAAAGTGCTCTTGCAATTCTAGAAGCCACGCAAAGAACTTTTCTTAACAGCTTGTTATTACGATTTTAGATCAAAAGGGAGAACACTGCTTTATGTTCAAGTGTGTGAATTTTACCAACTGTTAAGAGATCTGTTTAGTGCAATGGCTTATAATCACATTTTAAAACAATTGTGCTACATGACCAGGGATTCAATGATGCAGCCCTTGACATACCGTCCACCTCCTTGCTATCTCAGCTCCCTTTTGATTGGACCAAATACCGGGTAAGTGTAGCCATATTTCAACATATATAAGCAGCTCAAGGCTTATTTCAAGTACAATGCCAGTTCACTGAGCTATGTCATGACTTCTTTTAATGCCATGCATATGGCCACAATTAACTTATTACGATGCTTCAGTGTAATGGTATATTTATAACCTTCTAGAGTGAGTGATTTATTGTTTAACGCCGCTTGGGCAATATATCAGCCATTAGCGGCGAGAACCTTCTAGAAGTAAGCCATAACTCCTACTTCACCCATGTTTAGCAAAAGGCATATGATAGAAGGTGTGTACTGTATGTATTGTGGTGGTGGATGATGAGAGAGTTCTCGTGTTGCAGCACTGGGACCTGGTGGAGCTCACTCAGAACTACATGAAGGTCCTGCTGCACATCCTCAACAATGGTAGGCTCCACATCTCCTCCTTATCCCACTACCTGTCACCAGGCTTGTACTTACACTGCACTTATACAGACAATACAGACACTAGCACATTATCTTGCAATCATCTTTAATTCTGCAAAATTGACAAATTGAAAAGGGATGAAATAATATAATTTTTGGCCATCATAGATATTTCTTCTTTTTTTTTTTTTCAATCTTTTTTTTTTCATATTTCTTTTTTGCTCATGAGTCATGAAGAGCTAGATGGACTTATGGCATGGCCTGGTGTCCAGCATATGTTGTCCATTGGGTATACTCTGTGAACTTTTCACATTTTCGACTCTTTCTTGGGAACCACTGCACTCCAAAACCTTAGGTGTTGTGGGGATGTACTTTGTAATGTAATGTAATAATTATTGCGAAAAACCTTACCTCTAAACCAACATTGACTAATATCTCTCTTTCGGAGAGATCGTACAGAGCGTGAGAATAATTTTTTTTTTTTAGTGGTGTGCGTGTTGTTCTTCCCCGATTATCTCCCCTTAGTTACCTCCCTTGAATTTCAAACTCAGCTGTCATTCTTTTCTCTGTACGCCGCGAGATCGGTCGTAGTTTGTGTGAGAGAATTCTTGAGTTCACTCAAGTCTTGGATACCTTGTGGGGTTTTTTGTGAATTACCTCAGTGTTTTTCCTTCGGATTATTGTGAGTTCTCATCGGATTACCTGTGTGATTCTTACGGATTACTTGTTGGAAATCAGTGAACTTCTGACTTGGGTGAGATCACTCCTTTTTCTTGCGTGTTTTTGTAAGCTTCTTCCCCATAATGGCTTCTGTTCAGAAGAAATGTTTGGAATGTCAGCGCTATTTGTGTAAGGGCGATCCCCATTCCCTGTGTTATTCTTGTAGTGACAAAATTCAGTTTTCAGTTGACGAAAGATGTTTACTTTGTAATCACCTAACTCTTGATGATTGGCAGATTATGCCTGTATTGGATAAGGATTTTGCTAGACTTAACCCCCGTGCCCTGTCTGCTAATCAATTTCAGTTTTCGAGATTGGACTTGATGGAGATTGATCGTAATGTACGCCTATCTCAGGATATTATCTCTTACATCAACTGGTTTTGTGCGGGTATTAGAGAGATGTTTCCTCCCAAGTTTACTTCGTATGAAGGTATTACTCCTGACACTCTTCAGACCATGAGGGCTGACAATGTAGCCATGGCTCACGGATTTCTGGACTCGGTTTACCTGGCTTCTCAGGATTTAGCCTCAGCCTCTTCGAACTCGATGTCTCGCATCCTTTTAGCGGAGAGGCAACAGCATATCTCGCGAGTTCGGGATCTACCTACAGACGTAAAGGACTCTCTCTTAGCTCAACCTGTTCAAGCACCGTCCCTCTTTAATGGAGCATGCACTCAGGCTAGCGAATCGCAGGATACTATGACTACCAAGTCCCTCAATCAAAAGTTCACTCAAGCCTTGATATCTAGAGGTTCTTTCCAGGGACATCGTCGTGGGAACTCAAACCCTTACGACCGCTTCCGTCCCTCGACATATCCTTGACAATTCCCTTCCCTCAGCCGACCTTCCACTCTGCAGTGGGGGGCCGTCTGGGTCGATTCTTACGGAATTGGGAGACAGTGTCTGACGATCAGTGGATCCTGTCAATCATCGCCAGAGGCTACATCCTTCAGTGGGATCGAATTCCGCCAGTTGCCGTCCATTCTTAAGGGGAAAGATTCTTCCTTCAACGGCCAAGTTACAAGCCGCTCTTACTGCCATCGAGCAACTCTTGGAGAAGGACGCCATTACGGAGTTGGATTCCGCCGACGTTTCGCCAGGCTTTTACTCTCCCGTTTTTCTTGTGCCAAAGAAGGACACAGTAGAAATGAAAATGATTATAGATCTAAAAGTGCTCAACAAATCCTTCCTAAGCAGACCTCCCAAGTTCTCTATGGAATCCCTCAACAACATCCGCAAACTGATTCTTCCACAGTCCTTGTTTGCCAACCTCGACTTGAAGGATGCATACTTCCACATCCCTATCCATCTGAAATCCCGGAAGTTCCTTCGTTTTGCCCTCAACAACCGCCGGTTCCAATTCAAGGTGCTTCCTTTCGGGATCTCCATTGCCCCATGGCTGTTCACCAAAGTCACAGCCCCGGTTCTCCAGTTCCTTCACTTAAATTACGTGTTCATTCACGTGCTACGTCATCAGGATCAATCTACCCTCCGATACCACCTGAGGCTGGTCAGTCATGTTTTCACCCACTTGGGCTGGATTATTCATCCGGACAAGTCGGAGTTCAACCCGTCTTTTCGGATCAAGTTCCTGGGAGCCATGTTGGATTCGACAACCTCAACCATTGCTCCATCGGAGGCCCGTTGGACAACGATACAGTCTTCAATCCAACTTCTAACAGATACCAGCAAGAAACATTCTCTCAGGAGATGGATGTCTCTGGTGGGTTCTCTTACGTCGGTTCAGGCCTTCATCACGCGCGGTCGGTTAAACCTGCGCCACATTCAATCTTGGATCAACAGCTGCCGTCATCTCCCTCTGGACTCCAAGATTGTGCCTACGAACCTGGTTTGCCGGGAACTTCAGTGGTGGACCTTGCGCACGCACGTCATGTCAGGCTGCCCATTTATTCTTCCTCCGCCTCAACACATGATCTACACAGATGCGTCGAACGCGGGCTGGGGTACACATTGGAATCAGCACATTTTAAGCGGATTCCCAATCGGATTCCCATCTTCACATCAATTTGCTGGAGATGAAGGCGGTGATCTTGGCTCTCTCCAACTGGAAAGCTCTACTCCATGGTTCAAGTGTTGTGATTGCAACGGACAACTCCACTGTGGTTGCATATATCAACAAGTTAGGAGGCACGAGATCAGCTCCTCTGATGAAACTCACCAGGGATCTTTATGCTCTGGAAGACGCATGGTTCATAACTCTTCAAGCCAGACAACATAAACCTCCAGGCATTCAATCTTCACGTATGGAAAATATCCAAAGAACGCTGCGAGAATGCGGTTATGCGCAGGCATCTTCTGACGCTATTTCAAGATCCATCAGACCTTCCACGTCTGCGCTCTACGACCATAAGTGGATCAAGTTCCAGCAGTGGAGAAGAGACAGAGGTGTGGCCAAGCTCCCCTTGACCATACCTATGATAGCAGATTTCCTAAATCACTTACGCCAGGATTGCAACTTAAAAGCGGGCACAATTGAAGGCTATAGATTGGCGATCGCCTCAGTCACAGATCTCGATGGTCTAGCTATCGGCTCGGACGTTACTCTCGCTAAGCTAATAAAGTCGTTCAAGCTTCAAGACATTAAGTCGCCAAATACTTTCCCCAAATGGGACCTTCTGTTAGTACTGCAATCCTTGCAACGTGCTCCATACGAAACCTTGTATGCCACTTTTCTCAAGTTTCTCGCATGGAAAACAGCTTTTTTGATTGCCTTTGCTTCGGCCGCCAGAGTCTCCGAGATACATGCAATAGATATATCCTCCATTGATTTTGCTCATATATATACGTCAGTGTCGTTCAGAGCCTTGCCAGAAATTCTTGCAAAAAATCAGTCTACGGCCGCTGGTCCCTTGGGGGCCAGGGTTTATTCCTTTCCGGCTCTCCCTGTGCCTAATGACGCAAAAAACAAAGCGCGTACTCTCTGCCCGGTGCGAGCTTTACGTTGGTACATGGATAGGACGCATTCCATCAGGAAAGGTAGAAGACGTCTCTTTATTCCCTGCAAACCGGGTCTGTCGACAGAAATTACCAAAAATACCATTGCTTCTTGGCTTCGTAAGACCATCTCCTTGGCCTATTCTACAGCAGATCAAGAGACAGTAGATGCCAAGTTCTCACCTCATGAGATTCAAGCGCTCTCGACTTCTCTAGCAGCCTGGAAGTCTGTTTCCATCGACCAAATAGTCGCTTCATGTCAGTGGAAGTCCTCTAGCGCCTTCACCAGGGCCTATCTTCGGGACATGTCCTCCTTGCTTGGAGGCCTGTCCTCGCTGGACCATTGGTGGCGGCTCAGCACCTCTCCGCCTGAACCCCCTCCTTAGGGGAAAAAAGGGGGGGGGGGGGGGGGGGAAGTTCCCGAGGGCGAGTGATTTCCAGTCCCATCCTATCGCCGGAGATGGTTGACTTCAACCACTACGTCAGGTGGGCATGTCTTCACCCCTGAGTTATTTCGCACAATACTTAGGAGTGGGTAGTTTCGCCATGTTCAACCTTAATATCTCATTGAGTTGGTGGTTTAGTGACGTGGTATAATCACTCTTTTGGATGTATTAATCCGCCTTGTTCGAAGTTCAAGTATTAATCCTCCCTAGCACCTCCTACCTTCTTAACATAATAATTACGGAGTGGAGAGTACAGACTAGAGCGGGAAAGTTTATTGTAATTGGAATTCCTTTCCAGCCATTGGCGGCTATTTCGTGCCGAAATTATCCTGAATTACGTTTTCTTCACAATCCTTATTAGGATTTATAGAAATTGTACCCTAGAAGTGGTAAATTAGCCTTCGGTATGATCTTTTTCAAGGATTAACCTTGGGAATCCTCGCCAAAATTACGCAATTATTGCGATTTTCCCATAGTTTCGGACTAAAATTAAGCGTTATTCGGGATATTTTGGGACGAAAGTGATAAATTTACCATTATTCTTAACGATTATCTCCCCTAGTTGTCAAGTTATAAGCGAAATTAGGCTAGTTTGGAGAGTTATTAAAACTAATTACATACCCTTTGGAGGTCTGGATACCCTCCTCCTTACTTGGTTTTCTGTCAATGTTGGTTTGGAGGTAAGGTTTTTCGCAATAATTATGAAACAATCACAATTATTGTTAGTAATTATAAGAAGACTTACCTCTAAACCATAGGTTTACTCCCACCCTCCTCCCCGTTATCCAGCTCTACGTACTTCGAAAAGAATGACAGCCGAGTTTGAGATCGGTCGTAGTTTGTGTGAGAGAATTCTTGAGTTCACTCAAGTCTTGGATACCTTGTGGGGTTTTTTGTGAATTACCTCAGTGTTTTTCCTTCGGATTATTGTGAGTTCTCATCGGATTACCTGTGTGATTCTTACGGATTACTTGTTGGAAATCAGTGAACTTCTGACTTGGGTGAGATCACTCCTTTTTCTTGCGTGTTTTTGTAAGCTTCTTCCCCATAATGGCTTCTGTTCAGAAGAAATGTTTGGAATGTCAGCGCTATTTGTGTAAGGGCGATCCCCATTCCCTGTGTTATTCTTGTAGTGACAAAATTCAGTTTTCAGTTGACGAAAGATGTTTACTTTGTAATCACCTAACTCTTGATGATTGGCAGATTATGCCTGTATTGGATAAGGATTTTGCTAGACTTAACCCCCGTGCCCTGTCTGCTAATCAATTTCAGTTTTCGAGATTGGACTTGATGGAGATTGATCGTAATGTACGCCTATCTCAGGATATTATCTCTTACATCAACTGGTTTTGTGCGGGTATTAGAGAGATGTTTCCTCCCAAGTTTACTTCGTATGAAGGTATTACTCCTGACACTCTTCAGACCATGAGGGCTGACAATGTAGCCATGGCTCACGGATTTCTGGACTCGGTTTACCTGGCTTCTCAGGATTTAGCCTCAGCCTCTTCGAACTCGATGTCTCGCATCCTTTTAGCGGAGAGGCAACAGCATATCTCGCGAGTTCGGGATCTACCTACAGACGTAAAGGACTCTCTCTTAGCTCAACCTGTTCAAGCACCGTCCCTCTTTAATGGAGCATGCACTCAGGCTAGCGAATCGCAGGATACTATGACTACCAAGTCCCTCAATCAAAAGTTCACTCAAGCCTTGATATCTAGAGGTTCTTTCCAGGGACATCGTCGTGGGAACTCAAACCCTTACGACCGCTTCCGTCCCTCGACATATCCTTGACAATTCCCTTCCCTCAGCCGACCTTCCACTCTGCAGTGGGGGGCCGTCTGGGTCGATTCTTACGGAATTGGGAGACAGTGTCTGACGATCAGTGGATCCTGT
Organism: Phorcus lineatus; assembly: GCA_921293015.1. Classification (NCBI taxonomy): domain Eukaryota; kingdom Metazoa; phylum Mollusca; class Gastropoda; order Trochida; family Trochidae; genus Phorcus; species Phorcus lineatus. The sequence goes on along the minus strand of OV121086.1, from coordinate 21,302,719 downwards.
CAATCATCGCCAGAGGCTACATCCTTCAGTGGGATCGAATTCCGCCAGTTGCCGTCCATTCTTAAGGGGAAAGATTCTTCCTTCAACGGCCAAGTTACAAGCCGCTCTTACTGCCATCGAGCAACTCTTGGAGAAGGACGCCATTACGGAGTTGGATTCCGCCGACGTTTCGCCAGGCTTTTACTCTCCCGTTTTTCTTGTGCCAAAGAAGGACACAGTAGAAATGAAAATGATTATAGATCTAAAAGTGCTCAACAAATCCTTCCTAAGCAGACCTCCCAAGTTCTCTATGGAATCCCTCAACAACATCCGCAAACTGATTCTTCCACAGTCCTTGTTTGCCAACCTCGACTTGAAGGATGCATACTTCCACATCCCTATCCATCTGAAATCCCGGAAGTTCCTTCGTTTTGCCCTCAACAACCGCCGGTTCCAATTCAAGGTGCTTCCTTTCGGGATCTCCATTGCCCCATGGCTGTTCACCAAAGTCACAGCCCCGGTTCTCCAGTTCCTTCACTTAAATTACGTGTTCATTCACGTGCTACGTCATCAGGATCAATCTACCCTCCGATACCACCTGAGGCTGGTCAGTCATGTTTTCACCCACTTGGGCTGGATTATTCATCCGGACAAGTCGGAGTTCAACCCGTCTTTTCGGATCAAGTTCCTGGGAGCCATGTTGGATTCGACAACCTCAACCATTGCTCCATCGGAGGCCCGTTGGACAACGATACAGTCTTCAATCCAACTTCTAACAGATACCAGCAAGAAACATTCTCTCAGGAGATGGATGTCTCTGGTGGGTTCTCTTACGTCGGTTCAGGCCTTCATCACGCGCGGTCGGTTAAACCTGCGCCACATTCAATCTTGGATCAACAGCTGCCGTCATCTCCCTCTGGACTCCAAGATTGTGCCTACGAACCTGGTTTGCCGGGAACTTCAGTGGTGGACCTTGCGCACGCACGTCATGTCAGGCTGCCCATTTATTCTTCCTCCGCCTCAACACATGATCTACACAGATGCGTCGAACGCGGGCTGGGGTACACATTGGAATCAGCACATTTTAAGCGGATTCCCAATCGGATTCCCATCTTCACATCAATTTGCTGGAGATGAAGGCGGTGATCTTGGCTCTCTCCAACTGGAAAGCTCTACTCCATGGTTCAAGTGTTGTGATTGCAACGGACAACTCCACTGTGGTTGCATATATCAACAAGTTAGGAGGCACGAGATCAGCTCCTCTGATGAAACTCACCAGGGATCTTTATGCTCTGGTAGACGCATGGTTCATAACTCTTCAAGCCAGACAACATAAACCTCCAGGCATTCAATCTTCACGTATGGAAAATATCCAAAGAACGCTGCGAGAATGCGGTTATGCGCAGGCATCTTCTGACGCTATTTCAAGATCCATCAGACCTTCCACGTCTGCGCTCTACGACCATAAGTGGATCAAGTTCCAGCAGTGGAGAAGAGACAGAGGTGTGGCCAAGCTCCCCTTGACCATACCTATGATAGCAGATTTCCTAAATCACTTACGCCAGGATTGCAACTTAAAAGCGGGCACAATTGAAGGCTATAGATTGGCGATCGCCTCAGTCACAGATCTCGATGGTCTAGCTATCGGCTCGGACGTTACTCTCGCTAAGCTAATAAAGTCGTTCAAGCTTCAAGACATTAAGTCGCCAAATACTTTCCCCAAATGGGACCTTCTGTTAGTACTGCAATCCTTGCAACGTGCTCCATACGAAACCTTGTATGCCACTTTTCTCAAGTTTCTCGCATGGAAAACAGCTTTTTTGATTGCCTTTGCTTCGGCCGCCAGAGTCTCCGAGATACATGCAATAGATATATCCTCCATTGATTTTGCTCATATATATACGTCAGTGTCGTTCAGAGCCTTGCCAGAAATTCTTGCAAAAAATCAGTCTACGGCCGCTGGTCCCTTGGGGGCCAGGGTTTATTCCTTTCCGGCTCTCCCTGTGCCTAATGACGCAAAAAACAAAGCGCGTACTCTCTGCCCGGTGCGAGCTTTACGTTGGTACATGGATAGGACGCATTCCATCAGGAAAGGTAGAAGACGTCTCTTTATTCCCTGCAAACCGGGTCTGTCGACAGAAATTACCAAAAATACCATTGCTTCTTGGCTTCGTAAGACCATCTCCTTGGCCTATTCTACAGCAGATCAAGAGACAGTAGATGCCAAGTTCTCACCTCATGAGATTCAAGCGCTCTCGACTTCTCTAGCAGCCTGGAAGTCTGTTTCCATCGACCAAATAGTCGCTTCATGTCAGTGGAAGTCCTCTAGCGCCTTCACCAGGGCCTATCTTCGGGACATGTCCTCCTTGCTTGGAGGCCTGTCCTCGCTGGACCATTGGTGGCGGCTCAGCACCTCTCCGCCTGAACCCCCTCCTTAGGGGAAAAAAGGGGGGGGGGGGGGGGGGGGAAGTTCCCGAGGGCGAGTGATTTCCAGTCCCATCCTATCGCCGGAGATGGTTGACTTCAACCACTACGTCAGGTGGGCATGTCTTCACCCCTGAGTTATTTCGCACAATACTTAGGAGTGGGTAGTTTCGCCATGTTCAACCTTAATATCTCATTGAGTTGGTGGTTTAGTGACGTGGTATAATCACTCTTTTGGATGTATTAATCCGCCTTGTTCGAAGTTCAAGTATTAATCCTCCCTAGCACCTCCTACCTTCTTAACATAATAATTACGGAGTGGAGAGTACAGACTAGAGCGGGAAAGTTTATTGTAATTGGAATTCCTTTCCAGCCATTGGCGGCTATTTCGTGCCGAAATTATCCTGAATTACGTTTTCTTCACAATCCTTATTAGGATTTATAGAAATTGTACCCTAGAAGTGGTAAATTAGCCTTCGGTATGATCTTTTTCAAGGATTAACCTTGGGAATCCTCGCCAAAATTACGCAATTATTGCGATTTTCCCATAGTTTCGGACTAAAATTAAGCGTTATTCGGGATATTTTGGGACGAAAGTGATAAATTTACCATTATTCTTAACGATTATCTCCCCTAGTTGTCAAGTTATAAGCGAAATTAGGCTAGTTTGGAGAGTTATTAAAACTAATTACATACCCTTTGGAGGTCTGGATACCCTCCTCCTTACTTGGTTTTCTGTCAATGTTGGTTTGGAGGTAAGGTTTTTCGCAATAATTATGAAACAATCACAATTATTGTTAGTAATTATAAGAAGACTTACCTCTAAACCATAGGTTTACTCCCACCCTCCTCCCCGTTATCCAGCTCTACGTACTTCGAAAAGAATGACAGCCGAGTTTGAAATTCAAGGGAGGTAACTCAGGGGAGATAATCGGGGAAGAACAACACGCACACCACTAAAAATAATTTTATTCTCACGCTCAGTACGATCTCTCCGAAAGAGAGATATTAGTCAATGTTGGTTTAGAGGTAAGTTTTCTTATGATTACTAACAATAATTGTGATTGTTTCATTTATAACTTTGGCCCTCCTGAAATATAGGAATTTTCCATATAAACATTAAAAATCTTCTCCAAAACAAATTAGCTTGGGAAGCTGAAATTTTATTAGTAATATGTATCAAACATGGAGACCCAAATTTGTAAATTTGGTATTGCGCCAGACTCCATAAATTGCTAAAACAAGCCTTGCCACATTTCCCCAACTTCAATGTGCTCGTTGTCCAGGCTGCTGTGGTGGATCTAGAAAGCCCAATGAGAAATAACTTTCGTCAAAATGGGCACTGCAGTCAAAACACAAATTAGCCAGCGATAAAGACATCACATAAATAGATATTAGGTATTAATTAGCACGAGTATTACATTAACCCTTAAGCTGCGGGTCCTGGAATATTCCTGGCCAGATCCGAGTAGCACACTTAGGTTTACACACGCTAACTCTTTAGCGCTGGTTCTTAGTGACTGATCCTTGCCAAAGTCAAGAATCTTGGAGTGATGTTCACCAACACCATGTCGTCATCTGACCAGCACGTCCTGAATACCTGTAGAGCCGCCAATATTCATCTGCGTAACATCGGCAAGATTCGACGGTTCTTAGACACAGACACAACCAGACTGCTAGTCCACTCTTATGTATCCTTGAGACTTGACTACTGCAATTCTCTAATACATGGATCAGGCAACATCCAAAGTCTCCAACTTGTCCAGAACCGTGCAGCCAGAATAATCACCAGAACCAAACCTAGAGACCATGCACATAACCCCTGTTCTACAGCAGCTTCACTGGTTACCGATTCAACAACGGATACGATTCAAGATTCTCGTGCTCACACAGGAGACGACTGCTTTCTGACCTGAGAGACCTTGAGGGTTGGTACTTTACAATCTACATGAGATAACTTATCAGCGAGTACCAACCCTCAAGGTCTCTCAGGTCAGAAAGCAGTCGTCTCCTGTGTGCTCCTGTGACCAAAACCATGCTTGGCAGCAGTGCTTTCTCAGTGACAGCCCCAGTTCTTTGGAACTCTATTCCTGTCCATCTCCGATGCATTGAGAACATTTCATCCTTTCGAACATTTCTAAAAACCTTCCTCTTCTCTGAAGTCTATCTTCACTAGATCTTTGTAGCGCCGTTGAACAGCTGGAAGCTGGAAAGCAGGCGCATTATAAATGCATTATTATCATTATTATTATCCTGTAAGCTTATCAGATAGTAGTAGTGTCAGTTCAACACTTGTTCAACACTTGTTCAACACTACAGTCTGGCTGTCACTAAGCTACCAAGTTTTGTTTAGTTGGTGTTCTAAATACATGTTTGGAAAGTTATGCAAACATTGATAATGTTTATTCTACCACAGCAGCCTGGACAACAAGCACATTTTAGTTAGAGAACTGTGGCAAGGCCGATTTTAACAATTTATGGAGTCTGGCGCAAGTGTAGGCCATGCGTGGGAAGATGGGGTTTGGGACGCCACACAAATTATTTTTTAGTTTATATGAGGCACATCCTTAAGTATTTTCAAAGTCCATTAAGGTATTTTAACTAAATGTTTTCACAATGTATTACTTGAAAAGACATTTGTTTAAGATATTCAACCTTACATAAGTAATCATGGATATTCAGGTGAGCTACAGAGCCCATGTTGTAATTTTATTTTGAAACTGATTGTGTAAAAACACTGTGCTTCCAATTGATTTGTCGTTTTACCAATATGATATGACATCATGATGTAAGCAACCAGACAACAATGATCTTCGACATAAATAAGTTCATAATAGCAATATTCTTGTAAATTAGCTTGATTAGTAATACTGAGTCATTTATTTTTATAACTTTATTCATTTTTGTTCATGTATATACAAATTCAAACATGCATATCAATAGAGAAGCAAGACATTTCAACATAGTAATGGACAACAAATGGACAGAGTGTATTTGAATTACAAAAAAGACCCAAACTATTCATTGATGGGAATTATGATCTATAGATGTACATGATAGTTTTTTCAAAATGATGTCTTATTGAAAAAATCGCTTAAAACGAGAACAAGTTGTGACATGATGACCAGAATTTCATGAACTACATTGAGTATATGCAGAATATTTGTCTATGTTATATATATTGCGAATGTCGTTTTTAATGTATGGGATGCTTGGTAGTTTATTTTGTTGTTTTGCTTTAAAGATATTGTATTTTATTATTATCAGAATCAGATTTAGAACATTATTTCTGTGTTGTGGGTATCCGAAGATCACAGTTTGTTTTGATAAGTTTAATTTACACTGTTTTTTTGATTCGATCCAATTTGTCATTTCTAACCATATATATTTCGATATTTCGCAATCATAAAACAAATGGAGCAATGTTTCAGCGCTTTCACCACAGAAGTCGCATTTTTCATTGTCTTTATAACCCATTTTTGTCAATAAAGTATTTGTAGGTAGGATTCTGTGCATCAAACGGTATTGGAACCATATATGGTTACTAGCTGAATGGCATTTGTGAGGGGATTGGTGCATTAATTTCCATTTATCTTCTGTGAGAGTACAGTCTAAGTCTTTTTCCCACTTTGTTTTGTAACTTAATTTTGTGTCATTTATGTTTTCAAGTTGCAATATATGGTAAAATTCCCTACATCCAGTTTTATTCCCTATTAAATTTTCAAGGAAATATGGTATTATAGGATATGGCTGCTTACAGTTTATAACAATATAATATTATATTTTGTGATTTTATGTATTGTTTTACTGCTGCGATGATACCTGCATATTGAAGAAAATTTGTCTTAACGTTAAACGTTTTTATGAAAGTATCTAAATCAAGGTACTTTCCTTTTGAGTCGATTAGATCATTTACATATTTTACACCTCCACTTTCCAGTCTTTCAATATGTATGGATTTTCCGTTTACAGTAATATTAGCGTTATGCCACAGCGGTTGGGTTAGTATATCATTAGCAGTTTTTGTTTTCTTTCCTTTAACTGTTAAGAATTTCCCCCAGGCTTTTAATACATCTCTCCAAAAAGCATTTGTCCTCACTGTCATTACCTTTTCACTGATATAAGATTCACTTTTTTGTATCATATTTGGTAGGTTAGTTGAGATATTTTTATTGAATATGTTTCTTTGACAATCATTTGTTGAGTTATGCAGCCATCTTATCCATGAAAGTTTCTGTGACATGATGATGTTCTTAATGTTAGGCGCTCTGATACCTCCCCAGTGTTTCCGCTGGCATTTTTGACAGCCGGTCATCATTTACATTTACATTTTTTACCGGTCAGATAAATGTAGCTAATAAATGTTTCATTTGCTGATTTTTTTGCTAGTAATAACAATACCTGCGTCATCTTCTGATATTCTCTTTCATTCGTTTAATTGACTGTTTTTGCCACCAAAGTAGAAAGAAAGATTCGTCTGCTTTTTCATTGTTGAAAAAACGTGTTTGCATTCGTAAATGATCGGAATAAGTCGATAATTTCCGTATACATTTCACGCATACATTGAAATTGAGGTCAATAAATTCAGCTGCAGTTATTCCAATGATTATGTCATGCGCACTTCGTTGCGTTCTATTTCAAGCTACAGAAGCGAGTGGGATTTCTAGACAAATACGCGGGGTATCGCATCACTAGATGTTACAAGTGTTTTTTTCAAATAAAGGTTTATGAAATGAGTTCGACAGCTTGATATTTAATCGGACATCATGTCCGACAGGTTTTTTAAATACCGGACAATCATATTTCTTATCGGACTATGACCGGTATTTACCGGACAACGGAAACACTGCTCCCTTTTCGAATGTGTTAGTCAAAACACTTCTTTTTATCTTATCTGGTGTATTTTTCCATATGAATTTATAACATAGTCTATTTAGTTCATTTATAATTTCGTCGCTAGGATTAGGTAATGATGAAAAAAGGTGATTAAGTTTTGGCTCTTCAACACAGTGTTCCTGCCTAGTGGTGTTAAATCACGTGCAAGCCACATGTTCATTTCAATTTTTATTTTCTTTAGTTTATCTTTGTAGTTTCTTTCAACCATTTCGGCCAAATTATGTGTGAATGTTATTCCTAAGATTTTGAAAGAAGTTTGTGACCAGTCTAGATTCCAATTATTACAGAGAGAGCGTTTTTCATACCTTTTAGACCTTATCCACATCACTTGTGTTTTAGAAGGGTTTACCTTAAGACCTAAGAATTCTGAATACAATTTCAGGGTTTGCAGGGCATTTTGTAGACTTTTTTCGTTTCCGTCCAATATGAGAGTTGTATCATCCGCAAATTGAGATGTAAGATATTCAACTTCACCAATCTTTATGCCCTTTATCTTTGGGTTATTTCTAAGCATGATGCTAAGTATTTCTGCACATAGGATGAAAATATAAGGAGAAATTGGATCACCTTGCCTGCATCCCCTTGATAATTCGAAAAAGCTAGAGCCGAAGCCATTATCGAGAACACTTGACTTCAAGTCTTTATAGAATGTGTTAATCCATTTTATAATTGATGACCTGAGTCATGATTTTCAACTTGAGTTCAGATATGTGATTTGCCATGTTCACATTGACATGACCTGATGATATAGCGTGTGCACTAGTGAGCTGAGACAATAAGGGTGTATGATTTCAGGTAGCTCTGGACTGCTGATTCACTGTATATCAGGCTGGGACAGAACTCCACTGTTTGTTTCCTTGTTGCGTCTCTCCCTCTGGGCTGATGGAGCTATCCACAAGTCTCTCTCACCAACAGAAATACTCTACCTCACACTGGCGTATGACTGGTACTTATTCGGGTCAGTACCACACTTTGTGTCTTTTGTCGAATTCTTCCCATTTTTACTGAATCATATTCACTATTTTTGTGTGACCAAGTTATGGTTTCGCTTGAGCAATGTTTCAGTTTCATCTCTTTGGCACCAAAAGCCTTAAGAAATTCTGAAGCAGTAACTTTCTTTTATTTACGTAACAAGCAAAGAAATGACCTCATTTATTGATGGTCAGGCCTCTGGTCCAGATTTGCAACTTGCATCACAGCTGCGCATATGTCTCACCATTGGGATGCTGTATTGGCTGACCAGACTCAGTGAGATGTGGGTTATTAGAGATTTTGGTGATTGGGGTCTCAGGGGGTGTTGTTGGTGGAGCATAATTGTAATTACTATCATTATCGTGAGCAGCTTCTGACCTTTTATGGGAGAACTCTTGTCACAGAAAGCTAAAATGTTAAGTGAAACACCCCTTGGCAGACTAGAAAACCTTTTTTGATTGATATTTATCTAACATCCAAAAAGCCAGATGAGCCACAGAACCAATGGCTCTATTTCCTATTTGAAGTGGTAGTGTTCAACCTTGGAGATAATTTAATGAAGATGCAATACCTGATGTACTAAAGTACTTTATGACTCTGTTTCTATATGATTTCTTTTGTTCTTTTGTTTCAGTCACAATTTGAATGACAGACTCAGTAAGGGGGAGGAGGTGAGAAAAATAGTACTATGAGAAAGATCTTGATGACCTGTTTTCATGTAAACTTCATCCTACATGCCATGTTGCAACATTGCTAATTTGATATCAGACATGACTTGCAACTTCCAACATCTTAATTTTTAAAATTAGAGAAAATTAGTAGGTATATGATTATGTTAACCCAAATAATTTGTATTTTTTCTAGTTTTAACTTACATTTTTGGTGCTTTCAGATATTATTTTTCTGCTTCAACTTTCTTCACTATATGACATCTGAGGAGTTTTCTGTGAATAAAAGGTTAGTGCTGTTTTTGAAAGACTTGCATAATTGTGAATTATATACCCGACCTAAATGACATTTCTCTGCCTTAGAAATAATCAAAAGATTAAACTTGATGAGCTGAAGAGTCAATGGTTTCATTTTTATCCATCGATCAACTGTAGGGGTAAAAAATATAGGAATACCAACAATTCTTCCTTTCTGAGAAATTTTTATCCCGTGACTAATTACAACAACAAAAATTTCATCCAATTCTTTTCAAAAAGATTTGCAGTGTTATGAAACATGTGTCACAGACAATTCTCTCTTACTTTGGGTCAATGTCTGTGATAAAGACTCTGCCTCATCGAAGTTTAAGTTGATTCGTTGTAATGGAGTTCAGACATCTGCTATATGGGTGTGCCAGGGTGACCAACCTCAAACCTTTTTTCCATTCCTTCAGAAATCATTAGTGCCAGGAAGCTAGAATTTTGAGAATTAATACATTTTCCTGTGTTGGATGAAGAAATAAGATATGTAAATTTCATTATCAGGCTCCTAGTTTTAGGGGTGCATATTAAAAGAACAATCCCCTTAAAGGGCTTTGATAAAGTATTCAATGTAGTTAGGCCAGACTTCTTTTTTTTTTTGGTTTACGGAATTTAGAGTAAAAAAAAAAGTTCGGTAGGTAGGGGAAATTTTTTTTTTCAAATTAAGTTTTCAAATTATTTTTTACAGTTTGTATTAAGTGAAGGTCGGTAGCCAAAAAAAAAACATAATAAAACTTTTCAATTGTTTTATTCATAATGGCACACTGCTCACCATCCTGATAAATTGTCAAACATGTATTTTTACATTACCGCGTGGTTACAGTCCAACAAATTTAGAGTTACCTCCCTTCCCTAATTTTTGGAACGGGGACGCGTTTCGATATATTGTATATTTCTATCTGGTTTTTTTTACAGATACAGATCGTGAAATTGGATTTGGATTTATATGATATATTATATTTATTTTTTTTACACGCTTTCGAGTCGGCGGTTAAAAAATAATACTGTTATTTTAACTATATTTTTTTTCCACATTTCCACTTTTTAAGGTCGGCGGATCCGTAAACCAATAAAAAAAAAAAGTCTGGCCTTATGATATAATCATATTGGCTCGAATACAAGTATTCAAATGAGCCCAACTTCATGTCTGCAAAACAATAAAATCAACTGGTCTATGAAGCAACTCATAAGTGAAGGTGGCGTTGTTACCACACCTGCATCGGGGTTAAGCCAAGTGTAACAGTAAACAGGCTGTCTCATTGAATAAATAAACTATGCATGTTCAATGTAAGTGGTAAAGGATGAGGCAGGTTTGCCAGAGGGAAATGATGTTTTATATGTTTTCGTGTGGGTTTCTAATGCATTTAGTGATTTTAAAGCAAACACGTTCGAGTTGGCTTTTCATGCCAACATACCAAATTCTAATCAAGATGATGATTGTGACCTGGGTTTTACGCTGTGTTGAGTGCCTGAGCAAGGCACATCATCAACATGACTAATATGGTTGACCAAGCCCTCATTAGCTCCCTCCAGAGTATTTATGTACATTGCACTGCCAAGGAGGAGTGTTTCGCTCTGGATATTAGTAGTAAAATTGTAATTATTATTATCGTTTGCTGGTCATATAGGTAACTCCATTAACTTTATGAAGATTAGGCACTTGAACTCTGAAATTATGGCTAGATTTTGTATGATCACAACAGTCTGTGTTATTTATTTTCATATGTAGACTATAACTTTTTAAAAATCACTTACTTGTTGGATTGAAAACATCTACTAAACATCTATGTGAAAACAGAGGAGCAAAGACAGAGCGGCGACACTCGGAGAGTGGAGGGGAGAGGAGACGCACATGCAGAGTGGACTCTGAGTCCATCATCCCCGTGGGCGGGGTCCTGCTAGGTCAGTACAGACTACTATCTGCTCCACATCTGCTACATATGATTATTGAGAGCCTCCTACATTCTTAATGCAGTGTCGAGATGCGACTAAACCAGCAGACCATAAGTCAACTCTGCTGTAGTCTGTATATGTCTCACCATACATTTTGTCAATTCCATTTAATACTTTAATGACATGAAAATTTATTAAATATCTGCATCTATGAACAAGGAAGATGTAATCCATTAATGTTCTTATATTACCAAAGATGTTAAGTTATTATCACCTGATGTGATATGGAGGAGAGGAAGATGGATTAGTTCGGGTTTTTAACGGCATGCAGTCAATTAGGTTACCGTTATTGACCACTTTTGATTTCCTTACGCTATACGAAGAACATCACACTTAGTGTCATTAGATTTAGTCAGTTGGGATTTCATGTTCACTTAAACTTAAGAAAATATACATACACAGTTTTTGACTACCATTTGTATGGTATCTAAATGGTACGTTATAAGTTGTTTGCTTCTTTCTAGGGTACCATCTGACGTACTATCTTTGTAGCAGTGTTGCCGAGCTGCCAGGCGAGCAATGACACTGGTACAAAGATACAACATCTAAGATTCTAAATTATAGATTATGTGACCCTTTGACCCCTAAAAAGGGCCACAGGGACCACGCCCTTAAAACATATTTTCATCTCCTGCTCAAGTAGCAAAAGGCCTAAAACTTACAAATTCCAAAGCTGATGAAGATTGTATTTAATTATTTAAATTCACAGAGCCAATGGCTTTCAGAGTTATTAAGTATGGGTACAATATCTGCAATACTGTTTGTTTTCAAAAGAAATTTTTGTAAATAATAATACTGTATAGGCTGTACATTCTTTTGAAATACTTCTTTAGAAGGTAAAGTGTGCATCAAAAGGAGATGTAGTGGGGGATGTTGTGCTGTCAGGTCACTCTTACTCAAACTACTGACCATCCTGTCTCAGGGTAAGACGTATAGATGACTCTCCACTCTTCTTACCCTGGGTGCATACCCCGGTATAAACTTTGCGCTGTCACCAATGATTCAGCCAATTAAATACTTTTATTGTCATGGTTTGTGATTAAATTTCAGCCAACCAAAGAGAGCCTTTCAAGCTGCAGTTGGCTTTCACACTTCCGCAAAATGGCAACGTCCATAGATAAACTGAAATCGAAAGATGGTGATCATGTCCGAGTCTAATTAAGCGATAATGTTTAGTTTATTGCAGCGAATCATACACATTTTCTCATGAAATAGTTATTCTGTTATCAAAATATATACAATAAACTTTAGATGATTCAGTTTTTATGGAATGGTATGATTTCCCTAGGGATGGGAGCCGCCATCTAAAATTGCCGACTTGCCTTTGAAGTGCTGTCATTGGTTGACTATTTTTGAAAGTTTGTTGATCATAGGTGACAGCGCGAAGTGTACACCGGGCTTTGCACCCAGGGTAAGAGGAGTGGAGCGTCAGCTATATGTCTTTCCCTTAGACAGGATGACTACTAATGGCTAACATTTCAATGTTCATATTTGAATTCTTTTCACTAAATAATGATGCAATATATTAAGAATGACTTTCTTACTAATGATAAAGGCTGAAGAATGTATATTATTATGTCCCCCTGCAAAAAACAATTTGAACTTTGTGCATATGGGGCTATGGTAATTTTCGAACCTATATCTAAAAATCTTATGAGTATTATTTTACTAAACCTGGTATGTGGTTAGATCTAGTACTTGGGTGGTGCCTTTTGCTACTTTGGTTATTCCTAATTTTTTATTTTACTTAGTTTCCATGGAAACAATTTGAACTTAGTGCATATTGGGGTTTAGATGCTAATTATGATATTTGATGACTGTGTGTGTATCAAATGTCACATTCCCTACAAGAAAGAAGTTGAAAAATAGATAAAACTCTTCCTTATGCACCACTGAACTTGTATATTTCACAAGTCATTATTATGTCAAGTTCATTGATGTTAATATATTAACCTTTTCATTATATGTTTGGTATGGATTGTTTCTAGCATAAGTGGCAATAAGATGATTAGGTAGGATTAAAAGTTTGGAAGGGGGACATCACTGTGCATCACATGCACATATTTCTAGTTTGATTCATGATTAGTGGAGTGGACAGTGCCTTGTAGCAAACATTTCTTGTAGCTATATGTGTGTTGACCAATCTGTATTTCTTGGGTATACAGACCCTGACCCATCAAGGGCCAGCCCACGCGGCAGCAACACCAGTATTAGCAGCGTGGGGAGCAGTGAGACAGGACCGGTCTTCTTCACTGTGGGAGGGCAGGAGGATGAAGCAGGGGGACTCGAGTAGGTCTCCATGTTTTATATACTAAATGCACTCATGTCATGTTTTACTGTATAATCAGTATAAGCGCGAATAATAAATCTGGTGAAATATCATTACATGAAAGAAAATAACATAAAAATAGATTGGATGAATCAAATTATCTCACAAGAACATAATGTCACATCATTAATTACAAGAAATTCATAACTTACAAGCCAAATCCTTTATCTGATATGCATACGATAAACAATCAACAGTAGTTTGTTAATTATGAAAGCACATCATCACTGTCAACTACTCACTATAGACGAGCCTGACAGAAACTGCACAGAGCTTGCCGTTCATGTGAAAGGCCAAGCTTTACACTTTACATACAGGTCATTGATTTCACCATTTCAGTGAATAAACCTGGCTCCATGTTTTCTTTGTAATTATCTGCAATTCTATTTGTAAGCAGTCATCCCTCGTGAATGGTATCCCTTATCATCATTGCTCCGTCATTTGTGCAATATTTGTCACTTTTGATATTTGTTAGAAAATTACACCCAGCACAGTACAGTACACACTAGGTGCATTCATTGAATGGTAGTTAGTGATCATTTTAGCTCATTAGGTCTATAAAGACAACTGGGCTTTTGGCATGGGCTGTGGCCATCACTTGTTGTGCAGCATCCAGCATCTGTAAACTTCATATTTTGAGTTTCTCCTCCAGAACTGCTGTACCCCTAAACCTGAAAGGTACCTTGCACATAGAGGAAAGTTTTGTAGATTTGAGTGTTGAGTGTTGTTTAATGGGGTATCATATATCAGACTGCTATAAATGTTACTAAGAGCTTCTTTGTTATTGTGAGAGGTACATCTATGAATTAAATTGTACAAGTTTGTAAAAGTCAAAAGAGGTCACTTCCTTTAAAGCTATTTGATACGTTTTAGAATTGAAAGGTCTAACTTACTGAAATTTTGTGTCAACATGCCATCACAAAGGCAAATTTTAAGTTTTAAACTTGGTGGCTGTCTGAAGTATGATAGAGACCACTCTAAGTCTTCAGCCTAAGCGATGATAAACAAGTTAGTGATTGATGAGCTACAGAGCCAATGGCTCTAATCAAGCTTACCATAGTCGAATTTTGCACAGTTTCTATTTCTACAGAAATTCTGCAAACCAAAACTTATGATTTCTTGGGAGGTACGCTAGGTATACCTTGCATCTAGGGGGTCAAAGTTTCTTCCTATGGACACCTTTCCTTCATATTTTGGTGTGGCAGTCATTTTTTCATTAAACTTTTAAACTAATTCTCTAAAAAGTAGCTCAAATTTTGAGAGCAATATCTCTTTAAATGGCTACTAAAGTTTGGAGATCTGCTTCAGATCTACCCTTCAACAATTGGGATTGCAGAATGTCCAGCTTTAATATTCTGTGGCCGTATGCACATCTCAGGCGTAGCTTAAGTCTGGCGTAAAGCGCTACGCCAGACTTAGCAGCGCCTTCGTTTTACGCGGCACGCACAACCGAGTCGTAGTCACGGTGCAGCTAAGTCCGACGTAAAAGCTTTACGCCTAGGCGTTAGCGTGCTAAAATTAGATTCCGTACGTTTAAACTCCCGGAAAACGCGCCAAAGAACTTCGCGGTATTTCTTGACCTATCCATGATGGCGGACTCAAGAAAGCAGAGAAAACCAAACTTCACAGATGGTGAAATAATGTGCCTTTTGGAAATGTATGGCGAAAAGAAGAACATCCTGCAATCACGATTGACAAACTCTGTCACCAACAAGCAGAAACAGGAGGAAAGGAGACGAATCGCAACTGTGATCAACTCTCGATCGGCCGGGTCAATCGTGATGCGGACGAAATCAAAAAGAAATGGAAAGATCTTCTAAGAAGGGCAAAACATGACCTAAGTGCAATGAAGAACCCAGCCACTGGAGGTGGACCTCAACTGAAAGAGTCCACCTACACTTCTTGGGTTCTAGACATCATTGGAACTGACTCGTCTTCGCTTGTTGGGATAGAGGAGGGGATCGAGTCCGGTCAACCTGACACCGCACTTGATCTCTCGCAGACGTCAGCTGGTTCTCCGGTTCCATCCACCTCAGTGGCTACAATCGCTACAGATAGGCCTAGATCGCCAACACCACTCACAACCCCAAAGACATCATTACCATCCAGTTTGTCAACGATTGTATGTAATTTTAACTTTGTAACAATTTCAATTGAAAATTGGGAAACTTATTTCTTTAAAATTAAGGTAATTTATTTTCAAATATCGCTGATCATAAGAACAAAATCCAGCCTATTAAGAATAAACTAGGCCAATAAATGTAGGCCTAATACATCGATTTCCTTGTATAGACCTACTACTGTATAGAAGTCCGAAGGAAATGCGTTTTTTAATTGTAAAACACTGATAACGTTAACAATAAGAGACAAATCATTTGCAATCGACAAATTCTTAACAAAAGATACAGATCAGAATAGCTACAGTTGCTTCGCCAAAACAGGGTCTTTGATACCCTGACGTCGCCTTTTTTATAAACTCGATGACACTGGGAGAAGAGTTTAGGCTATATAGCTACAGCTCTGCCTTAAGAACTTAATGTAAAAAAATTTTGACACTTCGATTCTATAAACAATAAACTAGTCATCATGTGGTTGGGACGTGATCGACTTTCCGCGAAGAACTGTGCGTTTTGACGACCGTCACTAGTAATATTTAACAGAAACATTTATACAAGAAACTTAAATGCCAAATATTGTGTACAGGCAGACTATATGCCGTATATAGGCCTACTACATGCTTTTAGTGAATTTCAGTGCGTAAGCACTTGCTTTTTGTGCTACAAGGTAGTTACGCCTCTGCAAATATAAATATAAATTTTACTTTTATTCCCGATTTGTTTTAGCAATGTTTTGGTAATCTAAAAAAGTCATAACAGATGTATAGTTTAATTTTGCAGGTAATATTAAGGGGAGATAATTAGTCTATAGCTATAGACGTTTACTTGCCACGCAGGCGAGCGGGGTTCGCCCCAGGTCCTACTTGAATTTTTTCCTTAAAAAACATAATCAAATGATATTTCTCTAATTTACAGACATCTGTGTTTCACGGAATCGTCCAGTGAAAAGAAAATCAAGCGAGAGTACTGACGACCTGTACAGGCAGCTGCTGACCCTGGAGATTGAGAGAGCCAAAGCTGAGACAGAGAGGGCCAACGCTGAGACAGAGAGGGCCAGGGAGGAGACTACCAAAGTCCAACTTGAGATACCATAGGTTTTGACGATACCATTTCAGACAATTTCTGAAAGTTAATAACAATGACACTGATTAAAAGCCTTTAAACTGTTTATTTCTCCGTTATATGTTTTCTATTTCATCGTTGTCAACACAGAAATCGCCCTCAATTTGAATAAAATGCATAGACAGTTTTAATGTTTTGATCAGAATTTTGAAATTTACAATAGTCCAAATTATTCCCAATAACAATTGTGACAATCATGAAAGCGACATAACTAATATAAATGTAAATGGGAAGACGAATGTCGACCTCGTAACATTTTTATAGCGAGTAAATATAATAATTTGGGCATTATTGAGATTAACATGCAAGTTTAGCGATATGATTACAATTTAATTCATATGGTAATTTAGCTTTTATTTAGGTCACATAAAGAATTCATAAACCTTACTCATTGTCATATTTTGGATAATTTATAAACACATTTAATTCACGGTAAGGCACATCAAGGCACGACATATTTGTGGATCAGTTCTATTTCGGATAAAATAAGACTCAGTTACTATCAGCTATTTATTGATTGATTGTTGTAAAATCATAGCCATCCCATTGGCCGTATGCACATCCTTTGGTGTGACTCAGTCTTAACACTGAAGGAACAGGTTAACAAGTAGGCTACTTATACAGAGACGAATACATCAACATTCTATACCACTATGCAAAGAATGTCTGAACAATGCGTTCTCTCTTCAATTTTGCATTCCAAGGTTCTGGTATGTTGTGCACGTTGTCACCTCCATCATCATCAACATCGTAGTCGTCTTCTAGGGGCGTGCCAAACTCAACCGCCATGTTGTGCAGGACTAACATTGCACTGATAATAGAACAGCAACGTTTTGGCAGGTACCTCAGCTCCGAGTGGAGGCAGTGAAAGCGACGTTTAATCACACCAAAACATCTCTCTATACAGTTTCGGGTTGAGGCATGTGAGAAGTTATATCGCTCTTCTTGTCTTGTCCGGGGATTTCTCAAAGGTGTTATGAGCCAAGTGCGGAGTGGGTAGGCACTGTCACCGAGTATGATACTCCAATTAATTTGTTTTCAAAGTCAACATACATCCTACTTTCAGTCAACATTCGGGCGTCATGGACCGATCCTGGCCATTGAACGACACAATTGAGCAATCTCAATTTTGAGTCACAAACCGCATGCACATTGATAGAATGATAACCCTTACGATTAACAAAGTTATATTCTTGTTCCCTCGGGGCTTGAATCCGTACATGAGTTCCATCCACACAACCGACCACTCCCGGAAAGCCGGCCAGATTATAGAAGCTGTCTTTAACACGTGTCATTTCATTTGCATCTGGGAAAAATATCCAATGGTTAAGTTTACCTTGAAGTGAAAGGGACACCCTTCTAACAGCTCTACTCACGGTAGACTGGTGCACGTTTATAGTATCGCCGACAACGTTCTGAAATGAACCAGTAGCATAGAATCGCAATGCGACGAGCACTTGCAACTCGGGTGACAGAGTGGATCTACGGTAAACACCGTAGTTTATATCGTCCCTAACTGCATGGACAATCCTGAATATGTCGATTCTTCGAAACCTGAATCGTCTATAGAGTTCTAGATCGTCAAACACTTCTAACGGGTTTGCTCGATCTCTAAATATCCGATTTCTGATTAAGTGTCGTCTGCGGTGTCGATAAACTACAGCCGCCATTGCTAAGCTACGCCTGGCTTACGCCTGCGAGGTGGGTGGCGTAAATCTGGGACGTAAAGTATGACGTAACTTTTCTAACGTCATGGATGTGCATTAGGGCGTAGATTTGCGCTCGGGCGCAATTTATACGTACGCCCGGACTAAGACTTACGCCTGAGATGTGCATACGGCCACTGATCATCTGATGACTCCCTTAGACAACAAAATAAACTAGATGGGGAAATTTCAGTCAATAATCTTGTCATTTAGAGCTTGTGGTTTGAAAGATTGGTGTTTAAAAATCAACGTGAGTTCAAGAGACCTGATTTAGTTGATTCAGTGTCCGGGTTTTCTCAGAGCTGAATGATAATCTTGTTTTGAAACATCTTTTAGTTTCCTCTATATGTTTCTTCTTGCATTTTTTGCAAGTTAGTAGATAAAATACATAGTGAGTGAGACAATTACTGCTGCGTTTTTCTAACAACTTTTAGTGATTGACCAGGTGGAGTGGTCACTGCTGTTGATGGACTGACAGCCTGCAATTGGCTTTATCACTGTTCTGCCACTGAATAGTGGGCAAAGTGGCAGGTAGTCTTTGAGGGTTTTATTTCTCATTGGGGCTGGGTGAAGACAGCTTTACAACCAAACACCGGAGTAAATCACCAACAAGTTCAACCCAGCGTTCGATGGGTTGTACAGATGTTTTCGGAGCTCTTTTTGTTTTGTTGTATGTGGTTCCTTGGATACCCACAGTTCAGGTAGTAATTGCTTTGACATGTCTTGGGTGACCAGAGCTAGGAAGCAGAAATATTTTACAATGTAAAGTTAATTGAATTGATTGAGATTGGTAAAGGTATGAACATGGCAGGATTGTCACAATTTTTAAATAACAAACAGATGCACCTCTTGGATGGGATGGTAAAATGTTAAATGTTATTATATTGCCCTAGTAAAGAGCTTTCAGACAAAGCCTATATCATGTTGGTAACACAAATAATAAGAAGCAGCCAACATGGTTGAGCTTTATCTCCCACAGCTGGCACAATGTCTTTAGGTTTTACATTTTTCATCTATTAAGCGTCTGTTATGTGATTGTACCTAAGATAAGATTCCTTGATATCATTTTGCAGAGTCATTTGTCACATTAAAAAGAACACATTTAACATTGTGATGTTTTCAAAAATGTAAAAGAGGAAAGTGTTTTCATCAAAACAACAATCAACATTTGTTCACTGATGGTCATATTGAAGCGAACTGACAATATTTGTAGAAATTAGAATTTTCTAATGATGATTGTTCATCATGATTAAAGATTAAAGAGCCACTCCGTGAGTTGTTGGAGTCATATATTCCAAACTTAATCAATGGTGTCATTTGATCGCGAAGTGTCGACTGTTACCAAAAAGATACATTTTAAAGCATATTGTTATTTTACAGTGACAATATGAAGGTAGAACGTCGCAATTAGGTTTGAAAACCAGACAGAGGCCCGCGTCAAACAGTCAAACGTAATTTTGGAGACTTATCTAAAACAGCCAGGAGAGCAGTTAGGAGTTGATAGCGTTTGTTAGGTTATATAACTAGTATCCATGTATATTGGACGTGATATCTACACCTCTGTGCATTTATAAGGCTGTTTTTAGATTTCATTGAAAACCAGTATTTGTCATATATATATATATATATATAGGTAAAAAGGTGAAAGGTCGCACGTGAAGTATATGTATATTTGAAAATAAAATACTTCAGACGACACTTGCTGTAGATATCATTTAAAATGATGACTGGATGCGTCGCATTTCGACTTGATAACAAGTCTTTTCAACAGTATATATATATATATGTATAAATGTATAAATTAAATTTTGATAACAGTAAACTTTTAGAAACAAAAGAAAGCAGATTTATCAAAATGTTTTCACCAAGGTTAAATTCTAGAACTTAAATGTTTTGCTGTACATGTATCCTATTGTAACCTATATTGTGACGTATTAATGTAATGACGTCATGTTGTACACGATGACGTTGCTCGGCAACGCATTATCCGTTGTATGTATGGCCTGAAGAGGCTCGTTGAGCTGAAAGCGCTAGCCATTAAAATGGATTGTTTTTACTTCTGACTTCGTATTTTTCAGTATATAACGCCTGGGAGCTGAAGATCAATTTAAAATTGGTGAACTTTTTTCATATATATATATATATATATATATATGTCTTTTGGACATGAAAAGTTAAGATGTTTTAATATTTACATTCGTATCAAGGGTAAATAATATGTTATGAAATTCACTGAATGGCTCTTTAATACATATACATATCTAAAATACATATGAAATTATTTATTAAGAGACAAATTTGATAGATAAATCTTGGAAAAACAGGACTTGTTAACAGTTTTCACTTTTTATGCCCCATAAAAAGATATTTAAGAACTAGATGAAGGTTGATTAAAAAATAATCATTTAAGATCAAATATTTTAAAATCGGGCCAAAAATACTAACATTTTAAAAAGACTGAAATTATCAAGTCTTATCCCCCAATGTTATTTGTTTTTTCTGGACTTGAATGTGTATTATGATCACAAAAATGATTTTAAAATATCTCCCTTTAAAGTTTGTGATTTCATTATGTTTTTGATTGAACAGTTATGTTCTCTTATACTTTACAACAATGCAAATGACATAAAATTCAGTAAAATAATATAAAGGAATTGTTAACCTAAATACAGTCAGAGAAAAATCTTAAATTGATAAAATATATGATACCTTGAAATGTTGTTCCAGTTGTTGGGGTCCGGCGGATATAGCACGACCATGTCAGCTGCTTGTTATGAGTAAAAACACTCTGTTTGCAGCATTACAACTTATGTTTGTTTGCCTATTCTGTGTACTGGTATGTTTGCCATGTTGCAGACACCCAGTGCTCAGTGCAGTGTCCTCCCTCAGCAAGCACTCCCCAGGCTCCAGGAGCAGCCACTCCTCCGACAGCTCAGTCTCTCGCTCCTCCCCCCACCAGCATGTCTCCTCCTCCCAACAGGTGCCATCCAGTCCCATGGCAGTCCCCAGCCGACGCCGACTCACAGATGCTGCTAGTCAGTCTCCAGGTCTTGGAAGGTAAGGCTTGTCCACTTCACACCATTTGCCTTTTCCTCATAACCTCCAAATCTCAATTCTGTAATCTCATATTTTCTTCAAAAATTCCTACCAACTTGTCTCCACATAGAGATGTAAACCCTTACCACTAGTTAGTAATGTGTGATGTGGTGCTGTGTTGTAGCTGGCAGATCATCAGCAGTACCGGAAGTCTGCGTGGGGGCGGCTGTGGCATAGACTCTCCTCACGTCAGCTCCGGCAAGTCTAGCAGCAGTAGTCATATCAGCTTCAGCTCGTGAGTGATCTTCTCCTCTTGCCTCCCTTGTCTTTCCAGTGCTATTGTTATGATCGACATGTTGGCTAACTGTAGCTTCTTTGTATTAAAACGGATATTAACTTACTAGCTTGTAAGAATAATCATTCAAGTTACTATCAAAGGTCTAATGCCTTCAGTGTTTGGCAAAACTGATACTTAACTAAATTCTCACATCAAGGATTGGTCTTCTTTGAGTATGAAAAGATTATTGAAATATTTCGGTGTTTAAAAATGAATTTGTTCAATGCGTATTGAGCTGTTTAATGTTATGCAGATGAATTTTATTAATCAAAAGAAGCTTTTAAAAATGACCAAGAACAAATTGAATAGACAACCCATTGTATGTCCCTCTAGAATCAAGTATGCAAGCAACGAGAGTCCGGGGAAAGCGTTAGGCTTGACCATGAGCAGGGGTCTTATTGAATATATTCAGGCCAGGGAGCAGGCTATTGCAGTGGTTAGCGTGTTCAACTTTGGATCGAAAGGTCTAGGGATCAAATCCCGCCAGGGGCTCGTCAATTTTGTCTGCAGTAGAGTACTGTTCTACATGCAGTTAGGTTTGGGTTAATTGCGACACTGAATTTCAGTGCAGTACACCCATGGTTCACTGGTTCAGAGAAGCTTTTTTGTTACAATGTTCTCTACTTTAAAGACACTAGTGCACGCTTTTACAGTTTAAATTGGCTATTTTAGGGTTTAAGAGGACTTACGCATTCACTTGAGCTTTCTATCGATGCAAAGAAATACTTGAAATTCTTTACAGTTGACCTGCAATCAACAATGACAAAGTTTAGACAGCCGCTGTCAGCTTGGACATATAAAAAATCTATGGTTAGCTGTGCACAAAACTGATAAATTATGGACAGTTGAACGCGGCTGAACTAGTATTATGTTCAGCTATTGAATTTACCTTAACTCTGAACTGAGAACAAAGAATGAAATATGTTTTATGAAAGCAAGGTTGTAAATAAACCGATTTAATAACACAGCATTAGCATTGTTATTAGATTGACTAAAGCAGCTGCCGTTTCCACTTT
Organism: Phorcus lineatus; assembly: GCA_921293015.1. NCBI lineage: Eukaryota > Metazoa > Mollusca > Gastropoda > Trochida > Trochidae > Phorcus > Phorcus lineatus. Next base: position 21,279,864 of record OV121086.1, on the reverse strand, counting down.
TCTGTTTATAAGCAAAATTTTAATATTTCCGATATCGTAGTTCATGCAGATTTAAAGTTACTTTGCATTAAATACTTTCAGTCTTTAAAAATCAACTTTACTACCTGAATACATAAATATTTATTAAATAACTTACGAGGTAGATTACTTGAGTGAGGGTCGTGAGTAATATCTCGAGATATGCAGTATCTGTGCATTCGTTGTGTTTACGAAATATTGGTGTGCACTAGTGCCTTTAATTCCATGCATATATTTAAAAAGCCTTTACATATGTTACGTTTCATTTGTTAGCACCAAACCTGTACGATGATAAAATTTGTCTTGTAAATTTTATACATGGGCCTGTGGCCTTTATACTGAATAAGCTTCTATCACTAGTTCCAGCCAGTGCTTGCAAGTTTCTACGCAATGCATAGTCGCAATAGTCTTGTATGTTTTCTCCCTGCAATAATACTAGTCGTGATATTAGAGAAATGACCTTGAAAAACGCAATTAATCCAATGCACCTCACCTGACCTAATTTTGCAATGAAATCTCAAAGAGATCAAATTAAAGTGCAAAAAGGGCAGGTAATCTGAATATGTCTTGGATTTTTGCCTGTACATTATTTGCATGTACGTTCACTGTACTAACGGGACTGACGGGAGCATCCCTATGGAGTTTGTGAAGTGGACAATCTAGACTAGAATCATTCTCTGGATTCTCATTGTCTCTTCTTATAGAAATGACACAGGGACAAGTCAATTCTAGTGTTCTTGACCTTGACATCTTGATATTTTCCCTGTGAAACTTTGACTGTGACATTGAGCCTGTAGCTTGGAACTGACACATTAAGTTTATCAAAGATTCAAAGTTTACCGACATTGACATAAGGACAAATGACACAGCATAGTTCGTTTTCCAGCCTGAGGTCCTCCATGTCGGTCAGTCATCCTAGAGGCACCTTAACACAGAGGTTCATGTTCATAGTGTGCTTTGAATGAAGTATTTTCATGAATACACATATATATTTTGTTGGTAAATTATTTGATAATATAAACAAATACAAAGTGTGCAATCTGAGATATAATCTCTGTATAGAAATATTTCAAGTGAAACAAGTTTTTAACAGTTAAATAGCATCATTAGGACAAGAAGGATTGTAGCCTGTTAAGGTTCAGACTTGTCAGTCAGTCTACTGTGATATTATACTGATTTTGTTGTTGCACATGTTGCAGGTGTCATGAAGCAACAGATTCGATGGACCACACAGTGAGATGGCAGAGACTAGACGCTGTAGGGAGGATATTCCACAATGCCTACAGTAACTCTGTCTTCCCCCGGCCAGGCGTCGGCGAGTCCTCAACTGGCTCAATATCTTCACTCCTTGAGAGAGTGGGCATTAAGTCATCAGGCAAAGCCAACAATACCATTGTGTGAAGCACCTCATGAGCATACTTCATGCTTCCTAGCCAAGCTGAATCAAGTCTCATGGGGGAGAGATTACAGTCTATTTTCTGCTGGTGCCAAACAAAGTTGTGTAAGGCAAAGAGTATAGATATTTTAAGGTTTAACTGCTGGCAATATTGACTGGATGGGGGATGCTGGTAATGCTAGTAATGCTAACAGTGACACTTAAAGGAGCTGCAGGCTTGATGAGAAGTTGTGTGAGATTGGTGACATAACGCTAAATTAGGAGGAGCAGGCTCCTTCATCTCGGTATAGGTATAGCACGAGGTAAAAGTGGGTTCCAGACCACTAACACCACACATCAAGGCTTCCCTGGTGAGCATGCCCCAAGAAACAGTGTCTATTTCAGACAGTCATGTCATGTGAAAAAGAAGGCCTCAAAATTAAATACTGTCTCTTGAAATCTTACCTGAGTTAAATATAATCTAATTATATGATATACTCAGAATATTTTGTGTTGGTAATGAAGTTATCAAAATATGCTAAGAACTTAAAGGCTATACTGCATATTGGGATAATAGATTTTTTATTAGTTACAATTACCTTGTGTTCATGCATTTTTTGAGACTTTGAGTCACTAGGGATATCATGAATTGTAACATTCAGTTATGCACAGAATAGTTCAATTTGATTGCTAAAATGTTCCAGCACTCTTAACTGAAAATCAAGAATGAAAAAGTCTGAAGGTGTATCTGTAACTACAGCGATTATGTCACGGACAGATTCCGTATTTCCACTATTAAACGACCTGGAGCTTACTTTTTTCAGCACTTCTTGACTTCCCAGAGCTTATTGGAGACCCTGAGCTGATTTCTTTACTAGAAAATTAAAGTGTACATAATATGTCAAATGTTTATTATTGGAGCATTAATCTATTGGTTTAGACCCGGCACTTTAATATCAGAGACCCGGCCCTTATTTATCATCTCACCTTGACCCCAAGCATTAACTAGAGGAATTATGTTAGGGCAAACTGACCGAGGTTCGGACACTAACCGAGGTCGCCCGAACTTCGGACACTTTTTACTTGCAGCTGACGCAATAATACGTGCTACTTTTGCGATCTGTTTATTGCAAAATGTTTCTTCTCAGTGTGTTATTTTATTTCTTTTCTTTGATAAACATTAAATTATCAGTAATATTTCTTATCGAACTTTTGCCTGGTGGTACAATTAACGGATTCAAGAAAGAAAATGGCGAAATATTTGTTTAAATGTAAATGTTGACTCTTAGATAAGGGGATGTAGGGAGCGGCCAAATATCTTAAACTGTATTCATAAACAAAGAGAAATTACCAAATAGTCCAATTATTCTTAACATCGGTACATATGACATGAAAACATAAGTAAATATTGAGATTATGATAACATGTCAAAATGACCTTGGTTCGGACAGTTTTGACCATGGTTCGGACACTTCTTAAGTTTTCTATTTAAGGACTCGATATACTTATATTTAACAGACAAAGTTTCGGGAAACACGTATAAACATACGACTAACGGGTAAAACAATCTTATTAATTTTGAAGACATACTGTTTAGCGCTATCAGCGTTTTTAGTGTCGAATGCCTACAAATGGGATTGTGATGTCACTATGCTGTAATGGCGCATGTAGCAGTTTTCAAGAATTTAACGTCGGAAAACATGCTCCGTACCAGTGACAAATTACTTTATCCTCCCCCAAAACTATAATATCATTTTACGTAGCCTATTCACTGCGTGAGTGGGAATGTTTGAAAATCTTTTTGATGAAAATTTAAAGCTAGGGATGCATTCGAGAAGAAAAGGTGCAACTGTCCGAAGTTAGGGCAGAAGTGTTCGAACCTTGGGCGGATTGATATATGAAAATAAAACCGTTATTTTCGGCTAGTATTGAAATAATTATGGATATTGAGAAATAAATCAAATAAAATATTCAATTTTGTATACTTTGGTTGGTAAATAATTCCTTTCCTCAGATAGTTGTAAATTATATAGTCATCAAAATATTTGAATCGATACACTGTCCGAACCTCGGTCAGTTTGCCCTACTTCGAAGTTGCATTAATCATGGGGATTTTTGGGTTGTCAGCAAAAATTGAATGACACAATATCAGAAATCTTGCAGATTTTAGGAATTGTTGCATTTCATCATATTGGTTTTCAGTTTGATTCTTGAATGAATTCTCACAGATTTTTACAAGTAACTGATATGAAAGTTTTTTGGAAATTATGAAAGGCAGAAATGCTGTCTCTATTGCATAAGGGAAAAAGGTGTCCAAAGTGCAATGGCACCACTAGCTACAAGAGTGTTGGATGGGTCAAGGAAAGGGGGTGATTTAGGGAAGTGCTTGAGGGGTACTCTCTTTGCAGTAACATTCCATGCATGTGTTCATCGTTGTCGGTGAGGATAATATAAGTGAATGATTCAAAGCTGTCAGTAGGAGGGATGTAAGTAAAATAACAATTGATGACACCCTAGTCTTATTGTCCCCTTTTCTTCTCCTCAATTGTCATATTGATTCTACAAATTAGATGTTTGACTTTAAATGAAACTATTCATTAGATTGTTTTCTGTATTGACACAATCTTTATAAGAGAATTTGAGTTTGTTTCTCATGCTAATTAACTGTTTTACTTGAGTCGAGTACATTAGATATCAAAACTATTTCTTATTGTGTGCATAATCATGGATACAAGGTTACAAGCTCCTTTCCATGTTTTCAACCATTGTTGACATGTTGGAAGACCATTGAACAAGTTCACATGAACATTTGTGTACTTGCTCAGGGAACATTATCTGTTTTAACTGATTGTCTGTGATATGTAGATGCTTTGAAATGTAAAAAGAACTATTAATCATTAAACTGTCTGATGTAAATAATCAAAGAGATAGAAACTGTTCTTATTTTCAAGTCTGATTGTTGTTTGACTCCAATATCAACGTGAATGTTATGATGAGAGTTGTGATAGTAGGATATGTTCTAAGTTTGTGCTGCTTTGAGTAGAAAGCAACCAATAATTGTCACTTATTTTAGCATATCAGGCCAATAGCATGAGCCATTGGCAGTCTTCAGTCTGATGTTTGTCGTTTGTCATCTGTAAGTGTTGAGCTCAACAGGCCAGATGAGCTTGTGAAACTGGCCTTTGTCCCCTGTCTGTCTGTTGTAGGGGTCAGGAGTGTTATCAGATGTGATAGTGGTATTCTTAACTAATTTTGTATTAACAGTTTCTTAAGATTTCAGATATAACAGCAAATGTGATAAAAGTTATTATTTTCTTAAATATATGCTGAATTCTTTTGTAAATGTACCTTAAGCAGCAAATTATAATAGAATGATTAGAAGAAATTATTTGAATATTTTGTGTGCAGTTATTCAGAGTTAAAGAGAATGAGTCTTGAAATACTTATGAGCTACAGAGTCAATGGCTTTTTTTTTTCAGAAAAGAGGAGCAAATATACCATTCCAATAGAAATAAATAAATAATAAAAATTAATAATCATGTTTGCATTAGGAAAATGAAAGGTTTCTGGCTTTGGCTTATCACTTTAACTTATATTAAGATTACAAATTTTGAATTAACTATGTCATTTTTGCTTGATTTTCTCCCAAACGTTATTATTCTGTTTAAAAAGTGTATTCTGGTTCTGTAAACTGGCAGCAAAAACAGAATTCCTCACTCCTCATCAATGTTTGTGTTGGTGAAACTTTAAACTCTGAGTGCAGATTTATCACATGGAACTCTTGATAATCAAGTATGTTGTCCGAGAAGACTGCCTGTGGTTAGAGCTTGGTAGTGTTGTACATAGAGGTGACCGCGTTGAAACAGTAGTGCCATGTTGTTATGTATAGACCCATGAGCAGACAAGTTGAGTATGCTACATCCCGGTTGATGCTGAATTTTAGCTGAGCAATAGACTGCAGCACCCTCAGGTCAGCAGGCTCTTATATAATAACTTATGGTGCTGGACTTAGCAAAACTACTTTAATCCCAGAAACACTATCATTTGCTGGATGTTTTTTACAGACTTTGCTGTCTGTAGCTTGCTTTAAGTTTTTCTAAAGGTTGACATTGCCTAGCATATCATTAAAAAACATACATGATGTTGATTTTCAGTGAAAGAAATTGAATCAATTCTTGGAATCAAACCAGCTTTTATGTCACATTTATGATGGCAATTAGGTATGGGTGAACAGCTCTTGTGCACTCTGTTATTTTCACAAAACCCTATTTTGTTGTTAGTGTCGTTTGTTGAAAAACTGTTAAATATAATAGATATTAACTGAAGCGACTGCAGTTTTGCAGTGGGATTCTAGAACAAGAATTCAAACACTTATTTTGTATAATGGTATTCTGAGTGTACAGACAATGTTAGGTGATTGATTTGGTACAATTAACTAAAGCTGGTAAGTGATTGGTGGATAAATGAGTCCAGCATTATGCTGTATATATGAAAACAGGTTTCAGAGTTAAATAAAACCACAAGGACATTTCATTAGTAGAGACATGGTCTATTGAACTTTTCTTGAAATAATGAAAGAAGCAAAGAATGTAATGTAAATAAAATTGTACATTTATACAGTTTATCAGATTGTAGCTAAGTTTTAAGGAAAATAAAGTTATTAAAATTAAATATTGTGTCAGTTTTCGTTGAAGTTTTGTTATCTCTCGGCTTGAAATTAGTGAAATAGATGCTTGGAATATCACAATATTTGGTGTCAATAGACTTCACAATAATGAGTGACATGTTGCTCAACTGATGTCCATAATCTTAACCAACACAATGACACCAGGCTTTCCACATGTCATGTTTGTTGGGCTCTCACCACTGTTCAAAGGATTCGGTTAAAGTTTTTGGTTCCTACAGAACATTTTAGTCAAGTGGGGTCTGTTTTTATTTGAAAATGGTCCATATCAAAGCGCGAGCTTCATTAAGTATATGCATAAAAAGAGAAAAAACATTCATGATGATATCATGATGATGATATATTCAAGTTTGGTCAAGTCCGAAATGAAGATAAACAACCCCCTAGTTGACTATCACCTGAAATAGCAACAAAATCAATAATCTGATCAAGAATGGCCGGCTATTTACTAAACTGTTCATTGCTGGGTTAGTTGGCATTCTCAAGGAGCGAAATCATTTTATCATCACCAAAAATTCAGAGAAGGAATTTTTTAATTTTCAACCTTGTCAATGTGCAAGTGCATAGATCAGCTGTTACCTTGTCAATAATCCATCGGTGGATCTATACTTCAGCTTCCACTTTACTTCTTTTTCTGCTCTGAGGAAATGTCATTCTGGAAGGCATTGCAGGTCCGACCATGATGTCATTGGCGCCACAAATCAGGTTCTACACACCGAAAGAAAACTGGAATAAAAGGCTCCTCAACACTACTGGCAGAAGTGTATCCGAAGGGTATATTAAAAATAAATGAATGTGAGTCCTTCTTACCTTCTGTGTTAGGCTGACTAGTTATCAATTGCCCCTCGTCCTTTATACTCCTTTTAGAACTAGAATCACATATTTTGAACTGTTGTGTGACCTGTTAGGAGTGTGAAACTCGAGCTTTTTGTTTTTGTCTGTATTTGTATGCTAATTCAATAGCCAAATAGGGGCATTAGCGTGATCGAAAGAATTCATAAATACGATATATTACTGCCTCATGACATCAACTTTCCTTCTCAGTCGCCATATCCATTTTAATTGGAGTATTACAATCCCTGGACGCGGTTTTCTCGGGTGGGTTTATATTTAAAAAAACGTTTAGATTGTGGGAGATCCAACACTATTGAATAATACCTATTGTTATGTCATGTATTCATGTGTTTATTGATATGAAATGTAAATTTTCTCGGAAAAAAATAAAGGTGATAACGAAAGGGATACAATGTCATATTTGTTTCCTGTAACGATATTTGTATCATATTTCGCAGAAATCTTTTTTTTTACTTAACTTTCGTGAGAACTCATTACTGAAGTGGAATCGTTTATACTTATCAAACATATCATGTTATCTAGAATTACATCTCACACCGTGTGGCTATGTCTATGTCTTTAAATGCAATAATCAATGATATATAAACATACCTGGCGCAAGCGTTAGATATATCCTCTATAGCCCTAAAGAGTATTGGTAGCCTTTCCAAACGATCTTCTTTTACAAATGAATTTCAATATCGGTAGAAAAGCATGAGCCCAATCTCTTTCTCTTAATTTATTGGTTGAATATATATTCTACAAGTACATTGGTTCATAATGATTGGACGTCGTGACTCAATAGGAGTCGAATGTCAAGAGATACGCCTTTATGACAGGACGTTTGACATATACTTGCTTTTTACCAACAGGTCCAAGGCGTGAAAATCCAATGGAACTATTCTTCGGCACTACAAAAGTCTTGCCACGACATTGCAAGGCATTGCAAGGCATAAGTCTTCTCGTAATTTATTTGTAAATGGATATTTTCTCCAGACAAATACTAGAAGATTATTTACACGAAGTTGTAAGATCAGTAAAGGTACAGTACCTTTCTTCATGTCATTTCCCCAAAAAACAAGATGGAGGGCCAGATGCCGATATGTTCATCGGTTCTGAAGTTTAGAAACTGCATCGTAGGTGTCTTATTCGTCATGCCAAAATCATTTAAAGATATTACAATTAACATGACATTTCCGATAGGATGGTCGGGTATGTGAAGTTGCTTCATGCCTTACCAAGAAATCATATTAAAGAGGAGACGTAACGCATAATTGTGATTATTACAAATTATTATCTGTAGTCGCTTCACTTATAAGAATCAATAGAGCCAAAAAATGAGAAAATATGCGCTTTTATTCGACTACTAGGAGACCTTTTATACCCCTGTTTTGGATAACCGCCTAATGAGCCTGGCGAATGCTTAGACAAAATCACCGAAGCATGACTCGAAGCCACGCCCAGTGTGTGACGTGCTAGTCGTCCTCTGAAAGTCCAGCCCTTTGATTTTCTCTGTATTTTTAAGCTAATTCAACAGCAAAATAGAGGCAATAGCATGACCGAAAGAATTCCAAAATACGATATGTAACTGCTTCATGATATAAACTTTCCCTCTTAGTCGTCAAATCCATTTTGATTGGACTGTGACAATCCTTGGACGCGGTTTTCTTGGGTGGGTTTATATCCAAAAGGTTAAGAACTTGGTCGGTGAGAGATCCATTATTATGGGATATCACGTAGTGTTACAACATTTATTATCGATATGAAGTTCTAAATTGTGTCGAAAAAATGAAGGTTTTTGTAATAAACGGGAGAGAATGTAAAGACTTTATTAATTGTTAATGTTTACTGTAGAAAAAATAATTTTGTTTCACTCCACTTTCATGACAACTTAGTACTTAGTGGATGATTCGTTTGTATTTAACTAACGTATATTATATTGTTAGCTAGTATAACATCTCACACCGTGTTGCAATATCTCTGTCTTCGAAATTTAACAATCAATGACATGAAAACATACCTGGCGCAAGCGTTAGAAACATCCTATGTAATCCTAAAGAATGTTGGTACCCGTTATTCACGATGTACTTTTTTAAATGTGTGTCATCGTCCGTAGAAGAGCATGAGTCAAATCTCCTTCTCTTAATTTATTGGTTGAATATATATTCTACAAGTTCATTGGTTCAAAATGACTGGACGCCGTGACAATAAACTAAGTCACAGTCGAATGCCAAGATTACGCCATTATGACAGGACATATATTCCGCTTGGTGGGTCCAAGGCGTTAAAATTCAAAAGGTATAATTAGAGACCATTAAATCAAGAATTGAAATTGAATGCGATAGGATTATATAACGGCCACCTGTGTGTCATAAAAAATAAGACAATTTAAATCAGTCTGATTGTTGTGACAACATTTGGCAGACGTCGTAATTGATGTACACATGCTATGGGATAGTGCGCATAGCATCACGTTTAAACACTGTCTTTCGCTTGGAACAATACAGATAATTAAAGATATATTTAACATCAATTTATGGGAGGTTTGAGTTGCTTGGATGACTTTAGACATGTTTAAACGGTTGTTTAGAATGTGAGATTTCCTATTGTTTCTTCATTAAGGAGGTTATACTTCCGCCGACTAGCACGTCACGCGGCAGGACACGCGGCTGGACACGCCTCAGTGACCACGGGCCAGTTCAGTTCTGTTCACTGGTGCTAATTAGCTGGTGATTGGAAAAAGCCGTATTAAAGTTGTTTATATGCCGATTTCGAAAATTTTAACTCAAGTTATTGGCAAATTAGAATACGTATTTTATGAATTGCAAAAGTTGCCATGGGTCATTTCAGTCGATCTTTAACATTGACTGTTTCTTTCGGATTTTAAAGGGAGTGAACAAAGGATATCCCCAGGATGCCAGGTAGGGAACTCTGGAAGTCAATTCTACGTACATGAACGAGCACAGAAAATGCAGAAAACCTCATTCCTATCAGATAATAAATGGAGACATGAAATATTAATCTGTACCTCTATTATTATGGAGACAGGATGGTTAATCTACAATCAGTTTTTACCAAAGGTTGGAGGAACTAACTGTGCATGGTAGGAATGCAGGTTGGAAGTTAAGATTGTACCCGATTGTGAATTTAAAGATGGAGAGAGTAGCCTCTCCCCCACACCTATCACCCCAAGTGCCATTCTCCTTACCTTCCGCTGCAACAGCTCTTGCACTGAAGCTATATTTGGAGAGAGTAGCCTCTCCCCCACACCTAACACCCCAAGTGCCATTCTACTTACCTTCCACTGCAACAGCTCTTGCACTGAAGCTATATATGGAGAGAGTAGCCTCTCCCCCACACCTAACACCCCAAGTGCCATTCTCCTTACCTTCCACTGCAACAGCTCTTGCACTGAAGCTATATATGGAGAGAGTAGCCTCTCCCCCACACCTAACACTCCAAGTGCCATTCTCCTTACCTTCCACTGCAACAGCTCTTGCACTGAAGCTATATTTGGAGAGAGTAGCCTCTCCCCCACACCTAACACCCCAAGTGCCATTCTCCTTACCTTCCACTGCAACAGCTCTTGCACTGAAGCTATATTTGGAGAGAGGCTACTCTCTCCCCACACCTAACACCCCAAGTGCCATTCTCCTTACCTTCCACTGCAACAGCTCTTGCACTGAAGCTATATTTGGAGAGAGTAGCCTCTCCCCCACACCTAACACCCCAAGTGCCATTCTCCATACCTTCCACTGCAACAGCTCTTGCACTGAAGCTATATATGGAGAGAGTTGCCTCTCCCCCACACCTAACACCCCAAGTGCCATTCTCCTTACCTTCCACTGCAACAGCTCTTGCACTGAAGCTATATATGGAGAGAGTAGCCTCTCCCCCACACCTAACACCCCAAGTGCCATTCTCCTTACCTTCCACTGCAACAGCTCTTGCACTGAAGCTATATTTGGAGAGAGTAGCCTCTCCCCCACACCTAACACCCCAAGTGCCATTCTCCTTACCTTCCACTGCAACAGCTCTTGCACTGAAGCTATATATGGAGAGAGTAGCCTCTCCCCCACACCTAACACCCCAAGTGCCATTCTCCTTACCATCCACTGCAACAGCTCTTGCACTGAAACTATATATGGAGAGAGTAGCCTCTCCCCCACACCTAACACCCCAAGTGCCATTCTCCTTACCTTCCACTGCAACAGCTCTTCCACTGAAGCTATATATGGAGAGAGTAGCCTCTCCCCCACACCTAACACCCCAAGTGCCATTCTCCTTACCTTCCACTGCAACAGCTCTTGCACTGAAGCTATATTTGGAGAGAGTAGCCTCTCCCCCACACCTAACACCCCAAGTGCCATTCTCCTTACCTTCCACTGCAACAGCTCTTGCACTGAAGCTATATTTGGAGAGAGTAGCCTCTCCCCCACACCTAACACTCCAAGTGCCATTCTCCTTACCTTCCACTGCAACATCTCTTGCACTGAAGCTATATATGGAGAGAGTAGCCTCTCCCCCACACCTAACACCCCAAGTGCCATTCTCCTTACCTTCCACTGCAACAGCTCTTGCACTGAAGCTATATATGGAGAGAGTAGCCTCTCCCCCACACCTAACACCCCAAGTGCCATTCTCCTTACCTTCCACTGCAAATAGCTGATACGTATATGTAATGTAATATTACATTTAGGGTATTTTATAGTTAGCCGTACCTCAAGTACTCAAGCTCAGCTTGACCCAGATCAGATTTCTCGGGAGAGGCCTCTTGAAAATTAAACTAAAGCTGGAAATACAAAATGATTAGAGCAAAACTAACGTGATGAATGTTGAAAACACGCGTTCTGATAATAGATTCAAGAAAATGAATCAACTGTCGAACAAAAACTACATAAAGCCGTTTATAGTTAAATACTTAAAAAGTTTGAACCCTTTTACAACTGGCAAGTTGTTATAGTGGTATCGTCCCAAAACGCTGAAGTGCAAAACGTAGAAGGTATACTTTGATAGGGAACCGTTATAACAGAATGATTTCTCACTTTCTTCATCGGGAGACGACGATATTACATTTAGTCTGTAGTCTAAAATAGAATGAGGGTGCTAGCGTACCGGTAGCCGTCGCTTTTCGTCTGAAATCTGACATCCATGTGTACACATAAGAATACTACTTCCTTGTTGATGGTACACGCACAGTTGCTCGGTGGATAACGCCCTCAACTCCACTCCACTCTCAACCAGCCAGCTAGAAGCATCAAAGTCTGCTCTGAGTTCGGCTGTCAGTTTGCTGTCACTTAGAGAAAGGTACTAGTACTGTTGTTCGACTACTTGTTGTAATGGTTCAGTATCTTGTCAACAAATTGTAAATCGAGTTATTATTTTTTTTAAATTTCCTGGTTTCGATATTGTATCTCTGTAGATGTTCTTTCGATTTAGTGTTTGTTGTATTTATTTAATAAAACATTAAGTGCCTTAATTGCCGGTGTGTATTTTATTTGCAAGGTAGTCCTTATCGTCATTTTCTCTAAGGTTATTTTATTTGTAATGGAAACAAACTTATTTTCGCGTTTCTTTGCTGGTTCCAATTCTAAGATGTGCCCCTTTTGTTTGAGAGCATTACTGTTAAAATCAAGACAGTGTTAAAGCGGCTACGATTTTTCCTAACAGAAGTTAGTCATTAGCGTATATCATATATGCATTATCTTGATAAAACTGTAATTCGATGAGACATTTCAATGTCGTTGAAGAATAACATAAATAACAACAGTGATTTATTTCCTTGTAGGGCATCCTTTTCACAGTGGAAGAATGCTGATGTAAACATGGTTTCTATATTACAATATACTGATTACAACTGTTAAACATAACCTAGTTTATCAAATAAAAATTGAGTTGTTTAAAAGTCCCTTTGCCAATAACCTACTGAAAACTTGTATTTTGGTTTTGTAGATTGTAACAGATTCGTGACGTTGTTTAGTGTAGGGTATTTTTATATTAATGTTGGAATGATATACACTACCTGACTGCAAACATACTTACATGTTTGGAAATATAGTCGTATATTCAATTCACGTTAGGGTTAAGATCGTTAAATATGTATGTGATGTATACTGGAATTATATACGTATCAGCGTGTTTGTCCGCTAAGACTGGGGTTGACATCCTGTCAGCCGATATCATATCCGGAGTTGCCTGTAATGTCTCACTGATCGCCATGTTTGTCAACACGTAACTGACTGACACGTATCTGGTAGCTTGTACTTGTCACTAACTCTATTACTAGATGGTACCACGAGAACAATCTGACTTGACTGTGGATCCATGCTATAACATTTCAGGAAATAACTAATCATTTATGCACAGTGATGTTAAACTTGTTGTAGAATGTTTTGCATATGCATTTAGGTTATCATGATAAACTAATTTTGAGGGATCATTACGATTGTAATATTATATATAAGTTTTATCTTGGAAATAGTACCAGAGACATTTGGCATACGATTTTTCACCTCAACTTCATTGTTTTATCACAGGTCTGAGTCGTGTCACCGGCTGCTTGAAAGTGACGTCATCTCATTGAGGTTCAGGTGACGTAACCAATGTAGAGTATAAGTGACGTCACCCTATTAAAATTCGTAAGTTAGAAATCTAGATTTGGCTGAGACCAGAGAGTGGGTAATGACGAGTGAGGTCAAGGTCATTCTGGTGGGTGACGAGAGCTGTGGCAAGACGAACTTGCTCTTCAGACTGTGCAAGGGTCACTTCCCCGAGTCGGAGCAGGACAGCTCGTCCTTCGAGACGGAGAGCAAGGTGCTTAGTGTCAGAGGTGATCAGGTAGGGGCGAACACCACTGTTCTGGGCACTTGTCATTACTAGTATGTGGGGTCATGGGGTTCATCCCCATTAAGAAGAGACATTAAACTGCTATCCTATGAAGCCTCAAATTCCTTTAACGTGCACGTTGTTTGCTAGTAGGCCCTACTGAATGTTGGTTGGTGGTTTCTTGCATCAGCATTCAATTTGAACACCAAATCTCGAATAAATCAAATGATAAACTAAACAATTTAACAACTTCCTTTTTCGCCTTAATAAGTCTTTGCACTAAGAGAAGTCTCTTTATTAAAAGTTAGCTTCAGTACAATGATAGACTCACTACTCGTATGTATCTATACAGGTGGAGCTCCAGATGTGCGACACGGGAGGCGGGGCCATGTTCGACAGTCTGCGCAAACTCTCGTATGAGAGCGGTGACGTCATTCTCGTCTGCTACTCCATCGCCGATCGAAAATCATTTGAAAATGTTCTTGAGAAATGGAAACCTGAGGTCGATCAGAATACAATGTCTGCGCGCCCGTTGTTGCTGGTAGGCACAAAGAAGGACACCCGCGACCCGGATATGACATACCGGAACCTACGCGACGAGGCAAACATTTCGGGCATTGCCCTGTCGACATTCGAGGGTCGCGAGCTCGAGACCCGGATATCTGCTGTCGACTTCATTGAGTGTTCTGCAAAAACTGGCGAAAACGTTACAGAAGTCTTCCAGAGAGCTGCAGAAATTGGACTCCATTATAGTAAAGGGAAGAAAAAGAAGACTTGCCTACCGTCCTAGTCGACAGGCTTTTTTGAATATTAAGTGCAGGAATGTCTGACGCACACGTCGGTTAAAGTGAGATTATGATTGGCTTATGTCCTCCAATGTTATTGCTAGGAACTTTATTGGTGTTGGATTAAAAAAAGAGGTAAATGCAATCGTCTAAAGAGAACGTTATAGCAGCATAATTTCAACTCAACCAACTGTATCTGAAAGTCTGTCAACTCGATTAAGGTTTATAACATTTATACAGTAATAATTTTAAACTATAAAATCAAAAGAAAAGGCAGCATTTTACTTCTGATAAATTTGACAGTGGCCTTTGCTGCTATCGAACATGTCTAAATGACAATGTCGCCAGCAAGAAGTGTCACGTTCACATGCGGCAGCCAAGATGAAGACATTTGTCTTTGAAGTGGTTACGAATGTCATGATACGTAGGCCTACGTACCCGTTGCCTCATGCACTATTGATAATTCTAACATGACACGAAAACTAGAATGAAAATACTGCTTTCTGATTGGTTACCAAAATCAATTTTGGAGTGATTATTTCGCTGATAATCACCTCTAAATATTTACGACCGATTCACATTCATACGCGCACGTTTACACACTCGATTCGCTGAACTTACTGTTTTCATCGCCTTAGACAACAGCAAAATAAATTTTAAATCAATTCTATACAGACATTGAGAATACCGTATTTTTTAATGAAATTTAGAAGATAAATCCATTCTGTGGTATATTTTTTGTCGAAGTAGTTTATTTTTTTATCACTAAATTTAATTTCAAACCGAGCTCGCTTCTTACCGTAACGCGCGGTAATAGCGATTCGTCAAGTGAACAGAGGGGACGTACGTTATTCTTCAACTTTCCTTCCCTTTAATTCCCCCCTCTCATTCATAAGTGACCACATTTCCAGACAGTGTATTCAACCATGACAAACTATAAAGCTTTCTTGATCGTTTATTCAATCAGTTCACATCTTGCGTGAAAAGGTAGCGCTAGCAGTAAACAACTACTTTTAGAGTAACGTCCCTTGATTTGGTCAGTACTTGTCGGTATAGACCGATCCAGTCGAGAGGCATTAGGCCCCGCCCCCTAAAACGTGATTGGCTGAAATATTTGGGGGGACAAGTTTCAAGCTCAGGCGAGCTGGACCGCGTAACTCAACAATGTCACTAACCAAAACATTTGGCTTTCGTTTTCACCGACGTCGTTCTACACGCTCATTTTCCAACTTTGTATTTGTAAAACCCATATAACATTCATAATTTCTTTATTCTTAAATATTTATGAAGTAATTTTATTAAATCACAGAGCGATTGATCAAGCTCGACCACTTTGTAAACAAACACCTTCACTGAGAATGATTCTACAATCAACATGATTGTAAACTTACAAAACATACTATTACCAGTAAATTGTTGTATCTCACTTATACTTAACAAGTGCAGGTCATTTTATATTGAAAAAGCTATAATTTTTTTTACGTAGTTGTATAGGTCAAGGTCGCTCAGGCTTGTTGACACTGTCAGTGTTACACTCATATTGGTCTCCGGGCTAGTCAACATACCTTTGACAAAAATATTCGAAAATGCATTGTCAAAACTTTAATTGTCTTACTGTCTATGCTTTGATTATAAACGTTGACCAAAGATTTTATTATGCACATATATTATTAATTTATAAGAAAAATATCGATAAAATATCAATCAAAGTTGCATCAATGTTTCATTAGCATTCTTTGGAAGAATTTAAAGGGGTTAGTCAAAGTTCACAAATATATACAACAGGCTGTGTAAAAACTTGTCTATTTATTCCTCAACGTTTATGTTGGAATCACAAACAGAAATAACTATAAGTAATTGAGATTGAGAGCCAAATATTTGAAATAGTCTAAAACAAAAAGTAGTCATCAAAATATAAACAGTAAATGAATATAAAATATTATGAAAAACGATAAACATAGGTCCTCATTTAGTATTAATTTGTACAAACACATAACATTTTAAGTATTTAAAAGATATGTTAGATATCCAATTTGAATCATTTTAAAGGCCTAAGGGAAAAGATGAAAATAGCATATTTTTTAATTTTAAAATATACAGCCTCTCATTGAAATGTATTTGGAAATTTTAATAAAAATTGTTCACAGAAAATAAAATTGAATAAGTAGTACATGATGAAAGTTGATTCAAATGCATCAGGTCTGTTTCACTTAAACTCTGAAAGGAAAGATTATTTTTTAGTTTTGTTTTATCTAGTTTAATATTAATGAAAACTCATGAGACATTTTTGCTTGATTATTACATACATTAATTAATTACCACCTGGAGCATGATTCTTGGAAACATAATATGTGATAAAGTATCATATAGAATCATATCCCGTGACTGAGTTGGTTTGTATTTTTATTTTCAATTGATACTTTAATGAGATATTTTGCACAACACAGTGTTTGTTTACAATATGACAAAACTTGACAGGAAACTTATCCAAATGTTATCAGGTAAAATCGCAAAAAATTAATCGTAACCAACTTAAAAGGGTTCTTGATTTAAAACCTTGAGGTCATAAAGTGGCATTGTGAAAAGCTTTTTAGAGCTGTCACCTTGTTAGAATTATCTTAGAGCACTTTGAAAAGTGTACAATTCTTGCAATTTCTCACCTCCGAGCACTCATCCGACTCGCGATTATTTTTTACTAATTGTTGCCCCTTTTTCACAAATTCATCTATTAAAAACGATAATCCTAGTTACCTAACACCTCGAGAAATACATATGCCGTGACATCGATGAATAAAAAGTGTGTAGAATCATAGAATGTTATTGTTAATAATACGTGCAACCACCGAAACATATCGCCATTATCGGTTTGTTTGTCCCCGGAAGTAAAGTTGACAAATTAGCGTGGTGCTATCGCCGCTCTGATTGGCTGAAATAACGCATGCGCGAGATTTGATTGACAGGCTGGATCGGTCTATTGTAGGGGTGATAGGTGTCTTATGTATTTACGTAAAAAACGTAACTCTGACATGAAAAAAATCTGTCTTTTGTTAATTTTATCCTCACTTATACTTATGGGTTTTATTTAAAACCTGTTGGGGTTTTTTTTATATATTTTTTTTATTATTAAAGCGTGTTCTTTGAAAATGAACTGTACCGTAGTTTCGAAAGCAAGTGGAACCGGTCTGTACTGGCTCGACATAATCACATTGTTGTTGCGCAAGGCAAATTAGTTCCTCATTATATTTCTAATTAGTCATGTTAGAATGGAGATAATTCCCTTCTGTTTTTTATTTTGGGGTTGTATGTCGTGCATTTTTCACCCCTAAATTTAATTTCAAACCGAGTTTGCGAGGTTTGAAATGTTAATTTAGGGGTGAAAAATGCACGACATACAACCCCAAAATAAAAAACAGAAGGGATTTATCTCCTAAGTAGTATTTCTCTTGATGTCGACATGTTATCAAACCATGTTTCTTATAACCCCTTATAGCAAACTTAGCAAGTCTAGAAAAGCTCAAGATAGCTTCAAGTCTGGAAGAGCTCTTGGTGGCTGATCAAGGACCGACTTCAGTCCATCATTTTCTGCCAAATTGAATAGGGATTGACATGGTGAAGGTATGTGCAGCTGACACAATATGTTGGTGCCCCAATGAGTGATGGGAGAACAGCTTTTCGATAACAGAGTATGCTACAATCCTTCACTTGAAATTGTTGATTTATTTGTCAGACATAACACTGTGAAATCATTTTTCGAATATTGTACACAAAAGAAATGGTAGCAGTTTTATTCAAAAGATAAAATTAAATTGAATTTGATTTAATTGAATCAAAATAAACAAAATCTAAACAGCAATCGAATTTTTTTTATGTGTTCATAATGTACTTTTCCTTTCGTTGTGAAACTCAAAGCTAGATTTAATGATGTACATAAAAGAAAGAATTTATGAGCTAGAGGAGACTTATGATTTTCTCACATACTCACCACTTTGTTCAACCGTTCAATTTAACAAGCAGAAAGAGTTGTCTATATATGCGCCGCCAGGGCAAAGCTGACATTCTTATTTCACTCACGTTTTTTTGTGGAGATTGCTTTTACATATACAAATCATCGGAAATAAATGTCACCGACACATGATATTGTTTCATGAGTTTCATGGGACCTTGCTTTTTTAATAAGGCAACACTCTTGCATTAAGATATGCACCGTCTCAAATAATTGAAATAAATCAGAAGTTTTAATTAATAATTTTGAAGTTATGGTTATGGAAGTTATCTCATTTCATTATGTGTTTGTACATGTGTCTGTTTGTGAAGATTGATGATGAGTTGAAAAGTTATAAGGTGCATATGATCTGTTATAGCTGTCCTCAACTGGTGGCAGAAAATTCAAAGCTAGTATAACTCTTTTAAAAACTTGTTAATCATGACATTCTTTATGAAACAAGCCAAAAGGTTAGCATGTGTCCGAAGTCGTTTCTGGAGCATTACTTGAAAACATTATGACTTGGAATTTCAAATTACCAATTAAAATGCGCTATGAATGTAATCAATAGGGTGTGGATGTGTCTTTTGGTGGTTGCAACCCCTGCAGATTTTCTTTGAAATCATGACCCAAACCATTCTCTCCCAACAGAGGTAGCTCCGTCATAAATTATATCTGTTGGGAGAGAATGGACCCAAACCAAAACTGTCCAAATATGTAACTTCTTCGTTCGAATGTAATCCTCAATTATTGATATGACTGACTCAAATAACTCATATTACATAAGGCTTTTGTCTTGTTTTTATTTTTAAAAAAAACATAAAAACATTTACGCCATCAACTTCAAAAGTCTCATTTTTTCGTATATCAAACACCCTTATAGACTGTTCTCCTGTCTTTTCCACTGAGGGTCATAATTAAAATTTTGACGTCTGCAGTTTCACTGCCTCTAAACGGCCTCTGTGTAATCAGACATTTTGTAACACTGGACACTGTTCCTGAAACCTCCTCCCACGGTCCCCTGCTCCCCACAGCAGATTCCAATGCATGCTAAAAATCGTAATGGGATTCTTGTAAATTTTATAAATCGTAACGTTCTTGAAATAATACTTCAGGTGTGTAAAGTAAAAGTTTGTTGATTGAAAATATCTGATCTTTTTTTAATATATTACTGTGAATATATACACTCATCATTTTAGAGTTGTTGTTATACTTTAACTCACATTTTCGAATGGATTGAACGTAGCGTCATGTAACAGTCGTCAAAAGCTCTCTGGTAGAAATCTACAGAAACGTTCTGTCATTTATCACCACATTGGCTCGAATGTGAATAATCTCGGGGGAGGGTCGTCAGAAACTCTGAATGAGAAACGAATATGTTTTATGTACATATATTTTTAGTGAACTGTATCAAATAATGAAAATATGGATATATCTGTACACGAGAAATATCCAGGTGTACAGCCAAGAAATTCGATTATGTTTTACCTCTTTTTTCAATTGAACTGCAACCTTTCGTTTATTTCAAAACCCATGATAAGTGACATTAATAGTGTTAAGTTTACTAGGAACTATAAGTGAACAAATATTAATTTGTAAGCTTGTTAAATTAACCCATAACCAAATTTCGTCGCTAGTCAGGTGTTAACATTCAATATTTTCAAACTATACACGTTGAAATAGAGCAAACAAGATAAAGCTCCGGTACACGGTTATGCACAGTGTTTATCATCCACTTTGAATAATCTAATCAGAAAATTAAGTACTAGAATCATTGAAGGACATTTGAATCACATGATAACGGCAGAATCTGATCCACACTGACCAATGTCCAAATGAGTTCTTACAAGCTCTTGTATGGTGTTTTTGCATTAAAAACATTATCCAGTCTGACGCAGGGAAATGTAATATTTCCTTATAGTAATAGTTGATTGACGCAGGGAAATGTAATATTTCCTTATAGTAATAGTTGATTGACGCAGGGAAATGTAGTACTTCCTTATAGTAATAGTTGATTGAACGTCGACTCCGGCTGTTACTATGACACTTCTCAGGGCAGTCTGATATCAATTCAGATTATGACTGAAACTGAAGCTTAACATAAAAATAAAAATCTCACAGAAACCCGTCCGTGCATACATTGGTTATTCAGATAGCCAAAGTGATTATTTGGATATTCTCTCCATATACAATGTACATGATATATATAGTTTATTTTTATGATGTTTAATATTGATAAAAGTACAGCCTTCTCTCATGTCTTTCCCCCAGACATGGGCATTAACTTAAGCTTTATTTCGATGCATTGAAATACTTATGGTTCTTTACAATTGACCTGCAATCAACACTGAAAATGTTTAAACGGCCACTGCCGGCTTAGAAAGGTGAAAAAAAACAATGGTCAGCTGTGCACATACGGAAAAATTCTGGACAGTTTAAAACGGCTTACCTAGTAAAGCGTACAGCTTTAGAATATACATAAACTATTTACTGAAAACACATCTGGTAAATGAACCGATTTCATAATTTAGTAGACTATAATTAGCGTTGTTATTGGATTAACCAAAATGGATTCTGTTTTCGCTTTTTCGGTTATAACGCTGATTCAAATATTTCCGATAGCATATAGTTCATGCAGATTTAATGCAACTAAAACTTTGCATTAAATTCTTCCGGTCTATTAGAATAAACTCTATAACCTGAATACGTACATATTTTGCTTAAGAACTACCTGGTGGAAATAGTCAGTAATATCGAGAGATATGCAGTATCTGCATTCGTTGTGTTTACGGAACATTGGTGTGCGCTAGTGCCTTTATTAAGTGTAGAGCCAAATGATAAAGAACATCGTAACTTTCTAAATATAGAACAGTCTACCAATCGGAGGCTGTGTATTGATTCTATTTATAGTGAAGCACGTTTACTATATAGCAAGTGCACTGTGTCTACCGTGTCTAACTATATCTATCAACACGAGAGGCAGGTAGATGCCATTTCACACATGAATATAAGGTAGGTCTGTTTATTAATCAGACGAAGAGGGTGCATGACTATTAGCGACGGTCACTCGGTGTGACCAGTAGAGTCGTGGTCAGTAGTTAAACAAGGAATCAATTAAAAGTCTAAGCGATATGAATGAGGCTCTTGACAATAAGTGACTGGCTTTCATAAAAATACTTAAATATTCTGTCTATTGAAATTTATTAGCAATTTTTTAAATAGAGGTATGTGCTTATTCATATAAGGTAGTTAATATTAAGGCGAAGGTATAAGTAAGTAGTTATTATGCAGTTGAGATATTGACAGCACGAATGGTAGGCTTAGTGGTGTGTGTAGACGAAGAGTTGTATCGAACAGTGACTATAATATATAGTTAGTCAGTAGGAGTTGGGGCTGTGTCACTTAATGTCAGTCACACGTCAAACACACAACGCCATATGAAACAGATCTCTCGATCACGTCTCCACACCAGGATAACAATAGGCTACTTGTGTACACTGTACATCCAGCTAGGTAAGTGTACACCGAGGCATGCTATTGCGATATATTTATAAGACGTGACATCAGTGTCCGCATCTCCAACCTGTATCATGTATTGAAGGTTATGTTTGAACCTATTAAATGATTCACTATTTGGTAAAGATACAACGGTCTAATAAAGGTTAGGACAAAGATAAAATAGTAACAATTGAAACAAGATTTTTGTTGGAGTATATGAGTCTAAATCCGTTCAATATTGAACACCCAGGTGAACATACCGTGTAGGAAGCTACTGTACTGTGGCTACACCAGAGAGCAGATCCATACAAGCCAATAGGTTTGGGAATTCATTTGGGGTTTGGAACAAGTACAAACAATAGGAACTTAACGATGTTCAACACCAGGGTATGAAGAGTTTGAAGAGGATTCATTGCAAGTCGACTTTATTTCAGACTCTGAGAGATGTCCCTGAAGCTGACTCGACGGAAACTGGTGGTGGTGGGGGACGGAGCGTGCGGCAAGACGTGTCTCCTGTATGCCTTCAGCCAGGACTGCTTCTCTGACAACTACGTTCCCACTATCTTCGACAACTACGTGGCAGAGATACAGGTCAACAAGAAACTTGTGCGTGCCGGTTGTCTTAACACTTGTCTTAAGTTTAATTACATCTAGAGCTAATTACTATGGTGTACCTAGAAAGCTGACGTTTTTTGAAATTCACTGACCGGAATGGTGGAATTATATTACCATTCTGGTGAGATCCCGTATGGATATTTACCTGCAAGATATGTATAATCCGAAAATTTGTTGTTTGTTTTTTTATTATTTCTCACATTATAGCTCAGAAGAATATGTTGTTTGCAAGTTCATAACATTGTAGTTCTATATGTTGTTTGCAAGTTCATAACATTGTAGTTCTATAAAATATTATTCCCAACTGTGCCCATGTCCTCTGATCGTGTCTGTAAAATGGTAGGTGCAGCTCTCGCTCTGGGACACGGCGGGCCAGGAGGACTACGACAGACTCCGCCCCCTCTCCTACCCGGACACGGACGTGATCCTCGTGTGCTACTCCGTGGACAACCCGGACAGTCTGGTGAACGTGGCTGAGAAGTGGGTTCCCGAGGTGACGTTCAACTGTCCCAAAACGCCTTTCATACTGGTGGGCAACAAGAAGGATTTGAGGAGTACGGAGACCCTGAAGATGGACGCACTGAGGAGCAGCCCCAGTCTCCTCACTCCAGAGCAGGGCAGACAGATGGCGGAGCGGTGCGGGGCCGTGTCACATCTTGAATGTTCCTCCAAGACCAGGGAGGGAGTGCGGGACGTGTTCCACCTTGCTGCTAGAATTACCCTCAAGAAGAGAAAGTCATGGTCGTCAAGGTGTAAAATTATGTGATCATGAATGTTATTTTCAACGTGACTATTGACGATGATGGACTTGCTGTCCAGTACAGACATATTCGTTAATTGATTAAAAGACATGGCAAAATAAAACCTTGATACGTGAACCCACACAAGCGAGCAACACTACTTATTTGATATTACAACGAAGAGATGAAAAAGAATCATCTAAACAACGCGATGCTCAATCGCTTGTGACCACTTGCTTTGTGGATGCTGGTTGGGTGATATAACTGTAAGCGGGATAAATATGTCATCGCTGAGAATTGGTGTGACGTGCGTGGAGACGGGTTACACGATAACTATTTGCATGGAGACATTTTCCACACTCTTATAGTTTTTGTGTTAGGAAAACTTTCAGTAATAAGTTCTGTCATATGAAGATACCTTATGTAAGGTTCCTCAATCGTTTTAAATTATGTACGCCTTTACAGATCATACTGTCACTTGAAATAAATGTGCAAATAAACCTGTTGCAGGTAGATTTTGAAGCTTAAAGGCACCAACTCACATCGATATTTCGTAAATATAACTAATGTACAGATAATTCTTATACCTCGTTATTAATATCGACCCGCCCTCACTTAATCTACTATATACGTTTTCTAGGCAACGTTGCAATCAATCCACATGAACTACAATATTAACAACATTAAAATTGTGAATAATACCAAAAGAACGGCAACCACAATGGTTGATACAAGAACCATGCTAAAACTGTACACAGAATGGGTAATGCCATCGATATATCCTAAATACGAATAGTTCATTCTTTTTCTTCGGTTAAGAGATTAAGATATATTCAAAAGCTTACCTTAACACTAGTTCAGCTGTTTTCAACGACCAATAGGCCTTTACGATTTATGCACAACCTACACTTAATATTTTTACATCCTTTTACGCCTTTAGCCGCCTTAACCTTTTCCTTATTGATCGTAGAACGATAGTAAAGAATGGTGAGTATTTAATGCATCAATAGAATACTAAAGTGAGAGCATCATATGCCTTGAATAACCAATTAGATAAACCGTTAAATGAGTGATCAAGTGCCTTTAAACAATCTTTATATACTGTTTAACAACGCTACAGTTCTAAATCCATCGATTTCCATGAATGTGTATATGGTTAATGTCATGTGAACATCTTTTTGGGAACATGTACATTTTATTTTTTTGACATATCTTTTTGTTATACTATTTCCTGTGATATTAAATTTTACTTGAATATGAAATTTTATGGACGCAATCTGGAAATAAAATACTGATGCATCCTTATAGCTCTGTTATTCTCATTTTAAATGATTTCAATTAACGATTCAGGATAACTCGGACTGAAACTGTATACTGAGGTGTAGGATATATTCCGAGTGTTGTGTGAGAATGATATCGAGTGTAATCTCGAGTACGTCTGCGTCGTCCGAGTCAAAAGAATTTAATTCTTTGACTTGGTGGTAGCCAAATGATTGTGTTCAAAATGGATATGTAATACATCTCGGTTAGGGAGCAATGATTCATGAACATTTGGAAGAAAGCATTATATATAGTATATGATGCATTAATGCATACTTTAAGATGTTGATGTAAGATCCATAAGATGTCTGTGCCAGTTATTAAAATTATAAGAAAGGGTGTTTCGTTGTTTTTTCAAAATTTTTGCCAGAAGAATTGATTTGCGTAGTCATAAAGGGGGGGGGGGGGGGGGGGGGGGGGGGGGGTGGTTTGAAATAGGGTTAACACGAATAACTATTTAACAGATGTTTGCTTACCGTAAGTTTTTTTTATATGTCTAATAGCTCCAAAAAAGTATAACTTTCAACTTTAAAGCTACTTTCGAAGTTCAACACAGATAAATCATCCTATAAATTCAATATCTATAAATACTTAGTCAATTTATGAAAATCTGACACTAAGTAGCCGGGTGTTCTTAGGCTCACAGGTCGCAAGCTCAGCACGACTCTGAAGACGCAATGAATGCAAAAAAATATTCCATCCAGTCTTATTAAATTTGATCGTGTTCCGGGGAAAAACAGTTTTTTAAAATTGACTTTATCAGAATTCGAAGTTATTCTATCACGGGTTTTTACTTGTGAAGAAATGCTTTTTATTCCTGAAAAGACGGCCGGAATAGACTAATTTTGAAAACAAAACGCCTGCTATTTGCTAAAAGGTCTGTACATGAGATTTCAGCTCTTAATCCTTTAGAAAATGTGACCTTAAGTTTTAAGGTGTGGTCCTTTGTCCCTTTTTAGTGCAAGATTTACAATTTACAATGCACTGGAACCGAGCTGTCTGTACACAGGTTTCAGTTCTGTTGAGTCAGATGTAAACCAGATCAGTTTACAGCTGGATGGACGCCGGAAGCCATGCAGTTCATGTTTCCAATTATGACGTTGAATATGATTTTTTAAACATGAACCTGATGCAAATAAAACATTCACAACTTTTACATCTTTATTGATATATAGACCATTATTCTCGTTTGCCCTGCATTCAAAATGCGAAACCTTTCAGACCTCTGGTGGTAAATGCCCATTGATTCATAACGGTAATTCTGAATTATGATTTATGACTCTAAATTTCAATATAACCGAAATTCTTTGCAAGGTTTTCCATGAGGCAAAGTACTCAGTCATACTAACACACATTATCCATGTGAGTTTCTTTGTCGTTAATCCTGCTGGTGTTGTTTTTTCATTTAATTTTCCATTATTAATTTTCAAAATGATAAATTTTACGTTCCCATGTACAAAGATCATTCACATTGTTCACGAAAGTTAATATTAGCAATGTAATATTAAACTATATAATCTACAAATAATAACACGAATAATCACATCATGTTGGATTTTGTAATGATTTTCAATTTATATGATTCACGTAAACTTGAGGGCTTAGCGAGAGAGAGTTTATTCAGTAAAGGGGCCACAGGCACATTAATCATGAGATCATACAGCATTTTGGTATACATAGATAAGAGCACCATGATACATTATCAACACAACACTATCAGCTAGTTTGTTTCGGTTACAACAATTGATAGACATCTATTTCTTTCTTTCAAGGCAAGAAATGAGAATTTTGCGAAGCATTTATTACAAAAATATCCTTTGATGTAAATAGTTTGGCCAGCTTTTAATATTATTCAGAAGGATATGTTCGCAGATATTCAGGAAGAATACTAGTTTTCAAATTCTTATAAAATGGACATTCCAAACAAAAGTGGTATTCGTTTTACATATAAGGTTTAATACAAAGCGGGCAAAGGCGATCCTCCTTTTTAAGACCATATATATCTGCCGTATTCTACTATGTTAAGGTTAGACACCGCATCGAGGGAATTACGGAATATAACCCGAGATGAAATCGAGGGTTTTATTCCGTAATTCCCGATGACAAGGTGTCTAAACGACTTACACCACGTGGGTTTGTTTATTGAAAGGTATAAAAACATTTTCTAACAGTTAGGATCAATTTAAATAGTTTTAAATTGAAACGTTCCACATAACCTCCCTAGGTTATTTCACATAACTCCCTAGGGTATTTGGACATAACTTTTCCGTATGGTCTCTGATCAATCTATTAGCACATCATTTTCATATTTTGCTTTAAATATCAATATAGATGTAACAATAATCCAAGAATATGAATTACAAAACATCATCTTTTCTCATACTGATTGTTTCACAGATTTCGATATCTCAATTGTGTTTCATCTCTTAATCGCAAAATACATGTCTCACGGTTTTGTACTGGGTAAAAATTATTACCTCTTGGTTCAGTTCAACATATGTTATTGCACACACAATGACTTTATTTCATTTTTTAAGAACTGAACATCTACCCCATATTTGATAATGACAATGGCATGATCAACGTTACACACTTACTTTCACCATATGATTCATATGCTAAATGTTTATTGGAAAATGTTGACGAAAACACAGAACGGGTCAACCAAACGCAACGCCCATGAGTTGCACGTTCACTCAGAGCATGCGCGTCTCACACGACCAGTTATTCACTGTTCTATGCGATAGCCTTCATTGCTGTTGGTTGAAGCGACATGGATCTTAAACAATCTGACGAAAACTAAATAGAGGCCTCGCAAGAATTTACTCAAGAACAAAGATCAACTCATAATGGAGCGAACAGGTCACAGATTTGCAACAGGTATTTACCAATCATTCTTGATGCACCTCCAACGGGTTACGTTAAAATCTAAATAATGGAAACACATGTTTCGGAAGTGTAAATATTCTGTACACGTTTCATAACAATCTGAAAAATTTTGTCAAAACGATAAACAACCGTGTGACTACCCGGACTGATGTGCATGTTGACAAATGTAGAGTTTTAATCTTTAATGTGATTCAACTGTACTTTTCAGGTTTAAGTGAAGAGCAGATGAAAGCGGTCAGTGAAGTTCTTGACGGCACAAATCCAAACTCCACGGCTGGAGCAACAACCAACGTCTGCCCCGAGAAAACTAAAGGCATCGACTCGGATAATGACGAAGCGCGTCGCCAAGTTGTCATTAAACATTGTGTTGTGAATCTAAAAATGTAATTAAATGTTACAGAAAATGGACATGACTCAATGTCTGCCCGAATAAAATTTTGGACTTGTTTTTGTTGAAGTAATTACATGGACTGATGTACAAAGTCATCGATGTTTCTTCAGAATACTCAAATGAGGTTATTTGTGACAATGGGTAGTTATTTGAGGTCGTTTGTTTTTTTATTGTTCATATTTTAAATATTCTCACAGAGGGAATTTTCAAATATTGACTCGAGGCAAAGCCGAGAGAAAATATTTGAAAATTCCCGATGTATAATTTTCGAGGGAAGATACCAAGTCCAAGGCGAAGCCGAGGACGAAATGTATCTGACAGAGAATAACTTCTAAAATGAATATCCACCTCAAATAACTACTTCATGTCATAAATAACTCCCTGGGCACTTAAAAATACCCGGGGTTAAATAGAGGATATTACACGGGCGAGTAATAATTGACATTTCTCGCGAATACCATGGATATCTCATTGAGTGAAGTAGAAATTTAAATTTTCACGAGTGGTATTCGACGAGAAATGTCAAATGTTCTATTTATTATGTTTCTCAAAACCCCGTAAATGACCCTAACTATATGAATTGAGAAGCTAAAACGCTTCGCTAGCGCGGCTGTTGCATGACGTCATTCAATTGTTTCATGACGTCACATGATTGTTGCATCATTTTACAGAGTAGAATACCATTTTTATTTCACTCAGTGAAAATACGGGTTTTATTTTCACCGATAAATGACATATTTCACCATTCGAAATATAATAAGGTTGGTTATTAGGAAACAATGACTCCTCAGAACAATAGAAATAACCATCCCTAGTGGTGTTATCTTCAGTATTCTGAGGCTTAACCTTCAACCTTGTTAACTCTGGACAATGAGGACATACATTTGTTGTCCTACATGCCTTGTGTATTCGATCGCACAATGTGTTTGTGAAACAGTAATGTGATGGTAGATTTCACCGGCTTTGGATATAAAAAATTTCCCTTTTTTGTTTTATTCATTTTCTCCGCCTTCCAATAACCATTGATCTGCTCTGTCCACTTTGCAAGTCGAAGGGGAGTTACTCTTGTTAACTTTCATGCATCTCATACTCCAAAAATAGAATATTTTCAACCAATGAAAAGCAAAGGCTTTATTCTATTTTTAGTATCAACTGTACGCCTATATATCTTTGTAAACTGTATGTTACTACCTGGCTAAGAACACCCGGTGAAAGTGCACATACCTTATGGGTACCTGTACTAATATTGGATCTACTTGTTGACGGAAATTACTCTTACAGTTTAACAACTTTTAAAGCCAACGAGTAAGTATAAAAGAGAACATTTTATAAATAATATATATATCGAGTTTACGTGTCCTTATGAAAGTCGACACTAGCCTGATATCCGGAACAATAACTGGTGAATGTGACATTGGACACTCAAGCTAACTCGGTCTGTTCTATATGATTTTTATGTAATGTTAGGGCGTGGGGGGCAGGAGACGAGATAGTTTTTGAAAGTTTCTTAGTTGGTGACCTTTCTGTACCGTGTATGGGATGACGTGAGCACCGTCCCTCCCTCCCCCTCACTTACAGCACAGTACACTGCGCCTTATAGCGAGGTCGGTATATCCCGCTTTGTAGACACAAGGGTTGACTCACTATCACCCTGTATAACGGTGTGCACTCGTCTCACTCACCATAGACACTGCATACTGTAGGCGGTTGTCAGGTGGCTGACTGGGCGTTGTCTTGTGATCGAGTCGCTAAATCCACTTCCGCCTTGCCTTACCTGACTACATGTGTTATGTGTTGAGAATTTCGGGGTACTTCTGTAAGTTGATCTTCCAATGGCGATGAACATTAACCTGTGTGTTGTATCTACAAAAATATCTAATAGTTAGATGGGATTTTTTTTGTAATAGAGATATAGCTGAACTATTAACTATGGTAATTACATGATGACTTCTTTAAAATACACATAATACGTGCTTGAATACATACATTTTCTAAACCCAAGTATCCCTATCATGTAGAAAAAAATCACGACACCGATGTTTCGCATTTGACTCGACAAAGAAAACTTTGAGGGAAGTGACTTAAAGGCCGGGATACAAACCTCAAAAAAACCCATGTGTTTCTTATCTTTGTCATCTTTACTGTGGTTGATTCCATAAACTGAAGATATAATCAGTGTTTGAGAGACAGGGCAGTAACATTTTTTGGTGCCTGGAAGAGCTCAGCAGGGTCAAAGGTCACAAAACTTTACTACAACTTGTGGCTGGTAGTAGTCTATTCAGTTTCAGTGCATAGTCATCAAGAAAACCATTAGTAATAATACATTAAGTTCGATTTTGTGTGATAAGCTAATATTATTTTTAGTATATTAAATTTTATATATTTTCTGAGATGACCAACACTAAAGGAGATCTTTAATTATAGAATAACTATAGTCCTAACAAGAAACTGTATTTGTTAAAATTTTGTGAAAAACGTTCGAAACAATCAAAGTGTTTTAACATGTTTAGATGTATGTGAAGAGAATATTTCACTATTGTTGACAAAAGTTCTATACAAATTTTCAAATCCATTTCCTATCACAATAATCTTTTTATAACCTTACACATAAGTCTGTATATCTTATCCCCACAAGCAAAGAATATTTGGGGGACATATGGGATGGGGGAGGTTTTGTTTTCCATGTCAGGCTTGGCAGGCAGTGAAATCTGACACTCTGAAAAGATCTCTTCCTCCACTAGCAGACTTGTTTGGTATTGTAATGATAAGAATCTAGTCACGTGACATTTACAGAGTTAATTCAAATTTGTAAATGCAGTCAAAGTACTGTTTTAGTTTTTAGTTTGGATTAAACATGTTTAGGAATTCCTCTTCTTTGAACTGTCAAGAATATAAAGTGTAAATATGATAACTTTCCGGTAAGAAGATTTTGATTTATTCCACTTTGAACATAGATACCCTAATTTTTCCTTCAAGGTGTAGTTTTTTTAGGTCAACTTGGCCACGCCAACACCGTGTATAGTGGCGGATGCCGGCCTCACTTCATCGAAGCTTTCTTTCTTTAAATCACACGCATAACGTAGTAAAGGGTTTTACCTATCAGCACCTAACTGAAATTATAACATGAATAAACATATTTGCACACATACTATGAAATATCACACATGTGATATAACTCCTTTTGACATTACACAAAAACACGTGCATTTCAGTCAACGGTTGAAAAACATCATGCCACATGCATCGCATCTAAATGGTATGTATTTCTAATACCATATGGTATATTTGATTTATTACAAAGGGATATGAAGATAGGGGTTCAAACAAAACTCATTGTGTGGAGCTGAAAATTACAAAACCATTGATAATACAAGAAAACTCTGTAGTTGATGGTCTTTTTTTCAAATGTTAATATTACCGTTGAAGTTCAAGTGTTTCATGTGTAGACCAATGTTTCCTTTGTAGACTTAACCTCCCCCCCCCCCCCCCCCCCCAGTTTAAGACGAATGTCTCGTGTAGACCAATTGTCCCCTATGAAGACAAAGTTTTTCCTTTATCAAGACTCAGTGTCCCCCGCCCCCGTGTAAGACAAGTTTGTATAGATCCAGTGTCTTCTTGTGTAAGACGAATGTTTCCTGTTTAGACCTACTGTTTCCAGTGTAGACCCAGTGTCTCCTGTCTAATACGAACGTTCCTTGTGAATACCACGTGTCCCGTGTCTAAGACAAAAGTCTCTGAATTAAATCAAGTGCCGACTGTGAAAAACGAATGTTTCCTGTGTAGACGTAATGTTTCATGTGTAGACGTAATGTTTCCTGTGTATACCTAGTGTTTCCTGTGTAGAACTAGTGTTTCCTGTGTATACCTAGTGCTTCCTGTGTAGACCTAGTGTTTCCTGTGTATACCTAGTGTTTCCTGTGTAGACCTAGTGTTTCATGTGTAGACCTAATGTTTCCTTTGTAGACCTAGTGTTTCCCGTTTAGACCAACTGCCCCTTGTTATGGGAACATTCGTTAAGTAGAGCACGTGTCCCCGGTGTAAGACAAACGTTTTCTGTATGGATCCAGTGTCTTCTGTGTAAGACGAATGTTTTCAGTTCAGTCTCCTGTGTAGGACATATATAAACAATGAGGAGAATGAAAATGATCTGTATGACACATTTCAATATTTTAATTCAGTATATTTGTTTTATAACAATTTAAAACTTTTCTGCGGATACTTTAGTTTGTTTTATTGCGATTATTAGGCACGAAGGCGTGTTTGAGCATTTCCATCATCGTGCCTTTCTCGACTGTCTGTTGCAGATAATTCAAGATGGCGTTAGCGACGCGACGGAAGAAGCTGGTTATAGTTGGGGACGGGGCGTGTGGTAAGACTTGTCTGCTGATTGTCTTCAGCAAGGACCAGTTCCCTGAAGTGTACGTGCCCACAGTCTTCGAGAACTACGTGGCAGACATTGAAGTTGATGGCATCTCGGTCAGTGCTCTCGACTCTTCTACCATAAATTTGTACTGTTGAAGGCTTTGTAAAAGCAGTAGACACATTAAATCGCTTAGCTATTTGAGTTAATCTCTACATATAGAGCTTCTTATCCAGTTTATCCTCTGTTCAGAAGAATATTTATATCACCGATGGGATTATCTTTATCTTATGATTAACCCTGGAAAACTAGCTGATACATTTTTTCTCATTAGATGTGATGGGATAATAGATCAAAGCTGTCGCAGGTTTCATTCAATCTTCTATTCCAGGTTGAACTTGCACTCTGGGACACGGCGGGCCAGGAGGACTACGACAGACTCCGCCCCCTCTCCTACCCGGACACGGACGTGATCCTCATGTGCTACTCCGTGGACAACCCGGACAGTCTGGAGAACATCCCGGAGAAGTGGAACCCGGAAGTGAAGCACTTCTGCCCAAACGTGCCTGTGATCCTCGTTGGCAACAAGAAGGACATCCGGAATGACGAGGCGGTCAAGGCGGAGATGATGCGCAATAAGCAGAGTCCGGTCAAGCAGGAGGAGGGCCGCCAGACGGCGGAGCGGATCGGGGCCGAGGCATTCCTGGAGTGTTCTGCCAAAACCAAGGAAGGAGTGCGAGCTGTTTTCGAGGCAGCCACTCGAGCAGCCCTCGTCAAGTCCAAGAAGAACAAGAAGAAACTGAAATGTTTAATTCTTTAGTGAAGAATTATTCAAGAGAGGTGTATTCTGCTTGACATTCCTACAATTTCAGAAAAATTGGTACTGCTAAGTATCTCAAGTTTGATTTTATCTAAATACCAGCTGACTCCAAAGACGCTTGTAATGACAGTATTCTAGCAAGTGCCTATTCTCTTTTTGCCATACGGTATTGTTTACCAGAATCAGTTCAATTGTACAGGACGTGTTTCTCCAACTCTTGGGCCTGTCACAGCTTAAGTGGAAATCACCAAGATGTTACCACTTTCTATTGGATGGATAGGGTTGGGACTTGTGTTGAGAATATGTTGAGCATATTCGGAATATCTTCTACAACAATGTTACGTCCAAAGGTAGAAAGTACCTTTCGCAAAGAACTAGATGGTTTATCTGTAGTTTATAATCGTTTCACAAGCACTCTAAATCCAAGGTGCATGCTTGTACCCATAGTATCAACAGTTGATGATACGGTGTAGCTCAGGTGATGCTAGTATTGGAGTATGACCAAGTCGGAGTCACATTCCTATGATTTACTATCATTAATCACTATAGATTTATCTACAGCATAATTCATTTGAAGGACCCAAATCAGTCGACCATTGCCCTTGGACAGGTTTACCTTTATGAATCGTGTTTATTTATTGGAGTGGACACAGACACAGAACTCGTTGATGAAGTTTTTGTTACAGTGGAAATGTATTCAGCGTATGTTTATTTCAATTTGTTCCTTCTCGCCATGTTATTAATAAATTACTGTATTGGGTTTTTATATGTTCATATCTTCCTTTCTATCATGTCCAGAAAGCTACAATACTATTTTAAGTGTTTTTATAACACAAACCGGAATGTCAATTTACTGGCGGAAATGCTAGAAAAATGCTTTTTTGACCAAAAAAAAATGTATATCGACACAAAAGGATTGCAGATATACAGATCCGAAACAGGTATATACGTCTATGACTGAATAATCCTGGGCTTGTAATAGGCGATATTTTCACGTGAATCAAGATTCAGGAGTTACCACAAGAGTGTCTAATTGGTTGTCAGTCTACATATCTGTTTAAACAAAATGTCGTCTGGTTTTCGGTTCAATCAAATAATCTCCGAAAAGACCGACAGACAGACAGACAGGTTTTATTTGTTTATACGGTCCTGAGACCATTAGTACAATGTAAGTAGTTTAATTTAATCAGTGACAGCGCCACCATGTTATAGGACAGATATTACATAATTCAAACAAAAGTTTTGTTGGCTTTATCTCTAACGTTTAATATGATTAAGTAATAGTTATAATGTGTATAATAGCTGCATATCGTTTGTTGATAAAAAAACCCCCAAAGAATTAAACTTTTATTTTGTTAGTTGTTTACAGAAATTTAGCTTTTTATATCTTAAGTCAAGACTTAAATCTTATTCCAACAAATCATCAATGCTAGCAATTTTTTTAATTCATCGTCCTACACACAAATATAAAGGCACAACACTTTCTCTTTCAAAATATGGTTGTAAGGGTGTACTTAGCATTGTTTCACCCCCTCAAAGAATATGGCGATTTGTCTGTCAGTAAATACATTGTATGTCCTACATTGTCCAGTGAAAGGCATAAAACATATTGAACATCCTAATACGTAGACATTCATAGTTTTAAAACATGTATACAATACCAAATATGACTTTTCGACCTATTTAAGATGTCCACCAAAACTAAAATTTGGTCGGCTTGGTCGGCGCCTAGTTCGTGTCATGTGACCTTGTACCCGGCTATGGCAATTACGTAACTGCTCGTCATTTAGGTCTGAAAGGCTAGGGTTGTTGTTCCCCTCGGTTGTGACACTTTAAGTAATTCTCTTGATTTTCAATGAAATAACACCCTTTACTTATGGCATTCATGTGCAGCCAATGTGTGCATTTATTGATTCTTAGGCTTTGGGATTAACAAAACATATAATAGAACATGTGAAAAACAGAGAAATGGGGATCTGTAGCTCATCGACTTATGTCTTGTTTGATTTTGAAGACTATAGCAACCTTTGGTATTGGACCAGAATACCAGACTTCATGTAAATCTACTGAAGACGATCGAAGTGATCGACACCAATTGCATCTAGAAGTATGGTCTCTCAATTCATGCTGCTATCAGAAGTCTTAGCCAAATTTCTTCTAGAAAGTGTGTGATCAAGCTATGGACACAGGCCTTTGAGTAAGACTTCACACTATTTGATTTCCTAAGAGACATCCCCTTAATGTAAGTGGAACATATTCAGATAGTGGAGAAGGGCTTGATATTATTTCTATCAGTCATTAGACATTACATTCCTATGATAGCCAATTCCTTTCTTTATCTAAGACAATAAGCAGCGGTTGGCACCCTGCATTGCATACAGTGATTGTCTCAGTACGTGATTTTCAATGACTTTCAGTAGGTTTATACCTACTTCCCTCTGCATAGAACCTATTCTAAGCCCATTTGCAATTTGGACTATCTTTCAATGTTGCCTAAATGGGACATGTTTATGGTATTACAAAACTTTCGACATACTTCTTTTGAGTGATAGCAAGGACTTAAATATACCCTCTATATGTGACAGCATGACAGCATTGCATTTTGGCCTCAGTGGTCAGGCTATCGTTGTTGCACAGGAAAGATTATTCTTCAAAAACCTTTGCTCTGGAATACAAGTTGATGTCAAGCTATCCCTGACCCAGTGTCTGTTTGGCTCAGAATTCCTGCTCTCCCTAGATCTGATATACATCAATCTTCTTTGCCCATTTTGAGCTCTTAAATGGTATCTCAATAGAATGGAATCTTTCAGGCAAGGCAGAGGACTGAAGTGTGGCAGGAGTATCAGATTTCAAAGCTAACAGCATGGTGAGGCATACACCTACGTAAAGATCCCCTTCTACCAAGGTGAAGGTCATTGGAAGTTGTAAGTCCAAATATAAAACAGTTCCTCAGTTGTGGTCTGCTTTTAGCACTTACCATTCATTTTTTGTCATTAAGGGGGTTAAAGAGTTACATCCCCTTTACTAATTTGGCCCATATATGTATTCATATAATGAGTTATCCCCCATATTTAAAGGATTTAAGGGATTTTGGACCTATCTGGTTTCCACCATAACCATTTCTCTTAGAGAAAGGGAGGAACAGAGAGAGAAGACGCTGAATGTGACATGTTTTTTCAAGTTTAATGGATAAAACCTTTGATTTGAAGCACATGAATAAGTATCTGTCACTTATAGTGTAAAACTTATTCAGATTTATACGAGATATTCTTTGTTTGGAGGCATAAATTACATAAATTGTAAACACTAATGCAGAAATAATTCAAATGTTTCCTAAATCGCGAGAGACTAGAGACAAAACACAAAAACAAAAACTTTCAGAACTGTTTATTGATAAAATATCTTTCTTTTCTCTATATAATGATTGTGCAACAAGACTGTTGAACTAATAGAAATATGATAGAAAATATTTCAATATAAAATCATCAATAAATCATGAATAAATATCCTAAATACATACGTATTTGCTTAACAACACTTACAGATCACATTGCATATCAGCGTTGAGATGTAACAGTTTAGCTAAATTTACTTTCTTGCTTTCTAAACACAAAGGGCAAGATCAAACTATAATCACCATGCTATCCCAACAAAATGGAACAATATATATTTATATATATGCACCGCACTGACAGGTGGGCAAAGCTACAAAGATTACAAATAAACTGTCATTAACATCAGTACTATTCATAACACAACATACAATATAAGCACTTTCAATCAAGTGATAAGTAACACAACACAATTACATGTAGAACTGATACAACAATCAATAAGTTCTACTCATACCACGTACACAAGGGGATTGCTTGACTATTTTGAATTTTGCATTGGCTTGAATTAGCGAACCATGGGTAGTACTGCCCTGAAATTCAGTGTAGCATTGCACACAAAACTTTCTGCATATAGAACAATTCTCTACTGCAGGCAAAGTTGCTGAGCTCCTGGTGAGATATGAACCATGGACCTCTTGATCTGAAGCCGAACGCTCTAACCACTGCGCTAAGATGCTCATATAAGATCATGAGGGTTACAGCTTTATTAAAAATAATTTTGTTTTCATTATAAAAGTGAAGATTAGATTTAATTTTTGTGGCTATAGATCTAAAACATATATACAAAACATAATGCAAATAAGAGTTTAATTAATACATTTTTCCTGTAAAATTGTTCTTCAGAACATCCATAGAAATATTTGATCTTCAGATTTCCCTGATAGAAGTAATTAAAAAAGATCCTAAAATACAAATAAACTCCCCGACAAAAGACACTTATTAACAAACAGAATTGCTTTTTGTGAAGAAACAAAACACTAAAATACTTACTTTTTATATTCACTGACAAGATTTTAATAGTTTATTTTGATACTCTTCAACCACTGAAATATAAAAAAAACTATTACCGGTAATCATCAAAAAGTAAACCATTAACACTTCAAGTTGATAAAACCGCTTTTGCACTAATGAAAGTCACAGCAGTCAGCAAGTATCATGTATAGAGGATTATTACCTACTGTCTAACACCTGAAGTCCATACAGTTGAAAATTGTTCCACATATCATCAATTTATGTGTCAAAACATCACCAAAAGCAAATTGAAAATGTCTTTCATGTAAAACCTGCATCAGTGCTTGATATTTAACACAGGAATAATTTGACTCCAACATGTCCTTTTGAAACAAAGAGAATTCTTTTATCAGTGATGTCCCTCGTGAGGGTAACCAGCTTTTATTGTAGGTTGCAAACTTTCTTGAAGAGCCACTCCGTGATTTTCATAACATATTATTTACCTTTGATACGAACCTAAATGTCATATGTGGTGATATAAAATCAAAACATCTTAACTTTTCATGTCCAAAAGACATATATATGAAAAATACTGGTTTTCCATGAAATTCTAAAAACAGCCTTATAAATGCACAGAGGTGTAGATATCACGTCCAGTATACATGGATACTAGTTATATAACCTATCAAACCCTATCAACTCCTAACTGCCCTCTTGGCTGTTTTAGATTAGTCTCCAAAATTACGTTTGATTATTTGACGCGCGCCACTGTCTGGTTTTCGATCATGATTGCGACGTTCTACCTTCATATTGTCACTGTAAAAAAACCAATAAGCTTTAGAATGTGTATTTTTGATAACAGTCGATACTTCGCGATCAAATGACACCATTAGTTAAGTTTGGCATATGTGACTCCAATAACTCACGGAGTGGCTCTTTAAGTAGATCATAATACATTTATCCTTCAGTAGATGATTGTTTAAGATCCTTTGTTTCTTTATGCCTAGCATTAAATGTTTAAGGTTTGATCTTGGAAACAGTATTGTGACAAGTGTTTCCATGGAAACAGCTACCAAAAAGTTCTCACGAAGTAAAAAACTAAACATGATGATTGTTTCAAAGAGCTAAGTTTTTAAGGCATGATCCTTGTGGCCCTTGTGAGGGGTCACAGGGTCACCAATGCTATAAATTACAATCCCCATTAGCTAGGGAGTCTGTACACAAAGTTTCAAATTTCTTGGCCTTTTGCTTTTGATGAAAATAGGATTTTAGGGCGTGGTCCCCGTGGCACTTATTAGTGGTCACTGGTTCACCAAATCTATAAACTACAATCACCATCAACTAAGGGGTCTGTACACAAGGCTTAAACTTTCTTGGCCTTTTGCTTCTGGAGAAGAAGATGAAAATAGTTTTTTAGGGTGTGGTCTTAATGGCCCATATTAGGGGTCACAGGGTCACCAAATCCATAAATTAGAATCCCCATCACGTAAGGAGTTTTAACACAATGCTTCAACTTTTTAGGCAATTTGTCGCTGGAGCAGAAGATGAAAACAGGTTTTCAGGGCGTCACAGTGTCACCAAAACTATAAAATTAGAAAACTCTTTAGTCAAGGAGTCTGTACACAAGATTTCAGCTTAGCTGTAGTAGTAGTCAAAGAAGAAGATGAAATAGTGAAAAATTAACGGACTTGGGATGCCAGATGATTTGCCATGCCAAGAGCCCAATAGGCCTTTCAGCCCATATGAGCTAAAAAGCACTAGTTCAATTGATGATTGTTCAATATACCAAGTTTCAATGAGCTAGGACTTACTGTTTTTTAGTTTAAAATTCTAAGTTGCATTTAAATGGATATGGCCAAAAATAAAAGTAAAGAGAAAATAAAAACCTAAAAGGCACCTCTTCACATGACGATTGTTCAATATACCAAGTTTCAATGAGATAGGTCTAAGATTTTTTATTGCTAGTCAGGAAAAAAAATTTCTAAGTTGCTTTTCCATGCAATCTAATTAAAATAAAATCAATGACTCACTCCATAGTCATATTTTGGGTCATTAATTGTCAAGTATCATCGATCGGACAGAATCCCATAGGGATCAGTGTCCACTTCTACCACAAATGACGTAACATGTGTAGCAGATTCAGTTGTTATTCCATGGAGTTGATCATTAACCTCTGCTTAACAAGACTTTGCACCAATACTTAAGTCACATGATTTTAAAAAAATGTATATTAAAATAATAATAAAAGTTGAAAAGTTAATAAAGACTTATTTCTGGTTTCAGGTCTTTTTATGTGCTGTTTACTGTAAAGGTCAATCTTGTGAATTAAATATAACTTGAGTGTAGAAAGTGATAAGTTTCTTTTGACTGTGAGTTTATTCTTGAAATGTTCACATTGAAACTTTTAGTTATTTATTTATAGTTTTGATAACGATGTAAATGCATTTCTGAGTGTCTTTAGAATTTGCTGGGAACCATCCAAACCCATCTACTAAACCTTTGTTCAGTAACTTTAACTAAAAGCAATAAAATTATGATACTTTTCTAGTTATGCTTCTTATATGCTTCAAAATCATACAGCATTCTGCAACATAAAGAAAGTGCAACATAAAGAACGTGCAAAATAGAGAACGTCCATGAAAAAAGGACTCATACAGTCAACTGCATGAACACCTGCAGTACAACCCTGATGATATGTAATTAATGCACTAAATGATTGTAAAATATGAGTATGAAAGACAGCCAGAAAGTATTTCTTTGCTACTTACAATAAATCAAAACAATCTAAATGGGATTCCTGAGTTAAAATAACTTTGGTTTGTAGTGGCAAACACCAAACTGAGAAAGATGGAAAATCATCATTGCGCCAGAATTAAGGCATGAAATACATCAAGGCCATAATGAATGGAAAGCAAGGGAATCTATTATTTAGGTGATACAATATTGATGTGATTTTCGTATGGATGGAAACCATGTGATTGATCAATTGTTGGACAGAAACCGTATGATTGATCTACCAAAGAGTGGCAACCCTGTGTTAAATCGTGTCTTGGACAAAATCATGTGATCGATCTACTTTTGGGAGGAAACCATGTGATTGATATTTAGTTGGGTTGAAACCATGTCATCGATCTACTGTTGGGTGGAAATCATCTGACTGATCTACAGCTGTGTTAAAACCATGTGGTTAATCTACTGTTAGATCGAAACCATCTGAAGGATCTACAATTGGGTGGAAACCATGCAATTGATCTACTCTTAAGCGGAAACCATGTGATTGATCGACCATTTGGTGAAAACCATGTGATTGATCTATTATTGGGAAGAAACCATGTGATTAATCTACTGTTTAGCAGAAATCATGTGACCGATCTACTGTTTGGCAGTTATTATAAGATTGATCTATTGTTGGACGGAAACCATGTAATTGATATATTGTTTGGCAGTAATCATAAGATTGATCTGTTGTCTGGCGGAAACCATGTGACTGATCTACTGTTGGGCCGACCCATGTGATTTATCTATTGCTGGGAGGAAACCATGTGACTGATCTACTGTTGGGAGGAAACCATGTGACTGATCTATTGCTGGGAGGAAACCATGTGACTGATCTACATTTGGGTGGAAACCATGTGACTGATCTACTGTTGGGTCGAAACCATGTGACTGATCTATTGCTGGGAGGAAACCATGTGACTGATCTATTGCTGGGAGGAAACCATGTGACTGATCTACTGTTGGGAGGAAACCATGTGACTGATCTACGGTTGGGCGGAAACCATGTGACTGATCTACTGTTGGGTGGAAACCATGTGACTGATCTATTGCTGGGAGGAAACCATGTG
Organism: Phorcus lineatus; assembly: GCA_921293015.1. Classification (NCBI taxonomy): domain Eukaryota; kingdom Metazoa; phylum Mollusca; class Gastropoda; order Trochida; family Trochidae; genus Phorcus; species Phorcus lineatus. The sequence continues at coordinate 21,238,537 of OV121086.1, read as the reverse complement.
ACTGATCTATTGCTGGGAGGAAACCATGTGACTGATCTACCGTTGGGTGGAAACCATGTGACTGATCTACTGTTGGGTGGAAACCATGTGACTGATCTACTGTTGGGTGGAAACCATGTGACTGATCTACTTTTGGGCAGAAACCATGTGTTTCTGAAACCACAGCATGATGTTGACAAAACAGTCAGATTCTGCTGGAACTGTTATGATTGGATGACAGTTGTCTTCATACGCCAGCAGTCTGAAAGGGAAATTTAAACAGTTCAACTATAAGGGAAAGCAATAGTAAGGACAGTTTATTCATTTCCAGTCAATGGTAATTCTCTATTCCAACTTCCTGGAAAATAATTATGCTGTTATAATAAATAATAATTAAAATTACCTGCATTTTACAATGATGCATGTCTTTAAGTGAAATTCAAACAAAATGGTTGAGGTTTCAGACTATTTGAAGAGGATCATTCTTTGGGTGCTTACTGCATAAAATCCTGTATTTTTGCTTTAATCTGTTTTCGTATGTGTGACCACCCTGTGTAGATGCCCATCCCTGGCTGACACCCAGGGCAGACTGACTTGTTTAAGTATATTATCCACCCCAAATGAACAAAAATGCTCACAATGTCCTGATTGGCTCTCTTAGAACAGAGTCCTGATCAGCCATTCATCTAAGGGAAGTGTCAATCCCTTAATGTGGACAGGAACCAGGAGTCAGATGTCAGTCTTCGCAATTACCTTAAGGACTGGGACAACCGGTTTCTGATTTGATAGTTTGGTGCCATTCAGACATGCAGGGATTAGGAAACCCTGGTTGGAGCCCATTTCCTCTGAATATGCTGCTGCTAGCCCTTGGCCTGTCTATTGCCTATCCCTTTACCCCAACCTGACTCATGATAAGAAACTGTCACCATAATGGACTTGTGTCTGTGTTATCTAACAATTCAGACTGTGAATGAAAGAGAATACTAACATGACTTATGCAATAATACAATGGTTCATAAGAAAAAGATCAAAGTGGTGAGGTGACCTTCAAAATTAGTTCAAGGTCGCCTTAATCAACTGGTATTTTTGTTTTCTTCCGATGTAAGCTGTCAAGAATTCAAGTCGATAGATCATGGGAAAATGGTGATGTGTTGACCTTGACAATAGGGTCAAGGTCGCTATATTCGGCTAGTGTCTGTGGAATCGGTTCCCTGTCAAAATGCAGAATTGCCATAACGCAGAAACAATTAATTAATTGTCAGGCTAGGTCAACCTAATGAAGTAATGGACTGGTCCAATCACACAGTGAGTAGAGCGTCACAGTAAAGGATCCCTCCTATGGGATATCTATTGATACTGAGAAGTAAGACATGGTGACAACATATTCAACATATTATTACAACATTATATATGTTTATGTATGTTTGTTGGTAAATACTGAGTAGTAACATAGAAAAGATGAAGAATTCTTTAATATAATGCATAGTAGAATAAATGCTAAACACAACAATCGGTTCCATTATAGTTTAATATATAATTTGTGTATTTATAGTGTATAGTGTAATTATGTATTAATCATATTTTGTGTCAACACGCAAAAGCCAAGGTATGAAAAAATGCCAAACACAACAATCGGTTTACAGACAGACAGGAATATTTTATGTAAGTGTCACTCGCCAGTTACATATTGAATACAAAATATTTATTTAGCAAAACTACAAAAACTGACAACCAGCCGCGTAGGGCTTATGGGACACTTAGTCTAGTCTTAAACAATAATATACATATGTACAAATAATAAATTAAAGATTATAAAAAGGTGCTAAAATGAATAGATAAACATTTTAGACAAACCTTTGGCGCCTTAAAAACATATTTGTCACTATATTAGCTGAAACTTTGGCACCTTCAGCATCCTGAACGCTAATGATATTAACAAAAACTGTTTTTTTTTATCCGTTATATCAAAGATAGGTAAAACATCAAACATATTATAAGTAAAAGTCACATTCGATTAAAAAATGCAATTCATCTTCAACATTATCACAGAAGGGGCATATTCTATCACAGACAGGTGTATGTTTATATTTGGTACATTCCATTATAGTTTGAGGGGTCAGGTGTGTGCAGCCAACCGTAAATGTTGTTGTTTTAACCGTTCTGCGTTATGGAGTTCTGCATTTTGGGACCATACCGTGGAATCAGTGAATGATGGATCTCACCATATTTTGAGACCTTAGTTGAAGCTGTTCTCGAGATTTTGTGTTAACAAGAGTTTAATTAGTACTTGAAGTGTAGGGGACCTTGAAAGTCCCAGGGTAGAATGTCACCTTATTTGAAGAAACAGGTAGCAACAGTTAAAATAGAGTTATGAGCTTTGTAGCTCATCAGCATTTGTATTGTTGATGTTCAAGACTAAGATTTATACTGTTAGTTCTCCAAGTGTCAGTGCATAAGACAAAATGGAAAAATAATTCTTTAACAAAAATAGCAGTCAAGAAGTAACTATATTTAATCCACTAACACATTCTTATTGTTTGCTCTCTTACATCTTGTGGAAATACTCTTTGTAAGCACTTAAAGAGGCTTATTTATCGGCTGCAGTCCGCCATGTTATTTTGAGGGAAAATGACATGAAAAAAGGGGCTGTACTTTCACAAATTTTACTACATGATAAAATAAACTATATGTGTGGATAGAATACCCACAAATTAACAAATGATTTATGATAAGACTAATCAACAATGCCTTGTAATGACATAGCAGGGATTTTCTTACTCGTAATGTGATGATTGGCTTTACTTCTCATTCTTGTTTTTTTCTACCCAGTGTGCGCCCTGAATTATCTAGTCGTAAAATCTAAATCAACTAAAATGTTCTCTTCAGTTTATGCTTCAACTGAGTCATGTTACAATAATGTTCTCCTCAGTTTATGCTTAAACTGAGTCAGGTTACAATAATGTTATCCTGTTCTCCTCAGTTTATGCTTCAACTGAGTCAGGTTACAATAATGTTCTCCTCAGTTTATGCTTCAACAAAGTCATGTTACAATAATGTTCTCCTCAGTTTATGCTTCAACTCAGTCAGGTTACAATAATGTTCTCCTCAGTTTATGCTTCAACTGAGTCATGTTACAATAATGTTCTCCTCAGTTTGCTTCAACTGAGTCAGGTTACAATAATGTTCTCCTCAGTTTATGCTTCAACTGAGTCAGGTTACAATAATGTTCTCCTCAGTTTATGCTTCAACTGGGTCAGGTTACAATAATGTTCTCCTCAGTTTATGCTTCAACTGAGTCAGGTTACAATAATGTTCTCCTCAGTTTATGCTTCAACTGAGTCATGTTACAATAATGTTCTCATCTTATTCATGTATAAACAGGAAGGAATGTCCCTATGAATTTTGTTTCACAAAAAATACCCAGATAGTACTGTCCTTTTAACTCATTTAATAACAACTATAAACATGCTTAAAATGAGCAAATTCTTTCAAATTCTCATTCAGTCTGAATCAAATAAGCTTTCAAGAATTGTTAGCCTATTTTATTTGGAAATCTGAGACACCATCTAAACCCCTGTCACACCCTTATTTTTAGGGGTAAGACAATGTAATTTGTCTCTAATCTATGATTCGTGTCTAAGAAATGAAACCAGAATAATTGTGAGTGGGGTATCCTGCCACACCCATATTTGAAGGGGTGATAAGACAAAATCTACAAATTTTAATATCAATGTAACATAGAAGTTATTCTGATGTTATTTCCTATGCCAAATAGTTTTTGATTTAGTGAATAACATTATGCACCCCTGCCAGCCCATATCATTGAGGTTAGGACAATGAAATTTACACAGTCTCCATCCTACAAAGATGATATTTTCAAAATCTGAGATTTCTAGCATTCATGGTTTCAGGAAAATGGATGAGATTTGAGGATGGACACCCTGCCAGGCCCATATTTAAAGAGGAGTCGAAACAAAAGTTACAAATTTGGTCAGAAAGACATTACTCTTAAAATTTTTGCCTTCTTATTGGTTTTGGAGAAGAAAATGTCTTACAATTTTAGGGAAAATGCCTGGAAGACCCATATTTGAGGTGGGAACAGTCCCAAATGTACAAATTCAGATCACCTCGGTGCAAAGTACGAAAATGAGCAAGTTGAAAATGTGAAAAGTTTACGGACGACAGATGAGGGACGACGGATGCCAGACAACAGGCCATGCCAAAAACCCATATGACATATACAAATCAATGTAAATAAACGTGTAGAACACTGTTCTGTTGGTTGCCATAGTGAGAAGGGCAGATAACTCCATTCTTATCACTTATCACCACAGATAAATCCAGACATAATAAGAGGAGACTGGTGGCCCTACCTGGAATCTGAAACCTCTGCAGGTTTGATCAGTTCTTTTTCAGAAGAGATCATCCTTCCTGCATAAGACAGACTTCCAGAGACAAATCTCAGTGGAGTGTGGAATTCTGTCTCTTAAAAACAGAAATATTGGCTCTGTAGCTCAACAGGCGATTTATAATTTATCATACAAATGGTAACAGGGTATCCTTTTGAGGGGCCACAGGATCACAAAATTTATAAATTAGAATGTCAATGAGTCTGTACACAAGGTGTCAGCTTCCTAGGCCTCTTGCTTCTGGAGAAGAAGATGGCAATAGATTTCAGGGGGTCACAGGGCAACCAAATCTATGAATTTAAAACCTCATTAGTATTTAAGTCTGCTAACAAGATTTCAGATTAATTGAGTCAGTGGTTGTAAGAAATAGTGAGTTTAAAGATTGACGATGGATGACATGCCATGCCATGAGCCCATTGGATCAGATGTGCTTAAAATGGAAAAAAAAAGTCTCTTGGATATGGTCCCCTGGTGAATGTCATCGTATTTACCTGACAGGCTGGTTGCGAGCCTTCAGCATTTTGTAGTAGTGTTTGGCTTGTGAGGGTGGAACACGCTGGTCATCCTTGCCAATAATCAGCAGGATTGGGGTCCTCACCTGCAGTCGGGATTAAACTTGATACTGGTGTCTTTAATGATCAACAAGCAGACAGAGTCAGCTATATCCCCCGCCAAAGGGAAAGGGTAGTTAAGGATACTAGTTGTGGAATATTTGCTAGGTCTCACCGTTTTGGAGTTGTGCTCCGGAAACATTAACGGGTAAAAATAAAAAAGCAAAGAAGTTGAAAACCCCAAAAGGCACATCTCTGCATGATGCCCGTTGCACATACCAAGTTTCGTCGAGCTAGGTCTCACAGTTTTGGAGTTGTGGTCCGGAAACGAAATTCTATGTTACGTTTCCATGGAAACGGGTAAAAATAAAAATGCAAAGAAGTTGAAAACCCCAAAAGGCACATCTCCGCATGATGCCCGTTGCACATACCAAGTTTCGTCGAGATAGGTCTCACCATTTTGGAGTTGTGCTCCGGAAACAAAATCCTATGTTACATTTCCATGGAAACGAGTAAAAATAAAAATGCAAAGAAGTTGAAAACCCCAAAAGGCACATATCCGCATGATGCCCGTTGCACATGCCAAGTTTCGTCGAGATAGGTCTCACCGTTTTGGAGTTGTGCTCCGGAAACATTATCGGGACAGACGAACGGACGGACGGACGGACGGAGACCATTTCAATATCCCCCGCCAACTACGTCTTCATGACAAGCTCTCATAATACAATAAATAATATAATCTACAAAAAAGCATGCAAATTACATACAAAAGTAAGCAGACAGCTTTTGGTCTCACCAATAATTGCCAGCAATCAAAATGAATTTAGACTCATGTACAAACACATCAGTGATACTTATTAAACATATTAGGCCAGTCGAAATTTCCCAAAATTAAGTGAACCCGGACATTTTCGATAACAGACAAATGACTTGAAAAAATAGAGCCATGGGCTCTGTAGCTCATCAGACTTTTGATGGAAATAGGTGTTTGGGTTTAGACCATGAGGTCATGGGCAGTGTAGGAAAGATAGCCTGTCCCAACGTCCGAGTTATTCACAAATAAAAAAGACCCATTGCCCATTTGGGGTCAAGGGGTCACCGAACCTACAATTCAGAATCCCCATTGTCCAAGGAATCTACACACAACTATTAAGCTATCAAGACCTTTTGGAACTGAAGAAGATGAAAGTAGGATTTTAAGGTTTTGACCCCTGTGACCCCGTTTGGGGTCAAGTGGTCACCAAACCTACAATTTAGAAACCCAAGTGTCCAAGGAGTCTTCACACAATTTTTCAGCTCTCTAGACCTATTGGAACTAGGGAAAAAGATGAAATTAGGTTTTTTAGGTTTTGACCCCTGTGACCCCATTTGGGGTCATGGGGTCACCAAACCTACAATTTAGAATCCCTGTTGGCCAAGGAGTCTACACACACCTTTTCAGCTCTCTAGACCTTTTGGAACTAGGAAAAAAGATGAAATTAGGTTTTTTAGGTTTTGACCCCTGTGACCCCATTTGGGGTCATGGGGTCACCAAACCTACAATTTAGAATCCCTGTTGGCCAAGGAGTCTACACACACCTTTTCAGCTCTCTAGACCTTTTGGAACTAGGGAAAAAGATGAAATTAGGTTTTTTAGGTTTTGACCCCTGTGACCCCATTTGTGGTCATAGGGTCACCAAACCTACAATTTAGAATCCCCGTTGGCCAAGGAGTCTACACACACCTTTTCAGCTCTCTAGACCTTTTGGAACTAGGAAAAAAGATGAAATTAGTTTTTTTAGGTTTTGACCCCTGTGACCTCATTTGGGGTCATGGGGTCACAAAATCTACAATTTAGAATCTCCAGTGCCCAAGGAGTCTACACACAACCTTTCAGCTCTCTGGACCTTTTGGAACTGGAGAAGAAGATTAAAATAGATTTTTAAGGTTTTGACCCTTGTGACCCCATTTGGGGTCATGGGGTCACGAAATCTACAATTTAGAATCCCCATTTGCCAAGGAGTATGCACATAAATTTTCAGCTCTCTAGAGTCATTGGTTCTGGAGAAGAAGTCGAAAAAGTGAAAAGTTTACGGATGGACGGATGGACGGACGGACAGACGGACGGACGGACGGACGACGGACGCCTTGCCATGCCATAAGCCCATCGGGTCTTTCAGACCTGATGAGATAAAAATGAAAGATTACATGTCCCTTACCCTCTGAAAAAAACCCAACCAAAATCAACCATGGGCAAAAATAGTTATGGCCACTTGAAAATGTACCTAAAAGTTGTGCAGAAGCCTCTCCATAAAAGATAAGTTGTGTGACTAGTATCGCCAGAGTTATCTCCCTTCATGGCAACTGCCAAAATGGCCGACATTGTTGTTGACAACAAAAGTTTAGAAGCGGTATTTTATGACTTTTAGAATGAAAATTGTGAAAAAAAATTATGGAAAAGTATTTTGACAGTTAGCTAAATGCTTTTGTCTATGCAGATGCCATCAAATAATCATATTTTTCGTGCTTGAATTATCTATATTTTAACTTTGTAAATTGACTACTTCATCTTCATAAAAGCCTTCTCTACGAGAAATTATTATGAACTACTAATGTAATTATAAGAAAAAAATTAAAGCATATGATTTATCTATTCAATTTCCTTTGAAACATTGAATAGATAATTTGGGGGAAAGTTCACACACCTCTAAAAAGGCTAAGCATGCCATTTTACTGATACTACTTTCTTGCTGACTTATTTCTTATGAAGAAGCGTCTGTTGATTGATACTTTTTTACGATCATTTGAAATTAACATCAACTCAAATTTGAATATTATATTGAATTTATTAATCTTTCCAATGCTAAAAATAGTAATTAGAGAATAAATAAGTTATAACTATAGATATTTCTGTCAGTCAATTTCGGCTTTAGAAAATACCAATTTGGGTTATTCATGCAAAGTTACAAAAAATATGTATATTAATATATAAACAGAAATTTAATGATTTTCATTTAACTGTAAATTTATCTCCCTAGGCTTGTTTTTTATAATGACCAACCTACATTAACAAAATTTAATGTCCCACTAATTTCATAACTCATGGGCCCAGGGCCTTCGTCATCTCAAAAGTTAATTAGGATCTGCTAATAAATGCACAAATCAGCTCTGACATATAATTAAAATGCTATCAGTATTTATCTAACACTAAGAATTGACGATTAAATAATCTATGTTGAACATATTACTTAGATTAATAAAACTACAAAAATGTCAATAATTTTCCACATATCAAATGTTCTTAAATTTTGATTGTTTTTTTACAAAACCATGAATCTCAAAGCGTCTTTCAACGGTTGAACCCCATTTATCATTAAATGAGACCTTACAGCTGAACTCAATTTCTTTTAACTCAAAGCATACATGGTTGACTGAGTATCACTCAAATAATTTGAAAAGGTATGATAGTTTAGAGAAACTGATAATTTGTTAATCCTGTGAAAGGCGTCTCTCAGCATCATTTGTGAATCTAACAAACAGGGAGATATTTCCTCCGGTGTGCTCAGTGCTTCGCATCTAATGGAGTATTAAAGGCATAAGTGCACACCAATATTTCGTATAAACAACAAATGCACAGATAATGAATATCTCTCGATTACTAACGATCATAATCCTTTTACAATGCTTATACTACATTTTTTGAATTGATTATGTTATAAGATTGCTTTAATATACAATATTTCATCCCTTATTCTCAGTTAAGAGTTTGGGTAATTTCAAAAGCTACACACATAACTAGTTTATCCGTTCTCAGCTGTTCAACTGTTCATATTTTTAGTGCACCGTTGACCATAGATTCAAATATCTCTAAGCCGACTTCAGCTGTCTTAAATGTTTTCATTGTTGATTACAGGTGAGTTGTAAAGAATAATAAGTATTTTACTGCATTGATTGAAAGCATAAGTAAGTGCCTATATAGCCAATTTGAAGCGAAAAAGCGTTCTATAGTACCTTTAAGCACACGATTCTCTGCAGATTCTAGACAATCGTCAATGTCTTTACCATTATATGAAATTTTAATGGATCCAGGAAAATAAGTTAGAATACTTCATTCTTCGAAAAACATTATCACAAGTGTAATGTTATTAACCCTGTTAGAATAATGAATAATCTGTATCTGATGAAACTGTTTTGTATGCTTTGTGAAAGACAAGTGATAATGTACCCTCTGTCAAAAACTGTATTTTATCATCCAGAACTGTGTTCTACAGGAGATGTCGCTCATTGAAGATCAAGGGATATCTCCTAGTAGATATTGTTTTGACAGTAGATTTTGAACAAAGCCCTGTTACAGTTAAATTCATGACATCACAATTGTTTTACATCATCAAGTAATGCTATGACAATGCTATGACGTCATAAGCATGATGACGTCAGTGATATGACTTCACCGTACTGAGAGTCTAAGAGGAGTGCAGTGTTCAGAAATATACATTTTACACGGAATCAAAATGAAAAATGATTTTGGATGATAAACATAATCTCACCTTCGTGTCTTCTGATTTCAAATATATCAACACGAGTCTATGAAAGTAAAAATATCCGAGGCAACTTTTATAGAATCGTGTTGATATATTTGATATCAGAAGACACAAAGGTGAGATTCTCTATTTGTAGCATGGGGTAGATAACAAGTATATCTATATTGCTATATACTTATCATAAGTTATTTACAATATCTAAGAATAGTTTACAGATTCAAGTTCAGGAAAAGCCTTATAAAACTTGAACCGGAAAACTGTCATGCAGGTGGTTTTAGAAGGATAATCACATTTATCAGTGCCTCAATATAAAATGTGCATATGAAGAGCTTTAATTCCATTTTAAAAATTAAAAAAATATTTGATAAGAGATATATAGAGATTGTGAACATTATATAAATCTGAAATTCAGACATTTTTCAAGATCAATCAGGGGCAATGAATCCAAGAAAATTTATTCCTGATGCTCAGTAATCTAGAAATGTCAATACAGGGTATATTTTTCAACAAATATATTTTTCGTAAAACGATTCCTATTTTTCATATTAACCCCTCTAAAAAAGACATGTTAATCAGTCAATAGTAATGATAGCTTTTAGAAATATGTCCTGTTGCATGATCTTAAATTGTAATTGCCACGTAAGTGTTTTGTTCAATAAATAAACATTTTATAAATGTTCCAATTTTCTTTGATGTTTCATATTTTCATATAAAACAGACATGATGTTAAACCATGAACATAAATGACCTGTAAAAGTATGTAATATTGCATGATCTATCATTCTAATCACTACAACATTTTATTTTTCAACATGAATACTTCTCATAAAATATTCCAATTTTCTTGCATTTTATATGCTTTTTCACCCCAAAACTGACATGGCGTTAAATCTACAACAGAAATGAACTTGGGAATCATGTAATGTTGCACCATCTATCATTCTAGCCAATTCAAAAGTTTTTCCTGCAATACATATATTTTTAAATAAATAATTCCTAATTTCCCTTATTTTTTAAGGTTTTTTCCCCAAAAATACATGTTGCCCATGGTTGATTTTGGTTGGGTTTTTCATGGTTCATCAGCACTGCTAAAGGGACCATTTAAAAACAAAATTTGTCTGTTATCGAAAATGTCCGGGTTTTTCATGATTTCTACTGGCCTAATATAGTTAGAAATTGTTCATGAGCAAGCAGCAAGATAAATCAACAAAAATACCATTTTGATTCAATTGACCTATCTGATTTTTAAAAGACATCAATACAATCACACCAAAGTTTACTTTGCTTGAAGGGAACCTCCCATTTTACAGATATAGAGCATGACGGTGAGCAGATGACTGGAGGTCGGTATCGTCTACTCGAGAGACACTGTGGTGTGGAGTAAGACCATGGTTATGACAGCTGCAGCATCACCCACCTGGTCCACAATGCTCAGGGGTGACTTCCGCCACATCTCCCCCAGGAGCTCCTCGGACACGAGCGACGAGAACTCAAAGCTGTGTCCACATTCCTCAAACACCCTGCAGAAGCGTAAACACATCTACATTACATGTACCAAACTGAATTACATGACTGTTAAATCACAAACAATTTTTTAAATATGAAAATACTCATCCATTGATTCTAAATCTGTAGCTTAGTAACTATAGCAAAATTTTGGCAAATATAGTATAATGATTTAATGCTTTTACTGACGCAGTTTTCAAAAAATGTCAACAAAGATTACATTTCAAGCGCAAGCTACTATCTTTTAATGTAAATGAACGTGTACTATCCCTCTTTTATCATTGTTTCGTTGAGAGCATATTAAATTTTTTTTCCAGTGTCTATATGGTTCCTTATTCATTTTTAACGAGTCTAAAGTTGTTAAAATTGCTGGGAAAATTGCCGGAGTTTCTTTTACAAATTTATCATATCTTTATGAAAAAAGAATTTCGAAATTATCCCTAAAGATTATGTCAGATCCAGATCATGTCTTATACGGAGAGTTTGTTGAGCTTCCTTCTGGCAGAAGATTTTTATTACCCCATTATAAAACCAATAGAGGTAAAAAATACATTTAGGAGATAAACCTAGTGTGTTTGAAAATCAGAGACATGTTATACTGGATTGATAGTGAGTAAATTTTAAATTGAAACCGAATGCGTGAGGTTTCAATTTAAGATTTCCTCGCTATCAATCCAGTATAACATGTCTCTGATTTTCAAACACACTAGGTTTATCTCCATTCTACCATGACGATTTTAATGCTGAACTCTTTTTCATAGCGAAATGCACAGTGTAAAATGGTCCGACTTCTGGAGACAAACATGAACGTGTCAGCATCGGGGATTCTGCGTCTTAGTATTGAACTTAAATTAAACCGTTAACAAAGGTAAACCTCATACTGCGTGTTCACGAAATGGTTTCGTACTAGTATGAAGTACAAATGTTAACCCTTCCGTTGCTGAATATTATTTTGACCAGTTTTGCCCCCGTGGCTGAATTTTCCAGCACTCGCCTCGCTACGGTAATAACGCAATTAGCCCCTGTGGCTGAATTATTTCGCACCGCGAGTCGCGGCTGTTTTTTCGATAAATGGTGTATTCACATGGCGGATTACGGATGAAACTGACCGTTCGATACAAAAGTAGCCCGCCAATCCCGTACACAAATGAACGATCTTTATCCGACACTTTGAATGAAATTTTTATCCTACCTAGAACGGTTTCTATTGCAATATGAAGATTGTCTTTATTTAGAGTTACGGAAAATCCTTAAATATAATCGCACAATTAATTTTTTTATATGGAATTGAAGATACATTATTCCTCTTTACGATGATATATATCTTTTTACAATGCGACCTCTAGTTAGATTTCTACAATTATCTAAAGATTGTCTTTATTTCCGGCTGAATAAAATCCCTAATACTTAGCGCGCATACATGTATTATATATGGAATTGTAGACAATTTATTCTTCTTTATGATGATAAAAGATTGTTAGAAAATGTCACCCTGTTCAAAAGATATACGCCGCGAAAGATGGTTGGGGGTACCCCGAGGATGCTCCGACATAACGGGATTTTTAGCCAGAACTAATTCTCCCTTGGGCAGTCTGGCATCGGTACGCTAATTAGTACCGTTATACCCCCGGGGCACCCCCGAGGCACCAGCATGCGAGTGCCAGTGTTCTAAGCACCAGCGTTGCTTCCTGCTGTACCGATCCTCTCGGCGCGTGCAGTCACACGCGGGCGAACATTCCGAGATAATAAAATCAATCATTCTATACGCACGCCGCATCGTTATTTCTTGCTGCGCATGTACAAATTATACATGGAAATAAAGATAAATCTTTCGTCCTTACGACTGTGAAAAAATAATGAAAAGGTGCCAAATGGTTCAAAAGATATGAAAAACGAAAGAGTGATACCCTCAACTACTTGAAAACAAATTTTGATAAGCGTTCTATTTGCGACACCAGTCGCATCATCCACCGCATCGTTATTATTGACTGCGCATATGCATATTATACATGGAATTAAAAACAATTATATTCCCTTGAAATAGGTGAAAAAAATATAAAAAAGTATAAAATAGTTCGGGAGATATGAACCGCGAAAGAGCGACACCCTCAACTACTTGAAAATAGATTTTGACAATCGTTTTATTTGCGACATTTGTCGCAGCACTCGCCGCACCATTTTTATTAATTGCGCACATGCATATTATACATGGAATTAAAGATCATTCTTTCCGCTTGAGAAAGGTGGAAAAAAATTTAAAAAGTGCCAAATAGTTCGGGAGATATGAACCGTTAAAGAGGGGTACCCTCAGACATTTGGGGGAAAAAATTGATAATTGCGACATTTCTCGCATTATTTGCCGCTTCTTTATTATGTGTTGCGCACATACACATTTCATAATGAATCAAAGCCAGTTCTTTTCCCTTTACGATGATGTAAAAAGTATGAAGTTTCGCCACCCGATTCTAAGAAAACAAATTGCGAAAGATCGGGGGTAGGTTCGTGATGCGGCTCGTATCGAACGTCCAGTGACAGCTCACATTGACTTTCTCTGTCTCTTTTACGACTTAAAAAAAAGATTATTTTATTGACAATCAGTATTTTATATTACACTTATTCACCTTATTGATGTGAAGAATAAACTTTATAAGGAGAGTAACGCTCATCCACACTTCTGCTTCTTTCTTCTTTCTTCAATCTTCTTGATTATCCCCCTCATTTTCCTTCTCTGACATCAAACTGATATAAGCTTTAGTGCAATCTTGTGACGTGTGATAAATTCTGAAACATGGTGCTGCACATAGAGCCACATTACACTCGATACATTCGAAAGAAGATTCTTTGCCTACCCTTTTCTTCTTTCGAACTGGCTGATTTGTTTCTTCGAATTCCCTTCGACGAAGTTCTCTATTCGCTTTGGAGCAAACAACACACATGCGTGTTAGGTTTTTCTTCTTTCCAACAGGCTGAATCTTTGATGGAAAGTGACGACCATGGAGTCGCAAGACACTATCGTCGCTCGTGCTCGGCCGGCCGCGAGGACGTCTGCGCAGGGAGGGCACTTTTTCTGTTTCGGCGAAGGTGATCATATGCTGCACCAAATCTTTTCTAAATTGACGGCTTGTTTTCAAAGGTTTGTCTTCTGAGAATTCTTTATAGATAATGTAAGAATTCAACATGGCAACGTTCAACACATGAAACCACACGCGCTTCCACCATTTAAGAGTTTTCATTTTGAACGGGGTGTACGACAGCATCTGGTCGGCCCGATCCACACCTCCCATATATTTGTTGTATTCGTGCACAATACGTGGTCTCGTATTTGCTTCCCCAGTCACTCGGTTCTTCTTCCCTGTCTCTACAATTTCGGCGTCTTCTACGGTTGACATGAGCAACACTGACTTCCTGTCCTCATACCGCAAAACGAGTAGGTCTTGATTGTGATAGATTGTCATATCCCCTTTCTTCTGATTCTTCTGTGCCTTCTTTAGCTTTTCAGGAATGCCTTTGCGATTTCCTCTCAAAGTTCCCGTCGCACCAGTTCCCATTTCCCACAAGTTTATATACAATGCCACCGAGGAATAGAAATTGTCCATGAACACATGATACCCTTTCCCAGCATATTCCTTCACCAAGTCCATGACGAGATCATACGTTTTCCCACCAACAGAAACAGCTTCATTTGTTTTTCCAGTGTAGAATTTGAACTTGCAAACATAACCATTTGTTGAGTCGCACAACATGTAGGCCTTTATCCCATACTTCTTCGGCTTGTCGGGATTATATACTTTGAAACTCAGATTGCCTTTCCAAGGCACCAACCCTTCGTCAACACAAATGTTTTGATGCGGCTTATAAACTCTGGAAAAACGATGCACGATGCGTTGGTACAGATAGCCAAGTTTATTCATTGGTGAAAAATGCGGAGTGTTTCGTCCCGGCATTAGGTTGTTATCATTCAAATGTAGATACGTTAGCAGTAGCCAGAACCTGTCGCGGGGCATGCACTTGGAAAAGAAGGGCGTCGACGTAACATCACTTGTTGACCAATACTCAGAAAAGTTTCTCTGTACAACCAGAGACATTGCTATTGTCATTGCAATGAATACTTTCATTTCTTCGGCATTCGTATCATACCAGTGCCTCAACCGTGAACAGGGTTTCAGAACCTTATCATCGACCTGTTGGTGGAAGTATCTGTTGGTTTCTGCTGCCAATGATCCATAATCATCTTCATGAAAAAACAGTCCGAAAAAGTCTACAGGTTGCGGGTTATCAGGCAATTCTATAAACCGTCCTAATCCCGTTGCGCCAGTAAAATGCAAGTCGACACGTCCACGTTGCCTCGGCCCCTCTTCCCAGCGATCCATAAAATTATCTTGGTCATCAAAATGTGTGTCCATTTCATTATATTGCTCGTCAAAGCCACTGAACTCTTCCTCTGTGGAAGTACCAGCCGTAGCAGTTTCACCCGTACCAGCTAATATGTCTCTTGCAATGTTTCTTATTTCTTGATCACTATCAATGTCACTTTCACTATCACTGTCACTGTCACTGTCACTATCACTCTCATCAGTTGATTCCATATCAGAAGCTTCATCGGCATGGACCTCGTTGATGAAGTCGTCGTCGCTAGACGTTGACGGACCTTCCCAACTCCTGGTTCGCGGCCTCCTGGCCTTAGGCATCTTTCACATCAATCTGTAAATGATTGAAAATAATTTAGGCACACGCAAGATATAATAACATCAACACATGACCTGTTGTACAGAGAAATTCAATGTGAGCTTCATGGACATTCAATTGCCACATTTTGTAAGTATTTGAAACAAATTTGCCGTTGCGCGCCTTTGGCGCCAGCGGTCATCAATAATCCGGACATTTTCTAATTGTCCTGGCGAAAGCCGGACATTTTGTTTCACGATTTGCAAAAATAACAAATCAGGACAAATTCTAACATTGCTGGACAATTTCTAACTTTCGGACAACTTTTCACAATCCAGCCGAACAAGTTCTAATGTCGCCGGACACTTTCTAACTTTTGGACGACTTTTCACAATCCCGCCGAAGGTGCCGATGGCACCGACGGCCGCCGACGTTGTATCAACATTATCAACCCTGATGCCGCCTTCTGACTCCTATGCAACGAGCCGGCGAGTCGCGAACAACTGCCTTCTACGTCAGGAAAGTTCTGATTGTCAGTTGTGGATTACAAAAGTTTTTCAACTTTTGACTTCTCTTCCGAGAATGATAGGTTCCACGGGCCTATCCGTCGGGACGGCCGTAGTCAACGAGCACCCGGCCCCTTGTCTTTAGTTCACTGGAAGGAACTCATGCCATCCCGACATATATAGCAAATTATTTAAAACATCGGAATGCTACCAAACTTTTTTTTCAAAAATGAGTTTCCTCGACCAACAAAAATTTGGCAGAAAAAAACACATACCTGCTGGCGGTGCCCGACGAAAGTCCGCTGAAATTTTTTTTCTCGAACACGAACATTTTCGTTGGACACATTTTCTCATGACCTGATGGCGGTGCCCGGCGAAAGATCCCCGACATATTGTGTCTCAACCACAAACATTTTCGTTGGACAACTTTGCCTTGACCTGATGGCGGTTCCCGACGGCATCCCCGACATACTGTGTCTCAACCACAACATTTTCGTTGGACAATTTTCCCATGAACTGATGGCGGTGCCCGACGCAAAAATCCCCTAACTCAAAAAAGACATCAATAACGCTATGAATGTAAATCCAAAAGTTTTTTTTCCTTCAACTTTCATGGTTTATAAAACTCTATAATTGAACACTAAAGAAACAGGGTTTCCTTCATAATTTTTTTTACTTATTACATTTATTTATAACATTTTAGCGGCGCTTGTTGAGTCTTTATTTCTATGAGCGCATAAACAAATTGTATATCAAATTGAAGAGAATTTTCTGCTCTTTACGCTGATACCAAACGTTGTTGAGCGCGCCACTTTGTTACAGAAATACGAAATGCGAAACTTGCCAAATTTGCGGCACTTCTTGTGCCTTTATTTTTGTGTGCGCATGTATGATCAATATATTGAAATGAAGAACAACGTTCCGTCTTTATTTAGACGTAATATTTATCAAAATCCGCCAAGTGGTATAGAAAATATCGAGTGCCAAAGAAAGGTACATGAAAATCGAACTTCAGATCACATGAAAAGAACCCTTTGTGCGGCGCTTGCTGCATCGTCGTTTGTTTTAGCGCATGTACATTTTATATATCACTTTGTAGACAATTTATTCCTCTTGATAATGATATAAATGGTTTTGAAATGTGTCATTTGTACACGGGGATATGAAGTGCCAAAGTTTCCCTATTTGCGTCACTAACGGAATTGCGAAGTGCGAAAGTTGTTCTTTTTACGGCACTTGTTGAGTCTTTATTTATTTGCGCGCATAATAATTGATATAGGGAATTAGAGACAATTCATTTGTCTTTATAGTGATGTAAAATTCAACAAAATCTTTTTCACGGTGTAAAAGAAATTCATTGTGAAAGAAAGGCACATGAAAATCGCGCTTCAGATCACATGATAAGGAAGTCGGCAAAATTACCTTTTTGTGCGGCGCTTGCTGTATCTTTATGAATTGTTGCGCATGTACACATTTTACATGGGATTAAAGACAATCTTTTTCTCTATCTTGTGATATAAAAAATGTCAAAATATGTTGAGCACATCATGAGAAAATTGGTGTACCAAAACAGTGTAAAACTAAAAATATATAAAAATCACCTTTTATGCGGCACATGCGGTATCTTTATTTCACGAGGCGCACATATGTTTTTTACATCGAATTAAAGACATTTTTTTTCTCTTTCAAATGATCCCACCTATATTGAAATCCGCCCAAGGGTTCAGAACATAGGGCGTGCGATAGGAAGGCGTGCATAGGGTCAAAATGCACGCGTCTCAGTAAACGATAGCACGCGCGGGTCGGTAAGCTCGTGCGAGAGGCTAGAAAGTGCCCACAGGCTATTAGCACGTGCGGCGGGGAGTGGGGGAAAATTGAGTGATTTTAACGCTTATTTTCGGTACGATAAACATTATCAATATTCTCATAACTTTCGGAGCATGTTCGCGCATTATTTAGACCACCAACGAAACAAAACACGGTAGCTTAGCGGCAGCCGGAACGAAAATACAAGCGTTGAACTGAGACTACTGCTAGGCAATAAATTTCCGGGACCCGCTACCGAGACCCGCGGTCATAATTAGTTAGCGTGAGAAAAATAGAGTGTGCTACTCGCATCCCGCTAAGAGGACTTGCGGGCAAAGCTAATTTCATCCCGGAATATTCCGGGACCCGCATCTTAAGGGTTAATATAGAATCGCTTAAAAAGTTGTTTTTTCTTGTTTTGATAGCAAACAAAGGCTGGGCCACCCCCTCATGACGCAAATGGATGACTCTAACAGTAGACCACGATGACGTTGTAATAGGGTTTATGACGTCAGAAGCGCTTGCGAAATGACGTCATTGTTTTGTTGCCGTATTCGAAGGAATGCTGCTGCATGCCCAGTAGCGGAAAGCTTAGCTTACGATATTTTTTCAGTCAAACTTCTTATTTTGTACAATATACGACATAAAATTAAAACAATTTGCTCTATCCGTGTAAACACACGATAACATATACGATTAATTCCTTTAGGAAAGAGATTAATCCTACATGCAAGCGGAATATCGACTCTGAAGTTACCAGTCGGATAGTCGGAAGTCAATGTTTACATGTATTAATACAGTGTAAACTTATTTCGGGTAAACAGAGCAACTTTAATCCTGAATTGATAACCTCTGAGTCGGACAAAACAGCCAATCAGAATCAAGTATTCAGCACTTTCATGGTAGAATCATTCCTTAAATTCCTTTTAGCGTTCACCTGTTGAAATGTTGAATGAATATAATGTGTTTGTTTATGTATCACATGTAACCTGTGTTTCCTTTCCTGTATGTTCCGTAATGATACAAACTGAATTCCTTTCAAGGTAATAAAGTATTGTTATTATTATTATCCTTATAAAACAATGCGAAGTTTAAAGATAAAAGAAGACAGCAAAAATTCAATTCCATAAAACATCTCCACAGCCAGCTTCACAGATGAACTTCTTAGAATTAAGTTCAAAGTTTTCATAGTGCTAAGTAAAATGGTAGTGTGTAGTACTGGTAGGCAACTGTCTTACGCTAAGAGAGCATTGAAAAGTTAGGTCCAAAGCAACATGTTAAATCAACGTGCATTGGAGTTATGGCTGTAAATAATCTGCAAAACTAAATGGCAATGACATTGTCAAAGTTACTATTATAGTGGTGATAAGTATGCATAAGAAACAAAACTTTATCCTCATAAACCTCTCAAGGAATGGCATATTTGTTTAAGTGCTAAGCCCACAGGAACAACTCTGACCTGGGAATTCTGGATCTTGATGTTTGTTCAACAATGATCTCATTTAAATCGACGATATTCAGAGGAATTAAATTCTAAGCTCTCTACCTTATAACCTTTGCAGTTTTGTAACCATGTCCAGTACCAGGTTGCAGATAAACCAAAACATATAGGAATTTAAAGTATAAGCCAATCTGTAAAGTATTTCAAAACCCACATAAATCCTTGGTTAAAATATTCTTTAACAAGAAAGGAGAACTCCTGCTAGAAAAGAGAGGTGACATACATAACTAATACAATCAAACCTACCAATCAATAATGTCTGTGGTTCCAATCATGGCTGAAATGCAAACATAGAACTTGTGTATCCATTTACATAGCAGTATTAAAACATGGTATGCCTTAGTTCACAGGGGTGCCCACACAGCGCCACATAATGTTGATTTACACAGAGTCAGAGTAAAAGAAAGAAAAATTCTGTATCCAACAATGGCTTTTTCAGATAGGATGAGTTATTGGGAAGAAGCTGAGAGGAGTTTAGATTGATGGTAACTGGGAAGAAGCTAGGAGGAGTTTGGATTGATGGTTACTGGGAAGAAGCTGAGAGGAGTTTAGATTGATGGTAACTGGGAAGAAGCTGGGAGGAGTTTAGATTGATGGTAACTGGGAAGGAGCTGAGAGGAGTTTAGATTGATGGTTACTGGGAAGAAGCTGGGAGGAGTTTAGATTGATGGTAACTGGGAAGAAGCTAGGAGGAGTTTGGATTGATGGTTACTGGGAAAAAGCTGAGAGGAGTTTAGATTGATGGTAACTGGGAAGAAGCTGGGAGGAGTTTGGATTGATGGTTACTGGGAAAAAGCTGAGAGGAGTTTTGATTGATGGTTACTGGGAAGAAGCTGGGAGGAGTTTAGATTGATGGTAACTGGGAAGAAGCTGGGAGGAGTTTAGATTGATGGTTACTGGGAAGAAGCTGGGAGGAATTTAGATTGATGGTAACTGGGAAGAAGCTGGGAGGAGTTTAGATTGATGGAACAGGAAGAAGCTGAGAGGAGTTTGGATTGATGGTTACTGGGAAGAAGCTGAGAGGAGTTTGGATTGATGGTTACTGGGAAGAAGCTGGGAGGAATTTAGATTGATGGTTACTGGGAAGAAGCTGAGAGGAATTTGGATTGATGGTTACTGGGCCTCCTTTCACAAAACCCTAATATGATCGTAAGTTCTTAAGGTAACCTTAGTGCAACGTTAAAGTATGGGAGTTAAGGTTAACCTTAGTTAAGGTTGCTTTATGAAAGGAGTCAGGTTTCAGGGTATTCTCACTTGAAACCCCTATGTTTGAGTGGACATAACAACCATAGTTTTCTATGAAAAAAAACCCAGATGTTTTGCAGGAAATGCTTCACAACGCTTTTTAGCTTCCAAGAAAAAAACATTTCACAAATAAGCTGCAGGTTAGATATTAAGAGTCAACTACATCTAAAAAATGAGCTTTTCAAAACTTGATTTCAAGGGATCCGTTGTAATAACCTAGTATTATACTTTAAGAACGCATTTACAGTAACAATAGATCTAATGAGCTGAAATTATTGAAGAAAAGGGACTTCTGCATTTTTTCAATGATACTTAAAGATTTTTTTATAACTCTGTGAGGTCGTTGGAAGTAAACATCTATTCTGATCCAGTATGATGTTGAGTAGGCGCTAAGTGGACTATACACACCTGTGAACTATGACACAGTTTTGTGACAAGGAACTCACTTGTCAGGAATATCACCAGTGGTCCCCTTACCTGAAACATACAGCCACCCCCCTCTCAACCAATACACTCTTCAAATGACAATCACATAATTATACTTCTAAATTTTGAATGAATATTTAACTTCCTGTGTATCTTATTATCATATAAGAAGTAGTGAATGTTGAGACAAAAATTTATCAATAAAACAATGATACACTATTAGCACGGAATCATTGGCAAAAAATGTATCCTTTATAAACAAGAAACATATGCATGAGATGCACTCTGATACCCCCGACTAGGCCTCTGACGGGTACTCGAGTACCCAGCAACAGGTCGGGTACCCGACTTAGGGAGATGACTCATCTAAACAACAACACAGCTTACCTCTATAATGATAACACATTTATCGTGTGATATCAAACTCTGTTATAAGACAAATCACTGCTGTGCAAAGGACGTGTCCCCCATTTTTTATCGTGGAAACAGCAGTAAAATCGTATCAGTTACTTCATATACTCTTACTAATATTTAGTTCCTGTTCCGGACATACAACTAACAGATCACTGAAAGAACGATATTTGAAAAAATCAATATGAAATAATGTTTATTTTAAGAATAAATGTTGTTCATTTCAATATTGTTTTCCCCTAATAAAATTTGATATGATAAATCTCCATGGGATGCTAGGTTGATTTCAGGGATATTCATATCGATAAAACATTCTGATATTTTCGAATAAATAATTGGAACATTTGTTGAAAATCACTTACTTCGTTGCCAAGCTTCCTGCCACATTTGTTTACAAAGGCAAACCTATCACTTTACAGGGGTGGCAAATGTTTTTTTAAAGATATGCCAACGAATATTATATATTTTAAATATTTTAAATAGAGAAACATATAATGTTGTACAAACAAACAAAATTTGCAAAATGTTTTAAGTTTTCAAAGAAAGTTTTCATATTGTGATATTTCGTGATATAATGACCCTTGTTTTTTTCATGATGGATTTTTTTTATGTATGAAAAGGGTTTGAAATTGGCCAAATGAATAGTCCACATTAATCTTAATTCGGCAACATTATTTAAAAAGTTTCCTTACCACTGGGTTATAGAGAATGATCGGATCATTATATCATCCTGAAATCAAAACTGTACAAATGACTTCTGAAGGAGTGCCAAATCAACTTTACGGTCAACATATGCAAAAGCAATATTCATCGGGTGAAATTAAGAAACTTGCAAGTATAAAATGTCATCTAATAACAGATATGATGATAAAAGATTTATGTCTGATGATATGACTATAGGTAAGTTTTTAACTAACAAGTTGACTTAGTGTCTCGATCTAAGAACGACCAATGATGACCAACTTCACGGCTCTGGCAGAAGAATCTAAAATGGTAGTGAAGAAATTTCAAATGCAATCACCAAAAAAAAAGAAACTGCTGGAACCAGTACACATTTAAGCCCAACTCACACTACGTATGATCGACTACGATCGATGTCGAAAAGTGTCATGTAGTCATTGTGTTGTTACTTTATGGTTCTTGTGCTGTTATTGTGTGGTTACCAAACAGTGATTGGGCTGATCATGCTATTTGTCAAACATGATTCGTTCAAATCGCAAACATGTTCCTGATTTCAGAAAATTTTGTTTTGGGCGTGTCAATCGTGTAGTGATTGTGTGGTGATTGTGTAGTGTATGTGTTGTGATTGTGTTGATCGTGCTTCAGCCTCCAACCACAACACAATCGATAAATTGTCCCTCTTGCAATCGTACTATTATCGTACTCATGTTAAATTAACCCTTATAGTTCTAAACTTTATGACAGCTCGTTCAGAACACGATTACTGTATGATCAAGATACAATCTTTAACTCATTAACGTCGAGAGCCGCGTATATGCGTCAAAATAATGAGATCCTCACAGCGAGAGCCGCATATAAGCGTCCGTTAATTAGCAGTTTCTCACAGCGAGAGTAGCTTATGTGCGTTAATTGAAAGCACCTTTTATTCAGCGAGAGCCGCGTATGTGCGTCCGTTGTATACATAGTATAACAATGAACTTATTTTAAAAATCAGTTTAGCATCCATTAATTTAGATAACAGTTTCGTAAATAAAATGCTATCCTCAGGAAAGCAATAAGAAATGAAAATCGTTGCTCTTTGTGCAAAAATATACTACGTTTGGTAAAAGAAAACATTTTGAATATGTTGATCTTGGAAGGGAAAAATAAATACTTTAAAAAGAAGGTTTATTAATTCAGATGAAACGTTGGGAGTCTTTGTGAAGTTACCAATTTTGAAACATTGTTAGATATATTGTATCTGTAAAACGCTTTGAATTCATGTATCTAAGACGATATTATAAACACGTATGTACATGTATTCATAAATCATTTGTTAAGAATTTGAGGCTATTGAAAGTGACACTTTGATTTTACCTTTACTTCTTGAATGCATCACTTTGGGAATGTCACGTCATGAACTATCAATTTGATAATTGCATGTAATTAATATTTTGAACGCCAGTGTTGTTCTACTTTGAATACTATTATTAATATGAGAGTTTGTTCGAATATTACTAGTACTTTACGAAAGTATCTGAGCGCATCCTGTATCAAGCACGGTCAGTAGCGGTCCTGTAACAATAATAGTTTTAGCATGTACATGGGTTTTTTTTAAATTCGAAAATATGCTTCATAGATCCACGACCCTGAATAGATCACTTGGTCAATATTAATAATCATTACATTCGTTGATATTACGTGCTATCTCTTAAATCGGGATATCATTTCCATAAATTCATAATTATTATTCAGATGGTTGAGATACCGACACACTGTATCTACTCAACATGGTGTGTAGATATGCAGTATTTGTATTTACAAATAGAAATGCATGTAAATCAACATATGTGAAAATATTACGTACGTTACGTGTTTATGTGTTAGTACTTGCAAAGGTGTGTACAATATGCCGCCATCAAATCACTGTAGTGGTAGATTGAAAAAGACAATCTAACATAAAGATTGACAAATGCTTATAAGTGATACTTGGTTATGTATATACTAAATATATATTATAATATGTAAGTGTGTGTCTGTGTATATTATTTGCGGTTAAGTTTGCTTGTTTAAGTACTTTTGTTTAGGTACATGTAAGAAAAATTGTCTCTTATAACATTTTGACCAATATAAAAGGTGCGATATCTAATGCAGTTTACATGTCAATTTTATTTGGTGAGACAATGAAAACAATTTCACTATCTCTCTCTCTTTGAGTATGTTTATGAATTGAAATCGGACAAACCGCAAAGCATAAACTCAATGGTGAAATATCACATGTTATATTCCTGTAAAGTATCAATATACAGCACCTGCATCTATCTTCATGAAACTATAAAACAATCAAGACTTTATGGCACAAGGCTAGACAGTTTCCGTTCAAAAGCTGTCGCAAAAAGAGCGGTGCTCGGGCTAATTGGTCTCGCTACAGCGAGCAGCGTCTGTGGTCAGTGGCCCAGGCGTTGAGCCGTGAAGCTGCCTCGGCGTTAATGAGTTAAAAGACATTGGATTGAACTTGCACCAATAAGAGCGTTTCTCATCACAACGTTTTCATCACGAGTGCTTCGCATGTCTTACTTTCAGTCAACATGTCAGCATGGTAAGGTAATGATGGTAATTAAGCCAACAATTTTCTACCCGCGCATACAAACTATTTCGTCCAGTTGTAGCTCCGTGATTGATTCCTACACAACCAATGTACTAATACAAGCTCCTCTCGGGCTTCCAGCAGGTTTCCTTAACGGTAAAACATTGCAACATAGAGTTCAATGCTATATTTCAGCCAATTCAAACGCTGCATGCATAGATAACATATTTGTTGTCAACTGGCCTATACAAAGATGCTTTGCTATGTAAAGAAAACTAAAAGCGCAAAGGGCATATTCAATATATTTGGGTACATTTGAGTTTATTAGATATTTTAAATTATATTTTGTGCAGAGTGCAAAGTTTAAAGATGCATAAATAGGCAATATATGTGAAAACTAACAATGAATTTTCGACATGTAAGTATACCTGAGCCAGAAGACGAGAGAAAAAATTCCGGAAGATTGTCCGAAGATAATGTTAGATTTAGAAATATGCCCTAATGTCTTTATCGCGATGACATTGTATTTCATAGCTGCAATGCATCTCAGGATGAATAACAATTTTACATTGATCATTAAAAGCAATTGTTAACCCTTTTTGCCTTTGCACAAATTATTTAAAATCATGCATAACTATTCTTACTCCATTCGTGATTGTATCATGAAAGCGTCGTGTCAATTTTGTGTTGATTGTGTTCCGACCATGTTAGAATCGTGATCTTTCGTGCAATGAATGTACCCATATCGTGTACCTCACGCAAAGAAACTGTTTTCACATAACAGATCGTAAAAACCACAAACAATACCAGCTACAATCGAATCGTAATGTTACTGTAGTGCAATCATGCGTAGTGTGAGTTGAGCTTTACATATATATCATCATGGATACTCAATTGAAGATTCATAGTGAGAGATTTGAATCTGTTACCTATTGATAGTGTTTTTAGATAGTTAAGGTGAGTGAATGTCAAATGTATAACTGGGGAGTTTTGGATCAGCGTTGAGAGAAGCATATATTGTCATATCAGAGACAAAAGGTATTTTTTTGTGTTATCGGTAAAGCATAGATATATTTTTTCTTCATTTGCTAACATTCAACTGTGTGACATCATGTCTGTAGACGTATAAATAAACTAAATATATTCATCAATATCACATCAAGTTGAAGTTTTCCTACAGCTGGCATTAGCAATATATGTAATAAATGTTACTATCTACAAACGTCGCACTAGTCGTATGTTAATTATAAAAAGCTATCAAAAAGGGATTTCTTTATTTTGAAACAATAGTCTTATACACATTAAGTTATTCATCGTACTGTAACCTTGGGGGGAAAAAGTAATAGCCAAAAAGCAATGTGTGGCGGGAGAAGAGGACACTGGACAAAAACTGATAAACAGGTTTATGACATGCATTGAATTATTAGAAACATACAATAATCATGATCTTTTCTGAGCTTGTCAGTTTTCACTTGCTGATCCCTTAAAGGGCCTTAAAAAAGATATCTATTTAACTTGGACAAGGTGGCTAAATGAGTCACATTTCATGTCAAGACCAAATCTGAAAACTTGAATTTCAAGGATCATCTATTAAGGTTGCACGGTATTATCGGTATATCGGTATATTTCAATACAGAAGCACCACAATATGTACCGGTACACTCTTCTGAAAATATCCAATATATCGGAGGTTTTGGAATTAAAAATTTCCTTGTTA
The DNA here is from genome assembly GCA_921293015.1 of Phorcus lineatus. Classification (NCBI taxonomy): domain Eukaryota; kingdom Metazoa; phylum Mollusca; class Gastropoda; order Trochida; family Trochidae; genus Phorcus; species Phorcus lineatus. Next base: position 21,212,048 of record OV121086.1, on the reverse strand, counting down.
AATTGCAGAAAAACGTAACAAAAACCCTATGATTTTACCCTTGAGTGTTAACTTGCAAATATTATAATACGTATTGCAATACACTTTTCTGTATCGCAATATATTGAGATATGGAAATGACGACTGATACCCATCCTTATCATCTTTTGAGCTTTGAGGTCAGTCCCAAACTCAGGATTCCCTTGTTGCAAGGTAAATACCCACAACATTTTAGCTTAAGGGTTGCAATAGATTTGGTTGGGAAGTTGATAATCTGAAACGTTTACAGACGGCACCAGACCACTGACAGATTTCAGGTCAGAGTTAAGTTTCTAAACTATGAGACATTACATTCCATTTACAAACATCAAATTTACCCAAGCCCTCATAAGGGGCCAGATCGAGTCTTCATTGGCTATGGTAGCTTTACAGAAGACTTGAAAGTCAAAAAGCTTGAAAAGTTAACAGATGCCATGCCATGCCTGATGAGATAAATATAGCAGGATATTGATTTCCAAAGCAGTAGAAGAAGTTCATTTGAATCTGAATATGGCTCACTTTAAAGTGACAAGACAAAATCGATCTATGAGAGACTAATAAATCAAGTCTGGTACAAAACATTTTTGGGTTAAAACTAAACATAATATCTGATATTGAAAGCCTAAGTTAAGGGGTTTGTTACCTCATCACCAAGACAAAGTTATTCTATTTTAGCTAAGCTAGCATTGTTACAGGTTAGCAGCACAAGTTATCAAGATATATATAGCTTATAACAAAGACAAGAATCACATCATTTACTTAACTTACTTGTTAAGTCAATCACAGGATTTCTACATGCAGCACCTTGGAATTTTCCCTGTGAAAAAATGTGTGAAAGTAGGAGTTTAGACAGAATGTACTCTTCTACATCAGACACTGGCAAGGACGTCTGCATGATGAGCCAAAAAGGCACTGGAACCTGTATCAACATCTAGGGATTGGCCAATCCAGGAGATACCAAGGGTAAATCAGGGAGGTAACTCTTAAAGGGAAGGTGTAATGTGTTGTTTTTAAAAATGACAGATTATCATATATATCTATGTACACTATTTATCAGAATTAAATGTGCATAAAATAGAGAAAACTATTGACTATGATTAGGCTATTAATCAACTTTACTACAAACCATTTAAAGAAAACACCCAAATTAAGACAGGTGAATGGTTTGTAGAATCATTGAAGCATGACTCCTACTCGCACACATGCCACATGCTATGTTGCAAGATGGCGTGGAAAGTTAATTTCTGTGTAAGACAGTATGATAAACATTCAAGAAGCTAGGAAAACATCACCAAAATCATATAAAAACACCATCTATCAGGACTCAATTGAATGAACTTTTGTTTTCAGTTGTTTGAATACTTTGTTATAAGTGACAATTCCTATATTGGTTTTCCTGGGATGTATCCACAGCTAACATATTCAATATATTCCTGTTTATAACATCAGTGAGAGATCCACACGTAGTGATGACATGTATAAAGTATTATGTATTACATATTTAGTAAATAGAATATACAGTAAAGCAATTTAAATCAGGTAAAGATTATATATAGCGGCAGTCCGCTAGGTTCAATATTATGCAACTATAGCAATATCATACTTAAAATCCATTTTTTCACTCTGGCTTTGTTCATCGCATGCTTGACGCAGTGAAAACATACATGAAAGTTCATAAATTTATTCTTCGTGATATCTTCTGAGATTTACATCATTTGATAATACAGGAGTTGTCGCAACATCCATCGCAAATAGGTAGACAATACCCTATAAACATCTCAACTCCGTGAACACCATGATTCCTCACGGTAACCATGTGCTTTTACATCGTGTCATCCATTTTCTAGAAGAGCAAAAGGAACGTAACTTTCAAAAAACAATGACGTAATTTGCATGCCGCTAATAAAGAAATTCTAATGCGACAATTTGATACATGATCACTGTTATATTATATGTTTAATGAGTTTCGACAAAATACTGACACAGATAAGAATGAAAATAGACGTATACACTGTGGTCTTTTTTTATTATATGATACTTTATATAAAATTTTTTTTTGTCTTTTCAAGTCACTACCATGAAACCCTTGTAATGAAAATGATTCCTTTTATATAACATTGTGTAACCATTCATGAGTAGATTAAAAATATGTTCAAAAATAAATTAACGAAACGGTAAATTGTCACCGTCGAAATATTTTATCACTCGTCAATTATGCAAGATTTGGCCATGCCTACCATACATGTACAATGTCTAGACTTACTGACCGACTTCCAGACACCAAAGAGTGTTTTTAAAAAGCCGTTTTTCAGCCAATTTCAGAAATTTAAAAATAAGTGAATGCACAATTTTAATCCCTTTTAATGAATCCTGAAAGTGACCAAGGTTGACTGAAATGAAATTCTGAAAACAGCCAATCAGCAACTTATATAAAGCTTTTTCAAAACAACAGCTACCGGTAATAGCATCAGTGAACAGAACTGAGAGGGCCCATGGTAACTGAAGCATGAGTCCAACAGCATGACGCCAGAGGCAGCACCCCTCAGTTCCTCTTTATATGAACAAATCTCGCCGTTTTGACAACTGTTTAAACCTATGAAAAGTCATCTAAACAACTCAAACCGTTTATTAATTGATATTTAATTCATCCATAATAGTTTGTGTTGTTCCAAGCGAAAGACAGTGTTTAAATACATGCCATTCTCATTACCCTACAGCATGTGTACATCAACTATGTGACTTCTGCCCATTATGTTGTCATAAACATCAGACTGCGCTCACATATCTACTGTTTTATGACAAACATGTGCCCATTATGTAATCACATCTGATTCAAATTCAAATCTTAATTCAATGGTCTCTTATTACACCTGTTGGATTTTCATGTCACTGACGTGGTTTGGACCCGTTGGTAACTAGCGACATATGTCAAATGTCCTGTCTAAATGGCCTAACTCTTGGTATTGCAACGTTACTTAGTATATCTGTACGACATCCAATCATTATGAACCAATGAAGGTGTAGAATATGTATCCAACCAGTAAATTAGGAAAAGGAAAGGAGCTCATGCCCTTCTATTGATGATGATAATCATAAAAAAGTAGATCATCAAGAATTCATTAGTGGTGGATCTCTCACCACCCTAGTTCCTAACTTTTTTTAATAAACTAATCTAAGAAAACCATACACCGGGATTGTCACAGTCTAATAAAAGTGGAAATGACGACTTAGAGGGAAAGTTTACATCATGAGGCAGTAATATATCATATTCATGAATTCTTTCAATAAGCTTTTGTCCCCATTTGGCTGTTTTATAAGCTTACAAATACAGATAATAACAAAGAGCTAGAGTTTCAGAAGGCCGCCTCTGGGCACGGCTTTGAGTCTCGTTTCGATATTTTGTCAAAGTGTTCTCTAGTCTGATTAGCCAGTGATCCAAAACCGGGGTATTCAAGGTGTCTTATTAGTCGAATTAAAATGTATATTTTCTCAATATTTTTCTCATTTGATTCTTAAAAGTAATGTGAAATCAGATAATAATCAAAATTATGCAATACCCTCCCTCTCTAGATGTAGATGAACATTTGTTAACACGCAGTACTCACTGGATACTGGCCAATCAGGTGAGTAGTTAAGAATCCCCCATGGGATCCCCCAAACACAAACATATTGTTAGGGTCAACTTTCCCAGACGCCATCACAGACATAGCTCCAGCCTGAAACACAGAACCTCACTATATTTGAGATATCATGTCTCATCTTCAACAGTAATCAATGAGTACTTGAATATGAAACAAATCTACTGATTGATAAATAAATTGATTAATTCTTCCATGAATGGCTTGATTTCAAGTACAATATTTTGGTGAAGGAATATAAACTATCTTCACGATAGGATTAAAGATGGAACTTGCAGCACTGTATTAGAAACTGTAAGAAAACACTAGAAGATTTTTCTCCATGACATCTATCTTACCCAGCAGTCCTTCACATCCTGTTGCCCAACATGGCCTAGCAGGGACTCAATACTGTCCTGGCCAAACCCTATTGAACCTCGGTAGTTTACTGCATCATAGAACAGAAATAACAGCACTTTTATAACACGAATGGAAGTAATTAGACAAAATTTGAATTTAAGTTATGGAAAAGTTGGTGTTAAATAATGTCCTGATATAAAGATTATAGAAGACATAAGAATACCAGTACATTATACCCGTTTGTTTTACAGGTAAAATACATCACCACAACTGTCAACTGTCAGGTCACTTGACAAGATATTTTAACAGAAAAAATTACAAGATAATCAATAAACCATATCATATGCCTTAAATCATGATACAAAATAGAAAACAGATTTTTAAAAAAAATAGCAGTTATAATATAACTCTTATATATGTGCTCTCTTATTGTCTTATATCTTGCAGAATTTCTCTCTTATGTAAGCACTTTAAGCATTGCATATATCATTTAACATTCACCAAACAAGTGCAAATCTGCAAAGAAATTACTATCATTTAAATTCCCATATGCTTGTCACTGGCTACTCTCAGTCCACTGATAGTAAACTGCGTAGTAAACTGTAGACTTAACGAGCTACAACATTGTTGACCAATTTATGTTTATATTTTGCTTATCAACTGTGCTACAGATATGAACTTGGGCTTGTTTGAATCATTACCACATCAATTTTAATACATTGACCATATAAGAAAGCTTTAATAACTGGTCACCTTTTTTATTTGCAATCCTTTCACACAACATGAACGCCTGCCACACCCTCATTTTTGGAGGTAGGACAATGAAATTTACACGTCTTTGTTTCAATCCTACAAAGATTACATTCTCTAAATTTCAGATCCTTAGAATAATTGGTTTCTTAAAAAACAGACGACAGAAGATTTTAGGCTTGGTACCCTGCTACCCCATATTTGAAGGGCGGTCAAGACTAAATCTACAACTTCAATCTCCATGGAACCAAGATGTCATACTTTAAATTTGAACTTCCGACGCCAACAAGTTTTGGTTTTCATCAGGACTATGCACCTCTACCATGCCTATATTATTGGGGGTAGGATAATGAAGTTTATCCATCTTAGTTTCCATTCTACAAAGATGATAATTTCAAAACTGAGAATATTCACTTCTTACAGGTCAGTGGGTCACCCAAACTGTAAACTAGAATCTGTACACAAAGTTTCAACTTTCTTGGACTGTTGCTTCTGAAGAACAAGATAGAAATAGGTTTTATAGCCTGGTCCCTGGGGCCCTTATTAGGGGTCACAGAGTCCCTAAATCTACAAATTAGAATCACCATCCGCTAAGGAGTCTTTACACAAGGTTTAAGTTTTTTAGACCTTTTGTTTCATGAAAATGAAGATGAAAATAATTTTTAGGGCATGGTCCTTGAAGCCCTAATAAGGGGTCACAGGGTCATCAAATCCATAAATAAGAATCCCCATCAGCTAAGGAGCAGCATAAAAGGTTTCAGCTTTCTAAACCTTTTCTTCTGGAAAAGAGGATGAAAAGAAGCTTTTTGGGCCCCTAATAGGGGTCAGAGGGTCAATCACCAAATCTATAAATTAGTCAAGGCCAGATGAGCTAAAAAGACTAAGTCCAAATTGTTGCCTCGGAAACTGATGTTCAAACCCCAGAAGGCACATTAACATGTTATGGAGAGGAAGTATACAAGATTAAGTGATGATTGGTCAAATAGTTTTAGAGTTTTAGAGTTATGCTCTGGAAACAGTAAGGGAATGCTGACGAATGCTGACGCTATATTTCTTTTGTCTCGGAGGAGACAAAATAAATATAGGATATTTGACATTGTCAAATACCATGTATATCTAATCGAGTGAAATAGAAATTTATATTTTTATGTGTGGTGCAGTCACGAGTGTAGATCTATAATTTTCTAATTCTCAAGAATTTCTAAACATACTGACCGAGCAGAACAGCGTATCCACAGAGACAGAAGCCAGCAGTGTAGACCATGTAGCCAGTGCTAAACGTCGTGTGGGGCCCACCTGCAACATACACCCTGCAGTGAGTGGTGGGACAGAACCTGCAACATACACCCTGCAGTGAGTGGTGGGACAGAACCTGCAACATACACCCTGCAGTCAGCGGTGGGACAGAACCTGCAACATACACACTGCAGTGAGTGGTGGGACAGAACCTGCAACATACACCCTGCAGTGAGTGGTGGGACAGAACCTGCAACATACACACTGCAGTGAGTGGTGGGACAGAACCTGCAACATACACCCTGCAGTGAGTGGTGGGACAGAACCTGCAACATACACCCTGCAGTCAGCGGTGGGACAGAACCTGCAACATACACCCTTCAGTCAGTGGTGGGACAGAACCTGCAACATACACACTGCAGTGAGTGGTGGGACAGAACCTGCAACATACACCCTGCAGTGAGTGGTGGGACAGAACCTGCAACATACACCCTGCAGTGAGTGGTGGGACAGAACCTGCAACATACACCCTGCAGTCAGCGGTGGGACAGAACCTGCAACATACACCCTGCAGTGAGTGGTGGGACAGAACCTGCAACATACACCCTGCAGTCAGTGGTGGGACAGAACCTGCAACATACACCCTGCAGTCAGCGGTGGGACAGAACCTGCAACATACACCCTGCAGTGAGTGGTGGGACAGAACCTACAACATACACCCTGCAGTCAGCGGTGGGACAGAACCTGCAACATACACCCTGCAGTGAGTGGTGGGACAGAACCTGCAACATACACCCTGCAGTCAGCGGTGGGACAGAACCTGCAACATACACCCTGCAGTCAGTGGTGGGACAGAACCTGCACAGATAACTGTTTGCACACATAGGTTCTTGAGAGCTGAGTCAAAGTTTTATCGGAAAACTATCATAACCAACTATTTACCGCACTCTTTTATCACTTTTAATTTGGCCATTTATGTACATGTTGTGTTTAAAACAAGCAGCTGACATTATCAAGCTATATCCCCCGCAACTGGAATAATGTTTTTTGTATAATACATATTATCAATCTAAAATTTTTCTATGACTATAATAAAATTATTGAATCCTTGATATTATTTTTCTGAATGAAATTGTTAAATCAAAAACAAAATTAAATCAACATGCTTTTGCAGGGCTCCAGATAATTATTTGGACTCGGGGGTATTTCACTCCTCAAAATAAAAATTGAGGAGTAAAATTACCACATGATAAAAAACTAGCTATCGTTTCAGATCCTCATTCCAAGTTAGCATCTTTGTCGATGTTAGTCGTTGATTATATTTTCCACATGTTTAATCTGTAAATAAAGGGGTGATTTCTCTTTGACGAAATATAAAATCGGTACTCTTTGTTTTCATACAGGTTGACATCCAGTTGACTACTATTCGAGATGAAAAGATCAGGCATGTAGAATTTTATTTTGACAAGTCTCGATTACTCATGTAAACAAATATCTGGCTCGTATTTTGGGAAAGTTGTGCGTATCTGTCACGCATTGATTTTATTTTTAATGCGTATATCTGAATTACCCGTGCGTATTTTAAGCAGATACGCATCTTATCTGGAGCCCTGTTTTGACAAATTCAAACAATTTAAAGGAAATATGTTCAATCATGTTCAAGACCATAATACACATACCAATCCTAATTGAAATAATAGCATAGGTAGGGAAGACTGGATCATTTCATTCTTTTGTGATGTCATTATTATTATTTTAGGCCCTAAAATGAATATCTTAAATTAATCATTTTCAAATCAACCTTCGTGTAATTCTGGATCCCTATGATGAATTTGACTTTTAAAAAGCAAAAACGAGAACTATCTATGATCCAAGACTCGCTACAATTTTCTTCAAAACACATTGCTTTTTCCCCAAAACATAAACACATATTCTATAAATTGCTAACAATGACACATCATTATGTATTCAGCATCTCATGCCAACTTTGACCAAAATCAGATGATTAGTTGAAAAGTTTTGATCCGGACAGGACAGAAACAGACACCACATTTTAACAAATATCGAAAAATTATGTATACAAATATTTTGTCAAAATTGTTAATCCATGTAATTATAAATCTTTATACCTGATTTTATTAAAAGTTACAAAGTTCCCTCTTGTACATGGTCTTTTAAATACAAAAGGTTATGCCCACTATGGCTCCATAAGTGTCTCAGTGTGTGTGTTTATGATTTGAGGGGTGATTGGGGGGAGAGGTGCTTAGAGGTAATAATCCTTTATTTCTGCAATTTATCAACCCTTCAAACTCTCACATTAACAAGTTGCGTAAGCTGATGTTTGCTGCAGTCAAGTGAGCCATCTTGTCTCCTTGATTTATGAGTACATAAAATAGTATGATTTTACTTTTTGTACAACTTTTCAAAGAATACAATTAGATACAATACTTCATGATAACATTAATCAACAAAGCTGTTGCATGCCAAAGCAGTTATTCATACTGCTATTTTGAAGGGAAAAAAGAGTTATTGATGACACATGTGTGGAAACAGGAATGTCTTCTGGAATTTTTTTCCCCACAAAAATTACTGATGGATTTTCTTAAGAGTATGTAAATGACAGAAGACTATAAATGAATAGTAACACAATGCAGGTCTAGCACATTTGACAGTTCAGCCACACAAAGGCATACATGGCATAATCCAACAGAGGCGATGGGGGTTTTTAGGGACTGAAATGGGGTTTTTTCCTTCTCAATGGGGGTTTTTAGGGTCTGAAATGGGGGTTTTCCTTTTTTTGAGGAACATATGATATGATTTATTAATAATAAAAATAACAACTCATTGTTTAGCAGATAATTTATCAAGATAATATCTAATTATTTTTAGATGATATTTCAAACCTCATTGCAGGAATTTTGGTACTAGTTTATTACAAATATTATCCATAAATTACTATATTTTTTATTTGAAAAATAACTTTATATTGTGACATATAAATCTATAAGAATCCAGACAGTTAATTATTTCTAACTTTACCTTGAACAGACAACAAATACAGACGTAAATGAAAATGTTTAATACATAGTAATTATATTATATTTGGGCTTTGGAGGTTCTCAGGTATAAGTGGCCGATGCCCAAATTGATCCTGTGCGCCAGGAGTAAGGAGGTACAGTGGGTTGCGCGCCCGACTGCATGCCCATGCGCTGGGCTGGATAGGGGTATATCCTGTGCGCCAGGAGTAAGAAGGTACAGTGGGTTGCGCGCCCGACTGCATGCCCATGCGCTGGGCTGGATAGTGATAATGGTAAGGGTTGCGCACCCTGATCTGGAAGCTCAATTGATGTTGAGGGAGCAGAGGGTGTTTGTACCCTTGCTATTGAGCTTCCAGATTATATGAATATATAAATAATGAAGGGGGGAAATAATCCGCTGTGGCGGACTACCCTACCCATATACCTGAGAGCCTCCTGAGTGTTACCACTCAATGTTGATGTACATGCAAATTGACAATGATGAAATGAGATGTATGGTACTAATGCAAGATACTATGTTACAGGTAAGAAAGGTGGAGTTGAGGGTGGTGGTGGGCGATCAGAGACACGATAGCTTGCTGCCAAAATGGTGAAAACAACAGAGTGAAGTCTCGCGAGACAAGAGTCAAAACAAAGGAAATTTAAACTCTCGCGAGACTTGAGAATAAAAACAAAGGAATTTAATCACACGAGATTGCATATTTAAATTCTCGCGAGACTTGAAATAAAACAAAGGAATTCTAATCAACGAGATTACGTAAAAGAAAATAGATAATACTAATTTTGGATTTAAATATGTAATGAGTGATATGTGAGAAAATAAATTACTGTTAAATAATAGATGAATAAAAAATAAAAACTTTTCCTTTGAATTAAGCAAAACAAAACCGGAAGTGTATCCGCAGAACAAAACCCAAAAACGAAAGTGTATAAAAGAAATAGCACCGGACATTATGAAATAGTAAGACAAGAGCATATTAAGATGAAAGCTTTAACATGGAATATGAGAAGTAAGAAAATATCAAAGTGATAAATTGGCATAAAAAAGGAAAAATGATATGCATGGATTGTTTGAAAAGGTATAAAATGTAGTTACAAAATGAATTGCTAAAATATGCTGATTTTTAATAAATACAAATAGAAATGTCTGTCAAGCCAAACTACACTCAAAGTATTGAGTTAAAATTTACCTTGAACAGACAACAAATACAGACGTAAATGAAAATGTTTAATACATAGTAATTATATTATATTTGGGCTTTGGAGGTTCTCAGGTATAAGTGGCCGATGCCCAAATTGATCCTGTGCGCCAGGAGTAAGGAGGTACAGTGGGTTGCGCGCCCGACTGCATGCCCATGCGCTGGGCTGGATAGGGGTATATCCTGTGCGCCAGGAGTAAGAAGGTACAGTGGGTTGCGCGCCCGACTGCATGCCCATGCGCTGGGCTGGATAGTGATAATGGTAAGGGTTGCGCACCCTGATCTGGAAGCTCAATTGATGTTGAGGGAGCAGAGGGTGTTTGTACCCTTGCTATTGAGCTTCCAGATTATATGAATATATAAATAATGAAGGGGGGAAATAATCCGCTGTGGCGGACTACCCCATATTGTAAGGTATAAATGAATGGGATGAATGAAATACCTGAGAATCCCCCAAAGTTATTTATATTTGAAAGAAAATGTAATGAAATCAATGTCAGTAGTACAGACATGCTGTAGATATAATATTAAGAAGAATATTGAGCTTTGGCAATACTACATTGAGCGTCCTTGATGGTGGATTTTGATGTACGTATGTATCGTACGTAGCATTCAGAGGTCCATCGTCCTAGTGTTTTGATCATGTGATCAGGGACTCCAGCTGCTGCTGCTGTAGTGGCTGCGCCTATTCTGAAGGAGTGACCGTTAAAGAGTTCTGGGTCATATCCAGCCGAGCGCAATACTAGTCGCAGATGACTTAGGAAGAATTGTCTACTCAAAGCAACACCACCTGGAGTGAGGAACAAAGGAGAAGCACCATCCCTACTGGAGATGTTCCTACTATTGAGATAACACCGTAAATTAGCCACAGGGCAAATGACTGAGTTGGTACTATATAATAGTAATGGTGTGCCCTGTCTGAAAGGATCAGTCTTTGATGTTTGGAGGGTGAGGGTGAGGTATGACATGTCAGGCGAGAACACAACTGAATGAACACATAAATGAGTCAATGGATTGAATTGATCACATGTAAATTCTCCACAACGTAGAAATCCGAAGAAGGCAACACAGCACACTGCCTTCATCAACACACTTAAATTTAAGCACAAAGCACCATGGTTTAACGCTACACATATATCCATCAACACTTGGTTGGTGATTGGAAGGCGCTTGTTAACAGTGGCACCCTGTCGACGTTGGATAGCTTTCTCAAGTGCCGTAAGGCGCAACATCCTCCCCATGATCCAAGGATTATTCACACCATAGCGAAGATATAAGAATCTGATGCCACATAGGTAAGACTTGATCGTGGAGTATCTCAACTTCAGTTGGGAGTGGCAGTAGGTGAGGAACTCGACAAGATACTGTTCAGATATTGGTGGGAGTGGTGAATTCCAGACTACACCACAGAGGCACATGAAGGTGATATAGGTGCTGAGTCCTGTTCTGTACACACCTAGTGTCGTCTGTGACACCGCTGATGACCACAGGTTCTCTAGGTCTCTCTTCACCTTGCTTCTCTGCGCTGCTGCGGTTGGACCACCTCCGGGGTTGGAAACATTAGAGCTGACATCGGAGGGCAAGTTGTCGGGAGGTCTTCGGCTTCTGGTGCTAGTCGTCTGAAGCGCGATATCTGCAAACGTGATAGAGCGTCACTTATAGCATTATATTTCCCAGGTACATGCTTAGCAGTAAAGTTGAAATGGCACTGAATGGCTGTTAACGTTAAACGTCGAACAAAATGCATAATAATGGTTGACCTAGATCGTCCTTTGCGAATTATCTCAACAGTGGCCATATTGTCACAATAGAAGCAAACACAACATCGAGCCCATGTAGAGCCCCACAATACAGCCGCTGTGACTATAGGGTACAGTTCTAACAATGCTATGGACAGTTCATCCTTGGCAAGGTCAAAAAGGTCCTTGGGCCAAGTAGCTGCAAACCACATGTTGCGATGAAACCCTCCATATCCCGTAGAGGCAGCTGCATCAGTGAACAGTGTGAAATCTGGGGCATCTATTGTCTCATGAATGAACAGAGAAATTCCATTCCATTCCTGCAAAAAATTCTTCCACATCTCAAATTCAAGTTTGCAGGCTGATGACAGGAATACTTTGTCTTTCAAGTCCTGAACAGAGTGAGCCAATGTCAGAAGGAAGCTGATGAAAGACCGACCCGGTGGTATCACACGTAAAGCAAAATTCATGTGTCCTAGAACCACTAACATCTCACGTTTAGTAACACAGGTTTTAGATGTTAGGCTTGCAATGATGTCGCACAAACGTTTAATCTTCTCCAATGGAAGACGAGCCTCCATGTTCACAGAGTCTAAGGTTACCCCTAAATATTCTAGGCATGTGGTTGGACCCATTGTCTTGTGCTGAGCTAGGGGAATATTGAGGTCACTGAACATTTGAAGCAGGGCAGTCATAGTACGTTCTCCTTGAGTAGGGTACTGGTCAAAGCAAATGAAATCGTCTAATAGATGGAGGATGTTGGAGATTCCGTAATGGTTTTGAGCTATCCAACATATCGCAGTTGACAAAGTGTCAAAGATCTTCGGACTGGAGCGGCAGCCGAACACAAGGCGAGTATAGTAGTAGAACATATTCCTCCATCGGAATCCATGCAGATGCCATACAGAAGGATGCAGAGGGCAAAGTTTAAAAGCGTCTGATATGTCCGTTTTACACATGACAGAGCCAACTCCTAGTGCTTTAATTTGTTGGATAGCGTCATCAATCCTCACATACTGTAGTGAATATTTGTCTTTGTCTATGAGGGAATTTAGACTAGGGTTAAGATTGTCATTGTGAGGGGCAGACATGTCCACAATTAGTCTCTTCTTCTTAGAATATTTTCCTTCCACCATACCGATAGGGTTGATACGATGGGAGGGGAAGGGTGTGGTGGTGAAGGGGCCAATTAAGAAACCTTTGTCATGCTCAGAATTTACTAAACTATCCACTGCTTGTGCGTTTGATATTCCCCGGGTAGACAGTAAATTCTTGCAAATAACACTGTTAGTCGGAGGGTTGTCAATTCCTGTGAGAAATCCGAAGTTGAATCCTTGAATCAGAGAAGACACCATCTCTGTATCCGGATGATCCAGTAAGAGTGTTGCCAAGAGAGGAGAGTTGACTGGGGTTGGTGTTGCATCTAGTCACTCTGGGTTGTGGGGTGTCTTGTGCCTGCTGCAGAGTTTACGAGGATGGGATTTCCGACAGGTGAGACAGACATGCAGATACCTGCATTTCTCTTGCTGGCAGTGATCCAGGTTGAAGTTATTGCAAATGGCTTGACTGTTGTGGAAGACGACAGGACGGCCTCTGGAGTCGTTTGTATCCATACTTGACTTCCAGCTATATGGAGACTTAGAGGTGGCGGTACTGGTAGTTGTGTGGTGACGAGCTGAAGTTGATAGAGGGCAGAATTGAGTCGAGTGGGTTATCTCGTTGCAGTGCTTGCAATGGCTGTCCTTCTTAGAGTGGAAAACTCTGATATAGAGGTCCCTATCCATCTTGCTCCAGTCAAGGGGTTGGTTCAGTTGTGCAATCGCCGCTGCGGACTTGGCAGAGAACATCTTATGATATACGTAGAATAGCTGTTCGTCTTCTTCTGCCAGATTGATAATCAGCGTTTGATATCTTGTCAAAGACTGAATGAGGTCGGGGTACACTTCCGTTATGACATTCTTGTAGCGTTCAAAAGCTTTGATAAATTGTTGGAGGTTTAGTGGCTGTTGCAGTCGGTGGTCAGAGGAAGGCTTAAGGTGAAGTTCTCCATTCCCGAGTTCAATTTTCCTGGGGTTTGGAGCTAGTTCATCAGGGCAAAGTAGAAGGGCCAGATTAACATCCTTACCCTCAATAATCTGTTGCCGAAGGGCTGGTGGAACGGGGTCCAGGCGTGGTATAGTGTTAGGGTCACTTCCGATGCTGGAGTCGGTGAAGTTAGCACGGGCTGTTGCCAAGTTGAATTGGGGTTTAGGTAAGGCTGGTGTGAGGAATGATGTATCTGTAGGCAGAAGGTGGGTGGACTGGAAACGCTCCGGTCTTCTGGTCTGTAGAGGAGATGACATCCTGTCAGTCAGGTGCTGTAAGGAGTTCTGTAGGGACTGAACCTGGTTGGCGAGAAGTTCTAGTTGTGTTGGTTGGTCCCCTCTTTCAGCAGGTTCGGTCAAGTCCACGGGTGTTTCTTCTGAGAGTGAAGGAGTAGGACAGGAGATACTAGGTCGACTTCCCACATCTGGACGGGTTTCCTTCTCTCTGTTTCCCGAGTTCTTGGTATAAATCTGTAGAAGTTGTGTTCTTGTGAGGTTGGCCGGCAGGTGTTGAATTCCCAAATCGGACGCAATCTTCCGACGTAATGTGGACGCGTACCAATTCTGGGGGTTGGTTGAATCCATGTTCGTGTATCGAGCACGAGTCGTAGATGTTCTGAGTGATAAGTCATTACAGTCTGATAGCTCATCCTCAGAATGCCGTGGGTCGTCAGAACAGTTACGTTGACGAGTTGTTCTCGTTGTGGATCGACGAATCGGAGGCATATTGCACTGTTATCCTATCAGAACACCACAAATGATAATCCAAACCTATGTGTAATGTTCGGAAGTACGCAGAATGTTACGATCAGAGACACGATAGCTTGCTGCCAAAATGGTGAAAACAACAGAGTGAAGTCTCGCGAGACAAGAGTCAAAACAAAGGAAATTTAAACTCTCGCGAGACTTGAGAATAAAAACAAAGGAATTTCATCACACGAGATTGCATATTTAAATTCTCGCGAGACTTGAAATAAAACAAAGGAATTCTAATCAACGAGATTACGTAAAAGAAAATAGATAATACTAATTTTGGATTTAAATATGTAATGAGTGATATGTGAGAAAATAAATTACTGTTAAATAATAGATGAATAAAAAATAAAAACTTTTCCTTTGAATTAAGCAAAACAAAACCGGAAGTGTATCCGCAGAACAAAACCCAAAAACGAAAGTGTATAAAAGAAATAGCACCGGACATTATGAAATAGTAAGACAAGAGCATATTAAGATGAAAGCTTTAACATGGAATATGAGAAGTAAGAAAATATCAAAGTGATAAATTGGCATAAAAAAGGAAAAATGATATGCATGGATTGTTTGAAAAGGTATAAAATGTAGTTACAAAATGAATTGCTAAAATATGCTGATTTTTAATAAATACAAATAGAAATGTCTGTCAAGCCAAACTACACTCAAAGTATTGAGTTAAAAATAAATCATAATACAAGTCTTTTAAAAAGGATCTCAATAATCAACATGAGAAGTTTGTGACTGTCATGCAAAATTATTTTGGTTATTATTATCTTTATCAACTTAGATTGAATTATCACCTAAATCTGACATCGAAATAATTTACAGTAAATTGAAAATATCAATTGAGTGAAACTTCATTAAGAAAAGTCCAACTCTGTGATCGTCACATTGAAATTTAAAAATTACAGATCGTTTATAATTCGGATCGATGAGAGGACGTTGTTTACAAATGCACTTCTTGCAATAATAGAAGTGCTGATGAACGGCGGTTTATCGACAGTGCTTGGATGAATGAGGGAGTTTTCTCCACGTAAATTTAACCGAAATTTCAAATAGTTTAATCGTACCTGCCTCATTAAAAAATCGATAATATGTTTTGTTTACAAATATTCTTCCTAAAAACATGTATTAGATCGTGTTTCTAAAACCATGTACGAAAATACGACTCCGGGCTGCCGAAGTAAATTTTACAAGTTGGTCGTAACACGTGGTCGTGATAATCTCATGGCAACATATTACCGATACAACATACAATGTTTAAATAAACCATAATCTGTTTAGCAGTAATTCGTATTTTATTAAAATAATGAAACATACAATAAATACTTTTATTTATTCATATATTACTCGAAGAAAGACAATCGTAAAGAAAATAATGGACACGAGAGAATAATTTCAATGTTATTTGTCGTTAAGAAAAGGCATTGATTTTCCAAACGGTGTTTCCTTTTTAGAGCTCCTGTAAGATAATGTTCACGACTTCAACGTTCATTTTCGATAATTTGTGCGATTATTAAATCTTTTGAAGTTTAAGAGGTATGTTGTCGATCTTTAATAGTCTATCGTAATGATATTGTAATATCTTATCATTAACTTAAACATAATTCATCAAGCCTCAGCTATCCTATAGAAATAAAAACTACTCGATAATTAATTCTCGAATCACTGGTGTACAATAACAACGTGCTCTTGCGATCGTATTTCTGACAAATATTTGTTTTAATTTCGGCTAAAAACTATTGATATGTTTGAAGTTTTATCAAATCGAAGATTTAGAATAGGTAACACAGAAAAATGATTCTTAGCACTTCTCTTAAAATCGGGTTTTTTCCATACCCGATCGGGTGCGCGGGTTAGGTGGTCTGAAATCGGGTAATATGCCATGTATGCAAAGGTTTGACACTGACCATGGGGGAAGACAATGAGAGGTGGCTTGTAGTCTGGAGGCAGGTCCTGAGATGTGGGCAAACAAAGAATACTCTCATAGTCCAAGTTGGCTGAAAGATAAAGTGAATGCTGTTGACAATAACTGATCATAACCAAAAACATGTACAGTTTAATAAGTATCAATCATCAATGCATGTGTATGGATAGAAATATCAAGTTCATTGTATTCTATATTTCTGATGAATGAATATATATGTATTCTAAAAGGCTCTTCAGACAATAAATCATCAAAGACCCACCATTTTCTTTTCACGTAACAGTTTGTTTTTGTCTCTCAACTCACGATACTGTTTGCTGGCTCTGTCTGGAGTGACAGTGTTCTGTAGTACAGTGTATGATATTCCAGTCAATCGTGTGTCCTCATGTTTCAGTGGTAGCCATTTTGTTCCTGACGATTCAAGTTTCCCAACCATCTGGATATATCATCAATGACGTATCAATAATTTCCACTGCCAAAATGTTTCTTGCTATTTTTCAAAAATATTACAAATCTTTATACATGTATAGATTAGGAAATTCACAACCTGTGAACATACAAAAGTAAGCACAGCTCACATGCCCCAGCATGTAGTGTGATCGCCTTTACATGACATAGATGATTTGAAAAACAGCTTGTCAATTACATCATAATTGATAACATTCAGAGGAAAAAGGTGATGTAATATAATAGGACAGTTGAAAAAACACAAAGGCAAGAAGTTGATACTTTCAATTTTGTTAAAAGTTCATTAGCAATGATTTTGAGGTAAGAAAGGATGTGGAGTTGATTAGAGGAATGTTTGATTTGTTACTGTTTATTATAAAACTCACAAGATAGGGGGCTTCATTTGGAGCAGAGGCCATAACCACCAAATAAATGTTCCACACGTCCATCAGCTCACATGAACCCTCATGGGGCCCTGCAATATGAAAACATAGCTCATCACGTAGTCCATACCTATTGTCTAACAGAGGAAGAATAACATTTCACACCATAAAGTTTTGTTCAAAGGCATTAATCAAAGTCTTGAAACTGGACTTGATTGTATATATAGTTTATATATATGGTTTATGTCTTAAGCCCAACTAGTTGTTTACATATCTGATGAGCTTATAAATACCATTACAAATAATCAAAATGCATTTATTTACCTGTGTCCAATTTTTTAACGATCTTTGTTTCCAGATTAACAGTAACGGGAACCTGAGCAAAGGACAGAGAGAAACTGCTGATATGCCATTAACAAGAAATCACCAGGATTATGATTATCTTAAAGATAAAATGAATATTTAAAGATTGTCAAAAGAAACTTTGAAAATTTTGACATTAAATCATATTGGGAGAAAAAATATTTTGAAGGACATTTAGTATTAATTAATAATCATTTAACTCTTCCAACCAAGGGGAGATAACTTTGACGAAACCTGTCGACTTCTCCAGTAGGTGTTCAGCAGTAGTTCCGCCCCTCCACGACACCAGCCCCGCTCTGATAGGTCGCTGTACAAGCCTTGAAACTCATCAGCTGAAATAAAAATTAATGTTAGTCATGAAGATTGATTTGTACTCAATATCATTATCACAAAAAACATTCATCTAGATTTCTTTAATTTATTTTTTTCTCTGTTTCTTTTAATTACTTTATATCTTTCTTATTCTACTGAGGTACTTTCCTAACTGCTTGAGATGGGAAACTAGACTGCTAAAAAAGACGGCTAATAAGAGTAATTGAAGGGTGGGAATAAAAGGGTACCAAAAACATCTACAAAATGCAAACTAGTCCTTGAAAATGGTTCAGATTAAGATTTTCTGAAAGCTGAATTAATTGACTGTAACATGGTTTATTACTAGGAGTCCTGGAGTTTGGATGCAAAATGGAAAATCATCACCAATTTTAGTCATCAAGGCATAAAAAATGATTAATATTTCACAAAAATGGTAATATGGTTGCAATTGCCTAAAAGGGACTGCAACCAAACTTTCAAATTATATGCTTTCAAGTTTATAAATCTGTCTGCAATCATACTTAAAAGGTTTCACGATATATATCATTGCATATATAATTATCTCAGCTTCAAGAAAATTCCCATTTGAGTTTTTTGGAGGACGAGGTTGCACTTTACAGGAGTTTTAGAGACCCTGTCATTGGGACCCCTCTATTACTCTTAGGCCAGGAAGACTGCACCAGTTAATAGTGGTGGCAGTTTACAGTGATGAACAACAAGCTGAAGAAGCTGGTATCAGATGAATGGTGGTACCTTGGGGATTCTCACCTTTAGGAGAGGTCACAGTGTCAACAATCACACTCGTCGTCTTCTTGATCACGTCATACTTAAAAGAGAGAGCATGACGAGAGAGTGACTATCAATAAATGAGCTAAAACGATGGACACACATCAGAGTTTCCACAGAGAAGTTAGCTTTTGTTTGATTGTTATTATCCTTAAGAAAAAGGTACTCATTATTGAGATGGCTCACAGCATAAACTATCATCACATTACCAGAAGTTGAGTTCAACGCGACCTCAAACCTGAAAAATGTATTGTCTTGTTTTTTAAATATGTCATTTTAAGCTGTTGAAAAGGTAGATAAAACAACATCAGTGTTACCTGAATACATCAATAACAAGTAAAAGCTGTTAATATATGTTGGTATAAATACAAATACATAACAAAAATGCTAAAAACTGGTTAAAGATCTCAGTGACCATAAGGGGCAAGGTAAAGGTCACATCGACTTATGTTTGCATATTCCCATTATGATGACTGGTACCAATGTGAAGACTCTAGGTGGAGTAGTTCATGAGATATAACGTACCAACATTTTAGATAGTCAGTGATTGGTCAGTCTTGTAGTGACCTTTAATGACGACATGGTCATCCAAACAGACTGGTGTCTTTGTATTCCCCTTATGAAGACCTCATGAGATATTGTACTAACAAGATTTGGATAGACATACGTATATGTACAGAGCTGAATATTATGTTACCTGATAAGGTATTGCATTATTGATACATCTTTATTTACATATGAAGACAAATACATCTCTTACGATGAAGACAAGCACATAAAATATTAAGGATTTTCCCATGTAGTCACTTTTATGATATGGGTAGTTCCCGAAACACATACAAAAACCTAATTGGTCTATGCAAAAAGGCAAAAGTAAGCATAGCTTAAATATCCCTGCATGTAGTTTGATCACTGTCATATAATATTAAAAACCTTGAAAACATATATATAGTTACTCATTTCTCATTCTCTCCCATCATACATTACATCACCAACATATCTCAGCTTAGCTGTTTTTTGGGAAATGCTAAAAGTTTTTGGACAGCTTGATGAATGGTTACTTTTCCATTGGTGAGCTTTGAAGACTAACGTACATACCATCATGAGTCTAGCACACTGGTTGTGTGCGCCCGACGCCTTCACATCGAGAAAGTAGAGCCGGGACCTGTCCATGCTGAACCTAGGGCTGCGCACCGCTCGCTCCTCCTCAGTCAGAGCACCTACATTACAGGGGTTACCAGTCAGAATGCACGCCTTATATGCTTATCCTTCAGAAAGGTAACTAAGTGTCTGATGTGAGTAAAACAAAGAAACATCTACTCACACCAGCTGGGACACAAAACTAATGTAGCATGTGGTCTAACTCTTTAACGGAAGGACGCACAGATGGACAGACAGAGCCCACACCTATATACCACTTTCATTTTGTGGTGGGGGATAATAATTGTCTATCAGTCCCTCCTGTCAACCTCCTCTTTCCTTATTTTTCTTTTTCCTTCTGGAGCCCATGACTCAACAAGAGACAGTTCCCTTATTACCAAAATGTACTAGGTGTTGAGTCAAGTATGCAAATTCTTAACTATTTTTTTACATAACTACTGCCAAGGCCGAAAAAAACATAAACTGAGATAATATACAACCAAGGACTGTCATCATGGCAGCCATTTTTTTAACATGGATGTATGGATGTAACTAGAGTGAAAGAACTGCTACTCACTGCATTGGCTGTTGTTACGATCAACAAAGTAAATAGCACTTCTGTTGAGAAAGAGTTATTGTTAGAAAAATGCATATCAACATAATAAATCTTCAGTTTTCAGATTAACATAGGATATAAAATGAATGTTCATTTATGATCTGTATACATCACAAATGCCTTATTTTCGATGTTTGCTGTTTGAAGGCAATTGATGAACTGATGATAAAGCATGAGTGTCAAGACTCAGTGTCAAAACTTTTGTTTTCCAAAAAAAAGGGTATCAAATTGCAGTCTATTTTTCCACCATGTTCACAATGAACAATAATTTAATACTCTGTTTTTAATAAATTAAAGTCTTGACACTGAGAAATGGTCACAAAATCAACTATTGAATATGAGATGTTTTCTTGTATTGCCACATACAGAATACAGCAAGAAAGAAGAAAAGAGAGTGCAACATCACTTGCAGATATTTTGCCCCAGAGCACTGTTTTCTGTTGATATATCTGCACACTTACAGTGTCATATAAGTGCAAGTTTTAATGCAAACTTATTTTTTTGATAACATTTTGAAGACTATCCGTGTCAACAAAGTAAGGAGATCGAGAGTTCTTACTTCCTCTGTTTGCAGTAGATGATGCCCAGCCTGTACGGTTCATGGTCCCAGCCCACAAACACAACCCCTTCATCGTCTGCCGACCATCTTGGCTGTGAGTAGGAGGAAACAACTTAATCATTGATCAATATAATCTATATGCACTGCAACAGTGGGGGAATCACTGCCTTGACACTCATGTAAATCAGATTGATGATTCCTACACGGCAGACTACACTCAGATTACTACACTTGGTGGCCCCACCCACCATCTCCTCGATTGAAACTACACTTGGTGGGACCCCTGATTGAAAATACAATTGGTGCCCCCCCCCCCCCCCATCAATCTACACTTGGTGCCCTCATGTAATCAATCTACTTGGTGCCCCCTATCAATCTACACCTGGTGCCCCCCATCAATCTACATTTAGTGCCCCCAATCAATCTACATTTGGTGTCCTATCAATCTACACTTGGTGCCCCCCATCAATCTACACTTGGTACCCTCATGTAATCAATCTACTTGGTGCCCCCTATCAATCTACACCTGAAGCCCCCCATCAATCTACATTTAGTGCCCCCAATCAATCTACATTTGGTGTCCTATCAATCTACACTTGGTGCCCCCCATCAATCTACACTTGGTGCCCCCCATCAATCTACACTTGGTGCCCCCCATCAATCTAAATTTAGTGCCCCCAATCAATCTACATTTGGTGCCCCCAATCAATCTACACTTGGTGCCCCTCATCAGTCTACACTTGGTGCCCCCAATCAATCTACATTTGGTGCCCTTAATCAATCTACATTTGGTGTCCTATCAATCTACATTTGGTGCCCTTAATCAATCTACATTTGGTGTCCTATCAATCTACACTTGGTGCCCCCCATCAATCTTCATTTGGTGTCCTATCAATCTACATTTGGTGTCCTATCAATCTACATTTGGTGTCCTATCAATCTACATTTGGTGTCCTATCAATCTACATTTGGTGTCCTATCAATCTACACTTGGTGCCCCCCATCAATCTACATTTGGTGCCCTTAATCAATCTACACTTGGTGCCCCCAATCAATCTACATTTGGTGCCCCCAATCAATCTACATTTGGTGTCCTATCAATCTACATTTGGTGTCCTATCAATCTACACTTGGTGCCCCCCATCAATCTACATTTGGTGTCCTATCAATCTACATTTGGTGTCCTATCAATCTACATTTGGTGTCCTATCAATCTACATTTGGTGTCCTATCAATCTACATTTGGTGTCCTATCAATCTACATTTGGTGTCCTATCAATCTACACTTGGTGCCCCCCATCAATCTACATTTGGTGCCCTTAATCAATCTACACTTGGTGCCCCCAATCAGTTTTTGGAACGTTGGGGGATGGTCCCCTAATCAGTGTGACAATTCAGATTTTCGAAAAGATGTATTAAATGGACTAAATTATGATATTTTAGCTGTATGTGAGACCTTTTTAACTGATAGCGATGTTTTGAAAATGGACAGTTTTACATGGTTTGGAAGAAACCGTTCTACTCGTCACCCATCTGCCCGGCGAGGTTCGGGTGGAGTTGGTATGTTTATAAAAAATGACTTTTTAGATCTATTTTGTGTGACTGTTTTAGATGATTCTGTCGATGATATACTTTGGTTAAAATTTAATTCTAAATCTTCTTCATTTGTATTTTGTGTATGTGTGTGTTACTTGCCCCCTGCCGGGTCAACTCGACCTTGTGATGCGGAAGAATTTTTTCGCACTTTGCACGCTCATGTATGTCAATTTCAAAATATGGGTCGTCTTTACATGTGTGGTGATTTCAATGCTCGCTGTGGGAATAATCCTGATTATATTGCAGGTGTAGATCACGTCGTGCCTCGCTCTGTGCTTGATGAGACTGAAAATGGACATGGTGACTTGTTTATAGACTTTCTTACAAGCAGTAATTTGTGCATGCTAAACGGTAGAATTGGCAAACATGATTTTACCCATGTGTCTTATAGGGGTAAATCTGTAGTTGACTATGTTGTGGTACCACATGAACAGTTAAATCAGTGCGAAGACTTTCAGGTTCATCGCATATCCGAGCTTATTAGAGATCTAGATATCCAAGCATGTGATAAGAGCCCAGACCACAGTGTCATAGAGTGGACGATATATGTGCAGGTGAATCCGTCTCCAGGTGTAAACAGGGGACTTGGCAAGAAAGAAACACGGTTTGATACATCACATATTCCTAATGACTTTTTTAACGATGTTCCAGCTTTTAGTAAATCCCAAGTATCACTCGAGAAAATGGAGCAGGCGCTGAACGAGGATGATGTCAATCTCGCTTATGATATTTTTACTGACCTAGTTAACTCTGAAATGTGTGATTAACTACCACGTAAATCAGTTTTTGTTGGCCCATATGGACATAAGAGGGGGAAAAGTAGGAAGAAGCCTTTTTGGAATGAACATTTACAGAAACTTTATGATGATGTTTGCATAAAGGAGAAACTGTGGTTAAAGTGTAAAGGCAATAGACAGTTTAAATCTAAAAGGAAGGATGAATTTTGTCATGCACGAAGACTATTTGATAAGAGTTTGAAGAAGGCTAAACGTGATTACCAGCAGAGGAAAAGAGATGAGCTTTCTCAGCTACTTAATGAGGGAAACCGTGATTTTTGGAGAGATTTAGGTAAAATAGGGACAAGTAACGATAGGAAAAGTTTCATTCCTCTCGAAGTTGTAAACGATGATGGAACCGTTAGCTCCGATACTCCGACGGTACTACAGAGATGGGAGGACGACTACAGATCGTTGTACAACCCTACATATGGCTCCCACGATTTTGATGACGAGCACCTTATCACAGTACAACAGAAATTAAGTGAGAATCAAGGTGAACCAGAGACTATTCCTATTCTTAATGATCCAATCAGCAGAGAAGAAGTTCTGAGTGCTATTAATCGAGCCAAGGTTGGAAAGGCTGCAGGACTTGACAAAATTCCAAGCATTGTGCTGAAAAATAATGTATGTGCTGAGTTAATGTACAAACTGATATCTCATAGTTTTAATACAGGCCATGTACCGAGCATCTGGAACCAAGGTAAAATTAAGCCTATACCCAAGCAGTGCAGAGACGCCGACCCACGTGACCCTCTGAACTATAGACCACTGACCATCTTATCCATACCCTCCAAGATATATGCTGACGTCATCAACCAAAGGCTATGTAAATACCTCGAGTCCCGGGACATACTTGTTGATGAACAGAACGGTTTCAGAAGAGGACGATCCTGTCTTGACCACATATACAGCTTACACAGTATTGTAAATAATAGAAAAAACAGCAAACAATCTACTTACACTTGTTTTATCGATTTTAAAAAGGCATTTGACTCCATAAATAGGGATTTGTTATGGTTTAAACTCATGGACTATGGCATATCAGGCAATATTCTTCAAGCTATCAGATCACTGTACGACAATGTCTTATGTTCTGTACAAGTAAACAACTACGAAACTGATATATTCCCTGTAGAATCTGGTGTGAAGCAAGGATGTGTGTTATCCCCTACACTGTTCGCCATTTATATCAATGACCTTGCTATGGAACTGAAAGAAAGCAATTGTGGAATAGATATTGACAATTTTAATATTTCTGTTCTATTGTATGCGGACGATATAGTTTTACTTAGCCCTGACCCAGAAAGCCTTCAAGTTTTATTGAACATACTCTATCTATGGACAAGGAAGTGGCGAGTCAGCATAAACGCAAGTAAGACGAACGTTGTACATTTCAGACCGAAAAGCGTGCTTCAACATAACGGGACCTTCCATTGTGGACGTGTGACACTCGATTTTGCAGACAGCTACCGTTATCTCGGGTTGTGGCTACACGTGCATTGTGACTTGCGCTACGCTGTTAAAGAACTAGTTAAATCTGCTTCACGTGCTTTAGGATATCTCTGCCACAAATACTACACTTGCGGAGATATGCATTATGATGTTTTTACCAAACTGTACGAAAGTATTGTTCAACCTGTTTTAGCCTACTGTTCTGGCCTGTGGGGAGTTAACAAGTATAAGGAAGTCTACACTATACAAAACAGAGCATGCCGTGTCTTCCTTGGAGTTTCGAGAAACACATGTAATACTGCTGTACGAGGAGATATGGGATGGCTCGACTGTCAGTTTAAACTTTACCTGGAAGCTGCAAGACTCTGGTGTAGACTACAGCGAATGCCCTCGAACAGATTGACATACAAAATACACCAGTGGTCACTCACAAGAGGAAAGTCTTGGGAAAAGAAGATACAACGAATCTACAGTGATCTTGAACTTAAAGAAATACTTTTAACTACTGACAAATCGTCCACGTGGGTTTTAAACAATATCTTAACAAAACTGAGTTTTATTGACAGACAGCGATGGAAAGACAGCGTTCAGTCCACGGCAAAGCTAAGAACTTTTAAACTTTTTAAAACAGAATTTCACACTGAAGGTTATACCCTACTTCCAAGATACCAGCGAGCAATCTTAGCTTCACTACGATGTGGCTCCCTTAAACTGGAAATTGAAACGGGCCGATATCGTTCTCCTCCAATACCTCCTACAGAAAGATATTGTAAATATTGTACAGATCAAGTTGAAGACGAGACCCACTTTCTTTTATACTGCCCCCTTTATGACGATATCCGCACTTCTTATTTACATAAAATGTTTTACCAAACTCCTGTTGATTTAACAATTTTAAACAATCATTATAATCTGCCACTTTTGGGAAGCATGTGTTTTAAAATGTTTATGCGTAGGAAGTTGTTTTATGCATAATCTACTTTTACAATCTACATTCTAATTATATACTATGCATCTTACAATCTGTATTACTTATACTTACCTTTTTAGACTTTACCTATGTTTACAGTTGTGTAACCTTTAGTGCTTCTTACAATACCTTTTTAAATCAATTTTACATGTTTTACCTAAAGCTCTTAAAAAGTGTATGTAGTCTCTCGTAACCCGTTTTGGGTGGCATTTGTACTTTTATCCTAGTCGTATATTTAAAACAAACATTGTAACCCATGTTGTACAAATGGTGAGACTTTAATAAACTATATTGTATTGTATTGTATTGTATTGTATCAATCTACATTTGGTGCCCTTAATCAATCTACATTTGGTGTCCTATCAATCTACATTTGGTGTCCTATCAATCTACACTTGGTGCCCCCCATCAATCTACATTTGGTGTCCTATCAATCTACATTTGGTGTCCTATCAATCTACATTTGTTGCCCCCCATCTGTCTACACTTGGTGCCCCCCATCAATCTACATTTGGTGTCCTATCAATCTACACTTGGTGCCCCCCATCAATCTACATTTGGTGTCCTATCAATCTACATTTGGTGTCCTATCAATCTACATTTGTTGCCCCCCATCTGTCTACACTTGGTGCCCCCCATCAATCTACATTTGGTGTCCTATCAATCTACATTTGGTGTCCTATCAATCTACATTTGGTGCCCCCCATCTGTCTACACTTGGTGACTCCCCATCAATCTACATTTGGTGTCCTATCAATCTACATTTGGTGTCCTATCAATCTACATTTGGTGCCCCCCATCTGTCTACACTTGGTGACTCCCCCTATGTCAATCTACAATGGGCGATTCCAGAAATACACATATGTCTGAAAACAAGTTTTTTTTTATTCATCAAACACCACAGCCTCATCCAAACATTCTTGTTTAAATCTTTTTAAAGCCTCCTAAGACTGTTCACATATGACCATTTTAGATCTGATATTAAAAAGACGAAAATGCTCCATTATATCATATTTACATCAAAACTATAATCTGAAGAATGTAATACCACCAGTGAATGCTCATCAAGTGAAATCTGATAGGAACAGAGTTTCATGTGAGAAATAGATATGTATGGAAAGAAACATTTTCTGCACTTACATCTCCTGCCGACACATTTTGTGGAATGTTGTCGAGGACAGTTATCTCCCCTGACTGCACATCAACAATGCAGGGCACTGAGTGGTGTTTGCCTACCAGCTGCTCGCCCCACTCCTCACGGAATTCATACTCCTCTCCCTGCAAAAGTGAGTAGAGTAGTTTCATATACACATATATTATATACTGTAATAAGCAGACAGAGTTGGCGATATTCCTTGCTTATTTAGAAAATTGTGGAATGCATTGAACAATGATTGTGAAGCTGTATTCCTTAGTATATCCTAAATAACTCCTTTTAGTTCATAATTGATAAGCTTTACAAATTGTTGGTTGTTTTTTCACAAGATAATTGTTCCACACCCTAAATAAGTAAATTGAAGTGTTTTTATTTTCAAACTCAAAACTGAATTTCAAGTTGCCTTTCCTTGTTATCGGCTTGAAAATAGAGCCAAGGGCTCTGCAGCTCATCAGTCTTTGTATTGTTTGATGTTGAAGACTACAACACATAGGTGAAATACTAAATCATCAAAATGTTCAGTGTCAGTGCTCGAGTCCTCAATGTATAAATGTGAATCACCTACAGGCAAGGTGGTCCTCACAAACTTACACTTTTTTGGGTTCACCAGTTTCATGGAGTCGCAAATGTGAAAAATTCTTGGACGTCGGACAATGGACAACAGGTCATGCCATAAGTCATTCATCAACGCTATGAGAATGAAAAACTTTCCTGCAGGATTACAAGTCTTATACTAAATACTTTGTAAAGATGTGGATATTCTATACAATACATATAGTTTATATTTATAATGGTATATATACATGATGATTGATATATAAACCAAGTCTAAAGAATGTAGCAAATGACTTTGAAGTTCATCAGTCGTTCATGATAAATAGTTTCAGGTCAAAGACTTGCACATAAAAATACCAGATTTATAATATGCATTGAGTCGTTATTAAGCAAACAACAATCATAACATTGTGGTAAAATATTGTCTACTCAAGACGTCACCATTCAATTGATTTCCTTGATTCAGATTTAATCACACACTATCACATCAATAAATGCATTAAGAATCCCTAAAACATTTCACATAAAAACTACAAACTGTTTTACCACTTGCCACCTCTCCTACTAACAACAATCTCCCTGTAAACCCTCCCTTAATATGCAATATTATATTATTGGGCAATTAACATGCCAGCTGTCCTTCAAGAGTCTGTCCTATGTGAAATTGGTCCGCCATGTTTTCTTTATCAGGGAATGACATAACAAAATGTGCTGTACTTTTACTTATATCAAAACAGAATAACAATTAACTATATGTATGGAAATATCCACACATTTATAAATGATTTATGGTAAGACTTATCAATAATCTTTCATCTTTGCCTGCATGGCTTTTATATTGCACCAGTCTCTATCACTGACTAATTTAAACCTTGCTGCCAACCCGTCAAAATTCGTGTTTTGAGTGCAGCACCTTCATTGGTTAAAAGTTGCATTTCTCATATGATTTCTCCTTGGACTATCGCAATCTGTTACAGCAGGCTTGGTCACCAGCACAGACAAGTGTATCTTAGCAGGTCATTGGTGTAAGAATACGCCATGCGTGGGAAGATGAGTTGATTGATGAACAATCTGTTGCATTTCAAAATGAAAATGAAAATGAACCCAACAACTTGTGAGGCTTTTCTAATATCACATTCACATGATGTACTGAAACAGAATTGAGCAGCAATATTGGTCAACCCACCGGTGTTGTCTGCTTTTCCTTCTCTCCCCCGTCTTTCTTCTTCTCCTGCTGGAAGAAGCTGATGCTCTTCTCCACCTTCTTCTCTGCGATGTAGACCAGGTACTTCTCAGAGGGCGACCACTCCAGCCCTCCAAACTGGTCTGTAGCATATTGAATACTTACACTAACCAAGCATAGGTTTCCCCTTCACAACAACTTACATTCTTGTCTAAGTGAAGAGTATCCACAACTGTCAAAAGTATTCAACTTATATCATTGAAGCTAGTCTCATCGTTGTGAGGCTTCTCAATCTATGCACTGCAATTCAAGACTAGCAAACTATGTTACAGCACAATATTCTACCTTGCATCCAAACATTATGAAGAAAAGTTCTCTGCAGCTTAACTGCTGAGTCAAAAAGACATCAATCTGAGACTTCTTGACACACATTGGAGTGTGATAACACATAATAAGTAAGAAATAAGGGTTTAAAAACAATGACTTTATCAAGATTTGAACTCATTCTGTCTAGGGCTATCCTCTGCACCCGGCTGACTGTGGTCACACATAACACACATACTAATGTAATCTATGCTACCCAATCAGTATGCAATCCAATTTAGTATCAGTAGCTAAGGACTCCTGTGAATCATTAGTGAACATGATTGCCGCTATTATTCTTTTGAACGTGATGATATGATTGGCCCGCTTATGGCTAGGTTCTGTCTGCACTTAACTGGTGTCAGAATGTGTGCAACGTGTGGCCGTGGTCAAACCATGTGAAGGGGAAAGTCCTAGACAGAAGGAGTTTGAATCTTGATAAAGTAGATATAGTTTTGAAACTTTTATTCCTTGGAACACAGTGCATTTTAATCAGACTGAACACATACACACAACACAGATATTTTCAGTTTAACAAATTCTATCTCTACGATCAAATCAAACCCAATTTGATTGAAATTCGGATTTTAAATCACACCAAAAAGAATGGGTTCACTAGGCCTAATGACATGACCACACAACAACATATGTTGATAACTACCAAACCACATAAACGTACCGTCATCTTCATACACTTTGCCATGTTTCTCACAGTTTTCCACATCTATAGTCTTGATTTTCTTACTTGTGTTCCATATCTGAAAACATACAATAACATCTGCAATATATTCATTATTGAGTATTAACAAGTCTAGGGGCGACGCCTCCACTTGGTAAACAAAAATCTTCAGGACTATACCCACATGTTAAATTTCCTCTCCCTGGGTAAAACACTGTCTCTATTTGGGCTTCAGACCTGTGACTGCCCCAATTTCAATTGCAGATTCATGGTGTGTAACTGTACAGATGATATTTCAGATTGGCTCTCAGACTCCATCATGAGAACAATCAGGAGTTCCCACAACCAAACTTCTTTCATCTACAAGTTCTAGTTTCCTGGAAAACTTGTCCCCATAGTGCACTATGAAAGTAAGTAAAACAAGAGCCACAAGTTGGTGGCTTATCCCAAGACCCACATAAATCAAATTATCTGCTTTACAAGTATATGATTGAAAATGATAAGTGTATGTAAAAATGATGTTGTATAGAATCGGTGAAACTAGACAAACCAGAAAACAAAAAACCTTCACATCTAGACATTGTGATTCTCCCCATACAATTTGTTTACATACATGTAAGAGAATCTTGCTTTGGGAAATAAATATCTAAGCTGCGTAACCATGGAAACCGACAGAATTAATAATTCTAGAAAGTTGAAAACCCAAAAGGACACAACCAAATACATGATGATTATTCCCAATACCAAGTTTAGTTAACCTAGGCCTTGTGGTTTTCAAGATCTTTTCAAGAAACCATAAAATGATGTCTGTTTGCACTAAACGCACAATTTCAGCTTCCAAGCTTTCTCACTGTTCCCAGGGACCTTATATACAGGGATATGAAACTAAGGCTAATTAGCAATCTAGGTCGTCTCGCTTTACGGTTCAACGCACACACGACTGGGTTCGGGCACAGCGCATACTCATTAGCGCACAGTTTCAGCGGAACCGTTTTACAAAGATTCCCGGCTCCATCCGTAAAAAAACAACAGAGTAGCCTCCCTTGTGGTATTGTTGTCACAAAGAAAGAGAGTCGACGAAATTGACAAAAAGGAAAGGGAAAAAGAGCAAGTCTCTCCGTGGTACACTAAAGCAGTGTTACTGAAAGTAGAAACTTTTTTTAATGTGATGTGAACTTGAACTTGCAACTTTAATTTCATTTTCTTGTTCTTAATAATTGCAAGTTTGAAATATATATATTTACAATTTATTTAAGTAATCAAAAGTTAAGCACGCCCTATGTTTTTTTACCAGGAATATATATTTGCGTAGAAAGAAGACAATGGTAGTTGAAAAGTAATTGAAATTTAATGATGGAAATGTCCCACAGTGTATCAAGGAAGTTATGTTTCAAATAAGGCTTCACTACTTTTGGATATTTGCATTTTTAAAAAACTCGTATTTTAGTGTCCAAAACCATGTTTAGTTGGTATAAAAAAATGAAAGTCTACATTGATTGTTGTGATGTTGGAAATCCCATGCATACCAAATTCAATCCTGTGTCACAACATGGTGATAATCTACATGTTATTGCTTGTAATTTATATGATAATATAGTTTGGATATGATATCAATGATTTAGCCTTTTAGCATTTCAAATGATTTGATATTGATGTGTTATTCTATAGATGTTATATTTATTACTTTATCCTACATTTAAATACCTGAATGTATTTGGATATTGTAATAAAATAAGGATGTGATACATGTGATGGCATTCCTAATAAAGGATATGTAAATATGTATTATGGATATGGATGTATATCTGAATATCAAACCTAATGAAGTAAACAATCAAATGTGATGCAATGTTTTTGTTTTATATGTTTAGATATATTCAAGATTATCAAGCTGGGACGTGTATCATTAGACAAATAAAATATTGACTTCAGATATAAATGAAATGTTAACGTTGTGTATGATTTTGTAATGCAGGTAGGTAGGGTGCTGTTATGATAGTACCGAAATAAACTTAATCTTCTGCTATGATCATGCCTATAAAAATTGTTATTGTTATAATTACAATAATTTGCAGCAGAAAATTATCTATATCAGAAAAAGGTTACATTGTCAATACTTTCTTCTCACGTAAAACGATTTTGAAATATTACTTGAGGCAGGGATCGTATAGATCTCGTATAGTCTATACGATCCCTGCTTGAGGTAATGCTCAAACTCTCTGCTATCAATGCAGACACACTGGCCGACAGTCTAGTCGTACTATTTGAAAAGTAAGAGCGATAACCACACTTACAGAAAAAATATTCAATTACCAAATAGCGCAAATACGATCAGAAAACATCCATCTGTCGGAAAACTCCATTTTTGGAAACTACCTTCCTATGTTCAACGATATTTTTAAGTCTTATTTGAGGCAATGCTCAAGTTCGTTGTTATCAGTGCAGACAAAATGACCGACAGACTAGTCGTCTATGTGAAAAGTAAGAGCGATAACCACACTTACAGAAAAAAATATTCAATTACCAAATAGCGCAAATACAATCAGAAAACATCCATCTGTCGGAAAACTCCATTTTTGGAAACTACCTTCCTATGTTCAACGATATTTTTAAGCCTTATTTGAGGCAATGCTCAAGTCCGCATTCAAAGGCGCCTCCTCTCTCGAGTGATGCGAAGACCCACAATGCATTGTCGTTTTCATTGCGCAACTGGTTACACGACACCGCACATTGACGTTTGCGCCAAAACAGAACCCAGTCTCCATGTGCGGTGGACCGTGACCTGCTAATGAGCGAGACGAGTTGTGTAACCCCCGCGTAGCAGTAATATAGTACAATCAGCTAAGAGTTTCATATCCCTGTATATAAGGTCCCTGCTGTTACAAACTGTAAAATGAATATGTATATACAGAAGTGAGAGAATTTATTTGCAAAGCATTTATGTATAACATGTTATGGAAGAACTATTTACATTGACACAAATAAAGATTGTACAATAAATGTGTGAAATACTTAATTCTGATTGGCTTCTGTTAAAATGTAGTAGGAATGATAATTTGGTTTCACAATGCTCTGTTTGCTTCAAGATTCCACATGTTGCCTAAAATTAATCTTTATCAAAATGCTTGCATGCAAGACATTTCACAAAATAACTCATTTTTTAGATTAACACATCAACGAGATTGACACCATATAAATCAAATTTATTTTTATAAAAAAGCCAAAAGCTAAAAGAGAACAAAGAATAACCTTTTTGAGGTGACTATTTACAATATTCGATGGCTAGATTGACAACTACAAATAAAGCCATTTGAAATTATCAAATATATCTTTGTTGAACATTTCTGAGTACCAATAACAATATCCAATTCACCTCAAAGTACTGTTTCTCCTCCCCTTTCTTGTTCTTGGATTTCAGGAGAAGAGCTCGCAGTCTTCCTGATGGAGACTCCTTGTTCCATAGTCTAGACACAAAAAATAGAGAGTATCCATTATCTGTACTAGGAATTCATACACTTTATATATATTTTACTAATAAGTACCATTAGCATTGTTATTTTCAAATTTAAGTTATATATATCTATTTAACAAAATTTGAGCCCATTCTCTTAGATGCTAATTTGAAATGGAAGCTAAGAAGTAATTCTAAACTGAAGCTAAAACTGAAAGAAACTGGCCCGGTTCAAGTGCAAACACCTTGAACTATCAGAACAGTTATATTAGCTTCATGCCAAAACGGATGAACCATTACACGTTAGAGATCTGTTGTGGAGCTGTTGTAGTGACCACACTCAAGCCAGTTGAACCACTATCACACAATACATATGTCTTGGTGAATGAAGTCTTTTCTCCCCGTTCCAAATCACGCTGACTCCATTTTGTGTTGAGAATCAGTGTATCAGCTGTCGATTGGTTACTAAACACGGCAGCTGTTGGTTGTGCAAACTTTGCCAGCTCAAGGAAAACAGAAACAATGTCTTTTGTCTGAAATATATGATAAAGAAATATATAATATGTTGTTTACAAAGACATATTGCAATTACACAGAACCTGGTTACTTAGTAGCTACGATAGCAGAACTCCTCAACATCTCAACTCCTTAAGAATTTGGTGCAACAATTTTTCAGCTATATGCATTCCTTTCTCAGCCTTGTATCTATTAGCATGATTATTAAGCAGGCTTTTGTTTCGACTAAGCATACATTATCTGATTAAAAGACTTTGGCTCTGCAGCTCATTAGGATTTGCATGATTTATTGTCTTAGATTTGTCACAATTTACAGATCAAATAATTCAGGGTTTTAAAAAATTTCACTTTTTAAAGTCAGCATATTTGATCAACATTAGCTGTCTTTATCAGAAATGAACTAAAACTTCCTTGACATCATTAGCCTGATTATTTGTCAGATGTTATAAATCACATATTCAGATAGCAAAGGTCGTTGGGTCAACATCTCTGGTTGTTGGCCTGCGTGATGACAATGTTTGCCCAATGTCATCTTATTTACATTAATCCAATAGTCATTTTTGACGGTCCAACGATTGGGGAACATTTTAAAGATTTCACAATTTTTCTATCGCTTGCATGATATATACCACTGCTTAGCCAACGTTTTAAATAATAGTTATTCAATAACATTGTTTTCTCATATCATTTTTTTCATTCAAAGGAAGTTAAACTTAAGTAGAAAGTGTTTTTACTCGTAAAAACAGATGTCTCCCAAAAACACCAATTCAGCATAATTTATTTGTTGAAAATTCCTTACATTTTTTTTTTAAACTCAAATAAAATGTAATAATTTAGCAATAAAACAACATAAACTTTAAGTTTTGGTTAACCAACATCTCTGCAGTTTGTCACGCTTGACATAATATTAACTACTATGATTCAATTAAAGATTAGGAAAGCATAAAATTGAAAAAAGAAGTTGAATCCCCTAAAAGGCAGATCTACATAATATGTAGGGGATGTGTACCAAATTTGGTGAAGATTGGTCAAGTAGTTTCAAAGTTATGCGACGGAAACTAACCCTATGCTCCAGAAACTAACCCTACCCTTCAAAATGACAAAGTCCAAACTGTTGCCATGGGAACAGAAAAATTAAAATATAAAAGAAGTTGAAACCCCCAAAAGGTACATCTACATGATATGAAGAGGATTTATATCAAATTTGGTGAAGATTGGTCAAGTAATTTCAGAGTAATGCTCCGGAAACGAACTGGAATACCAACGCCGACACTGACGCGGACGGGAACTCAGCCAAAACCAATATGTCTCCCGAACCTTCCGGAAAATGTCAGTGATGTTTTTATCATTTGGTTAAAAGTAATTTCTTAAAAATATTTTAAGATTTTTTAAACCCCACTTGATACAAAATTTGTATGTCACATAGCTATATGAAACAGTCAAAACGCAGATGACAGCAACATTTCTAGAGAAAAAGCAATGAAAATAAATTGTTTGCTACCTGTGATAACTAATTGGTACAAATTAATGGTTTCAACAACCTTCTACTGTTATGCAAAACAGAAAACCTGACTAATGGTTAATTCAAATGCATTACAGTTTATTATGCATATGTTGATTCAAGACTGACTATTTAAAAAGTCAAATAAACTTGACACAGTGAAGGAATATTATTATTGAGAATTTGGCCAAAAGGAATTTCAGTAACATTCATTCGCCTATAGTTCAAATAACAAATGAATCATTATTCATTAGTCATATTTACTAGCCTGACATTGACCCAACATTGACCAACACTTACTTTGTCAATTCTCTTTTCAATTGAAGATAGTCTTTAAAATGATTTTTTAAAACTCTTGATCGGACATGAACATGGCTAGCTGATTTTAACTGACTAAGTGCTCACTTTGTACACATATACATAACCAGCATTATTCTCTTTTGTTTACAATAATGCCATAGTAGAAAATGTTAAAAGTAAAAAGACTCAGGTGTCATGTTATCAAATGGGGTTTAATGGAATGTATACATTAAAAAACTCATTCATGATTGTGTCGTAGAAAGTGCCAGGTTGACACCAGTCTAGACTTAATCCCAGGGAATGAGCTTGATGGTTTACTTCATTATGACATCATGAGTATGGAGAAGGGTTAGCTGTGAAGCTAGGCAAATGGTAGCAAAATGTCACATAGAGAATGACCAACATGATACTTCCTTACGTATAGATGTTACAATTGTTTGATTTCCATTGCTTTAAGTGAAGAGAATTGACAGGATTCTCCTGTGAATTTACTCAACAACTTAAAAATATTGAAAAACGTATACATTAGTTAATTCAGGAAAATATTAAGAAAATATATATACAGCTATTAACACTGTCATAATTGATTCAGTCTAAAAAGTATTCATTAAAATCTTATATCTGAGTTATTCCAACAATAGAAACTGCTAAAAGGAATAACAGTTCATATCCGGAAAATGATATTTGAATAAAAAAAACATATATTATATTCAATTTTTTCCTATCAAACTATTAAATTTTCATAATTAAAGTATGAACACAAAGGCATTATATGTGTTTTGTGTTGTGTTTCCAACTAATGTGTCTTAATCAATATTTCTCAAATATTTAACAAATATTTTCATGGGTGTGATTTTTGCATCAAACTAGTGAGAAATTGAATTATCTGTTAATAATCTGTTAAACCTGTTCATTAATGTTTATTTAAATATTTGTAAGCATCAAATGTACATAAAGGAGAAGGCCTTGTATGTTTTTCACTTGTGCCCCATCAATTAGAGCTTTCAGTCAATATAAAAACAATTTATTTTACCATGGTTTGAATTTGCTTACTTTAGAAATGAATTATTTCAGGAGCAATCTACAAGAAACTGCGAGGAAATTATTACAAAAAGGGGAATGTAATGTGAGAGATGGTACATGTGCCTTAATTTAGGAAAGATACTTGAATATTCACTTCTCCATGGGCACAACTATGGGCAAACGAAACCAGTGATGTTGGTTGGATGAATGCTATCTATCACTTGCACATTAGTTGTGAATAAATGCTACCTGCAGGCTCTTACATAGTTACCTTGCAATAACTCTATCCAAACCAAATTCTTAAAAACATGTACCCATAATATGGAAAATGACATTCTATGAGTGATGAGCTAAGTGAAGAGTTATAATGTTTTCTCCACTACAAAGGGAAGAGGAACACAACTTCATCCTAAAAGGTGCACTAACACATGGCATTGATACATTACTTATAGATGAATGATTGCAGTATTTGTAAGATAGGGAGACTATATGTCATTCAACCAATGATACATTACTTATAGATGAATGATTGCAGTATTTGTAAGATAGGGAGACTATATGTCATTCAACCAATGCAGATTTAAGATAGGGAGACTATATGTCATTCAACCAATGCAGGTTTAAGATAGGGAGACTATATGTCATTCAACCAATGCAGATTTAAGATAGGGAGACTATATGTCATTCAACCAATGCAGGTTTAAGATAGGGAGACTATATGTCATTCAACCAATGCAGATTTAAGATAGGGAGACTATATGTCATTCAACCAATGCAGATTTAAGATAGGGAGACTATATGTCATTCAACCAATGCAGATTTAAGATAGGGAGACTATATGTCATTCAACCAATGCAGGTTTAAGATAGGGAGACTATATGTCATTCAACCAATGCAGGTTTAAGATAGGGAGACTATATATATGTCATTCAACCAATGCAGGTTTAAGATAGGGAGACTATATATATATATGTCATTCAACCAATGCAGATTTAAGAATGTAAAGAACCAGACAAACAATGTCAGTTTAAAAGTTAATGAACATGTGATGAATTTAATTATAAATCCTGTTTTGAAAAAAAATTTGAAATTTAAAAATGAAAACTTTTGTTTTTGCTGAGATTTTTCAGCATTTAAACATACTGAAACATATCTCATGAAAAATAAAATTATATGCAGTTAATAGATTCAATTCAAGGACTATCTTCAGGTATAGGCAGAATGTAGTATACTCATAAAGTAAATTTAGATAACAACTCAAGAGCATGCACTATCAGCTGACCTCATTGTTCAGATGCTAAGTATACATGTAAAAGGTGCTTAATTACGTTAAATATTTTCAAATGTGAATATATCTTTTAGTGGTATGCAGATGCAGTTATTTCCCTTTTGCTATACGCATGCGCACTCCACTGTTTCGATGCGTGTTTTCATGTGTATAAAGCGATCAGGAAAACTAATCCGTCTTCATCTTTTTATTCAGGTATGTTCAAAGCACCAAAAACACATTCCCATGCCCCATTACACTATCATGTATATGTTTGCTAGGTTTCATGTACAGGAAAATGTTTGATGTTGTAATATTAACCTTTTCCAAGTAGCGACGTAACGTGACACACAGTAAAGACAGGTCACGATGTCGATTTCCATGTTTTGTCCAGTTTTTGTAGAATTAGTGTTTTTCATATTTGAATTTGTACGAAAACATATTCTAGGTTATTCATAAAGTACTTTAGACATTTTAGAGTGAAGTAAATCATTTTATTAGTTCTTTTGAAGTATTTTGTTACTTTGGCACAATGTTGAGAAGAGTTACGTCCCTTTTCAAAATGTCAGCGCCCATGGTTTACGGACACGGACGAAATGAATGTTTGGTTATTTTATGCAAAGTAAAGTAATATTTCCATAGGTTTTCATCTTAATAGTTATTGTTTGATATTTGAATAACTGTGGAATAGATCTAGTGTATTTGAAATATAGGAATTAGCAATTTGGCATTTTAGTATTGTTATCTTGACTGAGGGTTTGAAAAGAAGCATTCGTAAAATGTTTGCTATTGCTGAAGTACAGTCAATATAAAGTTATATTTTCCAATTTATTTTGGCAAGTCATGTTTATGGTTTTCATATTAAATACATGTAGGAATATATTTTATTTAAATATTTCGATTCTGACATGGTTTTATATTTTAATGTAAGAATGTGGTAACTTGACATTTCAGTAATGCTATCTTGATTGATGATTTAAAAAAAGCATTCATAAATATTTGCTATTTGCTATTTGCTAAAATTCAGTCAATTTCTCAAGTCATGTTTATTCTTTTCATTTTATATAAATACAGGAATATATTTTATTAAAATAATTCCATTCTAACTTTTATTTTTTTTGAAATAAATTTTAAATGTTTTGTTTCAGTAAGTTTATTTTAAAGGTCATTATCAATAATTTACAGATCAATTGTTCCATTCGATGGGTTGTTGCTCAATATTTATAGTACAGATAAATATTTGTAACAGTATAGATAGTGCAATTCTTAAGTATTGTAGGGTTTGAAGTAAAGGTAATAAGCATTGTGAAAATGGTTAAAGGGCTTATACCACTTTGTTTTATGAATTAGGTAAATTCATATTTGTTCAAGTTCAAGCATTGATTGTTCAGAGTGAGGTTGTTTGAGTTGTTTTAAAGAAAATAGTTTATGCTGCTAGCTAAAGTGAAAGGAAATAAGGATATTTATGACTTTGTCTTAAAGAAGTACTGTAAAGTTAAGTCAAGTCACTGATGATTGTCAGACTCAAGTTATTATCCTTGACGCATGCGCACTCCACTGTTTCGATGCGTGTTTTCATGTGTATAAAGCGATCAGGAAAACTAATCCGTCTTCATCTTTTTATTCAGGATGCAAGTCTGAGTGATGATTATCCAACCACACAAAGCCAGCTTTGCTGGTTCAGTAGGACAGAATAACCCAAACAAACATTACAACAGACAAGACATAGAAAATAGGAATAAGGAAGCTGTTACATTTTGGGGGCTCGTCCGGGATTATTGCTGCTCCAAAAGTACTGATGTTGGATATGGAATGAACTGTTAAGAAGCTACGATGGGGGACCAAGAGTTCATCTACAGTGTTAGGGGCAGAGTGTATCTTCTCGATGACGACCATCTTAAAGAAGTGTTGACTGCTATGAAGTTCCAGTGCGATGACATCCAGAAGCTCTCAAGAATAGACGCCATCAAGGCACTCGACAACATCATTAGTGAGTCAGCAGGGGAAGAAGATGGTACAGTTATGGCCCTCTTGAATGATGTCCTGAAGAAGATAGAGTCAAGGACATCAGGAAAGGACACTATGGAGGAAGAAGTGGTTCACCAAGTGATTGACAGTAGCAGTAGTGGACAGTCTAAGGGTAACGATAAAGAGACTGAATTACCACAAGTACAGAATCTGAACATGACCACAGACAAGCTTGCAGCGTGGAGGAAAGACTTTAAGATAACAGGACAAATAGGTGACAGTAAGAACTGTATAAACTTTAACAGTTTGATCAGACAGATTGATACGGGGAAAGTTAAAGGGTACAGTGATCAAGAAGTTGTTGAGGGGGTAATAAAGGCCATCCAACCTGGTTCACGACTTAGAAGCTACTTAGAATGCAAGAAAGAGTGTAGCCTTCCTGTTTTGAGAAGTATCATTAGGTCTCACTATAGGGAGAAAACCCCTACAGAACTGTACTCAGAGTTAACCACCTTGAGCCAAGGTACAAATGAAGATGCTCCAGACTTTCTCCTTCGAGCACTGGACGTCAAACAGAAGGTTCTATTTGCTTCGCAGGAGGATGATGCGCCAGTACAGTATAACCCTCAGCTTGTTCAACAGATGTTCCTACACAGTCTAGAAACTGGACTAATCTCTGATAGTGTTCGGCATGAACTGAAACCCTACCTGAAAGACCACAGAGTAACGGACGAATTACTGATCTCACAGATGAACAGTATATTTACACAAGAAACTGAAAGATTGTCAAAGACCAAACAGAAAACGAAAGTTGGGAAAGTTGACAAGGTAGATGGTGGAGAAAGGTCAAGTTCATGTAACCATGGGGCAGAGATAAGTCAGATGAAAGAACAGTTGGCCAAGTTGACTGAACTTCTCACAAAACCGACAGCCTCTTCAGGTACAAGAAATGACAATCTCAGGATGCCACCTGAAAGACAAAGGTTCACACCAGGATGTCCAAGATGTAGGATAGAGGGTACAGGAAGCACATGTTTCCATTGTTGGAGATGTGGGAGTAGTGAACACTTCAAGGCAGGGTGTCGTCACCGTCAAGATCAAAACGAGACCCAGAAGAAGCCGACTGAACAGGTGGATTTGAAAGAATTAATGGGAGTTGTTCATCAGCTAACCAGTAAACAGAAGCGATGCATGACAAAATTGATCGGAAACAGATGTCAGATGAAGTGTACTCTCAATAACATTCCTGTCACAGTGTTATGGGACACAGGTGCTCAAGTGTCAATATTACACATGTCCTGGCTCAGAGAAAACATGCCTAAGAAGAAATTGAGACCAGTGAGTGAACTTTTTGAAGGGGAACTGACGGTCACTGCAGCAAGTGGTGATGACATACCATATGAAGGATGGGTCGACCTGAGGATGGAACTTGGACAAGATTTGCCATCAACAATTGTCCCATTTCTAGTCAGCAAGGAAGATGAGTTTCTGTGTCAAATAGTTGGATACAATGTTATTGAACACTTGCAGGAAGAGTCGGGGGGTGACCTTATGAAGAAGGCTCTGAAGACGTCAATAAAGGGGTTAACCACAAGAAAGGCGCAGGCTGTGGTTAAGTTGATTCGAACCAAGAAGAATGATCCATGCCTACAACTCACAACGGTTGGGAAGGATTTTGAGATTCTTTCAGGACAGCAATGTACCGTACAGTGCCTAGTCAGTGACGGCAATCTCGAAAAACAAGCTGCCATTTTCACTCCTTTAATTGAACACTCATGGCCAGAAGGAATTGTTGTTCACGAGTCGCTGATGACAGTACATCCTGGAAAAAGTAAAGTGAACTTGATGATTGAAAACACTAGTTCAAGAGATGTCACCCTTCCAAAGAAGACAGTGTTAGGAACAATGGAGCTAGTCCAGAATGTCCTGCCGATACCAGACGATTTGGTCCAGACAAGTCCAGTAAAGGGTAGTAAGGAGAATACTCAAGATATGGGACAATCAGACAACTGGCTTCCCCCGGTTGATCTTGACATGTCACCGCTGTCACATGGCCAGAAGGAGAAAGTTCGACAGCTCCTTCGGGAAGAAAATGCTGCTTTCTCGAGAGATGGGGAGATTGGAGAGGCGGAAGAGTTGGAATTGGAAGTGAGGTTGATTGATCCTACACCAGTACAAAGAGGATATATCTCTGTACCGAGACCACTGTACACTGAAGTAAAGACCTACCTTGCGGACTTGCTCCACAGAGGTTGGATTCGAAGAAGTAAGTCACCTTACTCAAGCGCAATGGTGTGTGTTCGCAAGAAGGATGGTTCTTTAAGACTGTGCATTGATTATCGCGAGATAAATAAGAAATCTCTTTCAACGAAACAGCCAATTCCAAGGATTCAGGAAGCTCTCAACAATCTAGGTGGAAAGTCATGGTTCACTGTCTTGGATCAAGGGAAGGCGTACCACCAAGGGTACATGGAAGAAAAAAGTCAACCACTTACAGCTTTCACAACTCCATGGGGGCTGTATGAATGGGTAAGAATACCATTTGGACTTAGTGGAGCACCAGGAGCATTCCAGGCATTCATGGAGAGGACACTCGAAGGTCTAAGAGACGAACTGTGCATACCTTACCTTGACGACATTCTTGTCTACAGTGACAACTTTGACAAACACCTGGAAGATATCAGGAATGTACTGCACAGACTAATTGAGAAAGGCATAAAGTTAAAACCACAGAAATGTGAACTGTTCAGGAGAGAAGTCAGATATCTTGGTCATCTTGTTTCTTCAGAGGGATACAAGGTAGACCCAGCAGACTATAAAGCAGTGCAAGCCCTGAAAGATCAAGAAATCAAAACAGTTGGTGACATTCGGAAGGTGTTGGGCTTTGTGGGGTATTACAGAAAATACATCATGAACTTTTCCAAGAAAGCAAAACCACTGTTTGATCTCTTGAAAGTAGACCAAAAGTTTAAAGATATGAGGAAAAAGGGTAAAAGAGTAAGCAGTAAGAAAGTTCAAGCATCTTCAAGTCAGCCAGTGGCCTGGAGAAGGGAACACCAGTTGATACTAGAGGATCTGATCAACAATCTTTGTGAATCACCCCTACTGATATATCCAAGATTTGACCAGCAGTTCATCTTACACACAGATGCGTCGCATGAAGGGCTGGGGGCAGTTCTTTACCAAAAGAGAGAAGATGGTAAGCTTGGAGTTGTTGCGTATGGATCTCGTACATTGACGAACGCAGAGAAGAACTACCATTCAACCAAACTTGAGTTCTTGGCTTTGAAATGGTCTATCACAAATCGGTTTCGTGACTTCCTGTAT
Source organism: Phorcus lineatus (assembly GCA_921293015.1). Classification (NCBI taxonomy): domain Eukaryota; kingdom Metazoa; phylum Mollusca; class Gastropoda; order Trochida; family Trochidae; genus Phorcus; species Phorcus lineatus. The sequence continues at coordinate 21,168,635 of OV121086.1, read as the reverse complement.
TACGCCAAAGACATTCAGGTTTATACTGACAACAACCCCCTAACATACATACTGACAACTGCAAGGCTTGATGGTACAAGGCTTCGGTGGGTAGCTGATCTTGCAGACTTTCACTTTGAGATTCACTACAAACCAGGCAAGAAGAATGGTGATGCAGATGGGTTATCAAGAATGCCACTTGATATTTCAAGATACATGAAAGAATGTTCAGAAGTCTCAAGTCCTGAATTGGTGTCAAGTATCTTTGATTCTGTCAACTTACATAAACTTCAAGTGGGCTATGATGTCACTGTATCTAGATGTTTCATTGAGAGATCAGATATCATCTCAGCTGAGAGAGAGTTCACCCCTGAAGGCAAGTCTGAAAGTTCTAAGTCTGAATTTCAGGTTATTGAAGATAACGATGAAACCCAAGTAACCGGTGAATCATCAGACTCTCACATACCGGTAAGTCCTGCAGAACTGAGGGAACAACAGCTTCTTGATCCAGAAATCAGCCTAGTCATGAAACATCTGTCATCTGGAACGAGGATGTCATGGAAAGAAAGAAAGAAGAATGCAAGAACCAAAGCGCTGGCACGTGAATGGAAGAATTTCAAGATTGGAGAAGATGAAGTCTTGTACAGGGTGACAAGTATACACGGGAAAGAGCGTCAACAGATCGTCTTGCCCTCAATGTACCATAAGGTGGTTTTTGAAGAACTTCACAATAAGATGGGGCATTGTGGAACGGAGAGAGTTGTCTCCCTTGCAAGGGAACGATTCTACTGGCCTAAGATGTATGAAGACATAGAGACTTACGTGACAAAAAGATGTTTATGTCTGAAGGACAAGAAGCCACATCTCAAGACTTGTGCACCAATGAAATCAATAGAGACAACAGAACCATTTGAGCTTGTGGGTATAGACTTTGTACATCTGGAGAAGAGCAAAGGTGGATATGAATACATTCTCGTTGTAATGGACCATTTTACACGGTTTGCCCAAGCTTATCCCACCCGGAATAAATCAGCACGAACGGCAGCTGACAAGATCTTTAATGAATACATTCCAAGATTTGGTTTTCCCAGGACAATCCACCATGACAGAGGAGGAGAATTTGAAAACCAGCTCTTCAATCGGTTACACAAGTTGAGTGGTGTGACAGCCTCAAGAACTACTCCTTATCACCCGCAAGGAAATGGCCAGACCGAGAGATTCAATAGGACACTTTTAGGTATGTTACGCACCCTAGGAAAAGATCAGAAGTCAAACTGGAAGGACCATGTTCACAAAGTTGTACATGCGTACAACTGTACGAAGAATGAAAGCACAGGGTATTCCCCTTTCTTCTTGGTATTCGGTCGTAGTCCTCGTTTGCCAGTGGATCTTATGTTTGGTATCGACAAGCACGCAGCAGATGTATCTGTGCCCGAATATGCATCAAAATGGAAACAGGCAATGGAACAAGCGTATCGTAATGCCAGAGACCATTCATCAAAATCACGTCAGAGACAGAAAGAAGTGTATGATAAGAATGTCCGCAGTAGTCTTCTCGTACCTGGAGACCGTGTTCTTGTAAGAAATGTGAAGGAACGAGGAGGACCAGGCAAATTGAGGTCATACTGGGAAGATCAAGTCTATGTTGTCACTAGGAAATTTGAAGATTCACCTGTCTATGAAGTAAAGCCGGAAAAGGGGAAGGGACAGAAGAGAATTCTTCATCGCAATATGTTGTTGCAATGTGACAGTGTATTCACTATACCAGAAAAAGACGACAAGGGTGTTCGAACACCAACCAAAGCAAAGGGACTTAAGAAAGCTGCTCTAGAATCTGAAGTTCAAGCTGTTTCGGACAGTGACTCTTATGAGGATTTCACCTTGATCTACATTGACAAAAAGAGAAGTGACTCATGTGATAACAGTAGAGATGAATCGAGAAAGGACGTATGTGAAATTGTGAATGAAGACTCTGATAAACAGGATGTTGTGGAGGCAGCATCACAACCAGAGGATGTTCCGTCACCGGTATCTGATGAAGTCGATGATGTGTCTGAAAGTTCAGATACAACTGGAAAATCAGAAAATGACTCAGTGAGTACAGAAACTGCAGACGAGTTCGACACAGACGCAGAGGAAACAACTGTACAACGACCAAAGCGAGTGAGCAGACCACCTCGGAAGTTCACCTATGATGTACTTGGTCACCCAAGTGACCCAAGTATGAATGTGATGGATGTGAGGCAGCAGTGAAAAGTGATTAAGTTGTAAATTGTGCTAAAAGTAGCAGATAGGTAAATCTGTTACAAATTGTGCATCAAGAAGTAGTTAAGTGCACCTTCAGCAGAAGTATGGAAGTAAGGAAAGGTGTAAAGTGTATGAATTGCTGAATTCTTGTGTGAATAACACAAGTAAGTATCAATCCCACTTGTTACAGAGTAACCGGAACTGTCCAAGGACTGATCAACCTCTCGGATAGTTAAAGGACTGTTCGCCAACCAGGAATGAAGGGTGAATAGTATGTCTTCTCTGAAGACATAGTTGATAACTTGTAAGACATTCCTTTCAGCTTTAAGAAATGTCTCCAATCATTCATCCTAAATGGATAGGTTTTACCATCAGTGTTCCATGTGTTGAAAGTAAGTTTCAAGAAGTAAGACTATTTTCAAATTCATGATGTGCCATGTTTGAAAATGACGTGTTATTGTTTCATCAAGTTGCGATGAAAGATGTTGTGTTAAGCTTTAAGGTTTTAAAGTGTAAATGTCGAGCCGACATTTAAGTTTCCCGGGGTGAGTGTAAAAGGTGCTTAATTACGTTAAATATTTTCAAATGTGAATATATCTTTTAGTGGTATGCAGATGCAGTTATTTCCCTTTTGCTATACGCATGCGCACTCCACTGTTTCGATGCGTGTTTTCATGTGTATAAAGCGATCAGGAAAACTAATCCGTCTTCATCTTTTTATTCAGGTATGTTCAAAGCACCAAAAACACATTCCCATGCCCCATTACACTATCATGTATATGTTTGCTAGGTTTCATGTACAGGAAAATGTTTGATGTTGTAATATTAACCTTTTCCAAGTAGCGACGTAACGTGACACACAGTAAAGACAGGTCACGATGTCGATTTCCATGTTTTGTCCAGTTTTTGTAGAATTAGTGTTTTTCATATTTGAATTTGTACGAAAACATATTCTAGGTTATTCATAAAGTACTTTAGACATTTTAGAGTGAAGTAAATCATTTTATTAGTTCTTTTGAAGTATTTTGTTACTTTGGCACAATGTTGAGAAGAGTTACGTCCCTTTTCAAAATGTCAGCGCCCATGGTTTACGGACACGGACGAAATGAATGTTTGGTTATTTTATGCAAAGTAAAGTAATATTTCCATAGGTTTTCATCTTAATAGTTATTGTTTGATATTTGAATAACTGTGGAATAGATCTAGTGTATTTGAAATATAGGAATTAGCAATTTGGCATTTTAGTATTGTTATCTTGACTGAGGGTTTGAAAAGAAGCATTCGTAAAATGTTTGCTATTGCTGAAGTACAGTCAATATAAAGTTATATTTTCCAATTTATTTTGGCAAGTCATGTTTATGGTTTTCATATTAAATACATGTAGGAATATATTTTATTTAAATATTTCGATTCTGACATGGTTTTATATTTTAATGTAAGAATGTGGTAACTTGACATTTCAGTAATGCTATCTTGATTGATGATTTAAAAAAAGCATTCATAAATATTTGCTATTTGCTATTTGCTAAAATTCAGTCAATTTCTCAAGTCATGTTTATTCTTTTCATTTTATATAAATACAGGAATATATTTTATTAAAATAATTCCATTCTAACTTTTATTTTTTTTGAAATAAATTTTAAATGTTTTGTTTCAGTAAGTTTATTTTAAAGGTCATTATCAATAATTTACAGATCAATTGTTCCATTCGATGGGTTGTTGCTCAATATTTATAGTACAGATAAATATTTGTAACAGTATAGATAGTGCAATTCTTAAGTATTGTAGGGTTTGAAGTAAAGGTAATAAGCATTGTGAAAATGGTTAAAGGGCTTATACCACTTTGTTTTATGAATTAGGTAAATTCATATTTGTTCAAGTTCAAGCATTGATTGTTCAGAGTGAGGTTGTTTGAGTTGTTTTAAAGAAAATAGTTTATGCTGCTAGCTAAAGTGAAAGGAAATAAGGATATTTATGACTTTGTCTTAAAGAAGTACTGTAAAGTTAAGTCAAGTCACTGATGATTGTCAGACTCAAGTTATTATCCTTGACGCATGCGCACTCCACTGTTTCGATGCGTGTTTTCATGTGTATAAAGCGATCAGGAAAACTAATCCGTCTTCATCTTTTTATTCAGGATGCAAGTCTGAGTGATGATTATCCAACCACACAAAGCCAGCTTTGCTGGTTCAGTAGGACAGAATAACCCAAACAAACATTACAACAGACAAGACATAGAAAATAGGAATAAGGAAGCTGTTACATACAGTTGGATATAGATCATTGATAACATGACAAAACATATATATAGGAGTGTTAAGCATTCAAGGTTCACCTATTGTGACTTTGAAACAGCCTCAAAACAATTCTGAAGAAGTCAAAAAACCAACAAGTACCACTAAACATAATGATATTCAATTACCTATCCCTTATGGTTTTTGAGTTCATGTTCAGAAATGTTTTCATGGAAACGGCCTAAAGTAAAGTATGAATAGGTTGAAAACTTCAACAGGCACCACTACACATGATCTTGTTTTATCTAGAAAGTTACAATCAGCTATACCGATAAAAAGGTTAACATTAATTGTGAACAAATGTAAAGGGTAATTTAGAACATATTTCAAAAAGCATTGTTTAACATGAATGAGAAATAAGTTAATAAAGCCTCCATGGAGTATAGGTATACCTCCTTTTTATATTATCTAATTGTCAATACTGCATGTGTCCCAAACTGTCATCTTCTTTAATGTCTGGTAAAAATCATCATGACTTTTGCAAAAATGAAAAGCTTTCCAATCAAAATGTTTTGAATTCATATGGAAAGGAAAACCGGACAAAGAAAACGAGAAATTATTGTAGGCAGTATACCTAATGGAGGTATCAAAGTCCCACAAATATCCTATGACATAGCTGCTCAGAAGATAGCATGGTTGAAACGCTATTATAACACATATAGTGAAAAAACCTTTTTTGTTTTTCACAACAATATCATACTGGCAAATGTATTGGAGATGGATTCAAAATATATCCAGGATTCCAAATGTGACCAACAAGTTCTGGAAAGATACATTACAAGCATGGAGTGTATATCTATCGAACTGTAAATCCTTGAAGAGGGAAATATATTCTGAATTTATTTGGTACAATGATTTATAACATAAAGATAAACAACCAATCCATTTTCTATAAAAACATGTACTCCGCTGGTGTGAAATTTGTGAGTGATCTAATTACTGATACAGGCAGCTTATTATCATATGAACAATTTATAACTTTGTACACAGCTAAATGTGACCCGGTGACCTACTATGGACTTAAAAATTCTATAAAGGAATATCTTAATAAATTTCAACCCAAAAATTCCAATACTGCCTTACAATCATATGCAAATACAAGTTGGACGTAAAGGATCAAAACACTACTACGATATATTGTTGAATAATTCTTTCCAAAAAATGAAATATAATCATAAATGGGAACAAATTCTTAACGAAATATTTTCTGACTCTGAGTGGAAAATGATTAATGAAATGCCTTTTAGATGTACCGACTGTTTTGAATTAAGATGGTTTCAATATCGACTTATACATAGAATTTTACCTGTGAGTTCCTATCTCTTCAAACTTAACTATATTGATTCACTATTATGCTTATTCTGCAAAAATGAAAAATGTGACATTGACCATTTATTCTGGGACTGTGAATGTATTAACTCTCTTTGGAAAGATATCCAACAATGGATCAATATTAACATAGTGTTCACAAAGAAAGAGATAATACTTGGATATGTATCCAAAAACAATGACCCATTAAATGTTATAATTTTGTTGATCAAACAAATTATTCTGAAATGCCATAATAAAGAGTCAAATATAACTATTGGAAGAATCCAAAGGGAGTTATCACACTATTATGATATAACAAAAGCAATAGTCTACTCTTCATGTCCATACGACAAGTTTGTGAAATTTTGGTCAAGTTGTCACCACTTGTTCACTTAGTCAATCGTTTTTGCCTTTTGTCCATAGAAAAAAAAAGATTTAAAAAGACGATGCTCAATACCAATTGTACCCTATATCCATCATCCAATATGTAACTATGAATGAACTATGTGAATGAATATTTGTATATGTATGTGCACAAAAAAATGTGGAATAAAAAAAAAAAAAAAAAAAGATGTATTCAATTTCAAAATGCGCCTAGCTGTTAGAAGATATGAGCGAAAGAAAGGCACATGTCAAAATCGCTGTTCAGTTCACATGATTTGAATAAAGGAATTAGCTTTTTGTGATGTGTCTTTATTTATATTTGTACAAAAATGTAAAAATTTTAATGGAATGAAAGACAATGTTATTCTCTTTCTTGTGATGTAAAAAAAATATTAAATACGTTGAGAACATCATGACAAATATGGTGTGGAAAAAGTGTATAAACTAAAAATATATAAAAATGGCCTTTTTTGAAGCACATGCTGTATCTTCATTTCAGCTAGCTAGATATATATTCTATATCAAATTGAAGACAATTTTCTTCTCATTTAAATTCTCACACTTATATTGAAATCTTCCCAAGGGTTCAGATCATAGGGCATGCGATAGGAGGATGTGCATACGGTCTTAGTCTAAGCAAACAATAGAAGCAAAAGGGTAGATGGTGCCCTAAGGCTATTAGCACTTGCAACGGTGAGTTGGGGAAGTGTTAAATTTGACGATAAACCCCTCCCCTCTCTGTACTGCGTGTCACAAATGCAGCTCAGTGGTTCAGTTAGGGTGACATGTTCAAGTGTGTCAATGACTATTTATCAAATCACAACCTACATCACTATTTGCATTTTAATATCCCCTACTTTTTTTTAAGAGAATTACAAAAACATCAAAAACAACAATAATAAAAGTAGTTTATTACTGTGTTATGAGCCACAACCTCCGGTCCTATTCCGGCCTAAAGACACCATAAGATAATATAAATTTGAACACTTGTATTGATTGAATGTTTGAAATACAAAACCTAAACATAGCCATTAAACTTTCAAAAAAGTTTTACACAAAACTTAAGTCACTCATGTTACACCTTCCCCCATTCATGATAAAGACTGATTGCCAGATGGTACTTACCACACCTAAGATATGCCAATTAGGTATACATAACACATATGGCACTCAATACATACCATACCTATACCTCTCTCAACACACAGAGAACTCCATGGGAACTCCTGTTTCCATTGGAGAGAAGAACATTTGTTGCAACAATGTGGCAAGTTCATATTGAATATCATCACTTGTCATCAGCCAGCAGAATTTGACATAATTAAAATTATATGGTTGAAGTTATACAAACTCGATTCAAGGTCATCATTTTTATAGAAAAGTTTCTTGCATATCTTAGAGTCGTTTCTACATTGCATCAGGAAGTGAAATTCATCTTCTACTGTGTGTTCATCACACAGTGTATATGGTCTATCTTGGAGGGAGATTAAGGTTTTATGGTCATGGTGCCATTATTCATGGTCTATGATATCCAAAATGTCTAGGACTTGATGCAACAATTCTCTTCCTATTATATTTGAGCTGTTCACGTTGATTTGTTGCTGTCCATGTAGGTTAAGTTTCTTTATGAAGCTGTCATTGAACTGAGTAAATGTTGATGAAGAATACGTAAGAGTTTTGACATCTTTCTGATGTGCATAATCTTGGTCAATGATTGCAGATGGTCCTGTCATGACCTGCTTTTCTGGAAGCAATTCTGTAGGTCGTTGAGGAGCTCATTGTTATTTTCATTGGCTACACTAACTTGCCTGTGATATAAATTTCTTATCTCATTACATTATATTCATTTCAATAGATAAATATGTTTGAAGTAAAGTTAAATATCCAATGCAACAACAGAAAAGACAGCAGTAGCATTAATTTCAAGATTTACCACATTTATTAAATGCGTTGCCTGTAAACTTGACAAACCAGGTCATTGCATATATATATGGTTAAGAAAGTAATGTACGTGACCATAAATATATCACATAGGTGTGATACTATTCATTATCTTAAACACCTAATTCATCAGCATTTCCTTCTCTATCACAATACCAAATATAATTTTTGCTTTAGTTTGGTTTCAGATTTATTTCAAGTTGAAGGACGCATAAGAATAATTGATGTTTGCAAATCAAAATGAATTGTAATATAGTATTAGTGAAACTTTTTAATGTGGACTTCATGGATAGCTCAGAGTATAAATAGTGTTTAATTACAGATAATATATAAAACAAACACTGTTTTTACCTTTTATAAATGAGGGAGATATAGTATACATTCTGCAAGTGACTACACACTCTGAAATGTATGCTACCATAAGTAATGTAGATTACACAAGTAACCTTGCAATTCTTTAACCTTTCATTGACTGATTCTAGAGTAAACTTATTTCATTCGTGTCGTTTATTGCCATAGCATTCAATGTGTTAAAAAATCTGAATTTTCATTCTAAAAATTTCATTCATATTTCTATTTCATATTTTTATGGGAGATGCTTAAATTGTGCTTAAAGTTATCTTTTTGATGGGTTCAATATTAAGTCACTTGTTGCAAATTGATCGTAATCTATATGCAAGTTACTTTTAACAAGTATAAATTGAAATGTTCTTGTTTATTAATTGTAACAAACATTAAATAAGTAATTAACATGCAAGTCATATTAAATAATATTGATGATAAAGCAGTTTTGAAATGAATATGATAACCATTAACAATATCAGGGTTGGTTATATATTAATTGTAATCAAGTCTAAAATATTTCAAAAACTTGTCAAGCAAGTATTGATAGCAATGTTAGCATCTATATGGTTATGGTTAATCGAGGTAACCCTATTATCACAGCAAAATTACTTCAGTCTCCTCTCCAGTGCTGACCAAGAATATTCATATTTGTGAAGGGCAAAAAAATGCACAAACCATAAGCAGTGGCATATTAAAAGTAAAAATTTTCAAATATTAAGATATATTTTCTTACATGTTCACTGATTTTCAGTGTTATTTTCATTTTGGATATTTTATGTGCCTAACTTTAAAAGTTATTATCTTAACTTCAAATATTGCTTGTTTAACTTGTACTTTTGTTTGTGAAGAGTTGGATAGTCAATAATGAGACATGTGTAAATAGAAAATGCACTGAAGGTTTCACATGTGATGAATTTTCTATAGAAAAAAGCTCACCTGTTCAAAATGGCTGCCCTGTAAAACTTTGTATCAGAAAATTTATTTTTCCATTTTTGCAAATACTTATAATTATATCAAATCTTTATATCAACAAAAGTTACATTTAATTTCTTTAAATGATAATATTACTTTGTTGATTTCGTCCACAGGTTTAATAAATTCAAATTACCCCGATAAAAGGGACACTTGTGTTAAAATACATCGCATTGACAATAAACTTTTATTCTATGTCTAAACATATTTTTTTCCCCTACTAGAATTTTTTTTGTAAATATTTTTATAGGTTAATTGTGTTGCTAATAAAAAAATCAACAATGTGTAAATTGTACTTATTTTGATGAAAGTATATACATGTATAATGATAACACAATAACAGGGACTTCTTTCATAGAATATTAGTTTCACATATTTTTTAGGATAATTGTGCAAAAACTCAACATCAAGATAATACAAAATTCATGAAGATACAAATGTAAAATGATAAGACCCACGAAAATGTTGCACTCATTGCATTAAAGAAGTTAAATATCCATAAAACTTGGTTCTCCTACAACTCTACAAGCTCTTTCTTTAAAATACAAATTTAAAAAAAGTTGATGTGAAAATGAGCGAATGTATAAAATATCAATCTGATCTTTTTGCAAACTTGAATGACATGCACGTATTGTAAAAAAAAAATCTAATGTGGTGATAAATAAGGTCACGACACGAACTTCGGGCTCTAGGCCTACTCAGAAGACTGCGAGGAAATATGATTCGCTATTTGCAGTGAAAACAAGAAATTAGCCTACCTCGTAAAAATAGAAAAGTATTTTCAATCAACAATAACTATTGACAGTTTCTTACATGTTTGGATGCCATTTTCGTGCTATAAACATCAACCTTTTCCCTTTCAACTTTCTAGAGAAATACTGTGCGATGAGCTCTGCTCTGTGCACCACTTGACTGTAATACTATTGCTCAAGCGACTTCTACTAAGGCCGTGCAGGGAGCTGTCGTATGCTTTTCAACTACAAAATGGCTGCGCCCATGAGAAACCTGTTTTCCCGTCGCTGTTTACAATCTCTTAATAACAACGTCTCAAAGTGTTCAAATGAAAACCATCAAAGTAGGTTCTGAGGCATATGGCATTGGTTTACCGCCTTATCCTCTCTGTTCTATAGACAATATGAATTTATTTGTTACGATATTGACATATCCTCACGTTACCTGTTTTCGAGCGTCACGTCTTTTCGAGCCTCTAAAACAAGGACATGGATTTCTCTCAAAACATCAGTTAAAAAATAACTACTTAACGATATATTAATAGAAGGGTCCAAAATCATCGGAAATAATGTTATTCTTTGTATAAGTCTGTAATTTCGGACATTAAACCATTAAATATTATTCCGTTAAAAGAAACATTGAATTCAACTAATGCCGTAAATAGTCGTGTTTAAAAGCTACCAACATTCCAAACCATATGTTAGCGAACAGTTTGATCTTATTTTTATTGAAGAACATGAACTCGCCGAGCGATCAACAGTTGGGGTCGTCTCATAAGCGATCGGTCTAATTCTACCCGGTTTGGCAGGCCACCAAAGAACGTCGAGTCGTTGATCAATGCATATGCTGCCGCAATTGCAAGTCAAAAATCTCTTGAAAAGTCACATACATGTACCATCTATTATTTAAATCAAAATACCTTTATTGTCATCAAAATGAAAAAATATGAAGAATTATTTGAACTATAGGATATCATTTTCTTACGTATAACTAAGCGTCTACAACTCGGATCTCTCGCATCACGGACATCAAGACAAGTGGCACAGCAACAGATAAAGGACTATAGAATCATTAATGGTATTTAATTATCAACGATTTACATTGTGTATATGTTGAATTTTATCAAAAGGTTTGTCTGATTACAAATTTTATCGACTTTGTTCATCAATTGTAACGAGTGAAGTGCACAACTGAAAGGATTTTTACACAGGTGCGCGTTGATATGAAATTATGAACATAAGACATTTTTTAAAATTCAAAATACACATCATTTAAATAAATGCAAATCATTATTCTTTTGTTAAAAATCAATAATTAGATTATCTCATTAAAGAATAATTATCTAAAATTAATTGCCAAGAGAACAATTATAATTATGATGGTGTCTACGGAGTAATCATGCTTAAATAAATGCATCGGAAGAGCTCATACTCTGTTGTCATATCATAACTTAACATGTGCTTTGTACAAAAGGTTATTTTTTCTGTTTTTAGAATTGTTTTATGCTTTCGACACTGATAAGGTATTTTGAACTTTTGAAATCGGCCCCTGAAAACCTAAGATCCGTTGACTACGTCACAAAATCTGAGGGGCTCGAAAAGAGGTGACGTCACAAAACTCGCGATCAAATTTACCTCTTCGAAGTGCGGAGATTTTCTTGCAATATAAACAAGGGTAAATTATATCGAATTAGGTATTCAATAAGAAAAAATAAATGTTGATAACGGTTAGATAAGAATTGACTGTAAAAGATATTTGTTCTATAACAATTGTCACTATTTGTCTTAGGGGCTCGAAAACACCGTACGCGAGGTTACGTAAAAACAACATAACGTCATGTTTTCGCGGTAAGGATGCGGTGTTTTCGTAACCTCGCGTACAGCGTTTCGAGCCCCTAAGCCCCAACGGTTTTGGTGTCAGATATGCACCAATATACCTTGCACTGACCCCCTTTAAATATTCTCTAAAATCTTTAACAATGTTCTTCTCCAAAACCAATTGGCAGAGGAGGCTGAAATTTGAAAAGCAACATTTTTCTGACATGAGGACTCAAATTGGTATCTATGGTGTTGACCCCTTTCAAATATGGGTGTAGTATGTGTTCAACCTCAAATCTGAATTTATCTATTTCAAAGAAACTATCAATACTAGGAATTTTGAAAATATTTTCTTTGTAGAAAGGAGACTAGAGTGTGAAAATTTCAGTGTCCTACCCCCAATAATTTGGGGTTGCTGGGGTTCATATATTATTTATTATTGGTGATATACCAAAAAATGAAACTTGTTTGCATAGAAAGCTAAAGTTTATAGAATTGTCCTTGTTCCCTGAAGATTAAAGTTTGCAGATTTCGTCTTCACCGTCCTTCAAACATGGTTTATGACAGACCACCCACCTTCCAATATTCTGTCGACTTTTTTCCAGACACCAATCATGCTAGGCATCTGAAATTTTGACAATGTCATCTTTGTATGACTGAGACCAAGATGTGTAAATTTCATTGGCCTACCCCAAACAAATAGGGTGTAGCAGGGGTTCATACATTGGGCTCAGGGTTGCAGGTAAAGAAAAGCTGACCATTTTTTAAGGCTATGTAAAATGGTCATGTTCATGAAATAAGGATTCAAAGGAGCCAAGGTCATGTCTGTAGCACAAATAATAAGCAAAATTTGAATATGAAATTAAAATGTCAACAAAGCTGTTGTGTATGACTGAGCTCACACGGACAATTTTGGTGATGTATTTCACCCGGAGAACTAACAGGCATATATATCTTAGTCTTGAACATCAACAATACTAAGGCCGATGAGCTACACATGGCTTTATTTTTTTAAAAATCATTCAAAAGATTAATTACCCGAAAAGTTCATGACATCTGTGTAAAAATATAGTACATGTTAAGGTGTTACATGTTAAGATATTTAAAGGATAAATCATTTCCCTGCAGGTGACCAAGTGCCTTTGTAGACAAAGTGTGTTAGGTTTGTAGACATAAAGTGTGTTGGGTTTGTAGACATAAAGTGTGTTGGGTTTGTAGATGGAATTAGTAGTGACACAAGAGCTATATCACTAGCAATCAAACAGTAATTAGACAGATTTTTCTTGATCATTTCTTGACCTTCTTCCAACATTGTGTTTTGTAAAGTTACAAGGATCATATCGAGTAAAAGTACAGTAAAAACATTATGACAAATATCTAACATATCAATTTTCAGTGCAGGCAAAATGAAAAGTCACTTTTGCTAAAAAGTGTTTTTGTTGGAAAAAAAATAGGTGAAGAGCAAGTGAATGGTTTCAGCATGAACTACCGGTAATGGCAATTAGTCTAACCAGCGGGGTCAAACTTATAAATGCATCTTCTTCTTGTTCATTTTCTTGCATTTCTTAATAGGTCTTTGATCCCTTACCTTATATACATTCATTTGATGTATCATTACTCCTGTATATATTTATCCTTTTTTCTTGATGTATGTGCACATGTATAACCTTGAAGCACCGCTGCAACTCTCCCCTTTCTTTCTAACCATGTCATTAGTCTGAAAACGAACATCCAATTCTGATAATACTATCCAACCTTTATTCAATACATTCAACCATCTTCTCTATACCGCTCTGTGACGTCATGGCCTCCTCTATTGACGTCATAGGACTGGAACCACACAGCAGTACTTCAGGGACATCTGAAACATATGTGTTAACTCTGATGAAGGCCCTCTAGGGGTTGAAACATGTAAGTTCCTCAGAAATGTATACAAATGATAGATTTTCTTTTCCCTCCAGCATCACTGAGTGTATCCTCTAGCAGATTGGTATCCTCTCGGGCTCCACCGTCCAGTAATGAGTAAGAACTATTTCCAGAATTCAAGTGATAATATTCGCTATATGTTAAATCCCCATACAGCTATGATTCTATTCACTTGGTATGAAAAGTTAAATCTTTCAATCTGTCTCATGCATATTTTCTATAGTTATTTGTTTTGTTAAAACTAGGATTAAAAGCTTATGTTGCTTGGTTATCATGTTTAGATTCAAGCCATTCATCTAAAGGACTTCTAATCAGTGTGTTTAATTGACCTCGTTATCTAGTTTATCTGCTATTAAATTTGATTGTTATGTTACAGAAGCCCTCAGGTAGCAGTGTCACCAGATGGAAGCACCATCCTCTGCTGGCACCCTGAGCCAGAGTTTCCCTATGAACACACCAAGGTACACACACACACACCATCAGTCAGTTCTCCACACCCTCTTACTAACTATCTGGTATAGCATATATTGGTCACTCTGTTGTCATTTGATTCAACAACAGTGGTTGAGCAGTTCGTAGGGTCCTTAGGGTCAAACACTGAAAAGGAGACTTGAGTGTTACTTGTTAAAGTCAACATAGATTTTGCATCAGTTTACATGACAAGCAATTTTAATTTTCCAAATACTTCTTGCAAAATGAGAAGTGTGTACTCGATCCAACTCTCAGGTAGGGATAACTGTTCTAGGTGTTTGATTAAGTACTTGAGCCAGCGCAGTATACAAGGTGTTGAAAACAATTGTGGGAAAATCAAGTTCTTGACTACTTTGATCAGTTTTGTTCTACACATGGATAATGCTTTTGCACATTTTCGAAAAGACTAATTTCATGAAATATTATTTACAGAAAAGTTATTTGAATGAACTATAAGCTAGGTTATAGAGGTTGGTAGTTTTGGAACTGAATCTACGTTTATCTTTTCAGCCTATACCTAGGAAAGCTGAACAATTGGCAGAGGTAAGTGTACAGACAGTTGTGCAGGGATTACAGACTGTCAGCCATGCTTTGTTACTCTACAGATTTTCTACTTTGTATTGAATGATCACATTTGGCATATATATAATTCTAGAGACATTTACAATGTGTCCATAATCATACAAACATCATTGAAGCTCTACAAACAGAAGTAGGGTTGGATGGGTGAGAGTTCTGTCCATAAGAGTACTTACACGAAGCCATATCTCCCCCTTAAAAATAACTTTTCTCTCTTTGTGTGTTGAAAATATACAGCAAGGTCAGTTTTAATAACAAAACATTAACAGTTACATGTATATTTCTCTACACCGCAACAGTAAACTACTATGACTCTAACAGTAAACCACTATGACGTCGTAATAAGGATTAAAACATTAACAGTTACATGTATATTTCTCTACACCGCAACAGTAAACTACTATGACTCTAACAGTAAACCACTATGACGTCGTAATAAGGATTATGACGTCAGAAGCACTCGCGAAATGACATCAGTGTTTTGTTGCCAGATTCGAAGGAATGCTGCTGAATGCCGAGTAGCAGAAAGCTTAGTTTACGATGAGTTATCAATCAAACGTCTTATTTTGAACAAAATATGAGATATACTTAAAACAATATGCTCTCTCTGTGTACACGAAAACAAATACAATTAATTCCTTTTGGAAAGAGATTAATCCCACATAAGTTGAATACCGATTCAGAAGTTACCAGTCAGATAGTCGGTGAGGTGAGGTGAATTGGTGTTTACACCGCTTTCAAGATTATTTCACTTATATCGCGGCTGCTAGAATTATTGCAGGTAGAAATCCTGCAACATTATTGTGGCTATGCATTGCGGTGAAACCTGCAAGAAATGGGCTGGAACTAGCGAACCATGGGTGGTACTGCGCTGAAAGTCAGTGAAGCATTGCACCCAAACCTGACTGCGTGTAGAACAGTTCTCTACTGCAGATAAAGTTGCCGAGCCCCTGGCAGGATTTGAACCACGGACCTCTTGATCCGAAGCCGAACAGGTTAACCACTGCGCTAACCCGCCCCTCCAGATAGTCGGAAGACAATGTATTAATACATTGTAAACTGATTTCAGGTTAACACAGCTACTTCAATCGTGAATAGACCCTGTGAATTGGACAAAACAACCAATCAGAATCGAGTTTCCAACACTTTCATGGTAGAGTGCCCTATATTTTACAACAAATGTCATAAGGATATGCCACCCTAAACGAAATATATAAATACCAAAAGCAAGGGGTTGTTAAAACCCGATAACATTTCCGACCCCCATAGTCACATCACTAAGCTAGACGTCAGCGGCATTCCCATTGAAAAATTCACTCATACATAACAGATATTGTCTTTATTTTCAGTTTTATAAATAAAGTAATTCGCTTAGTATACATGCAAATCGTATATGGAATTGAAGGCAATTTCTTTTTCTTTACGAAGATATAAAACAAAAATGTACTGACCTAGGATAAGGAGGTATAACCAGCGAAAGGTTGGTGGATATAGCGAGTGAAAACAGACTTTGATTATCGCCTTACCGCGACATTTTTCTGTTTTGTTTTGATGCAGATATGTGCAAATTATACATGGAAATGAAGAAATTTATTTCGTCTTGACGATGATGTAAAAATAATCAAAATACACCACTTGGTTTGGAATATGTATAGTGTGCAAAGATGGTACCCTCAGGTATTTGAGAAAACATTGTAATAATTCCGACATCACTTAAAGAGGAGAAGTAACGCATGAATTTGATTATTACAAATTAGTATCTGTATTCGCTTCACTTATATGAATCAATAGAGCCAAAAAATGAGAAAATATACGCTTTAATTCGACTACTAGGAGACCTTTTATACCCCTGTTTTGGATAGCCGCCTAATGAGACTGGCGAACGCTTACACAAAATCACTGAAGCATGACTCGAAGCCACGCCCAGTGTGTGACGTGCTAGTTGTCAGCTGAAAGCCCAGCCCTTTGATTTTCTCTGTATTTTTAAGCTAATTCAACAGCAAAATAGAGGCAATAGCATGACCGAAAGAATTCCAAAATACGATATATAACGGCTTCATGATATCAACTTTCCCTCTCAGTCGTCAAATCCATCTTAATTGGACTGTGACAATCCTTGGACGCGGTTTTCTTGGGTGCATGGGTTTATATCAAAAAGGTAAAGAACTTGGTCGGTGAGAGATCCATTACTAAGGGATATCACGTAGTGTTACAACATGTATTTATCGATATGAAGTTATAAATTGTCTCGAAAAAAAAGGTTTTTGTAATAAACGGGAGACAATGTAGAAACTTTTTTAATGAGTATAGACAAAATAATTTTGTTTCACTTCACTTTCACGACAACTTAGTACTTATTGGATGATTCGTTTGCATTTAACTAACACATATCATATTCTTATCTAGTATAACATCTCACACCGTGTTGCAATATCTCTGTCTTTGAATTTAACAATAAATGACATGAAAACATACCTGGCGCAAGCGTTAGAAACATCCTATGTAATCCTAAAGAATGTTGGTACCGGTTATTCACGATGTACTTTTTTAAATGTGTGTCATCGTCCGTAGAAGTGCATGAGCCAAATCTCCTTCTCTTAATTTATTGGTTGAATATATATTCTACAAGTTCATTGGTTCAAAATGACTGGACGCCATGACAATAAACTAAGTACCAGTCGGATGCCAAGAGTTACGCCATTATGACAGGACATATATTCCGCTTGGCGGGTCCAAGGCGTTAAAATTCAAAAGGTATAATTAGAGACCATTAAATCAAGAATTGAAATTGAATGCGATAGGATTACATAACGGCCACCTGTGTGTCATAAAAAAACAAACTAGTTAAACCAGTCTGATTGTTGTGACAACATTTGGCAGACGTCGTAATTGATGAACAACTTAACTTTAAGGTTAACCTTAGTGACTAAGGTTACCTTAGAGTTTTGTGCAACGGGACCCAGGAAATTATCTTTGGATGTACATTTATGATGTATGACCTACAAATGTGATAGGATTTGACTTCCACTTAGCTATTCTAAAGACGATATCAACAATAATGTATGATAACAAAAACAGTAAGTTCAATTGTAAAGATTTATTTGTAAAATTATGGGAATGTATATACATTTACTTGTTGTTTGTTGCCACTATCTGCGCAATATACATAAAAAATTGTGTGAACACCAAAATACATAAAAATATGGATATCATATTCAAATAATCCATGGTCAATTATATATTCAATTTTATTTTTATTATTTCTGTTGACTGAAAAAATATATAAATATAATGGAGAATTGTTTTTTTAAATAATCAGTGCAATGCAATTTAGCATTAATAGTAAATTCTTAGTTTTGTTGTAATAGCATAAAAATTAAATTGAAAATGCCAAAAGAAATTCATACCAGTCGATGTTGTTCAATCTGTCTCGGTTTTGATTGCTTGTCGTCTCTTCTGTTTCTGTGCCACTCGAACTGTCATTTGGCTCATATAAGTAAGGAATAGTATCGGCCCCGTCAATTGAAATTAGCGATTCTGAACATGATGAGACACATTCCATAGATAATGATATCTCACTTTCTGAATCGCTGGAGGACATTATGCGTTAATACTTAATAAAGGTTATATTTTTATGAGAATAAGGATGCCGGTGCATCCCTCAATATAATGTCCAATAAGTGAGCATAGTTCATGTAAGAAATACTTCCGGGATCTCACGCGTTAGCGCAATCTTATAACTATGACAACATTGCGCAGGGTCGTGACTTTTAAAAACATTCCGTAGGAAAGTGCACACAGCATCGTATTTAATCAGGGTCTTGCGCTTGCAAAAATAGAAATTTCCAGACAATGAATTAAACAATAGATTCCTTTAAGGTTTGAGTTGTTTGGATAACGTTTAGTAGGTATAACCGACGGTTTAACTGCGAGATTTACAATCGGCTAGTGTTGTTTTACATAACGAGCAAATGATGATATGCCAACTAGCACGTCACGAAAGATTCACGCTTCAGTGACCACAGGGCCTTTCAGGTTCTGCTCGCCGGTCGTAATTAGGCAATTTAATTACAAAGCCGTACTTATGTTGTTTAGCGGCCGATTTCAGAAATTTAAAGTTGAGTCCACGTCAAATTGTAATCCCTTTTAGCGAATTCCGAAATCGACCATAGGGCATTTCACTCGATCTTTAACGCTTATTTGTTGTCTCAATTTCATTTGAAATTTTTATATCGAATTGAAGACTATCCTGTCCTCTTTATTGTAATATAAAAATTTTGATTATGCGCTCTGCGGTTAAATAAAAAGGAAGTGTAAAAGAAAGATAGATAGTGAGTCTGTTAACAAGATATGAATAGAGAAATTGCCTATCTGTGCAATGATTGCTGTGTCGCTACTGATTTTCGTACACATACCAATTGTATATGGAAATGAAGATCATCCTTTTTTTCTTTATTGTGATTTCAAAATGTTTTAATAACGTGCCGAAAAATGTAAAAGTCACATTTTTGCAGCACTTATTGTATCTTTATTTTATATAGCACATATGCAAATTTTATATCAAAACAAAGACAATATTTCCTCTTTATCACTATATAATCAATTTCAAAATACGCTTAGCTGTTGAGAAGATATGAGCAAAAGAAAGTTACATGTTAAAATCGTCATTTACGTTTCGAAAAAACTAATTAGCTTTTCGAACGGCACTAGCTGTGTCATTATATATTTTAGTGCATGTACAAATTTTAGATGGAATTAAAGGCAATCTTTTTCTCTTTCTTGTGATATAAAATTTTTCAAAATATGTTTGAGCACATGATGAGAAATATGATGTGAATAAATGTATAAAACTACAAATATCTGAAAATTACCTTTTTTACGGCACATGCTGTATCTTAAGTTTAGGTAGCGCATATTTGTAATTTATATCGAATTGTAGACATTTTTCTTCTCGTTCAAATGTTCCCACTTGTATTGAAATCCAACCAAGGGTTTAGATCATGGGGCGTGCGATAGCAAGGTGTGCTTTTGTTTTGAGTGTGCACACCTAAGCAAACAATAACGTGCTCGCCTCGATAA
Source organism: Phorcus lineatus (assembly GCA_921293015.1). Lineage (NCBI taxonomy): Eukaryota > Metazoa > Mollusca > Gastropoda > Trochida > Trochidae > Phorcus > Phorcus lineatus. Next base: position 21,148,558 of record OV121086.1, on the reverse strand, counting down.
GCTCATGTGCGAGGGGAGCAAGAACTCACAGGCCTACAGCAAGCCCGACGGGTAGTGGGGGAAAATCAAGCGTTTGTTATGCATATTTTCAGTACGATAAACATGACCAATATCTATAAAACTTTCCGAAATATGCACCCATTATTTAGAACAACAACGGAAAAAAATCAGCAGCTTAACGAAAGCGTGATCACAAATACAAGCGTTCAACTGACACGACTGCCATACAATTTTTTCCAGGGATCCTCTACACCATACAATTACGTTAATCAGTAAATGCGTCAGATTCCAAGTCCAGCTTTCGGGATTCACTAAGGCTAACTGCGTCGTAGTTTAATTTCATCCAGGACCATTCCATAAATCACGGCTTTAAGTAGGGTTAAGTAAAAACAAAATAAGAATATAAAATGTTAACAATTAGATGAACACACTATCTTTTCTCATTGTTTGCTATGGTTATTGAAGTATTGTTGTCCACTTACATTTGTCATGAACATGACACTTTCTGAATGTGAGATTCTAGCTGTATGAAATGTTTTCGTGATGATGAGCTAGCTAGCTATATGTGTGCAGGCAGATTCAGCCCTGAAGGTTCAGTACCTGATGTCGGAGAAGATGAAGCACCGAGAGGACGGTCCGAGCGACAAGGAGCTTGCAAACATTTTCTTCACCTCAAAACATCGCTGGTACCCCAAGTAAGTAAAGTCAGTAATTTCCTAGATGTAATGATTGATGATTATCTTTACAGCTAGTTACATCCCAAATACGAAGTAGTTAGGGCATATTTGCCTTTGTGTAGAAATTTCTCAACTTTGAGATGTTTTGAAATAATTTTATTTTTTTTAAAAATCAAATTCTACAACAATCTAACAGTATTGTTGTTCATTTAATATATCTACTAGATAAATGGTCTATTTATGGCTTTAAGATACATGTATTTTAAAAATACCTTCAATGATCCAACATTTCTTGATAGGATAGAGATTTTAATGTCACATCTCCTGTTTTTATAACTTCATTATTTTAAGATAAAATTTAAATATTGATATATTATAAAAAGATCTCATTCATCACAACTCAATGAGTAAAGAAGTTACACCATTTATCATTACATTCCTCAAATGATTCCTACAGAAGCTACCATGACTGACAAACTTTAGGTGAGGTGTGTCTTGTTTTAAGTATAATGCTACTTTGCTTCCAATGCTGCATTGAAAGTCAGCAGAGATCCACCAACAGAGCCTACTTTAAATTTGAGATGAAGTGGGCCTTGGGCCCACCAGTAATCAAATTAGTGGGAAATTTGTCATTGAGGGTGGGTCATTACGAAATACAAAGGGGACAATCATTAAATTTCTGTGTAAATAACAATATGAATCTATAATTATAACATGTATTTGTTAAGAGTTTTAGTCAGTTATCAACATAAGAATAACAAAATTGTCACTGATCATAAGAATTCTATTGTAAATATAGATATTTCCTCCCACAAAAGTTGACATTTATTCAAAGTTAGAATACATTTTTTTGAAATCAGTAGTAAGTATATATTAATCAGTATTTTGTCATTTTGAAATAGGTGCTTATTTTGACAATTTTCTATTTCCTTTAAGTATTCTTGTATGAACAACAACTGAAGTCTGAACTTAAGTTATAAAATAATCGTTCATTATAAATACATATCCCAGACAGCTGTGTATGAATTCTTACGTAAGTCGATATTAGGCTCAATTGTGCAAAGTTGATGTAAATTATTTTCAAATCACTTATTGAAAATTTGTGACTATAAATGACATGAAAAGACGGTTCTAAAAATAGATATGTTGGCTGTTGAGACACAAAACATTGAGGTTTTTTTGGTAATGCAATAGTGCCTCATTTTTTATTTTCATTTGTCAATTGCGCAATGGCCCTACACCCATATACTTCATATCTGTTCCTATCACTTACTGTGTGTTTGACTTAACCGGACTACTGCTAAATGATTATAGTTCATGGTACAAGTTAATGTACACATGATCTGTTATAGTAATTCAATTATTGTTTCAAAATTAGCATGTGGCAAATGGCATGTGCTTTCAATTTCTTTATTGATTTCAGACCTGAAAAGAAGTACAGGAAAGTGCGAGCGCCCAAGGATCGTGACCGTCTCTAAATGAATACAGCTGTTTGTGTGAGAGTGCTTTGAAGATAGAGAGAGTCGTATATGCTGTATATCTTATGCTGAAATAAACACAAAATGTTTCATTCTCTATTTTTTACAAGGTTATTGTGACCCTGGAGCATAACCTGTTAAATGGAAAAAATAGGAGCCTGGTTCCAAATGACAAATGATGGTAAAGTTTCACAAATGTAGATTTAAAACAATATAAGTTATATCAGTGATGTTGAACTTTATAAACATCTCCTATGTTTTAGGGGTAGGGAGAGGAATTCATTTAGTTTTGAAAATTTGAGATTACTAAAGCCAGCCAGTTTCTTAGTTGTCTAAGGTGTTTGGTAAACTTTTGCCATGCCTATACTTTAGCTGGGGTCAGGAGCAATACTTTCAAACTGTGATCCCAGGTTTTGTGGTTTTTGGGGGAGATGAAGTTGGACAACTTCTATTCATATACTGATCTCCACCTGTTTGTCCTTGAATCAGTATTAAGTCAGCAATGTGAATTGCTGAATGTATTGACCATTCTTGTAATTGCATATGGGTTGATCACAATGAGAAAAAAGGTCTCTTAAAGTTTGTGAACTTGACCTTTATGTCAAGGTCACAATGAGACATTACATTTTAGCTTTGTCAGCATGATATCAAAAGAACCAAGATTCTCTAGATAACTTACATATAGCTTCTTATTTGGAAGACGTTTATTGTTTGGGTTTGTCAGCCCATATGTCAAGAATTATTCTTTAGATTCTCTTAGTGGAAAGATGCAAAATCAAATGATTTTGAAGACTGTTGGATCATTTTCAAAGTTGCAGTGAAGCTGTGAGTTTTTCACTATGAGAACATGCATCTGAAGCTTGTCAGTTGAATATCTCAAGAAACATTTTGATAGATATACTACTCAAAAGAAGTTAATGGTCAAACTTTTTTTCTACCAGGTAATTGTCTATGCACATATCATATATATATATATAAAAGAATTATTGGCGGAAACTGTGTCAAAATTGGTTCACAATATCCTGACGACAAAACCTGTGTACAAGGCAAATGTCATTTTCAAACAAAACAATTTGACAGTCTCCTTAGAAACCATAAACTAAAGGTCAAAACAAGGCTCCACAAAACTGTTTGCATTGCCAAAACGCAGTAGGGTACAACTTTTTCGAGTTGATTGTGTCCTTGCATGTGCACTATGCATTTTCCATGAACAGTTCGGGCATAAAAAAACCTTCCATGGCCGTGCTGCTCTCAGTTGAAATTTCAACATAGTCAGACGTCAGCTGAGTGAACTTGACCGAGGAAAAGCCATTTTATGGCTTCTAGAGGGTATTACACAGAAGAATGTGGCACAGAGAAATCGGTTGTAGCCAGAGTCTGATTGGGAGACTATGGCAGCGTTTCCAGGCAACCAATTCAATTCAGATTCGCCCACGGTCTGGTAGGCCAAGATCAACATCGCAATGTCAAGACCAGCATGTCATTGAAATGGCCATACGTACATAGACGAAATTTTACAGCCTTTTGTCTTCCCAAGTCTTCGTCAAATTGGAGCAGGTTCTGTTCTTCAATAAAGCACAAGTTGTTAATGATTTTCTCACCCAAATTTTTTTTGAAAGAATTGATTGGCCTGCATTCTCTCCTGACTTGGCACCAATTGAGCATGCATGGGATGAGTTGAGCAGACGTGTGAGAAACAATCATAGGCAATTCCTTCAGGCAGAGTGGCAGGCCATTCCCCGAATGTTTTTTCGACGTCTGATCGACAGCATGCCTTGTCGTTGTCGACTCCTTACAAGCATGTGGTGGTTTCACTCGTTATTAACAAAGTTAACGAATTTGTGACAGTTTTGTTGGACATCATTATGCTTAAAATGGTGAATTTTCATCAGATCCTCTGAATAGTAGTGTATAAAAAGTGCATATGCATTGAGACATATAGAACTCATTCTGACCACAAGTGTGCTTAAAAGTTTTGATTTACATGTTCCCTGTGTCTAAAAAAATGTCAAACCAAAATAATTTATTGACCCTTAACTTCTTTTGAGTAGTATATTATGATGATGTCTGTTTTAGTGATCTTGGCATGGGTACCTGTATGTGAAGCTCAGTTGGCACTTATATTTGTTTATAATAATTTGTTTATAATAATAACAGCAATAGCTTTCTGATACCTTGCATACAACCACGACAGAGCATATGCTTAAAGCTCACAAATTTGTTGAGGGAACAGAACTTTGTTGCAGCCAATCAAGCTTTATATGTAGCCAGGTAGGTGTTCAGCTGGGTAGACTTAGTACAACGTGAATGAAGTGTCTTGCCGACGGACACAACATAGTACAAGGCCAAGGTCACAAATTTTGGCGAGATAGACCAGCATGCTAACCACTACAAGACTGCTCTGTTCAGACAGACATTTCTCTACTTTCTTCGATAATTAATTGATGATTTGTGGCAATTGCTCCCATCATCTATTTTTTTCCATCAGTCTTAATTCCTACCATAGACCTAATTTCTCACATCAATCTTTTCTTTTGAACAAACAACAAGAATAAGGACATGTGAATAAATAGTTGTTTATTGCTACAGTAAAGAGTCAGTCATCTACAGGATACCTTCACCTTCTATCTTATCCTACTCATCAAATAAATATACGCGTCAAAATTAACTACAACAGTTGTTTTATCATCCAATCCTTTTAGATAAAATTTGCTGTAATTATTGCTTTATTTTTTAAAATTGAATAACACTTATTTAACAAGAAAAAAGTGAGCATGGCTCACATACCCCCGCAGCCCGTCTGATTTCTCCCTCTAGTCTGAATTGATATGAATCTGGGTAAACTGATTTACTAAAAGTTACTGTAATAGTTTAAGAGTAAATGTGTCCCCTTTGGAGCAACAGATCTGTTAATCGCTACAAGTCCAATTGCGCAATCAAGGGCCATAAGTCTGTCAAAAATAATATTTCAGAAATGGCTTTTGAACATGATCAAGAGCATCAACAGGTGTGTCCATTAACAAAATTTCATTCACCTGAGTGTGATATTATCTGAGAAAACTTGTCCCCATTGAAGCATCAGACCTGTTAATCGCTACAAGTCCCAATTTCAGAGGCAAGGGCCAAAACTTGTTAAAAAAATAAAATTTTGGAAATGGCTTTCGAACTCAATCAAGAGTATCATCAGGTATATCCATAACCAAGTAATAGTTTCCAAGAAAATCTGTCTCCATTGTACACCATATTACTAAGTCCAAAAAATTACGTTTCAGTGGAAACGACAAAAAAAACTGAATTCCAGAAAATTCAAAAGTGGTCCAAACTATAGACAAGGTTATGGTTAACAAGTGTGCAAAGTTTGGTTGATCTAGATCTAACGTTTCTTGAGTAAATTGACCGGACGGAAGGACAGACGGACGGAATGACCACCATATACCCCCGCTACGAAATTCATATAACTTATTAGCTTTGATATATATGCTAAATATCGCTATGACAAGGAAAGAAAGACTCCTTTTTACAAATGAAAAATGAAAAAATATTTTAACTTGAAACAAAAAATCCAGAGTTATTAACCATGAACTGTTTTTTTTTTTAATAAAGACAATAATGATACATGATTAATATCTTATAATGGACAGCAGATTTTTTAGGTGGTCTGGTATCGATAATAAAGTTGTAAATCTCTAGTAAATTTTGTATAAAATCCAGATTCAGCAGTTAGATGGAGATGCTCAGGCACTGTAGTCAAATCTCCAATGATTAATCAAGTAGCTATAAAATATAATATCACAGCGATGCGTTCACAAAGGAAATTCCTAAGAAAACTCTCACTCACTCACATTCTTACATGAACATACTGAATAGAACAACTTTTGATATTCATGCATCCTTTCTCTACAAATGGTATCATTGGTAGTTTTCATACAGACTGCAGGACTTATACACTGCTACTATACACATACACTTCCCTCAAAAGGAAAATTAACATGAGACCTTCAGCACAATACTAACAACCTGCCTCTTGTAAGTATTAATAGTGTTGCTCTGACCATTTCAACAAACATGTAATAGTAAATAAAAATGTATCTTTCTCAATATATATCGTTTTAGCCTTTTTGTTTAGGATTTCCCCTTTTATCTAAAGTTCCTTGAAGAGATGACACTTCAAATTCATTAACTTTCTTACTGTAGAAAATGTAAAATAAAATAGTAATGCAAAACCTTATCTAAAACGTTTGCTATGAGCCGAAAATTGTGATTTGCTTATACTCGTCAATCTCTTCTTGAAATGATTCTTGTTAATAGATGTAAATAGTGATTATTTTGACCAAATGAAAGCAGAAACAAGTACACGAATACTGGCATGAATCAGTCATGCTAAATCATGCTCCTCTATCAACAATACACAGTCAGTTGCTTCAACTCACTATGCTTTGATTTGTTACCATTAAAAAACAATCAAATGTGGACAAAAAGAATGCAACAAAACATTTGTAAAATCTCAATGCTGAAAAGGTGATAAAGTATCAGGAATGCTGGTTAATGCTGCAGATATCTTGAAATGCTATCAGTCAATGCTTTCAGGCTTTCTACAATAAGGACTTAAGTTAACAACATGATATACATTATGTACATATAAAAGAATCATAGATAATGAAACTATATAATTGATTATGGTATATTATAAAGAGTTTGCATTCACCTATTATAAGCATGAATCCATTAATTAGTGCTTGTCAATGATTTGAACAAAACTTTACCTAGAGGCACAGATATTTGTTAATCATTTTAGAAAGATTTATTCTATTTCACCAGTTATTGCATCAACTATGATCAGTTGAATAGAGAGTTCTGCTCAAGTTAGTAATGACAGTGTACATTATTTACTGACACATCTGTAAACAATTTTGTGGCTGTAGCTAATATCCTTAAACCTAATATGTAAACACATAAAGAAACAATTAGAGTCCATTATTCTGTGACAGCAATTTCAGTAGTTGGTGGCAGTTGAGTTGTTTCCCCTTCTTGGCTTGGCTCAGAGGGAGATAACTCTTGTTGGTTTTGAGACGTTGATCCCTCTGTGATCTTGACTGTTGCAGTGGCTTCAGGCACTTGATGTTTCCATGAGGGCGGTTTCGGTACATACCACCTGAGACAAGAAGCCACGGTTTCCCGTACTTGAGGCCTTGCTGATTTTGCTCTCATCCCCCGGGAGTGAGCAGTTAACTTAAGTGCCTCATTGTTCATAGCATTGATGACCTCTCTGTTCGGTGACTCCATTCCATGGGCATATCTATATGTTGTTGTTGCTACTCCATCAAACGATGTCTCCGGACGCTTCACAATCAACTGTGGTGTCTCTTGGCCATGCCGATAGTCCACATTGTACGTTGAATGAAGAGGTCTCATGCGTGCCAAGTACTCACGCTCTGGCATCCATGTTATGAACTCGGGTTTGAAGTTATATGTACTGTTAGGTACACGCTTCCGACCAAGACCCTGAAAAAATTAAACAAAATTTTCTGTATTTGTAAGTTTAGTTAGTATTAAAAAAACTCTATATTTTGTCTTAAAAGTCTTTTCAGACTTGATAATTGATATATATCTTCTGTACGGAACAATAACAAACTTGGAGATACAAGTTCATAAACTCAAGTGTGAATTGTTAAATTTAAACAATATGCTCCCTTTTGACATGACTAAACATTGACATGTGAATGGAATAAATTTTTCATTTACAGTAAACTGGAGTTAAAAATATAACATTCACATTTAAGAAATGTTAAAGCTATTCCTACGGGTGTAACTATTTATGAATTACAATTTTCAACGCTGCAATGGTACACCATCGATGCCTGTTTCCTAGAGTAAATGTCAAGCTGACTTGAATTCACTGAGAGGATGTATTATATACGGTTTTAACTTGTAAGTGATGCACCCAGGCAGTTATCACAAAGCTGAAGCAGGGTTGTAGGTATTCCTCATCTGCCCCAACTTTGGATATTCCGGGATGACGGTCTTGCTGTCTAGTTTTTAATGGGGAATTAACTCTAGGCAGAAGAAATCCAAAGTCCATGGAATGGTTATGTACAATTTATTCACAGGATCAGTTATAATAACAGAATGATAATAACATGTAGATTACAGCTGGATGTTCCCTCCAGGGGCATGACAATCTATATATATACACACGGCCCCTGGAGTCTTGATTTGAGAAGTGTTTAGATGGTATGCAAACTCTTACTCTAACTCTAACTGACTGAAGATCTAATTTTCTATCTTGGCTTATATAGGTAAATGAAGGTGATCTCTCATTGGTTAGATTTTTAATCTCGTTAACAGTGTCACTAATAAAATAGCCAGTTATTGTTTTCATTGGACTTATAGATTGACACGTCTAGAAAACTTGAAGATTAATTAGATGAGGTCAATTAAGTTCTTAAGTGGATTAGCTTAATTAGCCTAAGGCTTTATCTACTAAAATCACTGTCAGTGTCAACGCTTGTATAAGGATTATTAATTAAAGACTATTGTCTTAGATAGACGAGTTGTCTACTTTTAGAATGAAGATTTTACTCTGACATTTTGTATCCTTAGGTGAAAAGGTGATGATGAGAAATATGGTCTACTTGTAAAAGATTGTGACTATGTATCTTATGAGTAATGATAAATTGTATATTTGAATTGTTAATGTTATTTGGATATTTTTGTAAATTAATCATACATTTTTCTAATTTCTATGAATATAATTTTAATGTAATTTGGGTAATATCTTGCCCATGATACTGCTATGGAATAAAATGGCCAAATTTTCATTGATTGTTTAATGACAACCTTTGGTAACCTAATCTTCTATACAATCAGAGGGTTATTCTATACAATCAGAGGATTCTTATAAAACCTTTGGTAACCTATTCTTCTATACAATCAGAGGGTTATTCTATACAATCAGAGGATTCTTATAAAACCTTTGGTAACCTATTCTTCTATACAATCAGAGGGTTATTCTATACAATCAGGATTCTTATAAAACCTTTGGTAACCTATTCTTCTATACAATCAGAGGGTTATTCTATACAATCAGAGGATTCTTATAAAACCTTTGGTAACCTATTCTTCTATACAATCAGAGGGTTATTCTATACAATCAGGATTCTTATAAAACCTTTGGTAACCAATTTTTCTATACAATCAGAGGATAAAACCTTTGGTAACCATTTCGTCTATACAATCAGAGGATAAAACCTTTGGTAACCAATTCTTCTATACAATCAGAGGATTCTGATAAAACCTTTGGTAACCTATTCTTCTTTACAATCAGAGGGTTATTCTATACAATCAGAGGATTCTTATAAAACTTTTGGTAACCAATTCTTCTATACAATCAGAGGATTCTTATAAAACTTTTGGTAACCAATTCTTCTATACAATCAGAGGATTCTTATAAAACTTTTTGTAACCACTTCTTCTATACAATCAGAGGATTCTTATCAACCTTTGGTAACCTATTCTTCTATACAATAAGAGGATTCTTATCAAACCTTTGATAACTAAATCTTCTTTACAATTAGAAGATTCTTATAAAACCTTTGGTAACCTATTCTTCTATACAATATGAGGGTTATTCTATACAATCAGAGGATTCTTATAGAAACTTTGGGACTCACAGCTGATCCAAAAGTGAGTCACCACTATCTATCCTATCACATTTTCAGGTTGCGATTGCTATAATAAATCTGGTCAATATTGCTCCCTAGCTATTACGTGCTATTTTTATGGACATTCTTTTCAAGGTGCTCGGATAAAATGGTTACTTTACAGTCAGAAAGTTTCAGAGTTACTCCCCTTACTAGCCACCTGGTGCTTTCATTGGCTCACTACATTTAATGATGGTGTGAGTTTAATTCATCAATGATATGGAATAAAATGGCAAAATTTTCATTGATTTTTATTTTATACAATCAGAGGATTAAACCTTTGGTAACCTTTTCTTCTATACAATCAGAGGATTCTTATAAAACTTTTTGTAACCACTTCTTCTATACAATCAGAGGATTCTTACAAAACCTTTGGTAACCAATTCTTCTATACAATCAGAGGATTCTTATAAAACCTTTGGTAACCTATTCTTCTATACAATCAGAGGATTCTTATAAAACCTTTGCATTTGGTAACCTATTCTTCTTTACAATCAGGGTTTTATTCTATACAATCAAAGGATTCTTATAAAACTTTTGGTAATCAATTTTTCTATACATTCAGAGGATTCTTATAAAACTTTTGGTAACCTATTCTTCTATACAATAAGAGGATTCTTATCAAACCTTTGATAACTAAATCTTCTATACAATTAGAAGATTCTTATCAAACCTTTGGTAACCAATTCTTCTATACAATCAAAGGATTCTTATAAAACTTTTGGTAATCAATTTTTCTATACATTCAGAGGATTCTTATAAAACTTTTGATAACTAAATCTTCTATACAATTAGAAGATTCTTATAAAACCTTTGGTAACCAATTCTTCTATACAATCAGAGGATTCTTATAAAACTTTTTGTAACCACTTCTTCTATCCAATCAGAGGATTCTTATAAAACCTTTGGTAACCTATTCTTCTTTACAATCAGGGGCTTACTCTATACAATCAAAGGATTCTTATAAAACTTTTGGTAATCAATTTTTCTATACATTCAGAGGATTCTTATAAAACCTTTGGTAACCTATTCTTCTATACAATAAGAGGATTCTTATCAAACCTTTGATAACTAAATCTTCTATACAATTAGAGGATTCTTATCAAACCTTTGGTAACCTATTCTTCTTTACAACCAGGGGCTTATTCTATACAATCAAAGGATTCTTATAAAACTTTTGGTAATCAATTTTTGTATACATTCAGAGGATTCTTATAAAACCTTTGGTAACCTATTCTTCTATACAATAAGAGGATTCTTATCAAACCTTTGATAACTAAATCTTCTATACAATTAGAAGATTCTTATAAAACCTTTGGTAACCTATTCTTCTATACAATATGAGGGTTATTCTATACAATCAGAGGATTCTTATAGAAACTTTGGGACTCACAGCTGATCCAATAGTGGGTCACCACTATCTATCCTATCACATTTTCAGGTTGCGATTGCTATAATAAATCTGGTCAATATTGCTCCCTAGCTATTACGTGCTATTTTTATGGACATTCTTTTCAAGGTGCTCGGATAAGATAGTTACTTTACAGTCAGAAAGTTTCAGAGTTACTCCCCTTACTAGCCACCTGGTGCTTTCATTGGCTCACTACATTTAATGATGGTGTGAGTTTAATTTATTATTTTAAATAAAAATTACTCTTGGAAGGAATTTGACTTGGGGTTAAGAATTGTCATACAAACAGTCTTGTATTGAAATGTGTTTAGTTTTTTAAAAAATAACAGTATTTGTTTTAGGCCTGTCACTGGAATAAAAATGTAGACATATGTCCCAAAAAGTATAGAAAGTTTCCTAGGCAGCCAAGAGAATAATTCTCAATCAGTTAAAAGAAAATCAGAAGCGTAAAAAGACAGTGTCAAAGTTTATAGGTGAATAACTTAAAGTCTGATGGCATGATGAAAATGTGGTGGAAATAATTCATTCCAAGTTTGCAAGAAAAATAATTAAAACAACAAGTAAAGAAGTGAGCACAGCTTACATACCCCTGCTTCAATCTATAGTCTCGCTCTCTTGATAGAAAAAAACATCAAATCTACTGTAAAGATTAACATTTGATAAGTGTATTAAGTTTGTTGAAGCTAGCATGCATAGTTTGGGAGATATGCTCAGGAAAAAGTACTTTGTCATAGTCATTGTTATGTTTCCATGGAAACTGCAAAAAATACAAATCATTTGTTGGTCTAACCCTCAAAAGGCACATCTAGGGTGAGTGAGTGAGTGAGTGAGTTGGGGTTTCACGCCGCTTTCAAGATTATTTCACTTATATCGCGGCTGCTAGTATTATGAACAGGAAGAAAGCCCGCAACACCATTGTGGCTAGCATTGCGGTGAAACCTGCGAGCATCGGCTGGAACTAGCGAACCATGGGTGGTAGTGCGCTGAAATTCAGTGTAGCATTGCACCCAAACCTGACTACGTGTAGAACAGTTCTCTACCACAGACAAAGTTGCCGTGCCCCTGGTGGGATTCGAACCACAGAGCACATCTAGGGATCATGGTTGATAAGTGTATGAAGTTTGGTGAAGATAGCATCTATAGATAGTTTAGGAGAAATGCTCTGGACAAAGGACTTGGTCATAGAGTCATTGTTTTAGTCATGTTTCAATGGAAACTGAAGAAAAATAAAAATCATTTGTTGGTCTAACCCTCAAAAGGCACATCTAGGGATCATGGTTGATAAGTGTATGAAGTTTGGTGAAGCTAGCATGTGTAGTTTAGGAGAAATGCTCCGGACAAAGGACTCGGTCATAGAGTCACTGTTTTAGTCATGTTTTCATGGAAACTGCAAAAAATAAAAATCATTTGTTGGTCTAACCCTCAAAAGGCACATCTAGGGATCATGGTTGATAAGTGTATGAAGTTTGGTAAAGATAGCATCTATAGTTTAGGAGAAATTGCCCGGACAAAGGACTTGGTCATAGAGTCACTGTTTTAGTCATGTTTTCATGGAAACTGCAATAAATAAAAATCATTTGTTGGTCTAACCCTCAAAAGGCACATCTAGGGATCATGGTTGATAAGTGTATGAAGTTTGGTGAAGCTAGCATGTATAGTTTAGGAGATACGCTCCGGACAAAGATTTGTGACGGACGGACAGACGAACAGAATGAGCCCTATATACCCCCGCCTTAGACGCTGGTATAAAAACAACAAACAAACAACATTTGTTGATAGTTTTCAAATGTATAACTTATAACTTAAAAAGTGTGGGCAAGTATTTTGAAAAACAGGGCAGGTAAACTTTAAAGTAAACATTGAACCCCTGCAGTGAACAAACACATTATGAAGTCTATTTCCTAAATATATCTTGCACAACTGCTACACAACTGAGTAGACATGATCACAATCAGGGTCTATTTCTGGTAGATATCAAGTTCAAGAGCTTATCGGCTGTGAGCTACATGTTCCACCTGACTGGCATACACTTGAGGAAATCAAACCTGTCATGTGTGGTTTCACTCAGTTCTTCACACGCCTATTAATCAGTTCCACATGTGTGGACATATTTCACCTTTCACAAAATATCTTTAATAATCTTGTTTTCTTTAAGTATGAGGGAAGTCGATAAGTTCATAGAGAAGTGAGTATTGATACACCCTTGAAGACATCATCGTTTATGTCATTATTGAGATCTGACGACAGACAAGAAACATAAATAACCCTTCCTGATCACTTACTGGAGTTTTACAGCCTGTTTAACACAGGTACCCTCCTGTAATCATTGAACGTTCTAAAACTGACCATCGTGTGGTTATCACGTTTCTCACTAAAGAAGGGGTGAAAGCGACCTAAATACATAAACGTATGACCAATGTGTATGGGAAAGAAGCCCCTCAAATTCTACTGTTGCAAAATGGTCAGCTGAGTTTAAGCAGGGTCGCAGCTCTAGAAGGCCTGTTGAAGCCACTACAGATGATATGGTTGCACGGGTCCAGGGCTTAATCATGTCCATCTTAGAATAAAGGTCTTCAGAGTGTGGCATTTCCAGTGCACAAGAGTCGTATTGCACAGGTTTCACTTCAACAATGTGGCTTTGAACAACTTAACAATCCTCCTTAAAGTCCAGATAAGGCCCAAAGATACTTCTTTCTGTTTTGCAATTTGAAATCACACTTGCGTGGTACAAAATTGATGAACTTAAGGCCGCTTCTGAGGCGTGGGTGAGGAGCCTGGAGTCAGAAGACTTAAACTGCAAGGGCATAGACAGTCACAAAGATGAATGGGCTAAGTGCATCAAGGTCCAGGAAGATTATATTGAAAAACAAAATCCATAACACAACCATTGGCCACTGTTTCAATTGATATCCACTTCTAAGAAGTTATTTTTATATATGTTTGTAAGTAGATGTTATTTCTTGTAGATTTTTAAGTGCAATACAAATCCTTTTTATATAAACACTTAGCTTTGTAACACACTGAACAGCAAGACAGTGTCTTGAATCTCAACTAAAAGAGTTAGCTTAACAAAAACAAAATGTTCAAATATCATGTAAACATTTTGTTTCTAAATAGGGCACATACAAAGTTTATTGTGAACAAAAGTGACGAAAGTTGGCAATGCCTTATGGCTAATGGTGTAAAACCAACCTACAGACACAATGGAACTAGAGCAGGGATTCGGCAGGTGTTGGTGGATCTTAACTATACTGGCTGCAGGGGGGAGAGTTACTGTATTGACAACACACTACATATGAATACCTTGATCAAGGGATCTGTATTTAATACCTGGATTAAGGGATCTGCATGTAACACCTGGATTGAGGGATCTGTATGTAACACCTGCATTAAGGGATCTGTATTTAAGACCTGCATTAAGGGATCTATATGTGATATCTGCATCTTGGGAGAAATATCAACAAGAAGAGTAGAAGAAAAAGAAAGATATTTTATTTTTTAATTCACATGCTAATTTTCGTTTTCATGACATTTTAAAACAATATCACAAAAGCATCCACTTTTTATACCGGGAACAGTATAGCACAGTGGTTAGTACATTTGGCTTTGGATCAAGAGGATTGGGGTTCACACCCTGTCAGGGGCTTGGCAACTTTGTCTGCAGTAGAGAATGGTAAAACACACATAAATTCAGCACAGTACCATCCATGGTTTGCTAGTTCCAGCCGATGCTGGCAGGGTTTACCACATTGCATAGCCACATTAGTGTTGCAGGCTTTCTCCCAGCAATAATAATAGCAGCTTGTTCAGATAAGGAGTAATGAAATACTGACTTTATTTCTTGTTTCTGTGTCATTTAATTTAAGTCAGTGAATGTGGACATCCACCTCTACTTATCAAACATGGCTGTTACATGTATACAGCAAAACATTTTCAACAATGAAATTTAACTGTTTTACAAGAGTTATGACGGAGACTGTTTTTGAAATGATAAGCTGGTTTATAACTAAATTTTGCTATATATGATATCTTCAGACTTTGTTTAATCTGAATTAAACACATTTTGATATGAGTTCAATCCTTGTCAATTGAATATAAATCATAATGCATTATCACGACAGTCAATGAAAATGCAGGTGTTTCAATACTGTTTTCCTGGTTTATATGTTGATTACGACTTCTTTATTGTGTATCCCATAGTATGATGTGTCACCTGATGAAGGAGCAGATGTTGGAATATAGAACATATTTCTTTCCTTTTATGGTACTCTTTATACTTATTGTCCAATTCAAGCATATAAACACAGCTCTGTGAAATGACCTGTATACTGACAAACCATACTTAATATGGGTTTAATAGCTTTCGCTGATAGCACCTATTCTTTTTATCAGAATTGATATACTTGTAACTTCTCATAGTCTTGATTAGATTTGTTCATGTACAATACAGACCTTTGTGGCGGAGAACTTTATCAACTATGGGGCCACTTGAGTAAACTCTAAATTGATTTCTTCTCTAAATAAACATACAATTACAAAATCAGTTTAACTGCTTACTAATGAAGCTTGTTTACGTATTTGTATTTGAAACGGTAAGGTTTGTTCAACTTCTTACCTCTTCGAAGTAGAGAGCGTTGTTAAGGAACGAGTGACGGTTATCATGGTGGGAGAACACATGACCGGATATAGGTTGCTGCAATGAAAATATACATGTCAAGATTACGTAATTGATCATCAAAATGAAGGAAAATCATCAACCAATGCAATGGCAGCCTGTAAGAATAAGCTGAAGGTGACAACAACAATAGAAAAAGATAAAGCAATCATACACGATGATAAAGTAATTGTCTCATACAACATGATTTATCAATTAACCCCTGGCATGATGTTGCAACAATTTTACAGGCACAACTCAATAAAGTGTGATGATTTTTCTTGATTTTATCATTCCAGCATTTCAGTCACTCAATTATGAGTTTGAGTGCCATATATTTCAGTATTTCTTCTTCAAACTCATTTTGTCAGAACATATAAATGAATGAAAAATGGAAATAATTTCATGAAACAAACAATTTATGAGCACCCTCTTGAGTCATTTAATGGTTACAAGACAGAAATCCCTTTTTATCTATCTTTTCTAAATGGTGAACACTATAAAAAACTATATTCATGAGGTTTGGAGCTAGATGGCCTCATGCAGAATCGTACCAATGAAGCGGTCGTAAACAGTGGCAGTCAAATTTGCAAAACTTTTCAACCTCCTCTTCTACATATTGCTATTCAACCATAGAAGTTTGCAAAGAAAATTTTAAAATATGTAAAACTTATATCAGATTGGAAAAAAACTTTCCAAATTTTTTTTTTTCAGTTTTAAATTTTGTAGTATTATGGTTTTTTATTTTTCACCCAAAATAATGTGACTCTAATGATATATCAGAGTATCTTATCAAGTCTATTTAATAACATCAAGATCAATATATGAGTGTTATTCATGATCCCAGAATTGAAGACCATTTATTATTATTTATTGGAATCATCCGAATGTCAACAAAGAAATTTTACACGTAATAATGTAGTCTGTTAACATCAGGAATATTATGTGGAATTTTTTTTTGAGACATCTAAGTAATGAAGCGTTTCTGTGCTTTTTTAAGGTAGACAAGATCTATGATAAATCATTTGGGGTTTTTTAATGAAATTTTTAACATTTTTTGTATACCTGGTTAAAGATGTTATGGCACTTAAAACAAAATACGTCAGTAGGTGAAGTAGTGGACAAAATGTATTTGGTTACCTAACAAGTTTTGTATGTTATTTTCAATCACTTGTGCATATCAATTTGTCCATTGTCAATTTGGATTATTTAAGGTCTGCCTCATCAATAATTAATTCATTGTTATTGTAGAGAAATGGTTATTGTTGTTTCTGTCATGTTCTTTTGACCTATGTTAAAATGGAAAATCACTGGATCGAAAAATACAGAACAATAAAAGAAGGCAGGTTATTGATAGCTCAAAATATTTATTGGTCTTGAAGTACAAACAAAGGAATTTTGCTCACATTTCAGAAATAATTTTGAACCTTCAATTTAGAAATTATTATGCCACATTACAACAGTACAAACAACTTCTTTGAAATATCTTGTAAAAGACTTACAGCTCCTTATAAGTCTTTACACCTGGATTAATTATGTATCAGCTTACACAGTAAGTCATGTTAGATCACTGAGTCCATAACCAATCCAGCTGATAACGTCATGATTTCTAAAATACCTTTGAAACTCTGTTTGAAATGACGTACTTCAATTACAATGAATACAAAACAAAAAGGATAAAATGCAAAATGAATATTTTCTTAGAAGAATCAGAGTCTATCCATTCTTAAGAAAACAGATACCGGTAACAGAAACTGTTAACCGATGGAATAATCAGGAATAGGCAAAAGATATCCTGCACTTTTTGGTGAATCGCAGATCAAAGATCATGATTGTGTAATAGGGTTATAACAACTATCTGCAATAGCGGTGTTGCCAGTTGCCAGACTCTGAGGGTATGGGTTTGAATCCTGCTATGGACTCGACCAAAAAAGTACAAGAAATTGGACAATTGCAAATAGTGTTATTCAAATATAACACTGTTACTTCTGTTCACTATCTAAATGAAAGTATCTCTTATTATGATTGTGATTTTGATATCCTTTCTGAAGAATTGAACTTTGCATAAACATCAAAACAAAAAAACTTATCATCTTTTATTAATGCATTCAAATACTTTTTCGATTCACCAAAGGCCACTTATTGGTTCTTAGGCACATATTACTGATCCTTCAGATTGAGAATGGTATCCCAACAACTAATGATCTTGTCACAGTAACGTCAGTCGTATTTCATATACATGTCAAAATCAATTCATTCACTATTCAACTGGCAATCCTCTACCATGTAGCCCAGCAACACTACGGAGAATAACTTACAAAAACTACAACCTCTACAACATTGTGTAAATAAATTATCTCATATCTTACAGTATAAGTTTTCAATCTTAAATCATTTTTATACTCAAAGTCTCGTCAACCAACTTGATTTTCATCTTAAAATGCCACAACTAATGATACAAACTTCTTGAATTTTCTTGGAAAGTTCAAAAAGATTTTAAAATGAGAAAAAGCTGAGACTATTGAAAAGCATTACTGATCCTGAATTGAAGAGAGCTATAATAAAGTGCATGTAAGCTGTGAGGGGTGTATAGAGTGGAGTGAATCCTGGATACTCAAGTGTGTAGACCTCCACCTGCTTGTAACACAGCGCAAACAACCCCTAAACACACTATATTGAGACAAAGCCTCGAAGGATTTATACACCCTGGGATTATTCTATCTAAAATTATTTAGTGATGTTCTTGTACACTGCCAGCCTTTGAACTCTTGTTTCTCATCTTTCTATGTTTCTCAGATATTCTAAAATTTCATTCCACTTTGAACCTTTATTTCACATCTGAACCCAGTTTTGCAAGATTATACCCATGTACATGTTTTGTCTTAAAGATTAAAAGGGACAAAATATCAGTAGATTGATATTAACTTTGTTTTCTCTAGGCACAGGGGCGTGTATCGCTTAGAAATAGCTTTAGAAAGACATATATACCTACAGACCCTACCTTACTACTATATGTGTATCACTTAGAAATAGCTTTAGAAAGACATATATACCTATAGACCCTCCCCTACTACTACTAAGCTTTAGAAAGACATATATACCTATAGACCCTACCCTACTACTACAGTAGTAGTAGGGTAGGGTCTATAGGTATATATGTCTTTCTAAAGCTATGTCTAAGCGATACACGCCCTTGTGTCTCTAGGCCTATACAAACACTTCTCTTACATACTGTGTAAATCAAACAAGGCAATATGTAATCTTCCATTTCCGTAATGTCTTTCCTTGTTATAACAATGATAAATGGATTAACAAGTTTCCTATTGAGAGTTCATTTGTGGTAACATTTCATTACAGATATTTGAATAATTTTTAAGGTGCAATAATCTGTATTGAAAACATTGCAATACATTTAAAACAAGTAAAGAAGTGAGCACAGCTCACATACCCCCGCTTCAAACTATAGTCTGGCTTTCTTTGTTGGTGTAACCCTCAAAAAGCTCACTTAAGGATCATGGTTGATAAGTGTATTAAGTTTGGTGAAGATAGCATGTATAGTTTAGGAGATATGCTCCGGACAAAGGACTTGGTCATAGAGTCACTGTTTTAGTCATGTTTCCATGGAAACCGAAAAAAATAAAAATCTTTTGTTGATCCAACTCTCAAAAGGCAAATGAAGGGATCATGGCTGATAAGTGTATGAAGTTTGGTAAAGATAGCATGTATAGTTATGAAAATATACTCTGTACAAAGGACTTTGTCACTGTTTAAGTCATGTTTCCATGGAAACCGCAAAAAATAAAAATCATTTGTTGGTCTAACCCTCAAAAGGCACATCTAGGGATCATGGTTTATAAGTGTATAAAGTTTGATGAAGATAGCATGTATAGTTTAGGAGATATGCTCCGGACAAAGGACTTGGTCATAGAGTCACTGTTTTAGTCATGTTTCCATGGAAACCGCAAAAAATAAAAATCATTTGTTGGTCTAACCCTCAAAAGGCACATCTAGGGATCATGGCTGATAAGTGTATGAAGTTTGGTGAAGCTAGCATGTATAGTTTAGGAGATATGCTCCGGACAAAGATTTGTGACGGACGGACAGACAGACAGACAGACAGACAGACGGACGGACAGAATGAACGCTATATACCCCAGCTTACGCTGTAAGGCGGGGGTATAAAAAGAGTTTGTTATCCATAAATGACTGTCCTTCTTAAAAGATTCAATCACAGATAATGGTACAAAGAGAAAGCATTCCCAAGATACAATAATAGACCGATCCAGTCTGTCAATCAAATCTCGCGCATGCGTAATTTCAGCCAATCAGAGCGGCGATAGCACCACGCTAATTTGTCAACTTTACTTCCGGGGACAAACAAACCGATAATGGCGATATGTTTCGGTGGTTGCACGTATTATTAACAATAACATTCTATGATTCTACACACTTTTCATTCATCGATGTCACGGCATATGTATTTCTCGAGGTGTTAAGTAACAAAGATTACCGTTTTTAATCGTGAATTTGTGGAAAAGGGGCAACAATGAGTAAAAACCAATCGCGAGTCGGATGAGTGCTCGGAGGTGAGAAATTGCAAGAATATTGTACACTTTTCAAAGCGCTCTAAGATAATGCTAACAAGATGACAGCTCTAAAAAGCTTTTCACAATGTCACTTTATGACCTCAAAGTTTTAAATCAAGAACCCTTTTAAGTTGGTTTAGATTATTTTTTGCGATTTAACCCGATAACATTTTGGTAAGTTTCCTGTCAAGTTTTGTCATATTGAAAACAATCACTGTGTTGTGCAAGATATCTTATTAAACTATAATTTGAAAATAAAAATAAAACCCCACTCCAATCTAGTTAAAACTAGATGTATTGATCCGTCAATAACAGACTTCGGAAGTATTTTATTACAGCTAGTTTTAACTAGATTGAACCCACTCAGTCACGGGATATGATTCTATGTGATACGTTATCACATATTATGTTTCCAAGAATCATACTCCAGTAGTAATTAATTAATGTATGTAATAATCAAGCAACATAAATATGAAACTAGATAAACCAAAACTAAAAAATAATCTTTCCTTTCAGAGTTTAACTGAAACAGACATGATGCATTTGAATCAACTTTCATCATGAAGGATCTGTACCTGTAACAAGGGATATATTTACACAAACAATAATATAAAAAAATGATTTAAAGATATTTAAGTTTACACTTGAAATAATATTTATAATATAAATTCACATAAGAAACTTGTTGCAGCTAAAACATCCATTGACTGATAAATATTAAATTCCCAATCCTGTTACTATCTTTGTCATTTTGAAACCAGGAAAACATAAACAGCCATTATTTCATGAATATTGATTAATTTCAGTAGATTCCTCAAAAAAGAAATTAAACACAACATCCTATATTATGTGAAGTGTGATTTCATTTTTCTTGATAGCCTCACTTAATTCATGTACTACTTATTCAATTTTATAGTGTGTGAACAATTTTTATTAAAAATCCAAATACATTTCAATGAGAGGCTGTACCTTTTAAAATTAAAAAATATGCTATTTTCATCTTTTCTCTTAGGCCTATAAAACAATTTAAATTGAATATCTAGAATATCATATGGATATGTCCAAATCCAGACTCAAAATCATCACTGTCAAATACTTAAAATTGTATGTGTCTTTACAAAATAATACTATATATGAGGACCTATGTCTATCCATGCATGTTTTATAATTTCTCTAATTCATTTCCTGTTTATATTTTGATGACTACTTTTTGTTTACAAGTTTATACACAGCCTGTTGTTTATTTTTGTGAACTTTGGCTAGCTTTAAACCTTTATTCAAAAGAAAGCTAAGAAATTTTGATGCAACTTTGATTGATTTTTTATCGATATTTTTCTTGTAATTAATATGCCTAATACATTTGCATTATAAAATCTTTGGTCAACGTTTATAATCAAAGCATAGACAGTAAAACAATAAAAGTTTTGACAATGCATCTTTGAATATTTTTGTCAAAGGAATGTTGACTAGCTAGCCTGGAGACCAATGAGTGTAACACTGACAGTGTCGACAAGCTTGTGCGACCTTGACCTATACAACGTTCTACGTAAAAAAAATATTCAATTAATTATCATACGAAGGTTTTTCAATATAAAATGACCTACACTTGTTAAGTATAAGTGAGATACAACAATTTACTGGTAATAGTATGTTTTGTAAGTTTACAATCCTGTTGATTGTAGAATAATTCTCGGTGAAGGTGTTTGTTTACAAAGTGGTCGAGCTTGATTAATCGCTCTGTGATTTCATGAAATTACTTCATAAATTATTTAAGAATAAAGAAATTATGAATGTTATTTGGGTTTTACAAATACAAAGTTGGATAATGTGCGTGTAGAACGACGTCGGTGTAAACAAAAGCCAAACATTTTGGTTAGTGACATTGTTGAGTTACGCGGGCCGGCTCGCCTGAGCTTGAAACTTGTCCCCCCAAATATTTCAGCCAATCACATTTTAGGGGGCGGGGCCTAATGGCTCTCGACTGGATCGGTCTATAGTGGTACATGTTTCAGATTTATAAGAAACCTGATGAACATGATATCCAATATTCTGTAATAAATCAGGACGGAAACAAAATTATATAGGTAAACTTTGTTCATTCATCCTTTCTACTTCTAAGCAAACAGTTGTGGTGGAATGTAAAATAGACAGATATATCTTTTTAGTCAATAAGGCCTCAGCGCAATAATACAAACAGTTTGCAAAGTTTGATATAATGTTCATACTGTTATTTTTCATATCTTCAATGTTCAATCCTTTTATCAATAAAATATGGAATATCACAGTACAAGAACAGTGGAATAACACTATAAGCCTCCAGGTTAAGATCAATGTATTGATATCTCATCAGCTGTCAACCATCATACAATATCCTGAAGACTTATAGAACAAGAACAAAGACTCCCACTCCATATCTGACAACTAGAGGAAGTCCTCAAACACTTGTGCAACTCTCCAACAATAAAGGCTTATTTATTGACCAATGAAAAGAAAAGGATTAGTGGCACAAATTGGAAGATTTCCTAAGGCTTAGCAGACTATAATGGTAATATGGTAAGTAGAGAGACCAGAGTGGATACTTCAGCCTACGATCTTATCATTGAGTCCTTGCGGTTGAAAGGAATGGAGCTTAAAGATCCACATGAGTTCAAGAGATCTTCTCTTGGTGGTTGTGGCAGCAACATCAGGGTCTTCTCTGAGTTGTGCAATGATCTCATATTTAAGATCATTCTTGCCATGGCCGTCAGAACTGAAATGCACAGCAACAGGTTTGTCCCTGTTGTGACTAATGTCGGCAAAGTGTTCTGAGAGTCTAACATGAAAGCATCTCTTGGTTTCTCCCACATATTGTTTGTGACAAATTTTGCACGTGAGTAGGTAAACTACATTGCGAGATTGGCATGTGTAGTTCCGTTTACGGAAAACCTGGTGGGTTACAGAGCTAGAGAATTGATCTGTGGCATTGATCATTTTGCAATTGTATTTTTCACACGTTGTGTCAATAAATTGAACACATTTTCCACTGATTTGTGGGTGTTTTACTGGGTAGGTCAAGGTCGAACTAACCAGGTGATCTTTGAGGGTTTTGTTCCTCCGGTATGCTGCAACATGTGGGGTGTTGAACACTTGTTTGCAAGTGTCAGAGCCTCTAAGTAAGTGCCAACGGCGTCTGATAATGGCGTTTAGCTCCATGCTAAGGGGGTTGTAATCGCTAACTAGCACCATTTTTCTAACCGGGGCGGGTTTAGAGGTGTTAGGGGTCAGGATAGATTTCCTGTTTATACCATCAGCCCGGTGTTTGTTTTGTTGTATGTGTTTCCTGGGGTAACCTCGTTTAAGGTAGTACTGGATGAGATTGAGACTATGTGTCTCATACTCACTGGTGGACGAGCAGATTCGTTTCAGTCTGAGAAATTGACTAAATGGACCTTTAGTCTTAATGTGTTTGGGATGACACGAGGTGTACAACAGATAAGAGTGTGTGTCCGTGGGTTTGCAGTAGAGAGTGAACTCCAGGCCACACACACACTCTATTCCTTTGTCTGATGAGTCCTACTTTAAGGACGAAACCGGTCACCTCCAAGGTTCAAATCCTAGCCTATCTCCCGCAGTGCAGCCCCGGCTGTCATTGTTACTATAATGGTAATATGAATAAGTGACGACCAACTGGAACTGAATGAGCACATGTCCCTAAACCAAATCTAAATACCTACAGTGTGTAACATTGTTTCAAGTTTCATGTACATTTTGTATACACCAATACAACAAGGAATTACATATCTTTCATAAATGAACTACCAAAATGTGTCAACATTTGAGAACACCTTGAAAGAACTAAGTCAAAATTCAAAATTTGTTATAAAATAAAATAAAATTAATATAAGTGCAGATTTATGTCTCTTTGAAAACTTTCAATTTGCAAAGAATTGAAATGATTTAAAATTAGTAAATGAATAAAATTGCAAAGTTTGTTTTCCTGATTATGACTGGTTTGAAAACATGACAAAATCTAAAATAACTCATAGTCTCATTCATGCATCGTGGAGACAACAAGAATATACATGAAACATGACTTGGCTTTTGATGCAAAGCCATTTGATACAGAGGTCTACAAATGCCTGTCATCTATGTTTTTCATTATCACTAAGAAAACCGTAAAAAACACTAAATCCATCCAGAAAAAAACAGAAGTTATCTGCTAAAATGGTAAGGGAAAAAATGGCATCAGATACCTATGTTGAAATGACCATTGTGACTTCATTTCCAATGAGGAAAAAACAATCATCTAGTGATATAAGAAGTATCAAACCACTATGAAGGTTATCTCAAAGTGATGCAATACATAAATCATAATTGTCACACAGGATAAGACAGTGCAATTATTTAAGTCAAGACACACAAGTTGTTCCTTTTTCGTATTGATATTACACAAATTTAGGACCTTACTGATTAGAACTTCTAATGAGATAAACATTTAAAATCTCAGTCATCAGTGATGACAAAAAACATTCCCTTGCCCCATTACATCTTTGTATATATGTTTGCTACTTTTTTGTGTGTAAAAGTCTATTTTCAAAGTAGTACGCTAATTATTGTGGGGTAACAAGGTCGCGTGACTTTGACATTGAGAACGTTATGTTGTTGTTTCTGTGTTTTGACAGGTTTTTCCAAAATAAGTCTTTGCCATGAAGAAAGTTGGAAGTAAAGATGTTCCACGATATTCATGTAACTTTTAAGAGACGCGGGTATATTTGATCAGTAATTTTCAGTATCTTCTGGCTATTTTGCACGTGGTTGAAAGAGTTATGTCCCTCAAAAATGGATGGGCCCATTAATTTAATTTATAAATACTTGTCACCATAAAATAGATATTTTATCGTAAAGTAGTGATTTTTTTTTACAATCAGTAAGGTTACACTGACAATACTTGGTCATTGAAGCACCCGTAAAATATCTTTTTCTCAGCAGGATTTCAGTTATTTTAAAGTTGCATTGTCAATTTCTATCAGTTTCTGAAGTCACTACCGTTATTCTTTATTAAATAAAGCGGTAGAAGTATATTTCACATTGATATCTCCAGTTGGAAATATATTTTGATAAAATGTAAATTTTGAAACATTTTATTGAATGAAGTGTAGATTTTAATTGTTGTCTATGATAAAGGCATATTCTATTGTTTGAATTTGAACTTTGAATTATGGAAATGTTGTAGAAGCTTCATGCTCAAGTTCATAAATGGATAAAACATTTTCTAATGTATTGTAAGTTTCATTTAAAGCTATAATGTTCATTGTTCAGACTACATTTGTTCAAGTTGATGTTATTTGAAAATAGATAAAATGTGCTGTAAGCTTTATGAAGTTGAATGCAATTAAGGATGTAACTGCTAATTAACCTTAGATTTTTAGAAGTTTATGTATACATGTTAAGCTAAGCCACTGATGATTGTCAGACACAAGATATAATCCTTGCAATCAATGCAACAATTCGAAACATAAAACAACTCAGGCACTTAAACTCATGATTTGTGTTATTCAGATGTTATTCCAACAAAGAAAGTCACCTAACGGCGACAAAGCAGGGTGCAATAACCTTTAAATAACATTAACAGAAAGAATCAATTAAAAAATGAAGTAGTATATATGAAATTTATTTTTTACAAATGCCAAAAAAAATTTCATTCATATCTTGAGAATTCATACTTTGTGAAGTCACAATCTAACAGAACAAATTGAGGCAACAGCTAACTATAACAGATAACTACGAGTTCTAAAGTTTGATAGTTTACCAAGTGGTAGCCCTTTTGAATATCGCATGACATGCTAATGATTGCCAGAGAGTTCTAATTCATCTTAGATATGACAATTATATAGGTTATATACATGTGTAACTAATATATCTTTACCTTTGACCTCTTGTAGAACTTCTCTGGCGGTTGTGGTTTAGCTAACTGTCTGTATTCGCATAAGAAGTCATTCCGTGATTTACTACGGAAGTGACCATAATACCCCGAAGGGAACTGAAAGAAATAATGTCAAAAAGTCAGAAATAAAAATTTTTTTAACTCTTACTACATTTGTTTTCACTCCTTTTTTTAAAAAATTGGGCTTGATCCTACATAACCTTGACAAAAGTGTTTTATCACTTGTGAAAATTCATATTGACTAACATCAACTGTTTCAAGAATATTTTTCACTATTTGGTTTTTGACTGAAATGATTTTAAAAGCTCCAGTTGCATAATGATTATTTAATAATCACGTGGTTTTGAAGAAAACTGGAGCCAATTTAACGAGACATTAACAGCAAAAAATTAAAAAATTAAAACAGAAACATTTGATCTCAAGAAAACAAGACAATGAATGAATATTTCTATTCAACATTTTTAAAAATGATTAGACCTTTACAGTATTGGTCGAAGTTAAATACCCATATTTCAATAATTACCCATTCTAAATATGGAACATCTGTTATACATAAAGTATAATGATTATCGCTGTAATTCCCACGTTTATTGATCAAGCCACTTACGTGACACTCATATTTATGCAAGTAAATAATGATAACATCACTGACAATGTCCACGTCCTGACAAGACCGGTGTATAAAGCTTTGAACAATTAATGACAGTATTTTCATAAAAACTTACCCAACTTCCAACTATTTCGCTTGACATGCTTCTTCAAAACTTATTTTCAACGCATCACATGTCACATAACTGTTATTTGATTAATATTCCGTTATCACAAATATTTGGGTAACCAAGCACTATTCTACAATGGCGGCGTAAACAATCGTTGTTAGCTAGTCAACCTCTCCGTATGTAAATACATGGGTAACGTCTATATGCTAACCACTCGTCGACCACCTACCGTCGTTGGTTTTATCGAATGGTATGGTTGCGTTTATTAATAGACTACAAGCGAAATATCTATAAATAGAAACTTTTGCGCCTGCATTTACAAGCGTTCACAGATAAACGAACATTCTTTGATTTAAATTTTGAGAAAATTAAAAACGTTCGATAATGAAAAGGTTTGTTATTATACTTTATTGTAAATGTAAAACAATTAAAATAAATGCCATTGATTGGTTCGACAAGCTTAAGTGCAAACGTTTCGAAGTGGTAGTCGAAAGGATTAGATTAATATATATCGTTATAATGGTAGTCTGGTAGTCTTTCACTTATCATACATTTCACTTTTCGTACATACGTATTAATTCTAAAACTATGTGTTTAAGGATATAAATTCCTCAGTTAACATACCTAGGTCCCCATCAAATATCGAATACCTCGAATATGTCTAAAACTACTCTAGATACACAAGTTTAAAAGTGGTCATCGAGAGGAAAAGATATTGGTAATATAGGGAAATAACTTAGCATTCGAATCATTAAGGATAAACGACGTTTATTCTTCAGTTTATATCTCCTAGTCCCCTAGAACATGTAAAATCTCTATACGTCGAATACTTATTTTCCTACACAAGTAGAGAGGATAATATTTAGACAATGATTGTATAGGTAAAGAGGGTAGTGTGCTTGAACTTACGCATTTGAATTATGAAGGAAAACAACGTTTTTTCTTCAGTTCATATCGTTATACATTGAAATAGGGTAGTGTCCTTTAAGATTGTATAGACAACTACGCATTCAAAATATGAATGATTACAGACGTTTATTCTTAAGTTTGTATCTCCTAGTCACCCTAGAACAATTAAAAACTCAAATACGTCGAAAACCTCTTTCCCTACACAGGTTTCAAAGTGGTTGTCGAGAGGATAAGATTTGATCAGTGGTTACATACGAAAATAGGGTAGTGTCCTTTTAATTGTAGTGTTTCCCCTAGGTTACAAAAAGGGCAGGGCAAGTTGATTTAAAAAAGGGCACAACTCCTTTCAAAGGGGCAATTACATACAATTTCAATTGAAATTTTGCTCGAACAAAAACGGCACTACTTTTTTTCTTGACACTTGTGTCAATTCCAGCAATATAACTTATATCTGACAACTTTATGAATCTTTTAAATAAATTCAGAAAAACATCACATTTATTTTAACCAATTTAAATGACTTACGGATTTCAAACATGTGCCTTCCACTCGTTACATCAAGTGAGATTATTATGCTGTGTTCGTCAGTAATCCCCCTCTTGTTTCTGTATCTAGCTAAACATGTGGTCAGCAGGTGTGTCCCAGGGAAACAAAGGAAGGATCATTAGCTTGTTTAATCATTCTCTTCTTTAGGTTTATTCACTGTTTCTTTTGTCAAATGTTTGTAGTTCTAATATCAAAACAACGATGAGCTCTTCATGCATTAGGATAAGTATCTTATGTAAAATATAATTGCGACGTTATAGATAAGTTCAAATGTACATGTAATTCTGTAAAAGGCCTACATTAAGATTTAGGCTAGCAACAAGGCAGGGCGCTCAGGATAAAGGGCAGGGCGCATGTTGAAAAGGGCAGGGCGTTGCGCCCTGCTAAAATGACTAGGGGAAACACTAAATTGTATAGATAACTATGCATTCGATGATTGAAGTATTAAAGACGTTGAGTCTTCCGTTTATATCTTCAATTCAAAATAAAACATGTAGAAACTTATTTATGTGGAAAATTACTTTTGGTACATAGTTTTCAAAGTGGTCGTCGGGGGGATGAGATATAGACAGTAGTTATAGAGGGAAACAGGGTAGTGTCCTTTAAACTTCTTGAAACAACTACGCAGTCGATAAATGAAGGATTAAACGAAATAATTCATTAGTTAATATCTTTAAGTCTCAATAGAAAATGTAAAATCTAATATATGTGGAAAATTACTTAAGGGATACAGGTTTCAAAGTGGTAATCAAGGGATTACATTTAGACAATCGTTATATAGAGAAACAGGGTAGTGTCCTTTCAAATATGTCAAAAACTTCTTTTCGTACACAAGTTGTCATAGTGGTCGTCGAGAGGAAAGATATCGGTTATATAGGGAAATAACTTAGCATTTGAATTATGAAGGATAAACGACGTTTAAGCTTCAGTTCATATCTCCTAGTCCCCAAGAACATGTAAAATCTCTACACGTCGAATACTTCTTTTCCTACACCAGTTTCAAAGTGGTCGTTGAGAGGATAATATTTAGACAATGGTTATATAGGTAAAGAGGGTAGTGTCCTTTCAACCCTTTAAGGTACTTACGCATTTTAATTATGAAGGAAAAACGACGTTTATTCTTCAGTTCATATCGTTATACATGGAAATAGGGTAGTGTCCTTTAAAATTGTAAAGCTACGCATTTGAAACATGAATAATTAAATACAATTATTCTTCAGTTTACAACTTTTATTCCCAATAAAGAAATGTAAAATAATATATATTACAGGTTTCGAAGTGGTCGTGGAGAGGATGAGATTTGGACAATCGTTGTATAGGGAAAAAGTGAAGTGACTTTTATATCTTTATAGACAACTACGCATTCGAAATATGAAGGATGAAAGGAATAACTTCTTCATTTTTATCTTTAATTCTCAATAAAACATGTACAATCTCAAATGTGTCGAAAACTTCTTTATGTACACAAGTTCAAAAGTGGTTGTGGAAAGGATGAGATTGAGACAATGGTTATACAGGGAAATAGGATGATGTCCTTCAAATCTATAGACAACAATGCAATCCTAATATGACGAATTTCTTCATCACTTTATGTCTCTTAATCGCCTTAGAACAAGTTAACTTTAAAACGTATCATAGGGTTTGTGAATCGTTGGATAAGAAAGAAAACTTTTGCATGGTATTTTGTGATGTATCTAAAGCATTCGATCGTGTTTGGCACAGAGGATTACTCTTAAAATTTGAAAATTATGGAATAAGCGGACAGTTGTTGGGTTGGTTAAGTAGTTGTATAACAAATCGCAGTCAGAGTGTATTTGTCGATGGATCTTTTTCAAAGCTGAGAACTCTTAATGCTGGTGTGCCACAGGGGTCAGTGCTTGGCCCCTTCCTATTCATTGTATTTTTTAATGACATAGCAGATGAATTAGACTGCTTAACGCGTCTATTTGCTGATGATTCGTCTCTTGGATATTCCTCACCTTATTCCTCACCTAATTAACTTGAATTCCAATTTAAGTAAACTTAATATATATGGGGTAAAAAATGGTTAATCAATTATAACCCTGATAAAACTGAAGCTATCTTTTTTTCGCACTCGCACTGTAAATAATCATAAACATCTTGGAGTTGTTCTTTCCAAAAATGGAAAATGGGCTGAACAGATTGAAAGTTTGATACTTAAAGTTTCGAAAATGGTTGCCTCCATGCGCCTTTAGAAATATGTATTGTGTAGAGATAGCCTCAATAAAATTTATGTCATGTTCATTTGGCCACATTTAGAATATGCATGCGAAGTTTGGGAGGGATGTACTTTTGAACAAAAAGGGAAGTTAAAGCAGATACAACTACAAGCAGCGAAAATAGTGACTGGTTTACCTAAATATACATCGACTAGATCTCTTTACTATGAAACAGGTTGGGAAACACTGCAAGAACGAAGGAGAAAATGATGTTCAAAATTCAAAATGAAATGGCCCCTTTATACTTGAACGAATTACTTCCCATGAACGTGGGTTCTAAATCAAATTATAATTTACGCAGCTCGCAAAATATATCAATCCCTTTCTCTAGACTTAAACATTCAAGAGAATCTTTTTTCCCATCTACAATAAGTTAATGGAATAACTTACTAACAAACGTTCGTAACTCGCAAAATATTACTGCGTTTAAATCATCAATATCCAACTTGGGGGCACATGCACCTATGTATTACTCGTACGGTAAAAGAAATCCTAATATAATTCATACCATGTTGCGGTATTCAGTTAGTTGTTTGAACTTTAGTTGTATAGATTTGGTATTAAAACTGATCCTAGTTGTGTATGTGGTAATGTTGTTGAGAACTCATATCATTATTTCTTTGAATGTCCGTTGTGTAAACAACAGAGATTAAAATTCTTGTCACATATTTAGCGCATATGTACATTAGTAGGAATTGCAGTTAATCATAACATTTTGCTAGAAGGAAGTGCAAACCTATCACTATGTCAAAACAAAACTGTATTTAAGTTAGTTCAATCATTCATTAGTGAATCAAAGAGATTTGAACACATGTAAGAACCAATATTCTTTTAAATATGTATCTCTTGTTAACTTTCTGCCATCTGTCTTTAAAATATGTAAATTACCATTATAAACCTCAAGGAGAGGGTATCCTTAGTTGGAGAACTTGTTCCTAATCCTTTTCATGTGAATAAAATATCTTTAAACTAAAAACATGTCGAAAACTTCTCTAGGTCCACAGGTTTCAAAGTGATCGTTGAGAGGATCATTATATATATAAATGGGTATACTCTTTAAGATTGCATAGACAACTAACAATTCTAAATAAATATGAAGGATTAAAGGAAATAATTCATCAGTTTATATCTTAAAGATCTTCAGGAACATGAAAAATCTTACATATTTTGAAAATTCCTTAGGGTAATGAAGTTTCAAACTGGTCGTCAAGGGGATGAGATTTAGAAAATAGTAACACAAGAGGACTTTGTTAGTGTCATTTAACTTAATACGAAAGTAAGCATTAAAGATATTTTTACATAAAACATTAGTTCTTTCGTTAGTTTATACTTTTAAGTCCCCCTCCAGCAAATAATATCTCAAATACGTCAAGATCTACTGTAGGTACACAAGTTTAAAAGTGGCTGTCGAAAGGAGGAGATTTAGAAAAAGCTATTTTAGGAAATCTTTAAGTTATGTTTTATTTTTCATACGAAAGTACCTATTGTAGATATTTCAGGTAAAGGGCATTAGTTCTTCAGTATACACGTTCAAATCCTCCTTCAACAGTAAATATCTAAAATTTGTCGAAAACTACTGTTGTTACTCAAGTTTCAAACTGGTCGTCCAGATGACGAGGTTCAGAAAATAGTTACACGAGGAATATGTTAGTGTCATAAGGTATCATACATATGTATACATTCTAGAAATTTCTGTTCAAGAACAATAGTTCTTTAGTTTACGCTTTTAAACCCCCCTCCGACGTAGAATATATAAAATATGTGGAAAACTGCATAAATTGCATGAGTTGAATTTGTATTGTATGTGGAGATTTGGGCCAAAAGGGGAGGAGAAGAAGAATGTTAGTTTGAAATGATACATAAAATGTTTCATTCATTCTATAGTGTATTTAGTCATTTGAAAGCATATAAATGTAAGTTGTGGATTATATGAATCGCTATATTCAAGACAATTACTTTTGCAGGAAATGCACCTGAATGGTGATATGTTGATTAGACAAACTTATGGTTATTAAATCTTTTGTAACAAGTCATTTCACATATTGACCAAGGACTTACGATACAGTGTTTATAGTAAAAACAACGTA
Organism: Phorcus lineatus; assembly: GCA_921293015.1. NCBI lineage: Eukaryota > Metazoa > Mollusca > Gastropoda > Trochida > Trochidae > Phorcus > Phorcus lineatus. The sequence goes on along the minus strand of OV121086.1, from coordinate 21,115,628 downwards.
CAAAAACGTTATCCATTTCGAAACATACTTTCCCTGACCAAATTTAGAAGAAATATCCAATATCTTCTATACTTTTAGATATGCAGTGCTAACGACAAGTGATTTCTTGATTTGTTATATTTTGCAAATGTCAATGCTTTTAGGTAGCATTATTTCTATTTTGAAACTAAAATTGTCCAACTGATTGTAATAAATTGCTCATTTTAAAAAGGTTGCACGTCTCTTGACATAAAAGGAGAGGTGCAGTGCCTTATTATAAGTGATTGCATGCTCCTCCCATATCATATTAGGATGGATGCAGAGCAAAGTACATGCAAAGAAAAGTTGTATTTCGTACCTTGGATATTACCAGGAATTACATAGGTCAGTGTTGTAAGTCTTGTGTATTATTGTCACTTTTTTGCCTAATAACCTTGTTATATCTAACCAATATTATTAATTGTTATTATTGGTTCAGTAATATCTTTCATGGCAGTTTGTTGATACACCATAGTTTAGCTCATTTTACAAAATATTTTGAAAATTGCATTTACCTTTATTGAAGTCATTTGGCATCATGTATCAGTTTTTGTCAGAATTATGTACAAGTACAGGAGATCAAAGTGTTCACATTGATGACAATGCAACGTATGGCATCACAAAGTCCGGTTACAGTCAACTTTACTGTCGAATCCATGAAGAAATCATTACATACCAAATAAATGCACTTTAAAAAGTTGATACTCTAGTGCTTATAAGGTGTTCAACATTTTAGATACATGACCAGCTACAATTCCTAGTATTTCATATTTCATACAAAACTATATGTAAAGGTACAGATACATCAACATGGCATGCTGTTTTATAATTATTCATATAGAATAGGCCTTAAGTCTTTGCATTTAGGTTAATAATTTCTAATTTATTATCATTATGCTCATAACACGGTAATCGTCAAATACATTTTGTCGTTTAGTTATTTTTCTTACAGACACACCAATGTTGAAATATGTAATGTTTTTTTAAAAAAATGTTTTAAAAAGATAAAAGATATTATCAATGACTATATCTCATCCTCAAAAGGACCTTCTTGATGAGTGTGATCCTTATTGTGGACATGCTTGAGATTTTATATGTTGAATTTGCAGTTACCATGTAAAGATGTGTATGGAAGAATAAACGCTACAACTCTGTATTATCAACAATGTATAACATTGTGGCGATTGAAAGAACGCTACCCCCTATGCCTGTATAACCATTGTCCACTTCTCATCATCTTCATGGCCACTTAATCCTTGTGCAGTAGTTTTTGACAGAATATTGAGTTTGATGGGGATATAAGGATGTGAGGTGATAGAGTAATCACCTTAACCAGAATGTATTAGAAAAGTTACCGATGTATGATGATTGAAACGACACCGAAATATTTCAACATATAACCAATATCTTAATCTCATCTTTTCGACGACCACTTTGAACTTTGGTATATAAAGTATTGTGTAGAATATTAAAGAGTTTCTTTGTCGAAGGGTGACCCAAAGTGTGATTAAAGATGTAATATCCTCCAGCATAACGTTTTCCTGAGAATATGTAATTGTGTACGCTTAGTTAAACGAAATAGACAAAAATAACAGTAGATAACAATAATGTCTTAATCTCATCCTTTCCCTGACCACTTTTAAACTCGTGTATCGTAAGTAGTTTTAGACATGTTTGAGATATTTATGTAAGATGGGGGCTTAACGACGTACACTGTACAAGTTATGATATCAAGCATACAGATTTATAAAGCATACTTTCCTATGAAAAGACAATCAGAATCTCTAAATCTCATCGTTTCGACTACCACTTTGAATCTTATTTATATAAAGTAGTGTCTAATACATGTATATTTAAGATATTTTGTGTTGAAGGGTAATCTAAGGTGTGATTTAAAGATGTCCCCAAGCATTACTATTTAGAAAGTGTACTTGTATATGGTAAGTTAAACGAGATCAAAATATGCCACTATATAACCAATGTCTTAATCTCACCCTCGGGACCACCACTTTGAAATTCGTAGTTTATCGCATATTTGAGAGTTAACATGACAGAGAAGGGCTTAAAGGGCCACAGAGTATCTTGTTGGAGTCAAATATGTCAAACTTCACAAATGCTGTTATTTCATCTAAAAGTAGTGGTTGTTTCAGAAAATCGGAATCCTACTGCTTATTAGTTCAGTCTAGAGTCGCAATTTGTGATCGAAAACCGGACAATGGCGCGCCAATGATTCAAACGTAATTTTGGAAACTAATTTACAGTGTTTAGTCGGTCATTAAACTAATATCCATGTAAATTGGACGAAGAATTTCTATTTCCTAACATTTATATGTCTGTTTTTCGTTAATCATTGTTCACAAGAAAATATGATGATTTTGACATTTCAGAGATAAAGATGCAAGGTAAAACTGATGATTTGAACTTAGCTTAGGACATATGCTATTTTGGCTCGTATTTAAACCACATAAAAATTATAAAACATACTCTGTGTCACTTTAAAGATATAAGCCGATGAATTATTTCTTTAATCGTTCTTCATTACAATGCGTTGTTGTCTTTATAATTTTTAAGGACCTTGTTTCACTAAATAACCATTGTCTCAATATACTTTGAAACCTTTGTACATTAAGTAAGTTTCCACATTTAATTTTTTTTACATGTCATATTGGGAATGAAAGTTATAAACTGAAGAATAAAAGTCTTTAATCCTTCATATTTCGAGTGCGTAGTTGTCTATACAATTTTAAAGGACACCATCCTATTTCCCAATGTAACTCTGGTCTAAATCTTATCTTCTAAGCGACTACTTTTTACCTTGTGTAAGAAAAGAAGTTTTCGACATATTTGTGTTTTTAAATGTTCAAGGGGAAAAGATGATATAAACTGAAGAATAAATGTCTTTAATCTTTAATATAACCATTTTCTAAATCTCATCCTCTCGACGACCACTTTTGAACTTGTGTACCTAACGAAAGTTTTGACATATAAATGATTTATTTTAATTTTTTTTATTTGTTACCATAGGTTACAGAGTTGTGTATGGACGTGTATGGACACAGAAACAACGGCAATTATGAGACATTCAAAATGAAAATATCAATCTGAGTATACCGATTGTTTTACATTATTCCTTTATGACTGGTATCAGTGATTTCCATTTGTTGTTGAAATTTTCCCAATTTGTTGTTTCTTTTGAAAACGTATCTTTCAAAAAGAAAAATTTCCTTCAAAGTCTTCAGATGTTTTTTTTAAATTTTGGATTCATCTTTTTATATTACATAGATTGATATATTTCTTTGTGGAAATAATAATTTGATTTATTAGAGTATTATTATAAAGTGTAACAAACCCAATCAAGTATTTTGAAATCATTATTTTCTTAAAGTTCTTAAAAATTATTCATCCAAAGTTCAGTCCAGAATTTTGAGGTTTCACAACAGTCACAAATATACATGGTCAATGCTCTCAGAAACATCATTGCAAAAACTACATAAATTATGTCGACAAGATTCATTTTTAACAATTCCTGTGTAAATAATTTTGTGCAAAAATCTGTATTGAAAATCAATCAGTTTAACATCTTTCAATCCATATCTATATAATTTAAAAATACTATTCCAGTCAAACTCACAATCTTTAAAAATCGTTTCCCACTTTTTACTCAAATCAAGTTTTGTATTCTTGTAAATCTGCTTATCATTAAAAAATTTTTCATCCTTTTGTAGATTTAAGGATATTTAAATCATATTCATGAATTAGCATGTTTTATTTGGAATTAAAGATGAAACTGAAGTATAGCTATTCCTTTCATCCTTCATATTTGGAATGCGTTGATGATTATACAGATTTTTAAAAACTCTACACTATTTGCACTTTAAAACTAGCCCACTTAAAGAAGTTTTCTTAAAATTGTAGATTTTACATATTTCAGAGGGACTAGGAGATGTAAACTGAAGAATAAACGTCGTTTTTCCTTCATAATTAAAATGCGTAAGTACCTTAAAGGGTTGAAAGGACACTACCCTCTTTACCTATGTAATCATTGTCTAAATATTATCCTCTCCACGACCACTTTGAAACTGGTGTAGGAAAAGAAGTATTCGACGTAAAGAGATTATACATGTTCTTGGGGACTAGGAGATATGAACTGAAGCTTAAACGTCGTTTATCCTTCATAATTCGAATGTTAAGTTATTTCCCTATATAACCAATATCTTTCCTCTCGACGACCACTATGATAACTTGTGTACGAAAAGAAGTTTTTGAAATCTTAATCTCAACTTCTCAACGACCACTTTCAAAGTTGTATTATCAAAGTAGTTTTTGATAAAGTTTAGATATTTTTGTTGGATTGGGACTGAGGGATGTGAAATGAGAGAGTAATCTCCTTGCACAGAATGTTTTAGAATATTGACTTATGTATGATAATTGAAAAAACCGCCGAAACATATCACCAATATCTATAGATCTCATCCTTTCGTTGACCACATAGAAACATGTGTTCATACATTAGTTTTAGATATATTTGAAATATTCTGAAATGAAGAGGACTGATAGTGTAAACTTACGAATTGTTGTGCTTCCGAATGCGTACTTGCTTATGACAAGTTAAACAAAATGAATTAATGCCTCTGTTCAAGAAGTACCCTCATCGCATCTTCTCGATGACCACTTTGAAACTTGTGTACCTAGAGTAGTTTTAGACATATTCGAGGTATTCGATGTTTGATGTGGACCTACATATGTTAACTGAGGAATTTATATCCTATTATCCTTAATCACATAGTTTTAGAATGTATACTTATGTACGAAAAGTTAAACACCACTGAAAGTTTTCCAAATGATTTAAACATATTTTATTCATGAAGAAACGGACTGGGAACGAGTTCTCCAACTTAGGATACCCTCTCCTTATTTTTCCAAATATAAACTAAATCTCATCCTTTCGGCGACCATGTTGAAATATTTGTATTTACATTTCAATGTCAGTCATATTTGATATAATTTATGTTGGAAAGAGACTTAAAGGTGATAAATGGACAGCTAAATGCCCTTAGCAGAAATATTTACAATGTGTACTTGCTTATGACATGTTTAACGAACTCAAATTATTCCTCTATACATGTTCAACATGACATTAAATGTGTTGAGGAGAATTTTGTTACTAATGTTTACTTATGTATGATCAGTAAAAAACTAAAAAACATTTTCCATTTTAACGATATGCATTTATCTAATCCTTTCGACTACAGCTTCTTTCGCTTGTCAAACCAATCAATGCTATTTATTTCAATTGTTTTACATTTACAATAAAGTAGAATAACAAACCTTTTTCATATGAAACGTCTTTGATTTTTCAAAATTTAAATAATAGCATTTTCGTTTATCTGTGAACATTCGCGAACGTTTGTTTATGCAGGCTGAAAAGTTTCTATTTATAAATATTTCGCTTGTAGTCTAATAATAAACGCAACCATACCATTCGATAAAAACGACGAAGGTAGGTGGTCGACGAGTGGATAGTATGTGCTTTACTGGGTCAGGTGGTAACAATAAGACCAATCACGACAGGTGCTTATTATCACGTGATAGCTATCTTCATGCGGAATAGATCGGCAATGTTCGTAAGGACTGCACTTCCTTGTCGTGTTCGTGTCGTCTGCTTACGAAAACTTAGATAGCTTTGCAATGAACAAACGTGCAATTTTAGGTTGATTCAAGCAAGCAAACTGAGGGTAAAAAATGCGACGCTATTTCATTTCATTTAAACAGCATGCATACTTTTTCAAAATGTTACTGAAATAGATACGTTTGAATAGATTATTGAAAAAATACAATATGTGTATACACGTGCAAACTTTAATATTAGGCTGTGTGCTTTGTGCTTTTGAAATGTTTTCATTGACTTCAAAATTTTGAGGATTTGCACATACGCTAAGAGCACTTTTATTAGAGAGTTTTATGATTTTGTTTCAACTAAAGTAAGTCGTCAATATGTTTAACATTTTTAAGCGATTTTTAAGAAACTTTTAAACAATAATTTGTCCTTTTCAGCTTTTCTAGTGATTTGAACGATGTACCGAAATGTGGTTCCTGCAAGAGAGCTGCTTTCTGACAGCTTCAGGTATTCATATGATATATATTTTCCATATACGTTTAATGGATAATGATTTATTTAAACACCTTGACAACTTTTTAAGAATAGGACACTGCTATAGGACTGCAAAACTTAGAGATACAGGACCATGGTTCTGAAAATTAGATTGGCTACCTGTGAAATCTATGTCACCTGGAGAGAATACAATTTATTGATAAGATTTTTAAATGATTAATGTAAAAATGCTTTAGTCAGTGATTTTGAAAGATCTGAGATAAGAAATACAACAAGTTCGAGTGATAGGGTTGGTCTCCTTTCAACAGGTATGAGAAAAGTATATGAAAAAATTGCCTATTCAAATTAGAAATTGTACTTACTGTAAAGGAGATGACCCATTCAAAATTCTGAAATTGAGTAAAAGCCCTTAAAATTTTAAAAGGTGTCTTTCCAAATCACTGTTGAAATGAGATTATGGATATTTGATATAGAACTAACATTTTGTCTATCTTTTCTTTCCATATACTTTTCTCGATTTGAACTTCTTAAAAACCACTGTCTCTTAAGAACTGAAATATCACATATGGATACCTTGGCAATTGAATCATAGATTTGGTGACTCTGTGGACCCCCTGTCAGGGTTTTATTAGGGCCAAAGGGGTCACACACCTTTTTAAAACATTTGCTTTGCATAAGTTATGTTTTTATGGCTAATATTAGGTAACAGTGTCAAGGTTAATAGCTACAAGGTTAGAAAACAATATTTCTGATGAAATATAGTGACTACATTAAAATTTGTTTATTAGTTGTTTTGTGAATGGATTTTACTTATTAACCTTAGGAACTAATAAAAACATAATAAGACAGTGATTTGTTTAAAGTAATAATAAGTAATAAATTTATAGATATGACTTGCCACACAAGGTCTCCTGAGTCCGAGCAGATTTACCAATTCCCTGAATATTTATAGAATAATAGCACAGAAAAGAAATTTGTGTCATGGAAACCCACTGGGCCTTGTCCAATCCAACTTTTGATGCAGGTCTTTGGGATAAAACAATCAGTGCAAAATACCCCCCTGGATGTAAAACTTTACTGAATATGATAAGTTGATTGTAGATATCCAATGGTGTCATAATCTTTTTTGTTTTCGAAACTTATTTTAATGTGAATTTACAATTTTACAAAATGTCTTTTCAAAAGAATATTTATTTGAGCAGCGTTCATCCTACATGGGGTCCCCGGAAAATTTTACCACCCATTTTGCCATTTTGAGAAGTAGGATATTTCTACTATTGTCAAGGATCCCATGTACTCAGAAAAGCCAAAATGACCCCTCAACTGACCACAGAGGAACAGCACTGTCTTGAGAAATTTATTTTTTGATAAATAAATATATATTTCAAAAAGATATTTTTTGTCATATTGCGTTAAAGAGTCACTCCGTGATTTTCATAACATATTATTTACCTTTTATATATACGAGCCTAAATGTCATATGTGGTGATATAAAATAAAAACATCTTAACTTTTCATTTCCAAAAGACATATGTAAAAGTGCAAAGTGGTGTAGATACCATGTCCAATATACATGGATACTAGTTTTATAACCTAACAAACACTATCAACTCCTAACTGCCCACCTGGCTGTTTTAGATAAGTCTCCAAAATTACACGCCACTGTTCGTTTTTTTATCACAATTGCGACGTTCTACCTTCATATTGTCACTGTAAAAAAACAATAAGCTTTAAAATGTGTCTTTTTGGTAACAGTCGATACTTCGCGATCAAAATTGAAATGACACCATTGATTAAGTTTGGCTATATATGACTCCAACAACTCACAGAGTGGCTCTTTAAGTTGTTTTTTCTAAATAAGTCCTATCCATACCCCAATGCCTCAATAGAAAAATGAATAGTGATAGTTAAAAGTTTACTGTAAAAAGGGAATTTTCTCATGTGAGGCTTTCATAATCTCGTCCACTAAGGGGAGGCATTTTTTTAAACAAATACTATGGTAACATGATATTTTCATGACATAATTAGATTCAGGACATGTATTTTAAACTAATACGACCACATTTAGCTATATCTTGATACTTATATAATTTGCATCCAACCTCCATTGGCAGTTTGGGAATATAGATTGTAGATTTGATGACTCTTAAATGATTATACTATCAATACATTTACTAGATTTTTTATGACTATGAAGTTTACCATACACTTCTTATTTTATCAAAACTTAATCAACCAAAGGAAAGTTAAAAAGATTCAAAAGGTAGATTTGCACTTCATTGTCATCATCATCTCTTTTCGTTTATTGTTCTCTATAATTAACAAATATCTAATCATTACCGGTACATTATATATGCAGGGGTCCAGATAAGATGCTTAGCTGCGTAAAATACGCACAGGTAATTCAGATATATACGCATTAAAAATGAAATCAATGAGTGCCAGATACACACAACTTTCCCAAAATATGAGCCATGTATTTGTTTACAGGAGTAGTCATGACTTGTCAAAATATAATTTCTACGTGTCTGATCTTTACATCTCGAATAGTAGTCAACTTGATGCCAACCTGTATGAAAACATAGAGTGCCCATCTTATATTTTCTCAAAAAGAAATAACTAGTTTATTTACAGATTAAACTTGTGGAAAATATAATCAACGACTAACATCGACAAAGATGCTAACTTGGAATGAAGATCTGAAAACGATAAACCTTGACATACTCCTAGTTTTTTCCATGTGGTAATTTTACTCCTCAATTTTGTTTTGAGGAGTGAAATACCCCTAAGTCCAAATAATTATCTGGAGCCCTGATATGTTTTTTTAAAAATCTGATCAGCTTGATGTGTTATCATTTAATTGTTTTTAGCAGTGAACGCCATGATCAAAGGGAAATCTCTCAAGACTCACAACAGTATTCACAGCTTGCATATTCACAACCAGACTTTTCACAAGTCAGTACGCAGGACATGTTCACACAACAGTTTTCAAGTGGATCTCAAAATGAGGTCAGCCTAAAAAAATGTTCAATCCATAGTTATGCAAAGAAATGTACTTATCTGAATCACCCATCTACCCTGCAGACCTGAAATCAGGCTGGTAGATGTTTTATGTCTGGTTTCTTAGGGATGAATAAACAGATACCTAATTTCCTATACAAAATAAAGCCAGTCTCAAGGCATAAGCAGAAATGTTGAGGATAGATTTTTTAAAAATAAAATACTTATGAAAACTTATATCTGTTGTATCTCCATCAAAGTCTAAAGTGAGGATCCAAACAAAAATGCTAATTAAATGAAAATAAAAGAATTACATGTGTTGTTTTTGATAATAAGTGATGCAGTGCAAATGGTCAGGGGTAGGGATAATCAATATTGGAGTTAAATGAGAAAATTACCTTGTATAGAGAAACTAGTAACAAAGTTATCATGAAAGATAAAAAGCTTTGATTTGAGTTATAGAAAAATAGATTCATATGGTCTTTGAAAATGTATTCATATTTCTATTTTAAGGTAAATACCATCCCAAATAGAAAACCCACACTATACGACAAATGGAAAAGCAAAACTTCCACACCTTTCGGAAATATGGGAGCAGAGAAAAGCACTGGACCACTCAACCCTAGTCGTCACAATCTGCCAAGATCAGATTTAAGTTTTCAACAACAACTACAAATCAATAAAGTCAAAGCCAAGGAAAGAGATGATAGGTTTGTAATGTATATATTACTATAAGATAGGATTATTTTAACAATTCTTGGCCCATCAGGCCATTATGGCATACACTGTTGTTTGGTGTCTTTTTTAACATTAGTATCAATTCATTTTTAAGAAATACGGGTATTTTTCATCAAGAATGGTTGCCTCCCTCAACTCAAACATTGTGGGAAGTTTCTTTGCAAACTTTGGTACTGTATACTGTATTTGCCTAATCTGAATTTTGTACTGTGAATTTACTAACTATTTATAAATAGGTCATAAATGTAATATACTGAAAGTTCTTTGATTCATTAATATGCTAAAAGATGACACTTGCCTTTGGCAAAACAACATCGAAAAATGTTTTGCAGATAGTTTTTATTGCAATATTTTGTTCGTTGAAACAAGAAGAGCGCCTATCTAAATAAAAAGTAAGTCAGGATTCTATGACTTGAGAATGGATTTGATGCTTAACATTATAGACATGAATATTAAGATTATGTCGTCAATATTGATGAAAAAAAATATATTGATAATCTGTTTACAATTTGCAAGAAAGGCTATCCTTTTTGTTGCACTACTATGTTTTATTTATTGATAAAATTGTTTCTTTTAGAGATTTTCTTCAGCAAGTAGTAAATACTGTTCAAGATGCCACAAAAGAGGTAAGAAAAGACAATACATTTTATATGAATTTTGAAAATATCATAAAGCTGTTAAGTTGACTGAAATCAGCCAGAAGAAATTTCTGAATTTATGGCAACATTGTTTCACATTTTCTTGTCATATAATTATTTCAAACCATGTACATCACTGACTGTGACATCATGTGTTATTGAAAAAAACCAACTGTAATCAACCAGGTGCAATTATCATTCATTCAAGATATATGTTCATTGGCAAATTAGCTACCCCGTCTATCAGATTGTTTTTGGTGTTCCACCGTTGCCGCCGCAATTGATTTTAGCTATAACCTTTTCCAATTAGGGTTTTCATAACTCATATTACTTCTTGCTTAAAGTCATAGTCTCATTTTTGCAAGGCAAATTGTAATAAATGCCGGAGAAATAGTTCACCACTCACAGAAATCTTTCCCCTGACGTTTGCAACAATTTTCAGAACTCTGCAGGCATTCTAGCCCTCAATAAGGAAGTTCAAACTACCCTACCCTACCCGAATATTATGTTTTTTGCGAGCGTTAGTCCTTACCACGTCATTTCGCTAAGGGCGTGACGAAGAACACATAAAATTTCCCAGCTGAATATCCAATGAAAATAGCTAATAGCTTACGCTTTTTCAAATACAGAAATAACAAAAAGGTGGTAAACTCAGTGAAGAATGCGTCTGTCATAAGTATCGGCGCTGCGATGACTAGATTTCCGGTGTTTCGTACTCGCGATGGGATTGCACTTGATTCGGTATGTCATCGGTCTGAAACGGCATACGCCAATACGCTCCTTCATCCAAAACTGTAAAACGGGCAAAAAAATGAAAATCTTTGCAAATGCGACAGGAAATATTTGTGTTAGTGGTCAGATTTTGTTCGTGAAGAATAATTAGTTCAGTTTAGTTGCCTTACAAAAATGAGACTATGACTTTAAACCTGGGAGGGAGCATGTTTTGACATGCTCAGATTGAAAGTCAAAGGTCAAGGTTGCGATTTATGAAATCCATAAAAAAAATCCTTATAGACAGGTTAACTTGAAAAGTTTTGGTGCTATGAACCATTTGCTTGGTAAATATCAGCTGTGGAGGAGTACCAAAATCAAAAAGTTTTTCCCTTCAATTGGTCAAAGTTCAATGTAACAGTAAGGTCAAAACTTATTTATATGGTTTTTAAAAAAAAGCTTTATTGATTATTAACACTTTTGATCATTCCGTAATTTTTATAAATAGTCATTGAAAAGTGATCATAGATTGTCTGACTTTAAATGTCAAAGTTCAAAGTCACACGATATTGGTTATGGCATCGTTGACCATTTAATCAAATTTTAAAACAAGAAATAGGTATTGAGAATTAATCCCTGGAAATTCTTTTGATGTTCCTGTTCAAAGTTAATGGTCAAAGTTGGGAGTTATGAAAGCCATTAAAAAAGCTTTGTAAAACGGTAGCTTGAAAGTTTTGGTGCTCTAAGGCTCTTACTTTGTATATATCATCTAGGAAGTACAAATATTTGGAAAGGTTTTCACTACAACTGGTCAAAGGCAAAGGTCACAGCGAGGTCACAACGTATACATGGTTTTGATAAAACACTTTATTTTAATTATTAACACTATTGATCATTATATGATTGTCATAGTCAGTGAAAAGTGATTAGGCTACTGATTGTGTGACCTGGAAATGTTCAAAGTCAAGATCAAAGTAACAAGTTCTGAAATCACTAAAAAAAATCAAAATTGTGTAAATTCACCCCAAAGAAATCATGACATACAAATGTTAAAGTGGCTGTGAAGAAGCTGGAATAGGGGAAGGCAGCACCCTTTGCCACATGGCTGCTCTGCTTTTGTGATGTTTCGCAAACCTCAAAATAACAATATGTTCTGTTGAGGATGTTACTTGGCTTTGTCCGAAAGCTATTTGTTTTGCTGAGCTTTGTCTCATGAGCGCATTTAGAATTAACCCTTGTAGAACTTACAGAAAAAACTTGCACTAACTACCATGGGGTCTACAAAGACCTCAGAGAGTGTCTGGCACAGTTGGCACCAAAGGTTAACTCCACATTTTGCCAAAATTTTACTTAGCTGTATTTTTATTGATATTTTGAAATGATCCTGAACATGAAATTTCAACAAACAAAAATATTATTTTTATCATTTAATGGGTTTCTTTGAAACCCAATATTTTGTTTAAAAATTTTTTTTGTGGAAAATCAAATTGTTTTATTGTAATTGAAATGAAAATTTATTATAAAAAATGTGAAGGAATAATGATGATATGATGCAGGTTAGACTGACCTTAAACTCTGTGAAGGAAAGGCTGGAACACTTTGGGGATATTTCTCAGCAGAACCTGAAGCAAGCTATATCTTCCTGTAAGTACTTTTATGTGAGACACAAAACTTGTAAAGACAAGATTACTTTTAAAATATTTATTTTTTAGTAACCCTGATTAAGTCTGGGCTGCTATTAGTATTTGTCCAGTTTCTGCTGCATGTTGTGTTTAGCCATAACTTTTTTCCTCTTAGGTTTTCAGAACTCATGTACATAACTTCTTACTTATACCAGATGGGAAATGTTTTGATATGCTCACATTAAAATGACATGAAATTCATTAAAAAAAAACTTGTTAACACAAGAACATGAAAAGTTTTTGTGATATGATGGTCTTATTTAATATGTATCAACTATGGAAAAGTAAGTACTTCAAGATTTGAAAGGTTTTTGTTACAATTGGTCAAGATCAAAACGAGTCATGTCATGAATGGTGTGCAAACATGCTTCATTTTAGCTATTAATGCTTTTAATCATTTCATGATTGTTATAGTGAATGAAAGATAATCATAGATTTGTGATGTTCAATATCAGATTTTTAAATCAGAAATAGTTTTTGGAGAACTTAATTATTAATTGATTATACCCCTGTGAATTCTTTCGACATGTTCACATTCATGATCAAAGCTCAAAGTTCTGAAAACACTAGAAAATCATGATAAAAGGCACCCCAATGAGGTCATGACAGCCAAATGCTACCAGTTGTAAGTGCAATTTATTTACTTTAATGTTAATGTCCATTTTTAAATGACCGGAAGACAAAATCCTTACATTTGGGGCTCATCTAGTCTGCGATGAATTTAGGTGACATTGTGAATTATTAGGGTTTTGTTTGATTGGCTTCTTGAAATATAATCACATCTATGTAATTCATTCCTAGTTTCATACTATCAGTTTTAGATGACCTAAGCAAGCAACAAGAAAGAATTTTGAATGCAGTCCAAGAAAAGGAAAGCAGCACAACAAATTATCATGATCTGGAAAAGGAACTTGCTGTGGTAATGCCAAATTGTCCTAACAAAGTCACTGTACACAGAATAAGGATTAGACTTTGATTTAAAAATTACCTTGTAAAAGCTATCAGAAAACTCAACTCACACAATTTGGGGAAATGTGGCAACGCCTATCTGGTGGAAGTGTAGGCCAAGCTTGGAAAGATCATCAGTCCTTAAAGACGTTCCGAACGTTTGTCAGTGCGCATCTTTTTGCGCATCCGAAAAAGTGCCGCTAACATTTTGAGAAAACTAAAGTTGCGTAAACATTGTAGAAAAAATGTCACTGACGCTTTATCGATGTTCGGAAAATAAGGACATTTTTACTGTGGACTGCTTAGTTGTCTATTATTGATCCATGTACATGTAAGTCATATATTTTAAGAATCATATGCATTGGTCATAATCAGCAGTGATGTTTTGACACAAATGTTCACTGAACGTGAATTGGCAATCTGTTGTTTCATAGCTTGTAACTAAATTGTGGTTTTCTAAAATGTACTCCAATTATTATTTTTGAAACAGAAAATGTCACTGATAACATTTGTGTGTTTACATTCTGCATAAAACTGATTGTTGATGAACTAATACAAGTTATCCGTTGCAGTCAATTTGTTGAACATTGTTGCAGTGACGTCATTGACACACAATGTACGGAAAATAGACTGTGCATGGAAAGTCCTCGTCATTTTTCACAATATATTACTATTAACGGAACTTTTATGCATTGAAATATATTTATCCATCTTGAAAATGATGTAACTTGTAGAATAATTTGAATGGAATATTAAGTTACCTTCATTAGGCCGTAAGCAGTTGCGGTTTTGGTAAGTAAAATCTCATTTCGAATAGCTTTTTTGCTGGAACATAAACAAATGTAAATAAACCGTTGCATTGTCATCTCAAACAATAAATAGAAATTCATAATAAAGAATAGAAATAGAACTCATAAGCAATCTTTTTTGGAAAAGTTCTAGATAGATGTTTAAATGCAAGTCAAAACGGTCATTGAGACAAAATGAGTATTTTAAAAATCGGGAATGTATTTCGGTTTGGCTGCATTTATTTTGCAAAATATATGAGCGGTAATTTTCAATCATGTACACACTTACAATTGTGGGAAAACATTTATAAACATATCATTCACTGTAACATTTACCAATCAAGTGAAATTAATTACCTTGGTAAAAATATATTTGACCGAAGTCAAAAGTCAAAAAGAAATTGAAAATATGTCCGTGGTGTGCTCGGTTCATGAAGTAAATCAAATTGATATGATTTTACATTCATCCTGGAGATAACAAAGTTATTTGTTATCAACTCAAGAGTATGACTTAAATATGAACCTAAGCACCAAATGCTTCCCGAACCGGGCCGACTTGATTGAGGTCTATTCCTCATCGTATTAGCTTCGCCAACTTGTGGCGCTTGGATGTGGTGTTCTTTATCGCGCAATAAATAGATCTTTGAGAGGAAGTTTTGAGGTTAAATCTTAATATTTTGTGATGTTTTTTTTTTACGTGCCTTCAATCCACCTAATTATCCCACTATCTGGACCATTCATCTAGCCCCAGTACACTCAAATGCAGTTTGAAAAACTCAAATCATTCACAAATAGAAAACATTTGTCATATTTAAAAGGTGTGTTTTAAAAAATTGCTTGTGGATACTAATACTTTGTTCACACATGGATTTGACCAAGAGGTCATAAATGTCTTTTGACACTTCAAATATTTCATAACACTGACCTTAGGATTTCATGAAATACTTTGAAAAGGGATAAACTGTGTACTTCAAACCATTATCATGAATTTTCATTCAAGAGAAATAAAGAGTTACCTCTCCTTATGAGCTTTTTCATAAGTAATTCTAACTTCAGCTTCAATTATCTAGGGAAATTGGCCCGTGACATATCTTTTTTCTTTCAAATTATTTCTTTGCAATATGTTTTCTTCTATTTAAAACATATTTGAACTATTTTTCATTTATTTTTATTACTGAAGCTACTTTTGTAGCGATCATCATTGAACTTGTATCTTAATATTGGCAGATAAGTTACAAAACTCAAAAAAGGAAATACAAGAAATAACTTTTTTTATTACATTATCATCTCATTGGAAAAAAGTCAACTGAACTCTAAATGTTTTTATTTTTTTTGTTTTTAAGATTAAATTAGCAAAATTGGTCTTTTCCCAATTTTTAAAAATATTTAGCTTTCACCTTGCAAATTTACAGCAATTTTTAATTTGTTAATGTGGTACGAACCTCTTTAAAGGCAGGTGCCTATGTAGCACATTTGGTGTCGCTTTGACCCTTAATAGAGGCTACTATCTAAAAACCTACTTATTACCTCTGATAAAAGGGAACAGCCCATAAAATTTGCTTCTTGAGGCAATTGAAAAAGCCTATCTATTCTATGAATTTTTCTTCATGTCTTTAGGTTTGTTGGGATTCAGATGGTAGATCTTGTAGCCAAATAACTGAAATCAGAAGCAACATTTTTCAGACTTCCTCAAATTAAAAGATTTAATTTATGTAGATTACCTTGGAACCCTAAACAGTAGACACACCTATTCATTCATTCATTCTTAAATCTGTATATATTACAGAAAGAAGCAAAAATCAAGGTTTTAGAGAGGACAATCGAGGAATACAAGAGAGAAACACCAGAGAAGATCATCAATGCTCTGCAGAAACAAATGAGTTCTCCACAAAGAAAAGTTGATGACAAACTTGCTGAGTTGTTAGAAACAATGCAGGATAACCA
The DNA here is from genome assembly GCA_921293015.1 of Phorcus lineatus. Lineage (NCBI taxonomy): Eukaryota > Metazoa > Mollusca > Gastropoda > Trochida > Trochidae > Phorcus > Phorcus lineatus. Next base: position 21,099,049 of record OV121086.1, on the reverse strand, counting down.
TGAGCAGTATGTCCGTCAGATCCAGGAACAGAAACAACAGTTAGAGCAGCAGCAGCAACTCTACTCAGATCTGAGGAAGGCTGAGCAAACTCAGGTCAAGGACTCAGAGAAAAGGTTGATTATTTTCTGATTGGTCATTTTATTCCTGTGACTTAAAGGTATGGTTTTACACAACCATGCAACAAATATATTTCATTGTTTACATCTTATTCAAACATCTTGTTGAAGCAAACAATGTGGCTATCTTTTAAAAAGGGCAACATTATAGATATATGATCTTAACTATTAACCAATTACTGAAATTGTACATTTGGAAATTTTCAATTGTATGGAGGATAAGTTTTGTTGGTTGATTTAAACACATTTTATTTAATGTCAATATTTTTTAGAAGAGATATATGCAATACACTTTTGTTTTAAGATTTTGAGGTCTGCAATTATGTATCTCTAATATTATTGTGATGTGTAACTTTTAGATTGATCAATGAATTATCAAGTCTACGAAAAGATATCAAGAAAAAGGAAAACACCTGTCTTCAAGATATCCTTGACCAGCTAAAATATGCACAAGAAGTACAGATTGAAGAGCTCGAGAAGCATGTCACTGGTTTGATGGATGGGTCAACACAAACTACAAAAAGTAGCTTCTTGAAAGATGAAAGAGCCCTCAAGAAGGAGATGCAGGAGCTGATGAAGAAACACTGGGATGGTGTGGAGAGGATGGTTGAGGTTCAGTTCAAGAAACATCTACAACTCCAGGAGCAGCAGCTTTCTGAGGCTGTCAACAAGATAAAAGAAAAAGAAGGCAAAGATGATCAAATTGAAAGTTTCTTAACGCTTCCGCAATTTGAAGATAAGATGGACCACTATCATGAGGATTTCAAGAAACGAGTAGAATCTCTACATGAAAGACATCATCAGGAGATAAAACTCTTGAAGACAGAAATGTTATCAAAGCAATTAAAAAAACATAAACCTTCTCAGTCTGAAATTCCATCTAAAGATTGCCAAATATCTGAAGAAAAATGTCCATTGGATGAATTAGAAAACAACAAAGCCGATGGACAACAGAGTCAGAATGTTCACATAGCCTGTAGTGACATTACAGCTTGGAGACAAAAATCAGATATTGTTTCTCCCTTAACTGCCAATTACAGAAAGCTGAATACAAGGTCATTTTTCTCAAAAAATGCTTTCTCTCCTGTCACAACTGTACCTGAACAAAGAAAATGTCAACAAATGAAGGGCATATCAATTATGGAAGAGCACCAACAATCCCCATTAGATAATACTCATACCCAACACGTTCCAAAAGCAAATAAGAGAAAGAAGCAAAGAAAAAGATCAAGATTTTCAAAACCAAAAAAAACAAAATCACATGTCAAAAAAATTTCTTTAGAAGCTAAAGATATTTCCCAAACAACTGAATCAGCTATCACTTCCTGTATTGAACATGAACAATCAGCACCAAATAGAAATGAAATGCCCATCAATTCTGTATCAAACTCTCAAGCTTTGATATCTAGACCAAGGAACAAGATAGATTTAACCAAGTCTTTGACAAACAACAAAAACATGTCAGTTTATGACTTCAGAGATGACAATCTTACCAATCAAATTTCTTCCAAGAACCTACCTTTCTTTGGAAGCAGTACACAGAGATACAGCTACAACTCCAAGAAGGAGCTGATGACTGTTAACACAAGGTAGAGTATATTTAAAACAAGACTGAAAATCATTTGTCAGTTGTGATTGCTTTTTAGTGGCAACCATCTTTATGACAACATTGCTTTAAGGGATATCAGAACACCATCTAAAGGGACAAAGCATTGCTCTGAAAAGTTGTTTTATTGATGCAATCTATGAGGATGTACTGATTGAAACAAAGTCTGTTAACTGTTGGACAAGCTGTTAGTGAGGTCATACTAACAACTGTTGAGATTCAGAAGGTGTGGGTCCATATCCTGCAAGGGGCTTTTCCAAAAACATTACAAGAATTTGTACTTTAGCAGATAGTGTAATCCCAGATAACAACCAACATACCAAATATAGTATTTTTCCTTAATTGTAAGGTAATATGAGTTAAAATGATGGACCTCTCTAACTGACATTTTTCACTGTCAGTTAGGTTAGCATGTCCCTGTATTTCAAATTATTAATATTAGTTAAAAGGTATATCTTTATTTCGTTTTTTCCAGCCAAACAGTCACTTTTCCACGTCAATCTGAATCACCTTCTCCAGATGTGAGTTTCTCCTGTAATGTAACTGTGAGTCATTTGACACATGTTTACCCTATTTTCTACCTAGACCGTATGGTTTGGCAACTTGACCAATTCCAGGAAAAGTATGCGAATACAGGGGGAAAAAGGACAATACAGAACAAACCGGACCAAGGACAAATACTCAGAAATTATTGGAAAAGATTAAACTATTGCTGAAAAAAGTTATGCTAGTATACCAATCTCAGTCATAATTCAAAGTTTGATGATAGTGAACTCTATAGAATGGTGCCATTTTTAAATAGAATTGTCTTAAATCAATAAAATATTAATGATGATGTCGGTAATTGACAACTTACATATATCCTCAGTACATTGTACAGGCTTTCAAATTTGTTTCATGCCAATACAATAGACCTGTACAATATGATAATATTATGAACAACTTCTTATAATATATAACATATATAAATGACATAAATAGATAATTATCATCCATGTGGTTGCAAAAGCATATTAACTGTATTGTGGTTCTCTCTATCCCAAATCAGAGTATGAGTAGAGACTCTTCCCCATCACTGTCCATCACTGAGATGGTTGTCAAGAGGAGGATCAAGTGTAACAAGAGATCACCAAACCTTGATTTCAACCAGATTAACCCAAGTCAGTTTTAGTAGCTGCATATTTTTATATACTGGTATTTATTTAAAAAATTGGCAAATTAAACATTATTGCTAGAATATGAACAGTCACAATTACTGCTAGATAAGTAAACTAACCTCTGGAGTGAGTAGCCTTATTCCTGACGCCAGGAGAGGTGTATAGAGCAGAAGAATAAATATTTCAATATTTGAAAAATGTAAAATGTTATCTCAATAAGGACCAAAGGGTTCATAACTTGTTAGATATCTTCAGAACTGGAATTCAAATTTGCAGATTTCAAGCAACCTTTATTGTCAAAATATGAAAAGAAGAGACAATGAAATATGTTAACAAATTTTTTGTATTAAAGAGAAATAAAAAAGTAAAAAATGCTGTCCCAAACTGCCCCATTCCGGGGTACATTGGGATCGACCCAGGGCACATTGGGACAATATCCATATCGGTTATTAAAAATACGTCACTTCCAATAAATATAGGTTCCATGTGTCCATCTTAGATGCTTGTATCTGGTGGTGCCATCATCCAATGTGTCATCTTGGGTTGTTTTAAGGTTCAATTTGTGCATCTTAGGTGCTTGTAACTGATGGTCCTATGTATGGGACATCATGGGTGCTTCTGGTGGCCCATGTGTGGAACATCATGGGTGCTTGCAACTGAGGTCCAAGTTGCAGTCGTTTCTGGTCTATTTGTAAGAAAATAAGGCAGAAGTTCTTCTTCCTCAAACACATTTCATTCCAGTGATTGATATATGGCATTAATACTCATTATATTTATTAAAGAAATGTCCTGACTCCTAAGTATTACACCTGGGATATACTGTTCCTAGTAATTCTGCGACATAAAAAGTTGTTATGGTGAGGGTTAATTGACAAGCATCTTTGTCCTTATTGTAGAATTTATTCAAGGGACTGTACACATTCTGTCAAGAGGCTTTATTTTTTGGCTGCAATGGGATACGCGGCTCTGGTTGTTGTCGAGCAGAAGCAGCAGCTACAATTTGCGTGGTCAACAGAGTGTGTTCTGTCACAAATGATAGATTTTGAAGATTTATATTTTTTAGCGGTATCCAGAGTTTTGCGCAATTATTCTTGTCGCATCACTCCGGAAGTGCTAGGTTTTTTAGGTTTTTTATGTGTTAAAAGTTTGGTTTTCAAGGCATTGCATGCCAACCTCTAGATCCCCATGGTGTAAGTGCAATATCAAATATGTAATAATAATCTATTTTTATACTTTTGAATATATCATCAAAACTTCATGTAAATTTCATCATAAATTGTTTGGAATTTCATGCCATGTGCTTTTACAATGTAAACAAAGCTCTCGTAAAATCTCTTAGAAGGCTTAATTGTTGGATAGAAAAAATATGTGTTAGTTTTTCAAATATGGTTCAGACTGTAATATTTTGGGATTTAGTTCTATAAATGTGTGTTGAAATGGTATCATTTAACAAGTGTTATATTCCGAAATATAAGTAATTTTTGTTTCTGTTAATTTACAACATGATGTCAACGGTACCCTCGGCACCGCTGTGCCAAAACTAATAAAAGCTTACAACACAGAGTGGTCAAGCCACTTACTGAAAACTTTTGTGGTCATTAATCCATTAAAGTGGCCAGTTCCTCCAGAACCAGCAGGAGCCCCAAGTTAGCAGAAATTCTTGAAATGCACTTTGAAGTTATTAATACCTCTAATTTATTATTATCATTTATTACTTATTACGATTTTAAGTATTTCATACAGACAAAAAAAAAAGAGTATGGTCTTCAGAAAGAGTTATTATGATTTGACCATTTGGACAATGTCAAAATGTACCGGTGCACATTGAGACATTGTACCAATCTACCCCATTAGCACTGTCCCAAACTGCCCCAATGACCAATAAAAGGGTCCCATGTCTCCACATTGGAAGATTGAAATATCATGTCAGGTAATTACTTGTTAGAAGTAAACATGATGACAGAATTCTCCAAAACAATAGGTATCAACTAGGTTCTGTTAATCATCAGATCATAATTACTAAGATGCTAAAATTTTACTCCAACTATAGAAATTAGAATATTACTTTCCAATGAACGAACTACACCACATTTCCAGCCATCAGCATCATTTGTCGCATGGTGTATGATGTCACTACATGTGATATTGACAGTTTCTTTCTCCTTCTTTTGAATCACTAGATATCTATGGTGTACAAATCTACCCCATGTCCTAAACTGCCCCGGTCTCCCCTACCATGACAAGAAGCATGAGCTGCCACCACAGGTGATTTCTTGGGGTCATAGAGAAATAGCACATCTGATGTTGATTAGAGGTTGCACTTGTACAGAGGAACACACAGAGTACACATGTTTGGAATTAACTTCCAATAGTGATTAATACAATGAATGCTGATCTGTAAGATTAGTTGGAAAATGAGTATCTTAGATTGCCTTTACTTTAGCTTGTGTTGGATGAATTCCTTCATTATCAAGCCTGAAACCAACTTATCCATTGATGGTTCTCATTTATTCTATGAGAATCCAAATGTTTGAAAACATTGTCAATGTTTGTCAAATGATGATTGTCATTTTTTGTGTGTGAGTGACTCAGAGGGTGGGAGACTCTGCAGTACCTTTCAGTACTAGATCAATATCTTTATTGAAAGTGCTGGTGCAGACACCACCCAAAATGGCAATCAAGTGCACTGGTAAAGTCCTCTTTGTGTGTTGATAATGACATATTTCCATGATTTGTTATCGACTAGAACCATAAAGTAAGCATGAGATAAGTCCAAACTTTTGAACCACCATTCAAATTGTTCAGTAGATCTTCAGGCAGTTAGAGAGGATATACTTCTAAATCTAAGCGAGTCCTATTAAAATCGACCGTGTTCCAATGAATAAAAGTTTTATGAATTTAATTCTAGCGCGATTCAAATTCATTCTATCAGACATCCTGCTAAATCAGCATATATGACTCTGCTCAGTTCCATCCTATTACCCTGATCTTAATAATAATAATGCCATGAGAGTGTTAAAGATGCAGAAAACATTACAGATTCTAATGTAATCCTGGAAATGTGGAAAAGATCAGAGGTTGTTCCAGTACCAAAGAACACAAATTATACTATATACCCTCTTTTATCATTGTTTACTTGAGAGCATATTACCTTTTTCTTTCTAATGTCGGTATGGTTCCTTATCTATTGTTAACAAGTCTCGCTTGGAAGAAGTTGTTCAAATTGCTGGAAAGATTGCCGGAGTTTTTTTTACAAATTTCTCATAATTTTATGAAAAAAGAGTTTTGAAATTATTCCTCAAGATGTTGTCAGATCCTGATCATGTCTTATACACGGAGTTTGTTAAGCTTCTTTCAGGCAGAAGATTTTTATTGCCCCATTATAAAACCAATAGAGGTAGAAGTACATTCATTCCTTAAATTCCTTTCAGCGTTCATCTTTTAAATTCATCTTGAATTAATGAAATATGTTTATGTTTTACATGTAACCTGTGTTGCCTTTCCTGTATGTTCAAGCTCTGTAATGATTTAAACTGAATTCCTTTCATATTATTATTATTTTAATTTTATTAGTATTATTATTAATCTCTTTTAAAAGCCTTGTATTGCTAGGTATCTAACCAGCCAATGAGATGACTCACATCGCACAACCCAGATGGAAAAATCTATTAAGTAGGATCTATCAAGGCCTGAAAGCAGCCTATTGCTTATTCCAACTTATTCCTCATGAGTCACTTACACCAATCTCTTCTGTCTTCTGTATTACAGATTAGGGTATAGTTGCTTATCAGCTCCTGCCGCTTTAGCTCTGAGGGCACCAAATAAAGTGCACCCCATTGTGATTGTAATATACCAGAAATCTAGTAATTTCATAGCCGAAACTTATGACAGACTAATTATTCATTGAGTTTATCACTTAATTATGCTCTTTCTGTAATTGTAAAAGGTAAGCATTAATTCTTCATTGCATATTCAGTTGGGAAATTTCATGTATTCTACGTCTACGTTTTTTGCAAAAAGATGTGGTAAACACAGTTGTATGACAATGGAAATGGGTAGGGTGTTTTGAATTGCAATATTGAGGTCTAAAAATGCAGGCAAAACTCTGAAAATTGTTGCAACTTGTAGAAGGATGTTGTTCCCTTTCATGCATGACAACTCTGGTAATAGCATAGAAACAAGCATTTCTGACGTACTGAGTTCCATTAAAGATGCCATCAAAAGCCCATGGACTAGGATGGAAAACCCAGTGTTTCATCCAGGATTTACTACAAGTGGGGGATATCCCCCCCTACATTCATGAAAGTGGGGGAGTACCTACAACCTCTCAACTTTTTTGATGCCGATTCCAAAGCATGATCGTCAGTCGATGTCAAAGAAGAGTTTTCATTTATGTCATTATCACTTTCGGTTTCAGTCAGTTACCTCTATCTCAGTCTCTTCTGAATTTTCAATGGTATAATCATTTTCAGGAGCTGTGAAAAAAAGTCGGTTATTCGTTTAGGTCTCGGCTTTGACTTATGGCTTTGACTTGGCTTATCGCTAGCAGACGCTTGCATCGAGAAAACACTGGCGGAAATGAAAACTGCGCATGTCTGAACAATCGGAATTTAGTATTTGATCTATGATCCTCGTAAATAACATTACAGCAAACCTGTTACGTGAGGTGAGGTGAGTTGTTGTTTAACGCCGCTTTCAAGATTATTTCACTTATATCGCGGCTGCTAGTATTATTGCAGGGAGAAAGCCCGCAACACCGTTGTGGCTATGCATTGCGGTGAAACCTGCGAGCATCGGCTGGAACTAGCGAACCATGGGTGGTACTGCACGGGGAAAAAATCGATGTTTAGGGATTGATATTACGGAAACTTACGAAGATCTGTTATCTAAACAGGAAGTTATTTCAGTTCGTCTGATAACTAAATCAAGACTTTTCAATCGCGATTTTGGTAATCAATATAGCTATAATAAAGTATCTTTAGGTAGGTACCGCACAGGATTTGCAATTTGCGTGAAATAATGTTTATTTGCGCGATTTCTCCCCCACTATGAATGTAAAAGTGCGTGACTGATTAACTAATTAGCGAGAATCCCGCAACCGCACACTCTGGATGAAACACTGAAACCCCATTTGAGGAGATCGAACTCCTTAGAGTTCAAATTGTGAAAGGCGTTCTTAACAACTGAAGAGTGTAGAAGTTGTTAAGCAAGCTTGAAGCAAGGCTAAGCTGTCGCCTTCAACAACCACCTCCGTCAAAGAGCATATGCCTCCCATGCCTTCTGTCGGCCAAGTGGATTGTGGTGGTCAACAGGTCCTGTGATCAGATCAGATCTAATGGCTCACATTAGATAGCCTCCGCTAGGTGTTGTTGCGCACAGACTGAAAGGATTTGAGATGTCGGATCCTTTGAACCCCTGGGGAGATGTGGCTTCTGACCATCGACAGACTTCTGTCTTGTGCCTCTGTCAAGGGTAGCCCAAAGATGTTGCTCTCCAGGCTTTGCATAATCTTAGAAAAATTTCTACAGATTTAGGACTGAAACATTTGAACATAATAGTGCTAAAATGTGTCGAGTTATGTTACATTCCAATATTCCATAAGGGCCCGAGTTAGGAGCTGCACAAAAAGTGCTGTTATGATGGACCCGCTGATCACTATATTATATACCTGACTAGTTTGTAGTGGGGGAATCATCTAACTCCAAGTGTAGCGAGGAATTTATGAAGCTATTGGTGTCTTGAATTTATAAGTGAGGTAAGTTCATCAAGGGGAGGTAACTTGGGGAAGAAAAACACAATGCCCATACCACAAAAATATTATTTATTTTATTCTTCTGCTATGTACATCTCTCCTAGGGCTTGAATAAGACAACCTAATCCAGAAAGATCTTACACAATTATTGAGCCAAATTTCCTATATAATGAGTTCACATTCGGGATGTATTCAGACTACCAATTGACACATCATGATTCCCAAATTTAACATGTCATCTTTCATACTTTTTATGTTGCTGGATGTTGCTAAAGTGTCAGCGATTGATGATTACAATGTCTATGCATGTTGATTTGATACAAATACAAGGGAGAATGCTATTAATTGTCCCAGCAGGTGGATTTCAGAAAATTGGTCTGGATACACAGTTCCCTGCGTATGATATACTAAGCACACCAACCATCAACACTGTTGGCAAACCAAAGCCCTTCTGGAATTACAAGGACAATATCGTGAGTCGACTTCCTTTTTTTAAAAGTATAATTATGTCATTTCCACTTTAAATTGATAAATATGTAAGGAAAAAATAATTATTTTGACTGATATGAGATTTTATTTCAGCTACAGCCTAAAACTGTGCGGAGAGGAACTGAGAAGAGGAGACTTTGTGACGTCAGTTTGAACAACAACATTTTGCAGTGCATTCAAAATCAAAGTAAACGAATATGCCATTAAATCATTACTTGATGTCAACAGCATAATGTAGAGCTTGCTGCTTTTAATGAGAGGATATTCTGACCAATGCAACTCAATGACTTGAAATCATATTTCATATTATCTCTCAATATTACAAGTTATTCATTAAAATGACTTTAATTTCTCAGGATACAAGCGTTATTTTTTAGCTTGTTACACTGCTGTTGCAGGTGAATGACTGATTTTTTGCAGAAAATTGGAAGACTTAAATTGATTGTCACTATTATTGTTCAATGGTATTTCTATTAATAAGAAATCATTGTAGGTATCATCAGCGAACCCTTTGATTATTTTTTAAATCTCCCCAAGGCTCAGGCATGGAATAATAAATGTAACCAGTGAAAGATAATGTCATTCTCTGTCACCCATTATCCGCGCCTGACAACATAAGCGGGGGTATATAGCGTTTATTCTTTGTCTTGAGCATATCTCCTAAACTATACATGCTATCTTCACCAGACTTCATACACTTATCAACCATGATCCCTAGATGTACCTTTTGAGGGTTAGACCAACAAATGATTTTTATTTTGTGCGGTTTCAATGGACACATGACTAAAACAGTGATTATGACCAAGTCCTTTGTCTGGAGCATTCCTCCTAAACTATACATGCTATCTTCACCAGACTTCATACACTTATCAACCATGATCCCTAAATGTGCCTTTGAGCGTAAAACCAACAAATGATTTATATTTTTTGTGGTTTCCTTGGAAACATGACTTAACAGAGACTCTATGACAATCATATATCTGTAGCATATCTCCTAAACTAAACAAGCTATCTTCACCAAACTTCAGAATTTATTAACCATGATCCATAGATGTGCCTTTTGACGGTTAGACCAACAAAATATTTTTACTTTTTGCGTTTTCCATGGAAACATAACTAAAACAATGACTTTATGACAAAGTGCTTTTGGCATCAGGGCCTAGATTTTCAAATCTCTCTTAGCACTAAGATAGTCGTAAGTACCATTGATTAACATTGACTATCTTAGCACTAAAAAGGCTTTTTTTTAGTTACATCATCAACAACAAAATTCGTCAAAGAATTAAACTTGATCTTTTTACCATTCACATTAAAAAAAAATTTCAATATAAACCCAACTGTTTTCCGTGCAGATTTTGAATTGATGGTTTAAAACAGGAGATTATCCAATTGTGTTTGACTTTTTCTAATGACAAGGGTGCTTTCAGACCACTGTGGAGAGGAAAGCCCTTGATAGAAAAAGTTCAAATCCCACTTGAGTCAAAATTTCAAAACTTTTATCTTGAAAACACGGTCGATTTTAATCGAATGCCGTTCCACAACCTGAAAGGGAGGCATCTGTCTGGATCATTACCGTTGACTGTAACAGGTCTAGCACCTGTACACTCAGTCACCACCAGAGGTGAGGTTATAACCACTACAGATGTAAACTCCCCTCTTGAAGTCCTCCGCATGTGACCAAAGTCTGCTGGACTTGTCTCATACAAAGGCAAGATTTCCAGACCACATCTACTGTTGCCACCATGTTTCCCAGCAACTAGAGCCAAGCTGGTGCAGAATGAGTGTGAGACTGGGTGAACCTTAGTGTGGCTAGCTGAACCTTAAGGATCCTGGCCAGAGCCACGGACACAATCCCTTGAGCCAACCAGCACTTGGCCTCTAGGAAAATATGGCCTGGGACGATGCAGAGATGCCAACCTTTACAATTTTAAAGTAGTCGCTACGAATTATACAGACCAAACATTTTATTTCGCCGATTTGCTGACTAAACTTTCGATTTAATATTCACTTTTAATCATATATTTGAACAAGAATCAATGCAAGTATTGTGCGTAACTTTTAACAAAATGTCTATCAGAAGTCTGCAATTATTGTCAATACATCGAATATAACACAATCACAATATTGGAATGCTTTAACCATGTGACCATTCTCTCATTCGATAATAAGAAACGGGTTTCAGTTTCACATTGACCTTTCAAGCAGGTTGAATCACACTGGATTCCGTTTTGCTTGTCTCGTGCGCACCATACAAGCTTCACGTTAGTGTTATGTTATGCTTTTAATGTCAAACATGATTTTATTTTAGTTGACCACTGATTTTAACTTCAAACTACTCATTTTGACCCATGTCATTACTAATTGCATCAATTAGGGGTTGGCATCTCTGGACTGTGTTGAAACTAATTTTTGGAGATTCACAATCCATCCATTTCCATTATGTCTTCCAGAAACGAAAAAGTAATACGCAATCTAGCCCTTTTCGTAAATCATGCTGTTATATTCTCGATTGAGAGGAGCAGGCAAGGCTTGTCTGTGAATATTTGCCAGGGGCAAATGCCTCACTTGGTCAACGGAACAGCAACCCAAGGCAGAGCAGCTGCAAACCTGTCTCCAACCTGCCTAAGGGCCACATGGAAGGGGACCTTAGGGTAATACTCTTCCTTATCATTCTCCGACCTCTGATCTTCCAAGCCACGTACCCAGAGTCCCCAGAGCCAGAGATTGTGGTCCAGACTTCAAATCTGACACCTGGCCCCAAGGTTATAAAACACTCTTGAGTTTGATTTCATGCTCAACTCAGGTTCCATACTCTACTCAAAACTAAGACTTAGGGTATAGAGGTTATAAAATTCCTTGAGTTCAATTTCGAACTCACCTTGAGTCTGAAAACGTACTCAACTCAAATAAGGTCCGAAGCTTTCTTAACACCGTACTCAGTTAAAACAAATGCGTGAATTTATAGATATTTCCCTAGAATTAGACTTTATATGCATGTGTTAAGGTATTTCATGGACTGAAACTGTTGGAGATTTGTTAAGGTAGTGCTATTTTGTATATTCAAAACATTCAAGAGTGATTTAATGATGTTTTGAAAAAACTATTATTTTTTTAAAGATGTGTTTGTTTAATAATCACAAGTTTGTGTAAAATAAACACGAAAATGTTTAACACTTTTTATGAAAATGATATTTATGTTCATTAATTATATATACATTTATAATGAATTGTTTTCATATCTATGTACGGTTATTAATATTTTGTACCATTATTTTATCAACACTATAATTGCTGCTTTTGGTGATTTGTTTAATGAATTATGAACTTTGATAATATTTAAGTGGAACTGTAACTTCTTTTTCCAAAATAAATGTAATTTATGTTTTCTGTAGTTTCTAAAAGTTTAATTACTCAAGAAAGAAATTTCTTTTAAACCTCAGTTTAAAGTTTAGAAAATAAATAATGTGAATTAATATAATAATTGATTTTTATAAATGTGAAAAATAATTTAACAATGACTTGAACATACTTATTACACTTAACGAGGAGAAATGTCTCCTTGGAATTAAACAGAGTATCTTCCCTTATTAAGTTGGCCTTGACATTGACTGATAACAGAGAAGAGCAATGTTTGGTTTTAAAAAGGGTCATAAATCCATTAGGGGGGAAAGAATTCAATAAATTATTCTGGTATGTAAAGAAATTATGTTTATTACTTCCATCTAATACCCAGGAATCAGCATTAATAAGTCAAAAAGACTTCAAATTTGTCACTCACAACAGAAAGAACATTTTTCTGAGCATACTCAGCTGAGTTTGGTTTTGAACTCAGTTGAGAACGGACTCAAGACGGTTTATAACCTCCAAATTTGACTCAGTGAGTTGAGTACGGAGATGGTTTTATAACCTCTGGCCTGACTTCCGAGGCCATGCTCTTGGGGTCGGATCACCATGCAGTACCGTTGAAACTGGGGAAATGTTAAAGGTGGTTGGCAATGTCAGTCGCTGACCGAAACACCTCAAGAGCCTGAATCCACCCCTGTGACCAGCTCTTGGGCTTGCCCAGAGTAGGCCACAGGCCCTCGGATCATTAAAAAAAACATATATAGAATTTTTTTTTTAGAACACCCCCTCAATAGAATTGTTCCTCTGTTAATAGTATATGGAAAGGCCGGACACTCCATTCGCCCCCACCCGCTTTCTTGACCGAATGCTACAATAAATATGCACGCAATCAATATAAAATCTATGCAGACATGATGTCAAATGATTTGCCTTTCTACTCCAACTCACTTAAATAAATAAATATTTGGGGTTATTTAATGAGGACGGCCGAAAGACAATTTCCACGCCCAACTTAATGCTGATGGGACAAATGGCCGCCCATCACCTTGACCTTACTGGGTGTTGTGCAGATCATTTTTGATTAAAGTTTAAGTTAGATCATGTTTCTAAATATATTTACCTCCCAAAATCCTTTGGGCGGCCCTGCAAATTACGCGCCCTTTTTTATTTATTGTAATAAACTATTACGGGTATGATTTTTCAATTTCTGTCTGTATTTTCATTAATAATATTTCTAATTTCGTTTTATTGGTAGAAAATGTTTTCTAAATGAACAAAAAAGAATATGTAAAAAATACTTTTACACGTTTTACACTATGATCATGCATCTTTAAGTACCCCAAGAAGAATCCTTTCTGAAAAAGAAAAACTAATTGGATGGTTTGTTAAAACACACTCTCACAACTATTAAGAAAGCTGTCGGCGGCTAGTTTCTTTAACATAATTATACGCAATGAAAACATCAGTATATCCTTTAATTTCCTGATAAGGCTTGTTGGACTTTTACTTATTTAGTTATAACACTCTACACATGGCTTCAAGCTGAGGCCAAAGACAACATGGGATCTGACCATATGAATTCCAGATTCATAAGCACTTTTCGCAACTAATTTGAGATATCACAGATAACAATATATCAACATTATGTCAAATTATTCATATTTAATTTATTCAACTATACTATAACAATACTTGCCCATTATGGTGTGGCTACTGGTAAAAAAAACCAGGTGTCTAATCAACAATAGCATATATCATAAATCATAGCATTGTTATGTCATTACTTGATGTTAAACAATTGTGATGTCATGAACTTGAATGTGACATGGTATTATTCAAAATCTACCGCCAAAACAATATCTTCTAGGCAATATCGCTTGATCTTCCACAAGCGATATCTCCTTCGGAACGCACTTTTGATAACTATAGTAACGTTGATTTTAGAAAAGTCAGACCCTTCATGATAAAATGGTCTTAAAGAGTGTTGGTGTCAGCTCAGCCACTATAATCTAGTGGTACAATAGTTTGGATTTATTTTTAAAGGAACATGGAGGAAAAGGGGTACAAGGAAATTGAACTTGAGTAATTTTCAAAAGTGATAGTAAATCAACCCTTTGACTTTCACTAAAAACCAATAATCTTATCTTATGAAGAGGAGAATGTGTAGGTTAATAGAATGATAATTCCCTGTAGCAGAAGGACATTAGTCCTCTACATATTCCAATTGCTCCAAATGATCGGCAAAAATACGCCACACCACACAATCAACGATGATGACCATCAGATATTTGCTGAAGATCTCAACACTTTCTACAGTCGTTTTGACAATAATGATTTTAGCAACGAAAGACAAGTCAGGCAAACAATACAAGACAACAATATTCCTGTTCATATATCAGAAGAGGATGTCATTCAGAGCTTCTCAAGAATCAACATAAGAAAAGCAAAAGGACCTGACAATATTGAAGGCACTGTGTTAAAGGAATGCAGGGTTCAACTGTGTAAAGTATTTATGAAATTGTTTCAACTCCTAGTTGATACACACAATATTCCTTCCGTCTGGAAGATGTCAGAAATAATACCGGTTCTCAAAAAGACAAACCCTAAGGAACTCAATGACTACCGTCCTGTTGCGTTAACATCAATAGCAATGAAATCTCTTGAACGCATTCAGCTCAGACAGGTTCGACAGGCAGTTGCCGACATATTGGACCTGCTTCAGTATGCCTATAGATCAAGGAGAGGAGTTGTTGATGCTACACTGTCACTCCTCAACAATGTCTACAATCATCTGGAGACACCCAAGTCTTACATCAGAATCCTATCTGTTGACTTTTCCTCTGCGTTTAACACCATTCAACCGCATATCATGATAAAGAAACTGTTGCATATTGGCATCCATTCCAATCTAATTAAATGGATTGAGAATTTTCTTGTGCACAGAAAGCAGTATGTGAAGGTTAGCACAACCGTCTCAAGTACACGATATGTTAATACTGGAGTGCCGCAAGGCTGTGTAATGTCACCTGTCCTTTTCACCCTCTATACTAACGATTGTGTAAGTTCTAATTTAACCTGTTCAACAACAAAGTTTGCACATGATGCTGCAATAATAGGGAAACTAAACAACGATATTTACTCTTAAATGTCACAAAAACGAAGGAACTGGTTATTGATTTTCGAAGTAAACCATCTAAAATGATTCTAGTGAGGATTAACGGTGAATGCGTTGAGACTGTGTCGGAATATAAATATTTAGGTACCCTCATTGACTCAAGTTGAACTGGAACTCTAATATTGCAGCTTTGTGTAACAAATGTCATCAACGTCTTCATCTCATGCGTAAACTCGGATCTTACAATGTAAACTCCTCTGTCATGTCAACATTTTATAAAGCATTTACTCAAAATATTTTAACATTCTCATTCCACTGTTGGTACGGGTCTCTCTCTGTTCAATTGAAATATCAAAAGTTAACAAAATTGTAAACATTGCGGGTAAGATCGCTGGTGTCAAGTTTGACTGTTTAACTGATATATATGAGCGGCAGATCGTAAATCAAGCTGTTAGAGTTATATCTGACCCAACTCACTACCTACATTGGGAATATCACCTTCTCCCCTGAGGCCGCCGCTACAAAGTTCCAGTATTGAAAACTAAGAGAGCCCGTACATCTTTCGTTCCAAACCCATTATCTCTATTAAACAAATGTGAAAATAATTGATTCATGTAATGATATAAAAATCTCATGTGATTGTATAAAAGTTTTCAAGCTCTGTTGATGTAAAACAAATTCCTGGAAAGGCAATAAAGTATTATTATTATTATTATTATTATTATTAGCAGTTAAATCGGTTACATAGCAGGAACGTCAGTTGCATAGCAGTTAGTTATTATTTTTATTATTATTATTATAATACATTAGTGAAGTTCTTCAACAGAGGCTACTAGTAATTGATCAGGTACAACTTTGTTATCCTCAATGTATCTGTGGTTTAAGAAAACAAGGTCAGGTTTAAGGATGTTTATTCCAGACTATGAGAAATGCATAGCGTTGAGAAAAGGGAAATACTAACTGAACAAGTGTAATGTAATACAACTTTACAAGAATTGTCAAGTAGTTTAATGTAACTTTTGACAAATAATGGATAGGAAAAATTGCAAAATTTGGAAGAGACTGTATTAGGGAATTGTACATGTACAAAATCAGAAAATGACTTAAATTTTTCCTGGAAAACATTACAAGAACAAGGTGACCACCATAAGTGGAGAAACAATTATTTAAGAATTTGTTGTCAACTCTATTCCAGTGACAGTCAAGTATTTTCAAAATGGTATTCTCTTTACATCAAGAGGCATTTTACAGTGGTTCAGATGAAAGCTTAAAGTGGGAAATTAATATTATGTGCTTTTTCACATACATTTTTATATAATGTGTGTCTGCATTACAATATGGTAAACTCAGTGGAAAATAATAAAAAAATGGCAGATTGCACAAATGAGAAGGATTAAAAGATTGTTCAAATAGGAAATAGACTAGTAGTTTGTATCACAAAGCCAAAGGCTCTTTATTTTCAACTCATATCTGGGTGATTTTGAATTAAACTTTCTGGATAATCTCGATATTCATCACTTTGATCAACAGTCATTTCATCGCTCAATGTACTCTAATCACAGCCACTTTGGGATACAACAGTTTCATTCTGATAAGTCAAATAAAACTAAATATATTATGAGCATCACAAAGATAAAAGCACTAAGTGTCATATCTACAGAATTTTCTTAAAAAACAAAGTATAAATATATGTTAGAATATGTATTTATAATTAAACAAAAATATTCAGATACAATACTGATTCTTCTGTACAACTTACAAAATCAAATACATGTATCCTTTTATCAAAGTAAATGCTTTATATAATGTGTTGCTTAGATAATGTACCTCAAAATGGAATTAAGTGACAAGCTCAATTCAGCTTGAGTTCCATTATCATAAAGGTACCAGTGTCAAGTCTTATTCACCAATAAGAGCAAGTTCATTACAGAAATGATTATTTCATGTTCAGAATTTGCGCTTTGTACACTGCATGGCTTGTTCTTCTGCGCTGAGCTGCCTATTCCTCCTGATTGGCGACCATCGTGATGTTTGCTGCTTTGGAATATCCGGGGTATGACGGACTATGGCTTTACGTGGCTGCATTCAGACGAGAAGACATCAGACAAAATGATGATGAACAACAATTGTTTAGGTATCTTTGTAATTTGAAATAACTTTTAAAAGTTAATGGTTCATGAGTGTCAATTTGAATGGTAAAAACTTACTCAAGCACAAAAAGAAAACTTTGTACAAACATATGAGGATATGAACATTCTTAGAAGTGAAAATGCTTTGAATACTGAAAGTACTTACTTTTAATGCACTTGGAGTATAATCATCTAAACCCGCAAAACTCTTCTTCTGAAAAACATGAAACCAAAGGGTTCATAAGAATACTTATAACTGAACAAAATTTCTTATCCAGGTGGCATGCCGACTTTGAAAATGGTCATGTTTAATATCATCAAGGATACTGTGCTATGAATAAGGAAGATCCCACTGCTAAATTAGTATTATCCATGATGTGACTGGAATAGAAGTTCAAATTACAACTTAGGCCATTCTAGGTCAAAAGCTCCTTGGACATCTCAGGATGTCAGAGACTGAATGTTTATCATCTTTATAAAATGTTAAAGAGAATATATGTTGATGCTCTTTATTTATTTAGATAATTATTGTCAGGATGTATTTATGCATAGGGAGATGTCTGATTTTGATCTCTGCTTGCTTAGCATAACAACTTCTTGTCTTCAATACAATTAAAATTTTCTGCTAAAGTGAGGACAATTTTACGAAGCCTACATTTCCGGATGGAATCCGTTGCCGAGAAGTGCTTTGTTTGTCCACTACAAAGACAGGAGATTCACTTGTCAGGGATAAAGACTTTCGGGAACCAAAGGAACTATTACTGCTTACACTACTTCTCATCGAAAATGGACTGAAAAACATAAAGATTGGTAAACAAAAAGTTGAAATCATTCATAAAAGAAATAAATGTCAAAATATGATGCTTCAAGAAACAAATTTAAGCAAGAATCCTATGAGAACACAACACTTCCATCAATGATGCACATTGAATCGTCTATATAAGATATTGTCTATATAATCGCCTTATAAGAGTGCTCATAGAGCACATCTTCCGCCTGATGTCTTTTGGATGCAAACATTACCTTTTAATCAAGAATGTTTGAAGAATGTGCAATATTATCAATAAGAGAAAATTCATTTAAAAAAGACAGCATTGTATATATTATTATTATCCAAAACTCTGTTCCACAGGAGATATCGCTTGTGGAAGATCAAGCGATATCTCCTAGGAGATATCTTTTGGCAGTAGATTTTGAACAATGCCCCTCTGACGTCAAGTATATGACATCATAGTTGTTTAACATCATCAAGAAATAACATCACAATGCTATGACGTCATAAAGACTACAACGTCACAATGCTATGAGATCACCGCATTTGGAGTCTTAGGGCAGCACTGAGTTCAGTTATGTTCATTTGTCATTCAAACGTAATGAAAAATGATTTTGGATGATAAATAGCATCTCACCCTCATGTCTTCTGATATCAAATATATCAACACTCGTTGATAAAAGTAAAAATATCCGAGGCAAGCCTCGGATATTTATAACTTTCATCAACTCGTGTTGATATAATTGATATCAGAAGACACTTGGGTGAGATTCTCTATTTACCATATTCTTTTAACTGTAGAAAAAAATCATCATAACCAACCAAAAATTAGATATAAAGGGTTAAAGCCATTTGTACAATATGTCAACTCCCTAATTGATGACAGATTCTTCCAAGATAAGGAGCGGTGCGAAGACCATGCGAGGACCGTCACTGGGCCATAACTGTCACTTTCACCAGAGAGTATGTGTAACAGTATCCCTCTGATATAAACAAATGGTAGCTACTCTAAAATGCAAGCTCTAGTTTGTCTTGTTTTATATAATAAATGTTTGAGTGCAAGCTCAAACATGGTAAAAAATATATCCAAATAAAAAATATTTTCCTTACATGGATAAGGTGGTACTAATATCAGTATACATTGCTGAAGGATGCAGGTGATACTAGTCTTAATCTGTGCTGTGTGGGGTTTACATTTACCGTATATTACCGTACATAAATAAAGCTCTTTATGTGTAAAATCATTTTTATCTTCTATTCATGTTTATTTTTTTAAACAAAATTTCATAGGAAAATGAAGATTTTAGTTACAGTGAGTGCATGTAATGTACAGTGAGATCAGTGGAGGAAAGTCATAGGTCTAGATCAGTGATAAGGAGTTGACAGGCCACAACACTTTCACCAAAACTGTTTATATCTGGGCTGTGTCCCTGTCTGGCTGTCCCAGGGCAGCTGGAAATGGCTTTAAGAAACAGTGACAAAATACTTTCAAGGGAAAGATAAGTTTGTATGTGACCATGACCGGTTACCTTGAAGAGGAACATTTGACCATAGCATAGTTTTACTAGTTATCAATAAGTATAGGAGGTCAAGAAAATCCAAGGCATCTTCCAAGTTTAGACAAACTTTGCAAAGATGTTGGAAGAATGTTTTTTTTCGCGAGATATGTACACACAGTCTGAAACGGCAAACCATTGCTTCAAGTCAGAGGCCATGTGAAATGTAATGGAAACTAACCACCCTTCATTTTGATATGCACATCACTAATTTAAACCTAAGGCATACATGTGTTAAGTTTTAGAAAGATTTAACCTAAGGAGGAGTAAAATTTGTTCTGAAATTGGAGAGTTGACCACTGTATGTCATGGGCCATATCTCCAAAAATATTAAATGCATCATGCCCACAAGGGATGAGAATTAGAATCCCTATCAGTTTTCCCTAATTAGGGGTCACATGGTCACCAAATCTACAAATTAGAATACCCATCAGCTTAGGAGTGTGTTCACAAGGTTTCATTTTTTTAGGCCTCTTGCCACTGGAAAAAAGAGGAAAATGTTTCCTGTGGCCTTTATTAGGGTCACAGGGTCAACAAATCTATAAAGCAGAAAACTCATCAGCTTAGGAGCCTGCATCTAGCTTTTTATTTACAAGATTTCAGATTTCCTGAGTTAATAGTTATGGAGGAGTTTGTGAAATAGTTAAATAGTTTATGGACAGACAGCCTGACCCCATGCCAAGCCATAAGTCCATTGAGCCTTCTAGCCAGATGAACTAAAAATGCAATCATTTCTGAAGTTGATGCTTGTTTAATGGCATCAATAAATGTTAAGAGAAGTAATAAAGAAAATGCCATATCAACTTTCAAAATAAGGAAGACACAAATTATTAAAATACTGAGGTAAGTATTGGATTGCAATATAGTAACGGCATTTTAAGTTTGAGATCTTGGATTTATGAGCACAGTTCATATCAACATTTTTTCATAGAAGGAATCCTCATATTCTGTAATTTGAGGGGTCGTTAGATGTAGCACACACCCACCTTGCAGGGGGAGCAGAACTCGTTGATGATTTAGACGGTGTTGGGAGAAACGAGCGACGCTTCTCCTTCCTTTCAGACATTGGTGTGCTTGGCCCATATGAGCTTGTAGACCTTCATCAACAACAAATGTGCATCATCCAACAACAACCAGAAAACTTTGATGAAAAACTTACCGTAACTGAACTAGAATTTCAAGTTTGTCAAATTGCCATGGTGATAATGCTCTTTCACAAATATAAAAATAAAAAGTATAAAATTAACAAAAAGGGAAATAACAAGCTGATAAAGTATGTCTTGATGGACAAATTAAATGTCAAACACTTTAATTCCTTAGACCTACCCTGATTTCACAGGTGTTGTGAAACTGTTAGATAGGTTTTTAGGTTGAACCATTTTGTCTTGTTTCACTGGTGTACCTCTGGTCTTCAATCTGTTGACTGGAAATTAAAATCTTTTTAACAATTAAAACTTACTGAGACACACCTAATGTATCTACTAATGCAAATCATAATGGACAAAATAATTTCTAGAACAACTCTTGTTTTTGTCTTGTCTTTACAGTTCATAAGTATAAATGTGCAACTATGAGATGCAAAATATCTCATTTAGATGTTCCCTGTATACAAAGACAACTGACCTTTACCCTCTGGAGGGACGACAGCTTTCATTGGTCCTGCTGGCTTCTTGTTAGATGCCTCTGAAAGTTTGCTGCGATTGAAAGCTAGAGAGCTTTTCTGAAGCTTGCCTGGCTGCATGAGCTGCAGTTTGGTCATAGGTAGTCCTGTCTTCCCCCCTGTGGGGTGGGGCAGCTGAGTCTGCGACTTGTTGGAAGCGGTTGAGCCAACACTTGAGTTTGAAGAGTTGGAGTGAGTCCGCTTATGTCCATTATTCTCCTTCCTGTTGACTGAGGGGGAAGCTTTCTGTATGTTGCTGGCAGTCAGAGTGCTGCTTACTCGAGACTTCACCAGGCTGTTGGATCTCTTCAAACCGCCTGGGGCCTGCAGCTTGGAAGTTTTGCTCCCCTAGTAGAAATATATCATTCCTTTAGTATCAAGACAGTACAGCACAGTACCTTCTTTAGTAATCTGCAACAAGTCTTTTAGTTGGTTAACAACTGATTTGCAGAGAATCAGCAATAGGGCCATTGGTTCTGTAGCTCATAAGTTTGTATACAACATATTTTCCATTGTCTGACTAAAATCAATCATGTTACAGGGAATAAAGTTATGAAATATTGCCTTTATCAGGATATGAATGTTCCATCAGAGTTACTCTCAACAATATTACATGTGCACTTAAATGATACTACAAGAGCCCATCTATCAGTTTTAATCATCCAGTCATTCTGCATGTACAATGTACCGAATGTAGTAACAGAGTTCTCTCACTTGAATCTCATCTCGAATCTGTAGTGTTGGAGCCCCCATACTCTGAACACTCGTAACAAATACATAACACACAAGGTCTGAGAACAGCCCCATCTAAAGGCATATTCTAAAACAAGCTCAGTTAGCAAATCCAAAGCCAGTATCAGACATCGGGTTGTGAAAACATGCAACTATTGAGGTTGTTCAAAAACCTTATAACCGGGTAAAGTCAATATTTTGAAACTTTCTTCATGGAACTAAGTGATTCTCATCTGACTATTATCTTTAAGGTATCATTGTATGAAATAATAGGCTTACCAAAAACATTGAATCTTCACTTAACATCCAATCATAGTTAAGTAGACATGTTTTGCAGTGGAAGCTTAATGATGGAATGGCAACTGGTAGTTTGAAACACTCAATAAAGACTAATGACTATGACCAGGAACTAAACGTGATTCTCTTTCTATGTGGAAAAACAAGGAACTAAACGTGATTCTATAAATATTACATATATCTATAAAATAACTTTAACCAGTATTTTAGCTCAGCACTTGCAACTAATACGGCATAGCTGCAAGTGAGTCATATGTACTGATTGTCTCTTGCGAATGAGACACTAAATATCTAAATTGCCTATAAATGCATTTGTCCTTTTTCGATATAGAATAATAAAGTCTATCTAAATATCTAAAAGAATTGCAAATCGTCTGCCGCCTTAACGATCCGGCTGCCTAGCGTGTAATGAAAAACTGTCAAGACAAGCCTGGCAACCAGATAGAGAAAATCCTGTGCATTTGATGCACGCACGTGAAATGAACAACAGGTGCTTGCTTGAAGCCCATGTTGCGTTTTGGCGAATGACTATGACTATAAACAACTTGAAATGAAGAATTATGAATTGTCTTCAGAAGAAGACAAGGTATGTTTACAAAAGAGTTCAGTATTCATGTGCTTCATAATCATTTCCATTGGCTCTGTAGCAATACAGTCACTTTATCTTTATTTCTAATATCTTCAGCTGAAGACTACATGATACAAAATATGAAATGAATAAACCATTTTCGAGTTTTGAGGTTTAGAGTTATCTGCCCTTGACAGCAGGCAATGTCACACTTGGCACCAATAGGAACAAGTACAAGAGCCTAGGTACAGGTGTTGAGAAGTAGGCTTTATGTCATAGGAAAGTCGTAGTTTCAATAGAATTTAAACTGTGTTGAACCATTTTAATATTTCAATTCTTTCTCTTGCATAAAAAAAATTCAATCAACTATTGATTATGACAGCCCCTGACTCTATGTAGGCCTTCATATAGGAATATAGTACTGATATGTATGAGATCATGTGTAAGCTTACTTGATATATTGTTGAGAAGAATTGAAATGATGAACTGTCAAACTGCTTAAAAAGTTGGGGTTATTTTAATTTTTAATTTTTTTTGACCAGGTTGGATTTCTATCAAGGCCTTTTTCAAATATTGCGTATCCATCTATGGAGTTTGGTAGGAAAATCATTGAACAATACTTTGACATCAAAATTTTAATTACTGATCGGCGTGAAAGTCCCTCATTCTAATCTAGAATTATAGCACCTACTCAAACTTGCCATAGCTAAAAACAAACTCACAATCCATTACGTCACTTTTGTTTGTGTATTTGGATTTCCCTTACTACCTTAGTTATGGAAGAGAGAGAGAAGTGCTTGTCAACATTAAAGCTGAAAGCTTTGAACTTGGTGGCTGTTTGGATCCATTAAAGGATACCTGGCAGTAAGCTTATGCAAAACATAAGAAAACTAAGAGAATAAGCGGGGTCCAAACCAAATCTCTCACTGACCTCTCACTCAATATAGACTCAAAATGTTCAGTTTTTCAGCAGGCTTGATTTGCATTATATTGAAGAAGTTATATGAAGAAAATGTATGCCCTTTTGAGATCAAAGAATTTATAATAGGTTTTTGTTTAACTTATTTCTAAACTTATTTACCATATAGAAGTGAATGGCACAAGATCCTGAAAAATGTGTGTGTGCCACCCATATATGCCTTGCAAGACCTGTGTCAGGCAAAAATTACAAATTAGATTTGGTGTAAAGTAGCTCAAATTAAATTTTTGGGTTTGGGTTAACAGCAATTTGGTCAGGTGGTTTATGTGGGAATAGTTTAGAGACAACAGCCATTTACATTGCATCCTTTTTTTTATAACAAGTGTATCTGAACATTAACCCTTCCGTTGCTGAATATTATTTTGACCAGTTTTGCCCCCGTGGCTGAATTTTCCAGCACTCGCCTCGCTACGGTAATAACGCAATTAGCCCCTGTGGCTGAATTATTTCGCACCGCGAGTCGCGGCTGTTTTTTCGATAAATGGTGTATTCACATGGCGGATTACGGATGAAACTGACCGTTCGATACAAAAGTAGCCCGCCAATCCCGTACACAAATGAACGATCTTTATCCGACACTTTGAATGAAATTTTTATCCTACCTAGAACGGTTTCTATTGCAATATGAAGATTGTCTTTATTTAGAGTTACGGAAAATCCTTAAATATAATCGCACAATTAATTTTTTTATATGGAATTGAAGATACATTATTCCTCTTTACGATGATATATGTCTTTTTACAATGCGACCTCTAGTTAGATTTCTACAATTATCTAAAGATTGTCTTTATTTCCGGCTGAATAAAATCCCTAATACTTAGCGCGCATACATGTATTATATATGGAATTGTAGACAATTTATTCTTCTTTATGATGATAAAAGATTGTTAGAAAATGTCACCCTGTTCAAAAGATATACGCCGCGAAAGATGGTTGGGGGTACCCCGAGGATGCTCCGACATAACGGGATTTTTAGCCAGAACTAATTCTCCCTTGGGCAGTCTGGCATCGGTACGCTAATTAGTACCGTTATACCCCCGGGGCACCCCCGAGGCACCAGCATGCGAGTGCCAGTGTTCTAAGCACCAGCGTTGCTTCCTGCTGTACCGATCCTCTCGGCGCGTGCAGTCACACGCGGGCGAACATTCCGAGATAATAAAATCAATCATTCTATACGCACGCCGCATCGTTATTTCTTGCTGCGCATGTACAAATTATACATGGAAATAAAGATAAATCTTTCGTCCTTACGACTGTGAAAAAATAATGAAAAGGTGCCAACTGGTTCAAAAGATATGAAAAACGAAAGAGTGATACCCTCAACTAGTTGAAAACAAATTTTGATAAGCGTTCTATTTGCGACACCAGTCGCATCATCCACCGCATCGTTATTATTGACTGCGCATATGCATATTATACATGGAATTAAAAACAATTATATTCCCTTGAAATAGGTGAAAAAAATATAAAAAAGTATAAAATAGTTCGGGAGATATGAACCGCGAAAGAGCGACACCCTCAACTACTTGAAAATAGATTTTGACAATCGTTTTATTTGCGACATTTGTCGCAGCACTCGCCGCACCATTTTTATTAATTGCGCACATGCATATTATACATGGAATTAAAGATCATTCTTTCCGCTTGAGAAAGGTGGAAAAAAATTTAAAAAGTGCCAAATAGTTCGGGAGATATGAACCGTTAAAGAGGGGTACCCTCAGACATTTGGGGAAAAAAATTGATAATTGCGACATTTCTCGCATTATTTGCCGCTTCTTTATTATGTGTTGCGCACATACACATTTCATAATGAATCAAAGCCAGTTCTTTTCCCTTTACGATGATGTAAAAAGTATGAAGTTTCGCCACCCGATTCTAAGAAAACAAATTGCGAAAGATCGGGGGTAGGTTCGTGATGCGGCTCGTATCGAACGTCCAGTGACAGCTCACATTGACTTTCTCTGTCTCTTTTACGACTTAAAAAAAAGATTATTTTATTGACAATCAGTATTTTATATTACACTTATTCACCTTATTGATGTGAAGAATAAACTTTATAAGGAGAGTAACGCTCATCCACACTTCTGCTTCTTTCTTCTTTCTTCAATCTTCTTGATTATCCCCCTCATTTTCCTTCTCTGACATCAAACTGATATAAGCTTTAGTGCAATCTTGTGACGTGTGATAAATTCTGAAACATGGTGCTGCACATAGAGCCACATTACACTCGATACATTCGAAAGAAGATTCTTTGCCTACCCTTTTCTTCTTTCGAACTGGCTGATTTGTTTCTTCGAATTCCCTTCGACGAAGTTCTCTATTCGCTTTGGAGCAAACAACACACATGCGTGTTAGGTTTTTCTTCTTTCCAACAGGCTGAATCTTTGATGGAAAGTGACGACCATGGAGTCGCAAGACACTATCGTCGCTCGTGCTCGGCCGGCCGCGAGGACGTCTGCGCAGGGAGGGCACTTTTTCTGTTTCGGCGAAGGTGATCATATGCTGCACCAAATCTTTTCTAAATTGACGGCTTGTTTTCAAAGGTTTGTCTTCTGAGAATTCTTTATAGATAATGTAAGAATTCAACATGGCAACGTTCAACACATGAAACCACACGCGCTTCCACCATTTAAGAGTTTTCATTTTGAACGGGGTGTACGACAGCATCTGGTCGGCCCGATCCACACCTCCCATATATTTGTTGTATTCGTGCACAATACGTGGTCTCGTATTTGCTTCCCCAGTCACTCGGTTCTTCTTTCCTGTCTCTACAATTTCGGCGTCTTCTACGGTTGACATGAGCAACACTGACTTCCTGTCCTCATACCGCAAAACGAGTAGGTCTTGATTGTGATAGATTGTCATATCCCCTTTCTTCTGATTCTTCTGTGCCTTCTTTAGCTTTTCAGGAATGCCTTTGCGATTTCCTCTCAAAGTTCCCGTCGCACCAGTTCCCATTTCCCACAAGTTTATATACAATGCCACCGAGGAATAGAAATTGTCCATGAACACATGATACCCTTTCCCAGCATATTCCTTCACCAAGTCCATGACGAGATCATACGTTTTCCCACCAACAGAAACAGCTTCATTTGTTTTTCCAGTGTAGAGTTTGAACTTGCAAACATAACCATTTGTTGAGTCGCACAACATGTAGGCCTTTATCCCATACTTCTTCGGCTTGTCGGGATTATATACTTTGAAACTCAGATTGCCTTTCCAAGGCACCAACCCTTCGTCAACACAAATGTTTTGATGCGGCTTATAAACTCTGGAAAAACGATGCACGATGCGTTGGTACAGATAGCCAAGTTTATTCATTGGTGAAAAATGCGGAGTGTTTCGTCCCGGCATTAGGTTGTTATCATTCAAATGTAGATACGTTAGCAGTAGCCAGAACCTGTCGCGGGGCATGCACTTGGAAAAGAAGGGCGTCGACGTAACATCACTTGTTGACCAATACTCAGAAAAGTTTCTCTGTACAACCAGAGACATTGCTATTGTCATTGCAATGAATACTTTCATTTCTTCGGCATTCGTATCATACCAGTGCCTCAACCGTGAACAGGGTTTCAGAACCTTATCATCGACCTGTTGGTGGAAGTATCTGTTGGTTTCTGCTGCCAATGATCCATAATCATCTTCATGAAAAAACAGTCCGAAAAAGTCTACAGGTTGCGGGTTATCAGGCAATTCTATAAACCGTCCTAATCCCGTTGCGCCAGTAAAATGCAAGTCGACACGTCCACGTTGCCTCGGCCCCTCTTCCCAGCGATCCATAAAATTATCTTGGTCATCAAAATGTGTGTCCATTTCATTATATTGCTCGTCAAAGCCACTGAACTCTTCCTCTGTGGAAGTACCAGCCATAGCAGTTTCACCCGTACCAGCTAATATGTCTCTTGCAATGTTTCTTATTTCTTGATCACTATCAATGTCACTTTCACTATCACTGTCACTGTCACTGTCACTATCACTCTCATCAGTTGATTCCATATCAGAAGCTTCATCGGCATGGACCTCGTTGATGAAGTCGTCGTCGCTAGACGTTGACGGACCTTCCCAACTCCTGGTTCGCGGCCTCCTGGCCTTAGGCATCTTTCACATCAATCTGTAAATGATTGAAAATAATTTAGGCACACGCAAGATATAATAACATCAACACATGACCTGTTGTACAGAGAAATTCAATGTGAGCTTCATGGACATTCAATTGCCACATTTTGTAAGTGTTTGAAACAAATTTGCCGTTGCGCGCCTTTGGCGCCAGCGGTCATCAATAATCCGGACATTTTCTAATTGTCCTGGCGAAAGCCGGACATTTTGTTTCACGATTTGCAAAAATAACAAATCAGGACAAATTCTAACATTGCTGGACAATTTCTAACTTTCGGACAACTTTTCACAATCCAGCCGAACAAGTTCTAATGTCGCCGGACACTTTCTAACTTTTGGACGACTTTTCACAATCCCGCCGAAGGTGCCGATGGCACCGACGGCCGCCGACGTTGTATCAACATTATCAACCCTGATGCCGCCTTCTGACTCCTATGCAACGAGCCGGCGAGTCGCGAACAACTGCCTTCTACGTCAGGAAAGTTCTGATTGTCAGTTGTGGATTACAAAAGTTTTTCAACTTTTGACTTCTCTTCCGAGAATGATAGGTTCCACGGGCCTATCCGTCGGGACGGCCGTAGTCAACGAGCACCCGGCCCCTTGTCTTTAGTTCACTGGAAGGAACTCATGCCATCCCGACATATATAGCAAATTATTTAACACATCGGAATGCTACCAAACTTTTTTTTCAAAAATGAGTTTCCTCGACCAACAAAAATTTGGCAGAAAAAAACACATACCTGCTGGCGGTGCCCGACGAAAGTCCGCTGAAATTTTTTTTCTCGAACACGAACATTTTCGTTGGACACATTTTCTCATGACCTGATGGCGGTGCCCGGCGAAAGATCCCAACCTCTCAACCACAACATTTTCGTTGGACAATTTTCCCATGAACTGATGGCGGTGCCCGACGCAAAAATCCCCTAACTCAAAAAAGACATCAATAACGCTATGAATGTAAATCCAAAAGTTTTTTTCCCTTCAACTTTCATGGTTTATAAAACTCTATAATTGAACACTAAAGAAACAGGGTTTCCTTCATAATTTTTTTTACTTATTACATTTATTTATAACATTTTAGCGGCGCTTGTTGAGTCTTTATTTCTATGAGCGCATAAACAAATTGTATATCAAATTGAAGAGAATTTTCTGCTCTTTACGCTGATACCAAACGTTGTTGAGCGCGCCACTTTGTTACAGAAATACAAAATGCGAAACTTGCCAAATTTGCGGCACTTCTTGTGCCTTTATTTTTGTGTGCGCATGTATGATCAATATATTGAAATGAAGAACAACGTTCCGTCTTTATTTAGACGTAATATTTATCAAAATCCGCCAAGTGGTATAGAAAATATCGAGTGCCAAAGAAAGGTACATGAAAATCGAACTTCAGATCACATGAAAAGAACCCTTTGTGCGGCGCTTGCTGCATCGTCGTTTGTTTTAGCGCATGTACATTTTATATATCACTTTGTAGACAATTTATTCCTCTTGATAATGATATAAATGGTTTTGAAATGTGTCATTTGTACACGGGGATATGAAGTGCCAAAGTTTCCCTATTTGCGTCACTAACGGAATTGCGAAGTGCGAAAGTTGTTCTTTTTACGGCACTTGTTGAGTCTTTATTTATTTGCGCGCATAATAATTGATATAGGGAATTAGAGACAATTCATTTGTCTTTATAGTGATGTAAAATTCAACAAAATCTTTTTCACGGTGTAAAAGAAATTCATTGTGAAAGAAAGGCACATGAAATTCGCGCTTCAGATCACATGATAAGGAAGTCGGCAAAATTACCTTTTTGTGCGGCGCTTGCTGTATCTTTATGAATTGTTGCGCATGTACACATTTTACATGGGATTAAAGACAATCTTTTTCTCTATCTTGTGATATAAAAAATGTCAAAATATGTTGAGCACATCATGAGAAAATTGGTGTGACAAAACAGTGTAAAACTAAAAATATATAAAAATCACCTTTTTTGCGGCACATGCGGTATCTTTATTTCACGAGGCGCACATATGTTTTTTACATCGAATTAAAGACATTTTTTTTCTCTTTCAAATGATCCCACCTATATTGAAATCCGCCCAAGGGTTCAGAACATAGGGCGTGCGATAGGAAGGCGTGCATAGGGTCAAAATGCACGCGTCTCAGTAAACGATAGCACGCGTGGGTCGGTAAGCTCGTGCGAGAGGCTAGAAAGTGCCCACAGGCTATTAGCACGTGCGGCGGGGAGTGGGGGAAAATTGAGTGATTTTAATGCTTATTTTCGGTACGATAAACATTATCAATATTCTCATAACTTTCGGAGCATGTTCGCGCATTATTTAGACCACCAACGAAACAAAACACGGTAGCTTAGCGGCAGCCGGAACGAAAATACAAGCGTTGAACTGAGACTACTGCTAGGCAATAAATTTCCGGGACCCGCTACCGAGACCCGCGGTCATAATTAGTTAGCGTGAGAAAAATAGAGTGTGCTACTCGCATCCCGCTAAGAGGACTTGCGGGCAAAGCTAATTTCATCCCGGAATATTCCGGGACCCGCATCTTAAGGGTTAATATTTCCAAAGCGAGAGGTTACAAACCTTGTACCCTGTGGATAACAAAAACATTTCTAAAGCACAACATAAGTATAAAGACAGTAAAAACATGATGGCAAAGGAAAGATTTTTACCAACGACTACATAGTAAGTGATTAATAGGTTCGAGTTACAAAAATGTCTGTCTGTGAAACAATTCAATTTCTCTATTGTTTTTGAAGACCTGTTGAAGAATTCAAAATGGTCCTTTCAAAGTAAATAAGAATCTAAATGAAGAAATTTTCTGATATGAAAATTATGTTTCTTTCTAGTGACAGTTGAAGTTTTTGCAAGAAATATGTTTTATCTGCATATTATTCATCAATATTGGTAACAATGCCAACAGAAGACCTCAAGTCTTCATTCCTCAGATAATATAAAGTTATGGACATGAATTATGGATAATGAAAACCCTTCCGCTGTGCTTAATGGATATGTGTGATCATGAATACCTTCAATGTGTTTTGGAGACTCTGTCTAACTTTGGTTGGTCTGGTGAAGGACACATCGCTGTTGTCTGAAGCAACACTGCAGGTCTCTGAAGCAGTGTCTGAGCTGCTACTCGGATGTCGGACTCGCTCCACTCGTGTTACGCCGCTAGACTCTATGTTCTCCTTGCTTGCTGTCTGGCAATGCAAATACAGAGCGCTCTTTCATAGAAACGTGATACAATCAATATGGATTGATCTGTCCCCAAGAACCTTTCTACGATTCAGCAGTAGATCATTTAGATCAATTTGCACTTATGATTCATATCTCTTTACACGCATACAATCATTTTTTTAAAATGTTGATTAAATTTTCATTTATGAAAAACAAGTTTTTTTCTCAATTTATGTAACCTCTATTTTGATAAACAATAAGGATTCAAAACTAACGCTAAAAGTATGGATCACAACAATCTATTGTAAAGTAGGATTGTTTTAAAAAGAAAAACCAATAGTATATTTTTTTTATTATGTTCCTACGAGAAATTGTATCTGAGAAAGTAAGTATATTTATCATATGATTGAGAGTGAGATACTCTGTTCAATGAATCAGTGATATAAACTTTCCATCCTGACTCTGTTTATACTGACAAATCATAAAGTGTATTGACTCTTGAGTGAAGTCATCAGGACTGCTAAGACAACAAATAAATTTCTTGTAAGTGCTTTCTTGGGGCACAACTACACCTTTCAATATAAAACACAAATAAAGTCATAAACTAGTATAAAAGAGTAGTTTCTTTCCCTTGACATAAACCATGTTTATTTCATCTTGTGAGCTAGAAAGTAGATATTTCCCGCAGCCGCAGCAATTGTGCTATGCAGATTACAAGCAATAATAGGATGTTGTCAAATTAATTATAAATTTCTGAAATTCAGTGAATTTTCTGAGTATTAATGTCACTGATGTAGTTTGATAATGAGAATACTTGCCAATCATGTTGTGATTAAAGGACAAAATGATCAAAGTTCATTTGCGGTTCACAAAGCAGGATGAAAACACGTCCCGAAGTCCCTGAATTCTATCAGTTCCACAGTTACAACCTTCAGCTAAGAAAAGTAAATTTTGCTCATATTTTTGGTCATAGTTAAAGAAAAGAGCTTCTTTAAATAATGTCAACCATTTCATGAACTTTTGCAACAGATATTTTAAATTATATACCTTCTTTATTGTGAAACTCCTGTTTCTTGTTAGTTTAGAAAGACGAGATGGTTTCTTCTCACCCTCCTTGGTATTCTTCTGGTCTCTGACTGTTCCTGGAGCAGCGCTCCCTGTAACTGATGTGTTTTCACTTCGTCTTTCATGTGACTGGACTGTCACTGTATTCTGAAGTATATTTTCAACATTGTTCGCATTAAAGTCAATACAGGGAATGGACCTGCGCACCTTCTCTGGCTGTTTTTTAACTTCATCCATCTCCATGCAAAATGTTCCTTTCCTCACATGGGCCTTACCACTGGGACTGAAGAGAGCACGCTTGGTGGGAGACTTGCCATCTTCAGAGCTGCTGCTGTTTTTCATGGAGGAAAACTGACATGCAACAAGGTGTGCCTCCTTCACCATCTCCGCGATCTGCGCCGGGTTGAGGGGGCTCATAGGCTTCATGTCGTCCTCCGCCACCGTCGCTGCCACAATCTGCTCGGTGAAACCCACCGGCCCAAAGAACACCTCCTCATCTCCATCAATGTCGTCTGTTTCATCAACCTGCCTGTCGGAAACAATAGACCAGTCAGTGAACTATTTACTTTTGGGAAAAACCACCAATTCTCAAGACTCAAACCTAGGTCATCACCATTGATTGGAAAATGCCATCATTTTGATAAATAAATTTTCCTTTACATACATACATCATACAGATCAGTTAATAAATATAGCTGATTATAACAGACGTGTCTTAAAGAACACTGTAAGTAACACAAACTCTTACTTTACTTATAGCTGATTATAACAGACGTGTCTTAAAGAACACTGTAAGTAACACAAACTCTTACTTTACTTATAGCTGATTATAACAGACGTGTCTTAAAGAACACTGTAAGTAACACAAACTCTTACTTTACTTATAGCTGATTATAACAGACGTGTCTTAAAGAACACTGTAAGTAACACAAACTCTTACTTTACTTGTGGAGAAAGTACCAAGTCGAAATCAAATGTTTCTTCATCAAGCAGTTGGATTTCTGAAAATAACATTGTATTTTGATTATGAAGATATTCTTTAAAACAAAAGAAACCCTTTTAGATAGTTTGTAAATGTTCAATTGATGAATACAACATTTCCCTGCTTATTCAAGGTGGTCTTATGATGTCTTCATATTCTTACAGGACATCAACCATGAAACTGTTATTTGAGACAATGCAAATACAGTATTTTGTTATGACAAATTAATGCATTATTACACAAATGAAAATTCAAATAATTAGTTAAAACAAGAAAAAAGTGAGCATGGCTCACATACCCCCGCAGCCCGTCTGATTTCTTCTCCCTCTAGTCTGAATTGATATGATTCTGGATAACCTGATTTACTAAAAGTTATTGTAATAGTTTAAGAGTAAATGTGTCCCCATTGAAGCAACCGATCTGTTAATTGCTACAAGTCCAATTGCGCAATCAAGGGCCATAAGTCTGTCAAAAATAATATTTCGGAAACGGCTTTTTGAACTCGATCAAGCGCATCAACAGGTGTGTCCAAAACCAAAATTTCATTCACCTAAGTGTGATACTGTCTGAGAAAACTTGTCCCCATTGAAGCATCAGACCTGTTAATCGCTCCAAGTCCAATTTCAGAACCAAGGGGCCATAACTCTTACAAAAAAATAAAATTTTGGTAATGACTTTCGAACTTGATCAAGAGTATCATCAGGTGTATCCATAACCATAATTTCACTCCTCTGGGAGTAATAGTTTCTGAGAAAGTCTGGTCCTATTGTACACCATATAACTAAGTCCAAAAAACGACGTTTCCATGGAGAAATTCTATCTATTTTCCTACCAACACATTATTAACCTTACTGATAGCCATAAGTTAAAACAAATGAAACACACCTTCACTGTCATCCAGACCATTTCTCTCGGAATTACCCACAAGGCTCTTGGTGACGTCCTTCAGTATGCGGTGCTCCAACACAAGAGGTTTCTCCAGAGTGATGCTCAGGCGTCTGTCGCTCTCATCACTCCGAGATATCTCTATAGGGTCTGCAAAATATCCACAGTAGTTGTCACATTTTAGACATTATATGCTATAGACAATTCAGAAAGCACATAATATTCATTACCGGGTAACTAGTGTTAAACTTTTCAGGCATAAAATTGAGGGGATAATGAATCTCCTTTGCAAACCTTTGAAAATGAAGTTGATTCTGTTTGGTTGTCTTGTCCAATTTTACTATGCATCAATTCAACCAAAGCAAAGCACTTGATACTAAGGTTAACCTTGGTGCCATTCTTTAACATTGCACTAAGGCTACCTTAGTGACGTAAGATGACCTTAACAGGACACAAGACCTTTTTTTACCTTGCATGAACACATAAACAGACATCAAAACTAACATACTGATAACTTGGAAAAATATCAACCCATTTTAACATATCTTTGATTTTCAAACACAGTAGATTTATCTCCTAAATATAAATTATAACTTAAGCACTCCATTGCTTTAATTCACTGGAGGAATTCCACAGGTATGTTTCAGAAGTGAATAAAATGATTACTCATTGTGAGGCAATGCAACATTTTCCCAACATCTTTTATCCAAAACCTAATACGGTACATTATTTAATATTTTTTTAAATATTTTTTTTTTTAAATTGACACATACAAATAACATTAACATTTGGGTAAGCTTTTAAAATCAGCGGAAATGATGTAGAAGATTAGTATTCCCATTTTCATATGTTACATTTCTTTAAGACAAATTATCAATAATAAGATGTTGCTTCACAGCTTTCTCTGATTTAAGAAGCCTAAAATCAGTGAAATGAATTCACAGAATACAAACCATTATTTTCCTTGTCCTCAACAAAGGAGTCTCTCTTGAAATCATCAACTGGTTCAGGTATGGACAAATCAACCAATACGTCGATTGGACAAGCATTTTCTGAAGGAAAAAAACACATTCTATAGTGAATTTTAATCAGTCAACAAATGGTCAAAGCTTTAATGCAATGAATGCTTTGAAAGAATGTAATTAACTTTCATAAAATAAACACCGACTAAAGTTCCATGATTCTTTAAACAGTATCCAAAATAAGTAAAAACATATAAATTAAAAGAATATCCAAAGTAAAACTCAAAAAGATGTACGACTGAACCTTGTGTAAACATTTGTAGTTTACATAATAATGAATAGTCAGTATGGGTAAATAACAATTTTATTGGTTGGTGGATGAAGTTGTCCCATTTAGAATGAATATATGTTATTCTCACCTTCCATGTTGGAATTTAGGCAGTTAGTCTATTCAGTAGATTGTTGCAAGTTCTGAAAAACTGAAGAGAAAACGAAGGATTAAAACAACATTGATCACAATGCCATGTGCATTAGACCTTTTCGTACATGCCCCTGATAAGCCCTTTGTACTGTGGAGCACAAGTGGTTTGACTAACAGCCTTGTCAATGTTAAAGAAATCAGTGAACATTGGTTTAAAGTCTTGGACACATTGGAATTTGTATTGGGCTTCTTCAAGGAAGACAAACTTTTGACGATTGTGTTGAATTTCTGATAATACTCACATATATATACTCTTTTAATCATTATGGTCAAAGATATTGTATGCTTGCTTTGACATTTATATATCACACAAAAAGATGCTATGATTCTACAACTTTTTAATTGAGATTGGCCAACAGTAGAGTACTTAAGAGATTTGTTAATGACTCGTATAACACTAGCTCTACACAGTAAACAGAGCATGAATCACAAACACTTTCATTTTCACAAAATATTCATCAGGTATAAGTATTTCTACATAATTAAAACAAAATATATAAAACAAACATTATCGTATCTCAAAAGCAATTTAGATTTATGAGCTAAATGTCAGTTTGGATAGGAGTCTCTCACATAACCACAAGAATTGAAATGTGACGCCAATGTTCTGCCATTCTAATACAGGAGTGATATTAGCATTGCCAAGCCTAAAGACAAAAAGTCTCCATAAAGCCAGTGTGAATAATGAGGTTTTTTCTGGCAGCTTATCTAGATTATCTACATTATGTGCTTAAAGGGGGTTTTCTTTCACCTGTGATTAAGATTGAGGGGGTGAAGAACTTGAAATGATTCACCGTCACACATGTTATACAGATTGTGGGCTATATCCTCGAGCATCAATTTATCAATAGTGTTTGCATTGACAGATGCATGTATAGCAAACTCTCCCGGGGCTCCAGATAAGATGCGTATCTGCGTAAAAACAGACGGGTAATTCATATATACGTATTTAAAATGAAATCAATGAGTGACAGATATGCACAACTTTCCAAGAATATGAGCCTGATATTTGTTGACAGGAGTGATCGTGACTTGTCCAAATAAAATTTCATTTCAACATGTTTCTAACTTGATGCTAACCGGTATGAAAACAAAGATTACTGAGTTCATATTTCGTCAAAGTGACATCTCTCGTTTATTTACAGCTTAAAAGTGTGGAAATTATAATCACCGACAAACATTGAAAATGATGCTCACTTGGAATGAGGATCTGTAAATGATATACCTTAAATTACTCATAGTGTTTTCATGTTGTTCTTCTACTCTCAATTTCATTTTGAGGAGTGACATACCCCTGAGTCCAAATAATTATCTGGAGCCCTGTCTCCTCTTGTGATTCCTACGATATGAACCTTTGGACAGATTTTAATATGGCTTTGATCACAGGAAAAAGCAGAAAACTGTCTTAAATATGATTTAAAATTTGTTCATGCACAACGAGAAAAAAAGATACAAGAAGTTCCACAAAAAAGGTAATTTTCAAATATTCATTATAGTTTTATATTATTACTTTGCACTATGCATCTCATGAGCTGCTCGTACACCAAGGCAATTTCTCTAATCATTATTATCTTGAAAACTGAGAAGCGAGTTTATCATCAACCTTCCTTTCATATTTAGTATCTTGTGGACTGCTTCCCATATTTTGATAATTCTTATATAAGAGGGAAAAAATGTTTTCACTTCATGCAACAACTGTTTCAATGATCAAAATCGGTTCTGAAAGAGCTGTATATTTATATTCCTCACAGCCAAAACTGAATTTAAGAATTGTACTCTATGCCTAGGCCTCCAATACTGAAATATAGACTTTGACTTTGATAATATGCATTAGCACAGTTGATGTGATGAATTTTGCAAAAGACAATTATCAAAGTCTGCTTTCAATAACTGAGGGTAGCCACCTTTCATAGTTAGTACCTTCTTAACCCTGACTGTTATAGATTGTAACCGTTTAATGTGGTTGTAAAAAAGAATATATTACCTTCAATTCCATTTATGATTTTCATTTCCACCATTATGTGATTAAAAAAAAGGTGGTAATATAGACAGTATTCATTCTGTGTAAGACTAGTGCTGTATGTTGGACCAATTTTTTAATTGGGATATATTGCAGTATAATTAGCTCCTGTATTTCAATGATATTGAATCATATTTATTTTACTCAATTTCCAAGATTCTTTGCTTAACATTCAGTTTTAGCATAACACCTAAACAAAATTGCTCTTAAAGCTTTCAAGATATAAAACAATACTCAAATTCAAAGAAATAAAAATGTAAATGATAAATTGGTTATAATCCAATTCGAAAAGCCTCTGCCAGTTCTAAGACAGAATTTTTTGCATCTTCAATCTTACCTTAGAAGTCATATCTAACTCATCTCTTGAAATTCTTAAGGGCTATATATTATATAATAAAGCTATTGCCTCGGTAGCGTATCAGGCTATCTATAAATAATTTTACTTATGGTCACCGGGTTACAATATGAACCTAACAAGATGCAGAAATCTATCTATTATAATATTTATCAACTAAGGAGTCTGTAGACAAGATTTAGGTTTCTAGGCCTTTTCATTTGGAAAAAGGAGACGAAAAAAAGGTTTTTGGGTGTGTCACTAAATTCATTAATTAACATCCCCATCAGCTATGGAGTGTGCCTCTTGCTTCTGGAGAAGAAGAGAAAATATGTTTTTAGGGCTTATTCCCTTTGGTCCTTGTTAGGGGTCGCAGGGTCACCAAATCGTTGAATTAGAATCCCCATCAGCTAAGGATGTTGTACACAAGGTTTCAGCTTTCTAGACTTTTCCCATCTGGAGAAGAAGATGACAATAGGCTTTTAGAGTGTGGCTCTTGTGGTCCTTATTAGGGGTCACAGGGTCACCAAATCTATCAATTAAAAACCTCATTATTCAAGGAATCTGTACACAAGATTTCAGATTTCTTGAGTCAATGGTTCTGGCCAGAAGAGCTAAAAATTAAAATCAAATTGTGATTTTCATCCCACGATATTGATTTCCAAAAGCTAGATATAACCTCTTTATTAAACTTTAAGTGGTCACACTTTGAGAGATTGGGTGCATCGTCTTATTTACATACAGAATGGAAGAAACAAAAAAGGTTAAATAATTTATATCAAGGTAACTGGGCATCATCTGACAAACCGTTAATGTGCTATTTTATGTCTTTGCAATGGTTAAAAAATTTAAAAGATTTGCCCTAAATATCTGAACTACAGATAAAAAAAATATCCAGAACATACACTTCGACTTAGGAAGACTAACAACTACAATAAACTAAGAGTAGACTTTATCATTCTTTTATCAATACTCTAAAGTCAGGATGCTTGTAATGGAGAGAGTACAGTTGATACATCATAAGTAGAGTTATGTGACAGTGATATGAAAACGACGAAAGAAATGAGAGATTCATCTGGCCCCATTTGAAATTCAAATGTAAGTATGTTGGTAGCTTGATCGTTACACGTAACATTAAAATTAAATCGATCATTAGTTACAAAACACAAAATATAAAATGCTTACAAATATACAATAGGTTTGAACAAAAATATTTCTAAATAAATCATGAGGGCTTACACGGACTTGTTTTCTTGATTCGTATTTCGCTCGGGTGTTCAAAAGTCACATGGTGGTAATGCTTAGTTTTGATTGGACAGTCCCCTTATACCGTGTTTTGTTCGTTTGTTTATATTTTCAACATCAAAAGTTTCAAATGTTCAAGATTTAATGCAGTGATTTTAAAAAAGATCATTACAATTATGACAAATGCATAATGAAGCTTACAATGAATTTGTAAAATGATAATTAAGATAAGAATTCAATGTCGCAATCATGAAAACAAGACAATCGAAAAACTTCGGAAAGATCCGGAAATGACCGGTGGTAGATGTTAATAATGTAATTCAAGGTTGTCAAAGACTTATTTTAATATCTCAATCACAAAGAAAGATGGCTGTCCTGATTGATGAACCGACACTGGTTGACACTTTATTACATTATGGCTTGTTTGCTGGTGCCATATTCCAGTTTATTTGTATTTTTGCCGTCGTACTAATTCCAAAGAGTAGCGAAGAAGAGGTATTGTGAATTTTATATATCTTAAAGGGACCATTCGAGCGGGGTATTTTTGTGGAAACGAAATTCATGAAACTTTCCAGTAAACAAATATATATGATTTTTACATGATTCTTTTCACACTTAATTTCGAATATGTACCAGAGGTAAACATTTCAGTTGTTCAAGATTTAACAATTTGACAAAGAATCAAGTGTATCGATCAAAAAAGAAAAAACTTCGTGAAATGAAGCCAATCATCGGAGCAACGAATGTGGAATGCATTACTACGACAAAACATTGTCGTAACTGACAACTTTTATTATGAATTATTTGTAAATATGCCCCTCTTCTATCAATCTTTTAGTTATTTCTTAATTTTGTCAATGAATTAGCATAATACAGCACATTTGATTTCTCGCAATGCTAACATTTCAAGATGGCGGATGAAAGCCGCTCGAATGGTCCCTTTAAAGAGCCACTCCGTGAGTTGTTCGAGTCATACAGTGCTGTCGGATAAAGATACGCGGAGGATAAAGATACGCACTCGCACAAAACTTAACCTAGTAAATCAGGATGAGTGTTAGATTGTAATAGATTGATGTCCTTGCATCTTTAGCCAATTTAGAAGATATCATGAATTTTTTAAAGGGTAAAAAGCACGTAAATGTTGGTAAGTCTCACAAAAGACTGACAAATTTGATAAAAACTGTCAAATTCCTAGCAAACATGGCGTCATCAGTTTGCCTTCTCACATAAAAATTGTAAATGGAAATCAAAATATTCATCTGACTGTCGGTTTGTCCTTACCTAGACTTCAGAAAACAGTTTTAAAATCTATCAAAATCATAATATTGGAAATGTTAGGTGTATTCAAACACTGTGTGCGTATCTTTAGCCTACACATGCCTACCTACGGGAATAGAAGGGTAGTTGTTGAATAACTTTTAGTGTCACAGACAAACACCAATCAACATGTATATTTTACATTAATATTATCAGTGAAGCTCAAAACTTAACAGTGACATGGTTTTTATCCTAAATACATGTATCTCTTAGGTGCGTAGCTTTACCCAACAGCACTGAACATGTTCGTTCTTCCAATAAAAATACACTATATGGGGTAAAAACCACGTCATCTTTAAACTAAAAAATTAGTCTCTGTAATTGGTCAGACAAAATTTTATCTGGGGATATAACTTAGTACAAAACATTGAAATCTGTAACCCCAAAAAGTTATGAATTTGCTTGAAGTTTGTCACTGCATCTCTGCAAATAGGAATGAAGACATGTAAAATTTGTAGAGAGCTGGTTAAATAGTCTCTCTGTAATTGATTGGATAAATGTTGAGCTTGGGATATGAGGAAGTACAAACATAGAAATCTGTAGAGTATTAAAAAATTCCAGGAACTCAAAAACTGTTAGGCCTTGCTTATTGCAGTTGAAGAAGAACAAGTTCTTATAGATAGTCAACTTTTTTATTGTACGAATAGAGACGTTTTGGTGTAGATACTAACACCGTTATCAAGCAAGTGATACATATGATTCCATGAGGGCAATTATATACATACAATACAATATTTTTTTACGATAAAATGGTATGGTTTACATATAGTTTTGATAAGGAGTTTACAGTTGAAAGTAGTTTATACCAGAAACAAGGTTGCTGTCAGTAGTGGCAGATGGCAAGTGGCCAGACGGGCTACCATGTTGGCACAGTCGCACCATCCAGTCAAGGGCTGAATTCATAGATGTAAAGAACCCGTCGTTTATCCCGATATAGGATAATTCTAAGACATAAGCTAAGAACAGAAGCTTCCTACGCATTTCACTATAGGTTTTTTCCTACTCATTTACCTTCGTTGGATAAGGAATTTAACAGGCTTAACCTCATTTTCAATACTCTGTTAAACCCAACCTGTCTCACAGTGATATTCTGGAGTTGGATTCTAGTGCCAGAGCAGCGATGGACTCCTACAAGAACTAGTTCGCTGCCGGGATGCGACAATTGTTCCCTCCAGTGTTCAAATCCTATAATGTAATCAACCAGATAACTTAGTAACCATGAGTGCAAGATAGGCTGCCTTACCCCATGTTTTTGGACGTTATTTTTCAAGCTTAACAAGACGCCACACATTTGTGTCAACTCAGTTGCCACGGTTTTTCCCGCCGAGAGGATATGTTTTGAGACTTACCCATGGTTACCAGGGAGGGTTTTCTTTGGCAACCAGTGCAAGTTCCTTTGCTGTTAAGAAGGTCAAGAGTCACAGGACGCCATGTCCACCAAGTCTCTAAACGTTAAGCTTACCAATGCTTTGATTGACAGATCACACTCAAGGGATAATCAGCCTTCCAGAGGAGCATCTTACGCCAGACCTCAACAATCAGGGAAACATACATTTGTCAGCCTTGTATGATCTTGATATCTTATTTTCAATCAGATCTAGATCTAGATGTAACTTAATTTGATACTTCAGACATTACCTAGTGATATGAAAGGGGTTTTCTTGTATTGTGAGCAACCTCCAAGTCCCTGGTCTGAAGGTCTACATTTTGCATTAAGCTTTGATGATAATGATTGATAAAAATGAAAATAAATGAAAAGAATGTTATCCTGAGGTTTTCTGTGTGTTTGCAGGCTGAGGACACTGTCTCATCACAGTCGACTACTGCATCTCAGATACAGGGGAGGGGAACTTCTGACAATGCTCGCAAGTGGAAGAAGGAGAAGAAAAAACATAGATAAGCAGCTTGTAGTGTTACTGGTAATGCATGATTAATCCACAGAAATAGTAACTTGTCTTAAGCACTTCTACATTAGATAATAGATTAAACATTCAACCAAGTTTTTGAGAAAAGAAATGGGAATACTTTCACCACTCTGGATGTCATACTTTAGAACTGATCTACAAAGATACACCAGACTCACAGTATGATACATATCTGAATAATTAGCTTTTAAGATGATACATATTGAGATACACTTTCACTTGTATTAGTGGCACAAGACAGCAAGCAACACGAAATATTTTGATTTAAGGTTTATGATAATTTTTATTGAAAGAATGAATTCAAAGAGGATGGAAAGTAATTAAAATTTCATAAAAGTGAGTCTGGTTTTTAATTCTAGTTTTTATTGTTCTTTCACATACTGTATTGTGTATTGGGTACTGTATCCAATATTCTCAAGCAAACATATCTTCTCTAGTTTCGTGACTGTCACATAAAATAAAATTATAATGTTTGAATGTTATCATATGTTTCAAATGAATTCATAAGATTATCTAGATTACTGAAGTTTTTT
Source organism: Phorcus lineatus (assembly GCA_921293015.1). NCBI lineage: Eukaryota > Metazoa > Mollusca > Gastropoda > Trochida > Trochidae > Phorcus > Phorcus lineatus. The sequence goes on along the minus strand of OV121086.1, from coordinate 21,055,719 downwards.
TAATTGCAGAATTCATGTGTCGACTGAGCCTTAAGAAGACGCTGCAACGATCTGAGATGATGAGCGACAACAATAATATTTTCATTTTATTATATTTGTATTATACAAACTTTAATCAGTGAAGAAATTTTAATTATGATTGTTTGATCAATTGCTTGTGATTTATCAACATTTACATCTACATATTTACAATGTCCAAAAATAAAGCTATTTATATGAAACATATCTTTGGTTATTCCACTCTCTACAGTATAGGTGGCCTCCTTATACCATAAGCTATAACTGTCGTAATCAAAGCAATAAGTACCCCCTCCCTTAAAGCGCAGTTTTATTATGTTTTTAACTGATGAAATAATTTGTGTGTAAAAAATTTGACTGTATTCTCATCATATGACTCATTTCAGCAGATTTTGCTACTTAACTGGTTAAACCTTGGCCTTAACCACTCATTACCAGTCGTTGACTGGACCTACTCAAATATATGGCATTCAAAGTCATCTCCACCAGCTTCTCTATTGGCTGGCAGAATGAAGGGACATTTTGTAACGAGGTAACACCACCTGGCCAGGACTCAAAGATCAACCAACCCTTCAAACTCTTAGATTACCCAGGCATGAAGCTTGGCTTCCGTCAGGAGATGAACCGCATCCAGTACTGCTGAACTGCACACCATGAGAATAAGGGATCAATATGATGACACTACATGGAGAGGGGAAACTTTGGCTCCCCAGCACCAATCTATTATTATTAGAACGACAGTATTTAATAATGAATAATAATAGCGTGGTTAATGTCTAAAATGATTAAAACTTAGAGAGGTGTTAAAAACCTTACATTTAAATAAGATATGTTGCTAATACTAATAGCAACAGCAAATCAAACACATCATCAGTATTTATATTCTTTCTCAACCCAAACACAATAAACTGTAGGCTTTTGTTATTAATTTTATCTTAAACAGGACATAATTTGATGATGCTGTTGAGATGCTATAGATAATTCTAAAATGAAACCAACGTAATTTCGAATCTAATGTTGTCTTGATAGGCTGCAAAACTATTTTTTCCTAGTCTAATTCCGTAAGCATACCCTCTTCCCAGGTTTGTTTGAACTTTGAGTAAACATCAAATGCACTTAATAATTATGTAATAATAGCATTTAGCACCTTTTTAAAATGTCATTAGTTTTCGAATGACAGGATCGTCATCTAGCTGATAAGTTCCATCTGACTTGACAAAATCACGAATCTAACGCCTTTCTCGAGCCAAGCAGAGGAGAAAATTACCTCTTTGCAAAGTTTTAGATTATTGTTATAAACAAATTTTCTGTTATGAATTCATTAAAAAATTCGGAGGGACCTTAAAATTTGCCAAATACATATAAACAATCATTCCAAAGTTTATTATACAATATTGTATATAAGAGAGTTCACTTGGGAAAGAGTTACCAAATACGAACCAGATTTTGTAGTCTTGGGGTGGAAGCATAGCATAACTTTTTCCATTTTGATTCATTACCAATGTCCAACAACTTTTCATCCATGACAACTTTAAAGAATTGACATAACAGAAGGATTCAACCATACCAAGACCACCCGCTTTCACATCTTTACAAGCATCAACTCTTTTTGATCTTGTCCGGTTTCCCACTTAAGAGAAATTTGAAAAGCATTTGTTTAATTCCTAAAGAAATGTTCCTTGATGATTTAGAAGACTTAGAAAAAGATAGTTTGATTTTAAAATTAGCAATCATTTTATTACAGCAATTCTGGCGAGATTATTCTGTTCATACATCTGTTGATTATGAGTTGAATTTCACATAGTTTATTTTCAAATTCTTCTTAGCCATCTATTTTTACATGATTGTCATACCCAATGAAATGGGATAATGGATAATTTTGAAATCTGAATAGCTTTGATTATAGACTGTAGATTAATCCTTTAGTGATTGTATCTCCTGGGAATTCTATGGACATGTTCACATTTAAGGTCAAAGTTTAAAGTAACAAGTTCTGAATTTATTAAAACAATTTCAAAGTTGAGTGGAGTCACTGCAACAACATCAGGACATCCAATTGCGTCTTGTTGAAAGTGTGATATCTGGACCCTAATGCTAACAAAATTTTCTTTTGTGGTATATTTAGAAAAAATGTTCATTCTATTGTGGCTGTAATGGAGGGAAAGGCGGAACTTTCAGTTTTGTGGCTGCTCTGCTTTTGCGATGTCCTGCAAAGGCTCATATAAAGTAAAAACTGTTTGTTTAAATTCATATACCCAGTATATGAGCCCTACATTACCTAGTGATGATTGGGAAAGTGAACAATAGTGTTTTGCTTGTTTACACAACATTTCTTGTAACTTAAATTCAGAACAATTGTGTCATCAATTTATACTTTTACATAACACAAGCATATAAATTTTAAGACTGAATCTTCAGGCATTGAAACATTTTGACAAGAGAAATTTCCTGAACGCAATGAGATAGATCCGTTCATGAACTTTTAATTATGTAAGATTCCATGCTCGTTTTCCCCTCCTTGGATATGGGTAAACGTATGACAAATATTGTCCCCAAAAATCTTTGCAAAAATCAGTTGGCATGTGAAGGTTGTAGTAGAATACTTTCTTTGTAATACAGAAACTGAACTTTATACATTTTATCAGTTTGAATAATCTTTGTTCGACTGAGACTAATGTTTGTATTTTCATTATTTTCTTATTGATAACAAATACATTCTAACAGAGAAAAAAACAAAGCAAATATCATATTCCCTTTACCAGTGAAATCACTATTTCTTTGCCTAAAGTGCTCGGGAGTTGATTTCTATTTACTTATTTGAATTTTCGTACAATCGCGTGTGAAAATGATACAAGTCCTATGCATATAATCTTTAGAATAGCATGAAGATCTTAAACACTAATTTTTCTGATATGCGATTTTTGCAGTATACAGTTTATAGGTATACCATTCCTTTGATGGGCTACCACATAATTTTGCTTGTGATGAATTCTTGTTGCATTTTATCATACCTTGAATCAAAATCGTGCAGCAGTAATTCGTAACCTGTTTTCTTCCCTATCATTTAAAGGTATATTTTCATGTCGAAAATTCAATGTTAGTTTTTACAAATATTGCCCATTTATGCATCTTTAAAATTGGAATTCTGCACAAAATATAATTTCAGATATCTAATAAACTCAAAAGTACACAAATATATTATATCGAATATGTACTTTGTCCTTGAATCTTCTTTTCACAGCAAAGCATCTTTGCAGAGGCTTGTAACTACAAATATGTTAACCATGCATGCAGAGTTTCCATTGGCTGAAATTGAAAAGTCTATGTTGCAATATTTTGCCGTTAGCGGAACCTGTTGGAAGCTCGAGAAGAGCTTATATTAGAACATTGGTTGTGTAGGAATTAATCATGGAGCTACAACTGGACAAAGCAGTCGGTATGCATGGGTACAGAATTGTCGGCAGTAATATGGCGAATTGCTCGTCTCCCTATCTTACCATCAATACCTTACCACCGTTTGTGCTGAAATGTTGACTGAAATTAAGACACGCGAAGCACACGTGATGAAAACGTTTTGATGGGTAACACTCTTATTTGTGAAAGTTCAATCCAATATCGTGTAACGATTGTATCCTGATCGTACAGTAATTGTGTGACTTCGTGTTCTGTACGAGCCGTCATCGTGGTCCTAAAGTTTAACACTCTAAAGGTTAATTTAACATGAGTACGATAACAGTACGATTGCAAGAGGGACAATTTATCGATCGTGTTGTGGTTGTGCGGTTATCGTGTCCGAAGGCTGAAGCACGATCAACAAAATTACAACACATACACTACACAATCACCACACGATCGACACGCCCACCGCACGATTTTCTTAAATCAGGAACATGTTTGCGATTTGAACGAATCGTGTTGGACAAATAGCACAATCAGCCAAAACATTGTAAGGTGACCACACAATAACAACACGATGACAACACGACACTTCATACAGCGATCGTAGTCGATCGTACGTAGTGTGAGTTGGGCTCAATTAGTCTTCATCTTGGTCACCCAGGGCTTAATGTTCCGATACTCTCCACAATAACCCTAGGAATTTTCATCAAAAATATTTGTACTCAAATTACCCACCCTTAAGTCTTGTTATGGACAAATAAGCCAATGACGGATTAATACAAGAAGATGCAAAAGTGATAGTGATTTGCAGAGGCGTAACTACCTTGTAGCACAAAAAGCATGTGCTTACACTTTGAAATTCAATAAAAGCATTTAGTATATACGTCATATAGTCGAATTGAACATAGTATTTGACATTTACGTTTCTTGAATAAATGTTTCTCTGAAATATTACTGGTGACAGTCGTCAAAACCCACAGTTCTTTGCGGAAAATTGATCATGTCCAACCACATGATGACTTGTTTATAGAGGTGTCAATTTTTTTTACATAAGTTGTGTTGCATTAGCGTCTTCCCGTGTCTCAGACCAAACATCTGCGCCATATTGTCAAGTTGATAAAATCCCTTTGCATTCAAGTAATATCTTACATCTTACAAAACATGTTTAAAAATCTTTAGTATTACTTTCAAAACACTTGTGACAGTGTCAGTGTCTCTGCTAAAGCTGAGCGCTCCTTTAGCGCAATGAGACGTGTTAAAACGTATCACAGATCGACGGAACGGCTAAATGCGCTCGCACTTCTTCATATAAAGAGGTTTTGATGTCAATTTGATACGTAGGAGAGGGAAAAACACGCAAAATATCACTTCTCTTCAAGTGAAGCTGATGTTTCAAAGAAGTTCACAGTTGAATTGTCTTGTTCTTGTTCCTTTGACAACATTCTTGTATTTCTTAGAGTTCTTGTTTATTGTTTCGTCGAATCATTGGACGTGATCGATTAATGTTTAAAAGTAGTGGCAAGTTCTTCATTGCGTTATTCTTATCAATCATAGATAATTTTGATGTACCTTTACATTTGAGTGATATTGTGTTTCAGACAGTTTGATTTATCACATCCGTAAGTTGTGCTTACAAATGAAAATTTCCTAGTTACGCCCCTGTAACTGACAATTGTCCAAACATGATTCGTCTTCAACTTCATCGATTCCAGTAGTTAAAACATGACGAGGCATATCGTCAATATATTATGGCAAGGATTTATATAGGCCTATAGGTCTATACACGTCCTTGATAATGGTAAGATAAAATCATGGACAGTTCATAGCATAATGTATAATCAGGGGGCGTCAACTAGTAGTAATCATACCAGAAAACCATTTTGTATCATTTTGATAATCCTTACTAAAATCCAAAACACGATGACCTAGGTTCACACAAAGGCCAAGTTTAGCGTTTACGAAGCGGATATATTACACCCAGTTTTCCCAAAATGCGATCGAAGTGAGCTCGCCGAGAAAACTGGGTATATCCGCTGCGTAATGCTGAACTTTGCTTGCTTCAATGTCACTATCAAATATGTTCTTTTTAATGCTGTATTTTATTATCATTAAACCCGTTTTGTTTGACCTCTTACATGGCATGGTACCATCATCCAGCAATAACAAAAAATCAATGATTTTGCCAAAAGAATATTCAAGTAAGAAATGTAGTCAAAGACATTGGTGGAAGTTCTCTGGGATTCAGTTTGGACGTTGACATGATGCACACAAACATGTGATCGATTCAAGGCTACCCCTTTTATGTTTACCAATACAAGTTCTTTTCGAGACGCACAACCTATCCTAAGACGACTGTATCATTAGGACCTCATTAATTATATTGTTTTCACTTTCTCAAACATGGTGCCAAAGGTTCACACTAAATACTGAATGATCTCTCTGGTGTCAGTTCTCGTTATATCAGAAATGCATGCATTAATCGATTTTGTAACACCGAAATTGGTGTGTCCCTCACAACAAAGCCATAAAAATCTTAATAAAGAAATCAGAATGATTGATCATCGATTTCGACTTATTCATACCATTCTCTGTGAATATGTTTTAACTGACAATACTGCAAGGCATTTAACAATACCATATAGTGTTCAAGGGAGAGATAACTAACGTTATAAGCTCAAGTAAACAGATATAATACACTAATGTGTCAGGATGGCTACCTTATCCATCTGTATATTCGGCAAACATCGACATTGATCATTCTCTATAAAAACAAAAAACTGAACGCATAGAAATGGGGGGAGGGGGAAGGTCAATTGTCCTGTTTTCAATCACAGACAAATGGATGGGGAAAATTGTAAAAAAGAAAGTGAGCCAAAATGTTATTGCCCAATTTGATAATGCATGCAAAATCTGTTAAAATCAGGTATGTTTTGTATTATATTTATTAGTTATTTTCTTTCAATACTGACCAAATACTGAAATTTGTAATGTTTCTTTCCTAAACACAATTCCACAATTCTTAGATAAAGGTTTTGTTCAAAATGTATTTCGACTGTCTTAGGAAGCTTTGACACATGTTAACCGATTTAATTTGTTTTCTTAATCTTGCTAATTAATGAAAATGTTACATATTTGAGTATTCATCTGAAGAATCGTCCCCAAAAGGTAGCCATAGGAATTTTACGTCGCATGAAATGCTCGTGAAATCATTTGGAAACGGGTATAGAAGTCCCCTGTATTCATCATTTCATACAATAATTCGATTACAAACCGAAATTAACAGCAGAAAAGCGGGAAGGAGCTATTGGTATGCTGCCGACTGGGTCGACTGACGGAGATGTCGCCGCTGCATTCTTAGTAATCGTCTAATCATTCTGAGGCTGCGTAGATGTTTACAGCAGACTGGAAGGAAGACCACCGGTTACAACCCCAAATGAAGACCGATATCTTCGTCAGCTTCACCTCAGGAAAAGGTTTCAAACAGCTAGTGTTGGCTAGTAAAGCATTTGGACGTCGAATTAGTCCCCAGACGGTGAGAAGAAGGCTTCAACATTATAGACTCAGGCCAGACCAGCTGATGCAAGCAATCCAGTTGACACGCCGACATCGACGAAACAGGGTTGCTTGGGCCATGATATTGTTAAACGTTGGCAGCAGCGGACGGGAGAAGGAGGATATACGTACCGTCCTCGGGGTGAGACGAAGGCACTTATCACGTATAGCCATCTCATTCATGCAACAGAACAACGCTCTCGAGAGTTCATGTGTAGACAAACGTTACAGTTACTCAACGTCAACAACGTTCACCTTTTGCCTGGTCTGTCAGATCGCCGGAAAAATTTCCCCGGATATGAAAATATAGCGATGACATAAATATCAGTAAATTTTCAAGACTATTATTTTAGCACACAAGACTACACTATTGGGATGCTAACACACAACAAACCTAACTTCTCCGACACATATATCATTATTTTTATATTCCAATTTAAAGAGATGTAATATTCCTTTTGGTGTTCAAATTAGTATGTGATCAACGTCCTTTTTCCCCAGACTTGTGATTCGGCACCGTAGGCAACATTGATAATAGATTTGTGAGAGTAATAAGACAAATATTGTTTATCAAATAAATATAAGTATTTCGTGACTTTCTGCAATAATTCGAAACTTGACATAGGTTACTAAGGTATACTTACATCAATGTCATAATTAAAGTTTCAGGTAAATGTTTTCATGCAGTAATTTGACCGTTTATTGGATGATCTATTGTCCATTTCGAAACATCATATATCCAATGGCATCTTGTTGAATGACTACATCACAGACATCACAAAGAAAACGTGACTGTTGAAGTGCCGTGATTGGTGATTTTCAAAGATATGAAATTCTATTTTTGACTGTCTGGCTACTGCCTCTTTACAGTCCGGGTACAGCTGACATTGTTCAAGTACTGCCACAGTGAGATACTAGCTTATCAAGGCAGGAGCATTTATACAGTCTTTACGACGATTCTGAACAATAGTAGTTGTCCCCCTTTGGTTAACAATAGTTCCATTGAATTTTGTCGATAAACCTGAGAGTTGTATTGTCATATGTTAGATGTCCGGCTAATACTAGATCAGTAATTTATAGTTACTGTTGGTATTATCTTTAATAAACTCTCAAAAACGGCAGGTGCGCTAAGGGAGATAATTAGAAAAGTTAGCTCCCTTGTCGGAAACCACTGGCAACGGCGTTGTTGAAGTATGGCGCCAGCTTGGTCACTTTGGATTTAGTTTGACATTGACATAATTGCATCGGATATTCGCTGGACTATCACAGGTGACAATGGCTGCAATTTTAAAGAGTGCAGCTGTTTCAAACATAAATAAAGGACAGCCAAGTTCCTTTTACAACAAACATGACAGAGATAAAGCCAATCCTGTCTTTCAAGCACTTGATCAAGAACTAAAGAAATTTTCAGGTTTCATGAAAAAGCGTGCTTCTGCGGGTTACAGTAAACCAGACGAGGAGTGCTTTTCAAGACCGTAAGTGTTACATGAAATGAAAAACACTAAGATAACCACTCGTCGTATTGTATAAATTTCAGATGGTGTTTTAGGTTTAGGCTATAATATTCTCGAAGACACATTATTATTTCTCGTCAATAAGTGCAAGTTATGACTACAGTACAGTATTACCTAATAACATGAAAAATAAAAAAATATAGTTGTGATTTGATTTCTGTCATTTTTTTCTTATTCACTCGAAAAGTTGCATTCAATCACAATCTAAAAACTTGCTTCTGATTCAAATTATTTTTTGTTGCAGTTTTGATTGTTTATTTGAACTTTGGAACAAATATGAACCAAAACTTCCAAAGGTATATTACCAGAAGAAACTCCTGGAGATTGGTGACTTTCTTATGACCATCAAGGTAAATTTATTCATGGGTTTTCTTTGTTGAAAAGTTAACATTTTTAAAAAAAATTTAAACGCCTACCCCCCTATTCCCTTAGGTTGACATGTCTGTGTAGGCTTGACATAAGCAGGCATTGTTTGAATACACTTACAATTTCCATTTTTATGATTTTGATAGATTATAAAACTGTTTTCTGTATTTAATGCTAACACTCATCCTGACATCCCAGGTATAACTGAGGTAAAGTTTTATGAGTGCTTATCTTTACCCTCCATGTATCTTTACCCTACACGGCTATTGGTAAAAATGGTTAATGATATGATAACACCTATATTGATTTAGTACTTTATAACCAGAGACTTGAAACAGATAGTGAGAAAAATATGGTCAATGTTTGCATACCAGAGATCACCCTTGAGAAAAGGGCCAATGATAGAAACTTTTCCCATTTTTTTTTACCATTGTATGAAATATTGTCGGTCCATACTCTCAGAACTTGCTAACTGTTTACTGAAGCTGTTATTTTTGAAGGTTTTTTCTTTAGTTTTACCATTTGACCATACAAATTGACACTTTTGGGCTGGCAACTTTTCAAGTTTATTTCATACACTGGATTTACTTAATGGATAATTTACTGGATAAACTTACTGTTGAATTTTGTTTTATTACCCATTACCAAAGTGGATCCCTCTATGATTTTATACTGATTTTTATGTATTCTTATGATTTCTGAAATCTAGGAGTATAAACTGGCACTTTGGCAGTGTTATGAGAGGTATCTACAGGACTTTGGTGATGTGAATGTTGAGGAAATCAACAATGTCGATACGTTCAGAGACACATTCTTTTCCAAGGGATTTGATGCTGAAAATGCTGGACTTACAGTGAGCTTCCTATCTTTTTATTAGAAAATTTTCAAGAAACTTATTTTCTTTGAATTACCTTTATTCATTAATAACAGTTTCCCTATGATGCAAACAATTATAACTTTATAATTATATTTTTCGGATTTGAAAAGAGTATCTACCTTAATATGTTTTCTGTTGACTATTAGATTCTGTGAATAATTTGGTTCAGTCATTGGAAGAGTAGGAAAATCTTTGAATATAAATGATCCTATTGAAATGCAGTACTAAAACAAAATACACTCTTATATTTAATGCTTTTGATTTGAATGTAATTGCCACCCTGAATTACGAATTTAATGTTGACAGTTCCGAGCACTAATGGGGAAGAGTATTAGCATGTACCAGGTCGTTAAGCTGTCCGACCCCAAGCTGCAGAACAAAGAGTCAGTTGATCGCTGTGTCCAGATCCTCATTTTCCTCAGACTTGTCATGCAGGTTGTTCTGCCCAAAGAATCTCTTTGCTGGCTTGTCTATAATGGTAAGTCAATGCTGCCATGGTGTAATGCTCAGGAAGTTTACAAAATTTAGCCAATGTTTACACCAATGGCCAAAAACAAAGCGTAACAGTGTTTTAAATTTTCTAAATTTTTTAAATGATTGATTCATTTGTTAAAATTTTATATACAAAAGTTTGTAAGTTTGTCGTTCAGTATCAGACAGTTTATCTGTATAAGAAATGAAGTGTTTAATGACAAAAAATTGTAGATCAAACTTATCACAATGTATCAAAATATTACTATATAAAACAAAGGTGTATTAGGATAAATAGGAGTGCAAACATGAAAATCATGTTTTACATTAACCTAGCAAAATATAATATTTGAATATTGAAATACATTATTTAATATCTTTCAAAGTTCAATGAAGTGCTTTGTTGAAGGGACCAAAGATCTAATGAATTACAAAATCAGAATTTGTCAAAAACATTCATGAAAGAGATGTTCAAATATATATCATACTGCATGTTTCAAGATAATATATCCCAGTATTTTATCCAACTTCAATCTCCATTTTCATATAGACAATACATTCAAGTAACTAAAACACCAAACAGCGTTTCAATGCGTTCTTTAATTAAAAAGATATAACGTTTCAAAGTGCGTAGAAATTGGCCACCTCGAAAGCCCAATTGAAAAAAGTCACAGCGCCTATGAGCTCTCCTTTGGCGCATGTGACGTCATAGTCAGGACTCACTCCGCGTTTGTTGGTAAGCAAGTATATATACCAAATGCAGATATGGGTCGCATAGAGATCTATGAATGATACATAGTGACAGGTTTGTAGTTTGTTACATGACTAGGTTTGGAGTATATATTATTTTTTTGGTGCTGATTACTCTAAGGATAAATACAAAAATGTGGGCACGTCACTTATGTTTGTATGTTAACTCTACAGTTTTGGTTATAACCTTTATGAAAAATAAAAATTTCTTGCTACAGCGTCATTTTAGAAGCAACAAAAAGTAAAATTAAAGTCATAAAGCTGCCCCGGAGAAACATTTACCATATTATGTAGCTTTACAGTGGATAATTTATAACCTATTTGATATTGATAAACACTGCAGTATGAAATAAGGTATTTAGTTAGATTTGTTAATATATTATCGTGTGTCACGTGTATTGACAAACCTTATTACCTCCATCAAGTTTCAATAAAGGCTGTTGATCATGTGTGAGGATAAAGTTTAGATAACTAATCAGTGCCTTGTGTATTACCTAATTGGAAATGTGCCAGGTGCTGAGGTCATTAACTTTATTGCTTAATTGCCGTAATGTACAGGTGTGTGGCATTTCATTTGTTAGGTAATAACTTTATGACTATATTGTCTGGTGTGAAAAAGAAGTGTTAGGTAACTAATAAAAACCTCTCCCCAGTAACATACCGGTACTAAAGTACTGAAGGAAATGGAAATAATATGCTTTTCAGTGTTAATAATTTTATTTGGTTGAAATAGTTAAAAGTGAAAAAAAAATTCATATTTGCAATACATTTCCAAGCAGGTTTTAACTTACATCACAATCAACAATATATAACAATCGAAGCATGCAACAATCTTGAAACAGGAAATTGCAAATGCATGTGTGTTGCCATAGTGACTGAAATTGACAATAAGAGTTATGAATGAACACATAAATAACATAAATGAAACATTGTCTATACATTAAAAATTAAATTTTTAAATAATTGCGAGATCTGATATAGCAAATACAGAATGCAAAATAAAATCATTTATTACTTGAAATATAAATGTAAGACTCGAATCCATGGCAGGCCTCAAATCTGTGGCGGATTTCCAAATCTATGGCAGATTTTCAAATGCCTGACATTTGTACCTTTTTTAGTATTATTCTGTAATGATTAACCAAACCTTACGCTAGACAAACTTACCTTAAAATTCGTCGACAGGAATCCAAGGGTTACAAAAGATAGTCTTTCAATATCTTAGGGCTAAAGAAGACGGACTCACCGCGGACTAAAAAGATCCTACAAAATAAACACAATATGATGTGGCATGAAGCCGCAACTATCTTACTTGTTTAATGTATTTTCGTAATGGGGATATTGACTTATTATTTGGTCGTTATCCGTTTGCAATATCTCTCTGTGACTTCCTTAATTATTACGCTGGCGACGCAATTGGGTCTTACGACGGGAACAGTTAGGTATTATGACGTCATCACATAATGACATCACTTAGCATGACGTCATGAAACAGTCTAACAATCAAACAAGCCACAGATAAGGAAACCTGTCATAGATTAGAGACCCGCCACAGATCTGAGTCCTACATAAATATATATACATGTATAGCTGCGGTGAGATTAAAATTCATTTTCATATAGCTTTCATCAGAAAGGTACATTTTGATTGAAGATATTCAAGGTGCACGGTTTTCTCTCCTGTAAAGTCATCTTATTCATCTTAATTGGTATTCATATTCTTCATTCTATTATATATCCAAACATCATTTTAATTGGTGCATGTTAGAAAGTCCAATTTCAATCATTGACAGCACTACTACAGTCTGCATGATAACAATGACAAGCTATACATGCAGTGTAATTGTCAGCAGACTGTCAGTTATTGAAAATATAATTTGTTAAAGATAATTAAAAAAATGTTGTGGTATTATTGACAATATTGGCCAACTTCACTCTAAATTGGTACCACACTCTTTATCTCAAACACTGACCATTAACTTGCACAAAACAACAATATTCTGTATCCTTACAATGCAAAGTACACTAGTACGTAACTCTAAGTTTTTATGAAGGTGGTAAATCGCGAATCAAGAGGTACATTTACTAAACACATAAAAAATTTGATCTTCATTATCACTCATAACTGGTTAATAAGGCTAAAAACAGCTGCTCGGAACCGTCGTATCCCAATGACCAGATCCGGAAGATGCCAAGAGGCAGTCCATCGAAAGCGATATCTCATTGTTACAGTCATGCAAGCAGAAACACAGAGTTACGATTTTGAGTTGACACTTTAAAATGGCATAAAGTAGTAACAAATGTTCTACATATACAATGGTCAATTAGCTACACAGGGGGATAGTCGATTTGTTTAGGTGTTCAAACAAAAATCAGTCACAATGGCGGCAGATATCAGCTTGGCTTCACTCGATCGGCATTATCAGAGATTAATAACCCAAACAAATAACAATGACAACAGTTAATTAATGTCAAACAGAATATTTCGATGTATTGATATTAATAGCTTGGTGACTTAGGGGCTTTTTCATAAGTACAACCTGTGAAAATATATAAGTTCACGACTGCTGGAATCTATAATGTAAACAATGACACAGATCAGCCAGTCGTAAGCAAGTCCTGTCTATGTCGTCACAACCCCCCTAGCACCTGATTGGCTAATAAAATGTTAGGCATCTGTTTTCCGGAAGTGTTTATAAAACATGTTTTTTCTGCTATTTTGAGGTTGATGTGAACCTAAATAGTTGTTGATATTCTTTCATAACTATGTTATGAAGTATTTCTGCTAATCGTACCCCCTATGTGGATATATTATCTTTAAAGCAAACACTTACTGTTGCCATGTTTCAGGCACAGTTCACATCTACAGCATGTCCAGACATCTAATGTCTCTTGGTCACTCTGCTCGGGTAGGTAGACACAAACTCATTCTAAGGTTTAAGTTGTTAAGTAAAATTCAACCACACCATGAAAAGGCGATTACTTATCAATACAACTTCAATTCTGTTACGAAACTAATTATGGAACATTCATTACTTATCTAGGTGCTTTAGTTATCAAATCTCTACTTAAAGAGTTATGACTGTATATATTATATGCATGTGTTACAAGTTAAACATATTCACAATTGTAACAATATCTAGAAAGAATTTATAAAATCCTGCCACCATATGCCCATGTTCTCACTAGGTACTGGAGTTCCTGCTGTGGGCCAGCATGTGTATGGAGACCTCAGTGCCGCTGATTGCTGTCAAGTACCTTCCCTGGCGCTCCACTCTGTACACCGCAGTCTGCCAGTGCTACTATGATTGCAAGGCTGGCCAGCAGGCAGAGGTAGAGAACCATTGACTCATCAATGCCGAGAGATGCATATATAAGTAATTCTAATGAGATTCTCACAGCGAGAGCCACATATATGCATCCGTTAACTAGCAATTTCTCACAGCGAAAGACACTTATGTGCATTGATGGAATGCACCTCTTATTCAGCGTATAAGTGCATCCGTCGCAAAGTATTACAATAAACTCATTTTCAAAATCAGTATGGCATCCATCAATGAAGATAAGAGTTTCTTAAGATCATATCAGGAAATCAGTTAGAAGTAAAAATCGTTTGCTCTTTGTACAAAAATATGATACGTTTGGTAAATCAAAACATTCTACATATGTAGGTTTTGGAAGGGGATAAAAGATACTTTGAAAAGCAAGTTTATTAAATTAGATGAAACCATTGGAATTTTCCAAGACGAAACGAGAGGAAACGTTATTGATATTTATGTACATGTATTCATAAATCTTTTGTGAAGAATTTTAGGCTATTGAAAGTTTCACCTTGATTTTACCATTACTATTTGAAAGCATCACTTTAGTTTTATGTCATGAAGTATCAATTTGATAATTGCATGTAATTAATATTTTAAATGCAAGAGTTATTCTACTTTGAATACCAGTATTTATATAATAGTTTATTCGAATATTACTTTACTGAACCAGCTGAGCGCATTGTTTATCAAGCATGGACAATAATGTTCCTGTAACAATTATAGATTAAACAACCGCTAACCTCAACTTTATCACTTCTCGATTTTCGTTCAAAGATTTTTCAACGAAATAAGAACTGGGCTTGATTTTTTTTAATTTGTCAAATAAACACCTTTATTAGCCTTTCATTGAGAAAGCCTAATCAATGGCTGTGAAAAACGGACCTGGGCTAGGGGCCATAAAATTTGCACAGGTGTGACATAAAAAACAGACTGTACAGAGTGGCGCATCATTATTTCAACTGAAATACTGCCTCAAATAATTGTTTAATTGCCATTGATGTTGATATTTTGTTTACACCAAACGCGTAATAGTGTTAGATCGTCAAATGTTTTATCTAACTGAGCGGTAAACATTCTTTGAAAATCATTAATTTTTTTCTTTTTCTGTGATATTGTTACAATAGATGTATAGATCTCGAGACAATGATTCTGTTTATGACGTCACAAATGCATCCAATGTGCAAAATGGCCCATGGCCCCTACTTGTCCCAATCCCTGCATTAATTAAATTATTTAATTTACAGCTAACCGTAACTTCTACCAAAGTTGCGTAGACAAAATGTTTAATGTATTTGTATAGGTAAATGCAAAAGATTTTGTGAAAATAAACTTTTTGTTCCAAATTTTATAAGGGTATAATTGGAAAGTAATTGTTTCATTAAATGTCCCAATTTCACATTGACTTGAAATAACTGACAATTTTATATCTTATCAGGGATTGAGAAAGACACCTTTGACCTTTAGATATGGCTCATTCCACTTGGTAACAATGTTAAAAGTTCTAATTTAAATGGGCCATATATTTTCATAGAACGTGCAAAATGGCCCATGGACGCTACCTTTCCAAATTCTTGAAAACATATTTTATCTCCTATGTGTTCCAAGTAACATCAATGGGTGCAAATCTTTAACTTTAAATTAAGAAGCTGTATTTGAATTGAATTGATACATCATACATCATTGATTGTTTTCAATTCAGGCATTTGCCCGGCGTGGGTTGGCTAAAATCAATGAGTTGAGTAAACTGGAGACACTGAGCAGTGGGCAGGAGACACCTCAGTCAGAGTTGGCCTTCAGAGAGGCTACTGTTAAGGTAAAGTTAATCTACAATTCTACCAAACTGTAACTCATTGCTGATTCATTGCTGCTTCAGAAGGTGTTTAAGTGTTCACACAGTGATCTGTTTACTAGGCCCTAATTGGAGGAGTTTGCTGGTTGCCAGGAATCAAGGGAATATTTATGTGTTTGTATGCCAGACATTTTCTAAAATGAGCTATTATTAACATTGTGACAGACATTTCACAAAATAAATCAACATTTAGAAGATTGAAATATTAAACATGATCAAACATTGATGTTATCATACGTATGTCAAGTTTAGAATAATTACAGAAAGTCTAGATTGCAGACTACAGTCAAGATATACTTGATTCTGCAGCATAAAGTATTCTCCCTCAATGCATTCAGAAATTTTGTAATTCAAGACTTAGGTACAGGATTCAAGATTTCCAAAAAGGCCATTTCCGTTTGAACGTCAGGCCATTGAAAGTGTGCACGGCATCGATTACACACTACAACCAAGTCAATCTGAAGGAATATAGTTTTTGAATGAAGGTTATATTGTAGTCATAATGTAATGCAGATTCAATTATTATAGCTTTAAATGATCTATTTAAAGCCTCATGCTACGTGTTTAAATTTAATTTTTGTTGTGGGTAGTTGTGAAAGTAGTGGTGTAACAATTCATCGATTGTATCGATGTTTGCTTCCTCTACTACTCAATACAAGTGCATCAGTTCAAAACACATTTAGACAATATATCAGGATATAAATATCGTGAGGGTCCATGATACATTGATATATCGCCATAAGAGGCAATGTATCCTTACACTATTAATGTAATTACTTTCAAACAAATAACTGTATAAGCCTAAGATATTTTATTCTATTTTAGAGATTAAAGTGATAAGATGAACAGAAAATATATTATATTTCTGATATGTTATCCGCAATTTCACATTCTCTATGGTTTTGTGTACGTAATGTTTGTGACAGGTTGGTAGCCAAGAATTTAACATTAGTTAATTATGGCCTATATATTCTTCTTTCATAAACTGTAGAGAATCAGGATACGTATTGTATCACATCCATGGTATCGTGATGGTTCCCCAGCAATACTTTTGTGATATACCGTCTCGCCTGATAAAACTGGAATTGGGATATATCGTCTCGGCACAATGGCCACATTACACAGGTCTATGTGAGAGCACAACTAACACAGTGAAAACCCTTTGTTATGTTTTTTTCAGATGGCAGTGATGGTTTATAAGAGATCAGTAATGGAAACCAGAAGGAAACCAAAGGGTTTGCTGCGACCTAAAACAAGAGCAAACTTGAAGGATGTTTTGAATGTAAGTTTCTGTGGCTTAACCAGTGTTGGTTAAGTTTTTAAAATTTGCTTTTTGACAAAAGAATGATATTAAAAAGGATTTTGTTAATAAAATAAAACAACAACAACAAAAACAAAAAACAACAAGTTCAAATCAGATTTTTTATAAAAGAATAGATGGTATATAAGCCAAATTAATTAGAGTTCATTATGGTTTGACTTGCTGAAATACATATGAGACTTTATAGGATATCATTTTAATAAATTTAGCTACATGAAACCTTATTCAAAATCACAGGGACACTGTTTTTTAGATTTATGTGACAAGATGAGATGTTGAAAATCACACACAAAAATGAAAGTAATTATTGAGTGTAATATGATTTTGAAACACTTTAGCTCCCATGGCCACGCACCCCTAGTGAGAAGCTGCTTGCAGACATGTTTGAAGGAAGTGCAGCCCAGTTCCTGGCAGTGATGGAGAGTTTGCAGGACACTAACCGACGCACTCTCCTCACCTCCCCACCTGCACCCGACAATGAGCCGGAGATATTAGACGTCTACTGCGAACTCTTCATGGCCGCTCAGGAGATACTTGCTGGTCAGTAACTCCCTTCTTTTGAAAATCTGTGCCTTGGTCTTGACAAAAAAGTGAAAGCACCTATAGTCTTGAAATAAAAATGACTTTGAATGAAAGCAATAAACACTAGAGAAGTCCCTGCTTTAATTTTATCTAGCCAATTTGATTTGATTATCTTTAAGACGTTCCGAACGTTTGTCAGTGTGTATCTTTTTGTACATCCGAAAATGTGCTGCTAACATTTTGAGTAAATTCAAGTTGTGTAAACGTAGAAAAAAAATGTCACTGAGGCACTATCGATGTTCGGAAATTAATGAAATTTTAACTGTGGAATGCTGAGTTGTCTATCATTCGATCCATGCACCTTTTGGTCATAGATTTTAAGATTCATATTAATATGCATTGGTCATAATCGGCAGAGATGTTTTGACACAAATGTTCAATGAACGTGAATTTGCAATTCGTTGTTTCATAGGTAATAATTAGATTTGGCTTTCCAAAATGTACTCCAGTTATGATTTTGCTACAGAGAAAATGTCACTGATAACATTTATGTGTTTACATTCTGCATTGTTGATGAAATAAAACAAGTTGCAATCACTTTGTTGAACATTGTTGAAAAGACGTCATTGACACAATGTGCGGAAAAAATAGACTGTGTATGGAAGGTCTTCGTAATTTTTGCACAATACAAGACTAGTTACGGAACTTTTATGTACTGAAAGATACTTCCATCTTAAAAATGATGCAACTTGTAGTAAAATTAGTATTAGTAATATTAAGTTACCCTCATTAGGCCATAAACAGTAGCAGTTTCGGTAAGTAAAATCTTATTTGGATAGCTTTTTCGCAGGAACAAAAACAAATGTAAATAAACTGTTGCACTGTCCTCTCAAACAATAAATAGAAATACATAGTAAAGAATAGAAATGAAACTCATAAACAATCTTTTGTAAAAGTTCTAGATAGAAGTGGAAAACGGTCATTGAGACTAAATGGGTATAAAAATAATCAGGAATGTATCGCAGAAATTTTACATTTCGATTTGGCTGCATTTATTTTGAAAATTAATTATATAAGCGGTAATTACATTATCATCTCATTTATTGAAAAAAAGTTAACTTTAAATGTTTTTAATTTTTTGTTTTCAAGATTGAATTAGAAAAATTGGACATTTGCCCATTTTTTAAAACAAACTCGTCAAAAATCATCATTTTTCTGAAAAAGAAGGTCTGTGACATGATTTTTTTAAATTTTTGAATATTGAAGAATACATATTCAGCTTTCACCATGCAAAGTTACAGCAATTTTTCATTTATTTCGTTTATTGGTACAAACCTCTTTAAGTCTATCTATCCATGCAATATTCTCAAAAATCTTTTGATGAGATGTAAATTTTTCTTGACAAACCTCTTCCTTTCAATTGTAAGGTTTCCCCTGTCATACAAAGTTTTAGCATAGCTTTGATTTCGGTTGGTTCTTTTGAAGGGTTCTCACACCAAACTTCCTTTGACTACCCTTCGGAACTGGGAATTGCCAGGAAACTATAATATTATTGATATTTAGTAATTCCATGGATAACTAATTAAATGTCTACCACTAATTATACTAATTCAAACATGATATAATTTATCATGGATGGGGATAACAGATGTATCAGTGTGAGAGGGTAAGTCAGGGGTTTTGGTTGTGATGGAGAGGAGGGTTGGACTGGATGAAAAGGGAGAAAGAAACTTCATCTGGGCAGAAGAACTTGGAAATAGCCTGGTTAATAGAATACCTCAACACAGAAACAGTAAAACATGCAAGTTTTTCCATTAAGTGGTAAAGATAGCATGACACAGTTTTGAGACACAGAACTTACACTGATCAACAAATTTGAATTGTAGACAAAAATGATTGTATCTGATGTATTTTAATAATATTCTTTGTATAGGATAAAACACGACCCAAAGGTATCATCAAAATTTTAGCCTTTTCACTAGTCTTCTTTTATCTATTTTATAAACTGCCATCTTAATATCTTGATTTAATTACAAATGAAAAAAGGGATGGGGGGGGGGGGGGATCCTTAGCGAGTGGTAAAGTTTGATTAGACTTGTAAAAGATCCACTAATGATAAGTACACTGAATTAACAGATAACATAAATAAGGGGTGGTATTGACTGTCTATTGACTGACTTTTTAAAAAACTATTGATTAAAATTGCATAATTGACATCTCTGTGGTTGTGGTCCAGCAGTATGATCGGTGTTGTTTGGCGTAGAGGTGTATAATGCATAAGGTTTCCAGACGGCATAATGCCAAAACATTTGCAGATTAAAGTTTGAAAATTGAGTTATCTTTCAAAAGGGTTGGTGAGTAAATTCTTTGACTTTTACTTAAAGCCAATAATCTAATCATATTTTAAAAGAAATATGTGGAGGATAATATCAAAATAATTGTCCAAGGCAGAGGGCATTATTAAGATAATTGCCCAGGGTAGAGGGACTTTATGCAGTTGAATTACCAGGGAAGTGAAATTGAAAAACGTTTTAGGGAAATTACAAAGAGTAGTGTCCCGCAAGAATAATAGAGTGACATTACTGGAGGTTTATAACATCATTTCAGTTTGGTCAGCCCAAGGAAATTTTAGGGTCATAGTGGGGATTGTAATATGATAATGTTATTTGTGTCAAGTAATTTTGGTCCTTAAAATTTTCACTGAAAATGGATATTTACAGTGACAGGTTATTTTCAAGATAAAGGCTAAAGAATGGGTAATGATAGGAGAAAAGAGTATTTTAGTCTTCAATTTCAACCCATACATGACTCTCATGCCAGTTGATGATCTAAAAATTAAGGTTTTTTTTCTAATAATCTGTAAAAACAGGAATAATGCACTTAGATATATTTGATTTGAAGGTGGTGGAGGCAGCAAGCTATCAGGCCCAAAACCTGCGAGTTCGCTGGGCGGACATCCCCTCGCTGCTGTGGTGCTGGACAGGGGGCTCATTGAGATGGCAACCAAAGGTTTGATACTGTTTCCTGTACAGTTTTCTGTACTGTTTTCAGTAGTAGCAAGGAGTGATAAACCTGATTCCACAACACAATCTAACAGAGTTGTTTTAATAGAAGTGAACTGAGACAGCATGGTATGGAGTTCTTGTGTACAATAACAAATAGTGAAAAACACCTTTATCAATTTGATACAATTGTAAGATGTCATGTGTACTGTTAAAGAGATGAGTATAGAGTATGTTTCAAGATTTGTAATGTGGCTTTTAGTAAGAGCCAAAATACTTATTAACCTTGCTATCTCCAAAATGCCAAAATTATGATATTTTCTTGTGTTCACTGATAATTGGAAACCAACCCATAAATGTTTAGATTTCGAAATCATGTGTTGAATAACGTATATATTAGTTAAATGACCTACTTAACACTATCAACCAATGTTTTTCTTTGTGTCTGCTGTAAATAAGTTTATGAAATTATGTTTGAATCATTGGTGCGCGCCACTGTCCAGTTTTCGATCAGAAATCACGACACTAACACGTTTATTGTCACTTTTCTGAACTGATAAGCATTAGGATTCTGATTTTCTGAAACAATTACTTCTTCTCTATAAAATAACACCATTTATGAAGTTTGACATATTTGACTCCAACAACATACTCTGTGCCCCTTTAAGGTGAAGATGGTGTGTCTATTGGAGCCGTGATCAAGGTTGTCAAACTGGCCTACAACTACGAACACTGGGACACATTCGACCTGTTGGTGGATCCTCTCATCACACAGCTCAAGGTATTCTCTATGTACTTCTATTAATTCAAACGAAATTTGAAACTTTCTCCATACTCGAGCTGTCAGTTGACTCATTCTTACACAGTGCAATTGTATTTTAAGATGCTGAACGAGGACCGGTACATGTGGGATGAGAAAGCCCTTGAGTTACTGCTTGCTATGGAGAAGCTCAACAGCAGCAACCGCCGACACAAACGCCTGGTGAACATTGCGGAGGAGGAAAAGGAAAAGGAGGAGGAGGCTGCCATGGCCGCTGGGGGGGCAACCACTGTCCCCCCTCCCTCAACTGCTGCAGGTAAGAAACACTTATCTTATTTATCTTCCTACACTGGAGGACATGCAGTTCCTTCTGATGGCCCTCTGGGCCTCTTTCTAAATTATTTTTTATTATCAGAATCATTATTCAACAATACAGGCAGTAACTGTATCTAGCACATGCATGCTGCACCTTGATCAGCATTAATTGTGTATTTGTCCCTAGGTGGATCAGTCAAGTCCACAAACCAAGATGAGCTCATCAGTTTAGCGGAAGTCCTCTTGTCCATTGTTCACGGGCCTTACTCAGTGAGTATTATTTTTGTATTGTTTCATCAATTTAAGACTTTTTTGTCAATATCTATTTAAGGTCAACCTAAATAAGATAACTATTTCTTTTTATTAGACATTGACTCTAAGCTTGGTGAATGTTTGATATGTAATTGTTCGTGGCAGCCTGAGAGTATAGAGGTGGACATGATAGTTGATGCAGGACTCTTCTTGTGGAACAAGTGCAAAACCATCTTCCAAAAGTACCAGACCGGTTCTGTAGATAATCCACGATATCTGCACAAGATGGAGAATCCAAACAAGGTAATCAATTTACAATGATAGAAAGTACACTTGAAAGTTCAACTTCATTTCATGATATTGAGTATTTATTGTATATATATATATATATATGTATTACACATTGTGTCATAACATCTTGTGCTGATTCATGTCACATGACTTCACAACCTTTAGGTATGACATCACAATGTTAGCGGTGCGGCAGCAATGGTAATTTCAGCAAATTTCATGCTTTTAATATGATTCCCGAGGAATGAATAAAATACTAAACTCAGTCCCGTTAAATAAAAATTTTATTCTCTAATCTTGCATGTTTTAAGCAAGGTGCCACCCATTCTGTATTCTTGTCAGTTATTTAAATATTGGTCGATAGTAGCATCCCTACAAGTGATACCATTGAAAGATTTCAATTAGAAAACTATTCTGGTCAATATGGCCAAATGTGAAAAACGTGAGTAACAATTGATAAGTTTTCAAAAAGTAGAGAGGAGCCCTAACCTTGAGCTCTAATTAAACTGTGTGAAGCTAAAACTATATTTCTTTTTAACATATTATGGTTGAGTACTCATTTCTTCAGTACTACACATATAAATAAACCAGTACATAAACACATATGTCATGTCAATTTTGCCAAGCGACCATGGTCTTTGTTGCAAATTCCATTATTTCATTATTGTGATCTTGAACAAAAAATTGTGACATGACTTAAGAAGAAATCAAACTTACTTTTCATCACTTTAAAATGCAAAATTACATGTATAAGCAATAAGGTTTTTGTTACTTAGCCATCTGTGCTAAAACTGGTGCAACTTTGTGTACAATGAGCTGCAATGATACATATATAGATATAGATACCTATATTCGGTGAATCGAAACGTGGCAGGATGTGAATCGTATTCGTTTTTCGTTACAATGAAAACCAAATATTTTTTATTTTTATTGTTTTTTTACTATTGACTTTAACATCTATTATGTGCACGAAATTTTTATTTAATGTGAATATAAATTCTTTTTTATTTACGTTCGAAAAGTATGTTATATTTCACATCGTCTCAAACTGTCAACAGGAAGTGATACAAATCTATGTACCATATCGTTGTGATAAAAATCAATATTGATGGTCAAAGTAAACATCAGTAATAAAAACATTATTCAATACAGCAACACACAAGTGATATGTTTTTTTTATCTGTTGATTAATGTCGTAAATTGTCTCTTAACATACATTTGTACAGTCAGTGGTTAATAAAAGCTTCGCTCCCGGAACGAGCATAAATAAATGTAAACTCCATATTTGGATGTACCCATGATGACTTAGCCAATTGCTGGCGTGGGAAAGACTGGCTGAACCTATGTGCCAAATTCTCATGTTCCAAGTTCATTGTATATTTTCATTGTATATTGAAAGTCAAAATGGATAAAAATTAACCCAGACTACCTGATTTTTGGTGTTTTCAATTTGTTTATTTTTGCATTCATATTTGTGAATAATTATGCGTTTTCGTTTCCCAATATTCTTGATACGTATCCTATTTGTCTGGTAGTGTATTCATTGCAGGTCTAATGCTCATACTCACTTAGGAAATGTTATATTCAAACTCATTTATTTAAAAGATGCAACAATGTGTATACCTTAATGCTAATAACCCCTGTCTTTGTTCTCCCATTATCCTCGGTACTCCACTCCTGTAGTGGATGTTCCTGCTTGATGTGGTCCACCAGGTGTTGTGTTGGTGCGGTATCAGCAGTGTTGACCCCGCTCTTACTGCCGAGGTGGTTCTCAGGCTTGCTATGGTCTACGAGAGCAGCGCCAACCTGGACTCTCTCGATGGTAAATAATTATATATATCTTACATGACATTACCTGGCTGAAGGTTAGATGAAAGACTCCAAAACTTAATTTATATATTATGATGGAAACATCTTGAAGGATTGCTTTCACAAATTTAAAGTAAATGTGTTGTTTGATAAATAAAAGCTTTCATTATTATCGATTTTGTAAAATGTCTATGTGGTGTTGGGTAAAGTTTGAAATCCATGTTGTATGTTGTAAACCTATCTACTTTATCTTGTGCATGTGTGACATAAATATGTATAAAGGGTATTAACATGCATGCAATATTCATATTCCCCCACATATAATCAACCATAACTATAACATTGCCTCATGCAATTGAAAAGGAAAAAAAGGGAAAGAAATTGTAAAATCATCAAATTGCATATTTTCCCTCATAAGGGCGGTCACAAAGGTATAGTCGCATTGATCCAGCAAGGACTCGGGGTACAGACGCCTTGGGTGAAACAAGTCCCAGTTGCCAGACACCCCAGGGTAGGTGTTGAGGTGTTGAGAGGACACCTAGTATGCTAACAACTCCTTCTGTCTGCTCAACCCTATGTGTGTGTCATGTATTACCTGTTCACTGTAACTGAAGCTGGCTCATTAGGGTTGACATAGAGGTTGGAGTTAGTTACATCTTTGCAGTTGACTTATGTTCAGTGTTTCAGATTTATATCTTTTCAATACTAACATATTGTTACTTAGTTGTGAAACTTTAGTGGTTTCGTAAAGGATCTCATTGAGATATTAGAATTGATTGATTTCTTTTATATAAAAAAGTATATAAAAGTAACAATAGATCAATATAAATGCTTCAAAGTTTAAAGAGATTATGCATTATGTTTTATGCATCTTAAACGTACTAGAAGGTTAAGGTTATCACTTCTCATTTCAAATGATTAGTAATCAAAACACAAAATGTGAAAGAAGTGATTTTAGTTATAAATATATCTGTTAGTACTGTCTAGTCTAGGTGTAAGATAATATCTGTTTATCTTGTGGATAGTCATGCTACATGTAAATCTGAAATGAAAACCTATTTTGTTGGGTATTTAGGGACTAGTCATTTATTACAGAAGGAGGGGATGGTGGGTCTGGGGTTTTCAGGGGCGGGTTTGAAAATATACAGCCACCAGGGGAGGGTCATTTTAAAATAGACAGTTATAAAACCATATTTCTTTAGGACTTGAAAGAGGGGCTGAAACTTTATCATAAAGCCATTTCAAATGAATAAAAACCTCAAAATTTTTAGCGAGACTGCAAAAAATCACAATGAGTTCTTTGCCTTGTTCTTTGCCATTTATAGAAAAAAGATAGAAAAGTAGATCTGCTGGACTGACAGTTTATACAAGCAGTTTATATATGAAAGGCATATGCTACTGTTAAAATTTTTTTCATACAACCAAGATACATTTTAGCAACTATATCGACTCATAAAGTTAAAACAGCAAGTCAAATTATTGAAATTTGAATGATTATATTAACCTTTCTCAGTGATACAAATTTATGAAACCATAACACTTTATGAAATTGCTTGATATGTGCAATTTTCTTAATGTAGCCACACTTTTAAAATATCTAAATGCATATATGAATGAATAAATTCCAATGTTGCTATTTCAAAATGTAGGAACATTTGCTATATTCATATCCTAGTTTCCATTTTTCTTTTTTTTTTCCCTCTCATAGCTCAAACACTAATTGCTTAAATGTTTTGTTACATGTAACATATGTAATTTGTATGAGCCCTAGATGTGCCTTTAGTAAATTTATGTTATAAACCTTCAAATTGAGTATATTTTGAACTTATTTCTTGTACTGCAGACTGTATGAAGACGATTAATTTTTTTTATAATAAGAAACTCAGACACTTATAGTTAAAATGTAATGAATTTTGACAATCTAATCCTGTGAAAATTCACCTTTTGCATTCTTTAGTCCTTTACTCTCAAAATATTCTCAGATTTAATTTTTTGGTGTACTTTGAAGAAATCATGTTGTCAAGAGCTTGTCTCACAACCTATACATGCTATCATCGAAAATTTATACATATGTCAACCATAGTCCTTCCATGGTTTTATCTATTAATGAAGTTCATTGTTGGAAAGTTTTCAATGGAATTCTATACACAGTGAGCTAATGAAGAAGTAATTTTGTTCAAGGCATATCTCACAGTTGATATACATGCAAGCTTCACCTAGCTTAGAACATGGGTCAACCATAATCAATATATGTACCTGATGTGGGTAAGGCCTATAAATTTTGATGAAATCTTAAACTCGTGCAATATTTAAGCTCACTAAAACACTGTTGGAAATGGGGTTAAATGAATGAGCGGTGCTCATTTATTCGCTTATTCATAGATAAAAAGGCATTCTGATTTGAATACTCAAAATGAATATGGAGTGAGCCTTTACAAGTATATCATGAAAAAGTTGGAATGCATTCATTCTACTTTGAGATAATTCAAGAAAGAATTAACACTATGTATAATTAGAATGGTATTCAAAATCTATTTTGATATGCAGCAGATGTTCTGTGATGTAGGCTGTAAAAAATGTCTAATGAAACTGAATCTAAAATAGTATATACCATCATCAACCCATCAATGGAAGGGAACATTTAGTGTTATTTTCAAAGTAGATAATTTTCTTTAAAGTGTCAAAGAATATATTTTGAATGTAGAACTGATGATAAAGCTTGATAAGACCAATTTCAAAGTTTTGTAGAGGTAGGGTTGTGAAAAAGATCACTTTTAAATGGGAATGGTCATGAGAAAAAATTACAATGAGTTGGGGAGGGCAACATTTTTTAATGCAAACCAAGAGAAATCCTACACCCCCACCCCCCTCTAATAAATGACCCTCACACTGTTTGCACTGTTTTTGTTGCTAATTGTTTACTAACTATTTAACCCATTTTCAATAGTGGTTCTACTGTAGTTTTACAGCTGTTTTTTTATTACAGATTTTTATTAGATCAACAACAGGACCATCTTTGAGTGGCTTTTTATAAGTTGTTTTGATGAAGAAATAGAAAATTAATGGATTTACAACTTCTTTATTGCAAAGAGATGCAACATTTCAGATGTAATACCCTTCACCTCTTCATGGCTGGGTTAAATCAAAATATTCATAGCTTCTAAAGTCTTTCTGATCTTCTGATACATGCTAGCTTCACCAAACTTCATACACTTATCAACCATGATCCCTAGATGTGCCTTTTGAGGGTTAGACCAACAAATGATTTTTATTTTTTGTGGTTTCCATGGAAACATAACTAAGACAGTGACTCTATGACTAAGTCCTTTGTCTGGAGTATTTCTCCTAAACTATACATGCTATCTTCACCAAACTTCATACACTTATCAACCATGATCCCTAGATGTGCCTTTTGAGGGTTAGACCAACAAATGATTTTTATTTTTTTGCGGTTTCCATGGAAACATAACTAAGACAGTGACTCTATGACTAAGTCCTTTGTCCGGAGCATTTCTCCTAAACTATACATGCTATCTTCATCAAACTTCAAACACTTATCAACCATAATCCCTTGATGTGCCTTTTGAGGGTTAGACCAACAAATTATTTGTATATTTTGCAGTTTCCATGGAAACATTACTTAAACAATGACTTTATGACAAAGTGCTTTTTCCTGAGCATATCTCCTAAACTATACATGCTAGCTTCAACAAACTTCATACACTTATCAACCATGATCCCTAGATGAGCATATTGAGGGTTAGACCAACAAAGAATTAGCCAGACTGTAGATTGAAGCAGGGGTATGTGAGCTGTGCTCACTTCTTTACTTGTTGTTATTATTATTATTCATATTTGATGTAATAAACTACTCCAGATGGATCTTGATTGATGGTATCCACTGGCATGGAGGATGTTCAGCATTGAATGTCCTTTTTTAAAAACTACATCAGTGTTGGCCTGTTTCTTGAATAATGGCCGATTGTGGTGGGTGGTGGTGCTGATATATGTTGAGATTTAATAGTTGTAGATAATCAGTAAGTGGTAACAAAGACTTTATGCTTGCTATGTTATTGATAAGTTGGTGGGTTCATGATAATGTGGATGTGTTGGGGTAGTAGCTTTGAGTGTTTTGAAGGAGTGTAAGTCTAGTTTCTGTATGTGACATGTATAGTTTAGTATGTATGTGGGTTTTTTTTAGTACTGTTGGTTTTATGTATAGATAAGAGTAAATGTCTCTCATAACTATATTGGTGGCCAATATAAATAAACAATGTGATATATTTTATGTATCTTAATATTGCAGTGTATTGGGTGAGACATTAATATACAATATCTCTCTCTATATATATATGGAATTCTAGTCATGAAGGGGCTGACTGTTGATGAGGGTGATCGAGGGTATTACATCCAAACAGCATATGATCACTTGATCAAGACCAATTAATGCTATTCCCTCTCAATTCAGCAACTACCTCATTGTCCATCTGGCTTCCTATCTATTACAAAATCATTTTGTACATCGACCAAGTTTCTTGTTTAGCAAGCCTTGTCATATGTACATAATCACAGTGTTGTAGCGTTCAGTATTGCTTGATAACAGTCTTAGTATCTACACCAAAACGTTGCATCTCTTTGCAAAAAAGAAGTTGTAAATCAATAAATATCCTTTCAATACATGTACTATGATTTATCTATGTACAAAACTGAATAAAATAGACCTGAAATCTGAACATGTTCTTCAAGTTTACATCATATTATCACATCCCCAAAACAATACTTTTGATTACTTTGACAGAGAGTGTGATAATACTCAAATAATACACATTTACTTCTGACAGAGTGTGATAATACTCAAATAATACACATTTACTTCTGACAGAGAGTGTGATAATACTCAAATAATACACATTTACTTTGACAGAGAGTGTGATAATACTCAAATAATACACATTTACTTCTGACAGAGAGTGATAATACTCAAATAATACACATTTACTTCTGACAGAGAGTGATAATACTCAAATAATACACATTTACTTCTGACAGAGTGTGATAATACTCAAATAATACACATTTACTTCTGACAGAGTGTGTGATAATACTCAAATAATACACATTTACTTCTGACAGAGTGTGTGATAATACTCAAATAATACACATTTACTTCTGACAGAGCAGTTTACCGATAATACAATTACAACATTGAATCAATGCATTTACATAATATCTGTGACTTTTGTTGTTTAACTAAAAATAAAATGTGTAAAATAGTAACTGCAGTTCACGGAATGTATGGAGTTATGGTATCTGAAAATGGGCCGGCATTAATTGAAAAATATTACTGGCATGACATAATGGTTAAAAACCTTTTCACACATTATCTGAAGTAATTTGGCCCAATCTTTTTTAATGTGTTTGTTTTTTATTAGGTAGCAAACTTAATGCCTACTGAAGACGAAACTTTCACTGTTTCACACTACACTGTTTGACAGATTCTTTGCAGGCCATTGCAAATCAAAAGCATTATTCTTGTACACAATTGGCATATACAAAATATTTGTTTGCTCTAGATCCTAAGTCAGGGATGAAGGACTCTAAGACAACCTTGACAGATCTGGGCACTGCCCAGGAAACCATGCTGAGCGGACAGCAGTACCTGAGTCGGGCATCCATGCTGTCATCCTCAGCCAATATCACAACCAGGGGCCAGCTGCTCCAGGCCAGGGAGATCCTAGAACTAGGCCTTACTAATGTCTCCTTTGCACGGCAGGCGGTTGCTCTGAGTGACGGCAAGACTATAGCTGATGTCAGCTTTGTCAAGGTCAGCCAAGTGCCATGTTTTTGGGTCATATTAGAAAGTTAATGTCATTTTTGTCTCCTGTTTGTTGTCTATTTCAATGTGTATTTTTTCCTCTCTGAATTGCTTTTACATATAATTTATTTGTGTTCAATTTTCAAATTCTTTTATTTATATTGCTTTTTTGATTTGTTTACTATATTTAACTTTTGTCTTTTGTAAATGTTGTGTTTGTGTGTATGAGTTTTCTGTGCAAACAAACTGTAAAAGTTACATTATGTCCCTTTAAGCTTGTTTTTCTCTGTGTATGGTAACTAGTGTTGTGATTCCAGAGTGTATTGAATGCAGTCAACGCTCGGGTAAGTGAGAATGGTACACAGCCGAGTTGTGTGCGGTGAACAGTCCTGCCGTCAGTTAGCATGCCACCTAACCTGGATCAGGATTAGTCTTCACACTTATCTGCCACACTGTAATTGGCTTCATCACTCAATGACCTTCTGTGAAGGCACAATTAATTTGTTTAAGTTTGCATGTTAATAATTGCATGCCACTGCACTGGGAACATTACAGATCATACAGATTTAAAGTTGGTTTCAGATGTTCAAATCACCCATTTCTTTTCATTACATGTTCATATCACTAAATGTTTCCTGGAGCATCTTTGCTTCTCTAATGTTTTGAATGATTGGTCAGTCGCATGGAACTTTTTGATCATTTAATGTATAATGAGTCATTAATCACAGACAAGTCATGATTCTTTCATCATAGACATATGCTTCTGAAAGTTAGATGAGCACTTCTAAGAGATAGATTGTAGCGTGAACTGTCCAAACATACAATGAGTTTATGATTAGAGAAGTGATGAAATGTGCATTCACGGAGTTCCTTGTGGTTCATCAACAATAGGTGCAATGTCTCTCTTGTCATCTCACTAAGCTAATAAATCATCGACAGTTTAAGCGTGTGAATGTAGACAGAACTTAGTGCTAGTTGCAATTGCTGACAACTGTTTTCATAACCCCTTATTAAGTTGATAAATGATATGAAGGAAGTGTCCAACAAGGCATTTAGGATGAGATTTT
The DNA here is from genome assembly GCA_921293015.1 of Phorcus lineatus. NCBI lineage: Eukaryota > Metazoa > Mollusca > Gastropoda > Trochida > Trochidae > Phorcus > Phorcus lineatus. The sequence continues at coordinate 21,024,447 of OV121086.1, read as the reverse complement.
TTGTCTTCACACTATTGGTTTAACAATACATCGAACTATCGATGTATCGCAATAGTCAGGTTTTCAATAGCACTTTATTGATAGGTAACTTGAAAACACTATCAATACATTGATAGAAAGGAAACTATTGATAGTATCAAAAGTGTAGTCCTAGATTGGAATGTATTTATGATAGTTCGAACAATTATTTCATGCAAGTTTATTTGAATTAATTTAATTTCTGAATAGCTCGATGATGATAATTATGTTGCATAAAATATATAAAATTTTGGACTGAAATATATTTAAGCTGCATTAACCCTTAAAGGTCCCAAGAATGCAAAGTATATTTTGTAGTACTTATTTATTCTTACTTATTGAGGGACTCGCTTAAGACTTCAGTGCTTTGAATATTAAAAGATTTTCTACACCATGACACATCCTTTTTTTAATCATTTACTACTCTTTTGAGGTCTATTTATATAATTCATAAATTGCTCAAATTCAACACTTATTTGCTATCAATGTTATGTGAAAATCAAATTGACAGTACCCCAGAATTTCCCATGTAAGAAAACTATGACAAAATTGACCACTTATCAATAAGACAACACTGTGTATTGTTTAGGTATTATCTCACAAAAGTGTATATTGTGTACAAAGAGCTATGTAATGTGGAATGTAAATTGTAGGTTGAAAATTGAAGTATGTGGGCAAGCACATTTGAAATGCTTATAATTGATGCTATTTGAAGTTTCTGTGCAGTTTCAAGTCTGTAATAGAGGCCATACTGAACTTTTATGTATACATAACGTGACCAATGCAGATTATGACAAGTAAATATTGTCACTGTACAAACCATAATGAAGTCCACATGCATGGTCAAGGACTAAATAATGACATATAGAAAATATCATCGGAATGTCCTTTGATATCAAATATATCACCATGAGTTGATTAAAGTAAGATATAGCCAAGGCCTGATGAGAATATGTGTTACTTTAATCTGTGAGTGATGATAGATTTTATATCAAAAGTCGCAAGGGTGAGTTTTTTTATCATCCATTATTATTCTTTAAAATGTATCCATAAAAAATGTAAATCCCTGAACACTTCAGTTCTCTTAGACTCCCAATGCATTGATGTCATAGCATTGTGATGTTTGACATCATAGTGTTTTGATGTCATTACTTGACGAGGGCAGGACATTGTTCAAAACCTACAGTTTTGGATGATGAATTAGTTATCATCCTTAGATATGATAAAGAATGCAGTACCAGAGATGCAGAGCTATACAATGGCTCTATTTTGTCTAATTCTTAAGTTGATAATATATTAGCATACCTTGTTTGTTTTTATGGTCTGTGATCGTTATAGTCTTAAAGCACTGTTGACATACCTTACAAACAAATTTAATCAAAATATTTTAAATTTTTTTAATTAAAAAAGTTTTCAAAGTACCTTTTCTGTTAACCTACCATGCATCGATATTGCACACTGCTCACTGTTGCTTATGTAAATTACAAGTATATAGCATAAGAGTCATTATGTTATGTTGAAGGAGCTCAACCCGGATGTGTTCAGTGTGGATATGGTGAGAGAAACAACAAACACCGGGGATGAGAATCATGTGGACGTCGAGGCATTGATCCCACCGAGTCACCGTGGCACTGCCACTGCGGTCTGGAACACAGTCAAGGATCTTCACATGGAACTTATTCTTATGTATCACAGAGTCTGCCTCAAACTAACAGCTCTCAGCAAAGGTCAGGGGGTTGCTCTGTTATTTCAACGAAACATTTCAATTCCTTGTTAAGTTTATGATCATTGATATTTTTTTAGAAAAAGCAAATTTGTTTTTCAACGGCAGTGCTGTGATAAAGCTGATATCTTTTTAATTGCTTGGTGACAGTTTTAGATTAAGACATGACATAAAATTTAACAAAAAATTTACAATCTCCTCTCACCTTTTCACCTCTAAGAAACTGCGGATTTTTGGTGTGTAGGAAAGGAAGGTTTAAGCAGGAATCAGACTTTTAACTTTATTTCTTACAAGTTGTTATCCTTCTAAGCAATTTTCATTACATATTCTGATCTGTCATCCCATCAGGTGCATAGGAACCTTAATAAAATGATAATGATTGTTCTAACATAGCTGGGAGCAGCAAGGATCAGAAGTCATCAAAAAGGAAGACAACAACAAAGGATGAACAAGTAAGTGAAAGGCAAAACATGCTTCCATTCAAAGGTATAGAAATAAAGTCATTTACCTTTCTCATTGGTTCCAAATGTTAGAAACTTTTTACAGGTATTATTCACATGGGTAGAAATGCTAATGCTACAGTTTTGAATTCATTATATGCTTAAGCTCAGTGAAAATTTCAACAAAACCTTCACACCAAAATGCAGCTATTCACAGGTACAATAATGTACGAGCTTTAAAGTTACACTGAGTATGTTTCATTATTTTATATGTGGCTTGAATAAGAAAAACAAAAAACATATGTCCTGATTTACCGGTAAGTTAAATTAAATCACCTACCTACACTTGCAACTTTATCTCCAACATGCAAATATTATGATCTTTCATAACTTTCAATGATGAATAAACAACGTTAGGAACAAATATGTTAGGAAGTCGAAATTCTGCTCCAAGTATGTTCATTATCTAAATGAGCTACTAAACACTATCAATTGATTTTTGTGTTTTTATCTTCTGTACATAAGTTTCCAGAATTAGGTTGGGTCATTGGCTCCTGCCATTGTATTGTTTTTGATTACAAATCACAACTTTAACCTGTTTGTTGTCACTATACTCAACTGATAAGCACTTGGATGCTGATTTTCAGATAATACCACTTCCTCTCAATTTATGACGTTTGATCGACATATTTGACTCCAACAACACACTCTTTGTCCCTTTAACAGCAAATTGACACAGAATCAATAGGCAATTCATTTTCATTAAAGGTTTGCAGTTGCTTCTGCTTGGTTTGTGAAGAATTTTGTCTTTGATGTGTAGAGGGGGAAGTCTCAGTACCAGGTTGCTCAAAACAAACCTTGTTCTGTTTCAAGATGGGAGAATACAACGGTATGTTGTCACATGTCTTAGCATATCCCAATGCAGTTTGCCGCCTCAGTTACTCTGTCATTCCTCAAAACTGAGACTTTCCCTTCTACCCATGCTTCTGACATGGAACTGCTGAGGAAGGTACATAGCCTTAATTTTACTAGTGAATCTAACTTTTGATGGCGAGTATATATAATCATAAACCATATGTAAAAAATGGCAGTAAATATTAGTTCAATGTTGAAGTCATTAGTCATTAGTTCTTTTACCTGAAATGACAAGCGTTACCTGAATGATATTTAACAGTATGTATGTATATCTGTAGAGAAGATCCATTTTGAGAGAACTGAGCCTTCTCTGTGATTGTTACCTGCAGGGAGGGAGTCATGTTGTTGATGATACATACGTGGAGAGTTTTGATGAGTTGTGTGCCCGCTGCAACAAGAACAACTTGTCCAAGGCCTTGCTCTACATGCAGAAAGCAAGCATGTCCTGTAGTGGAGGAACACAGTCTGCTCAGGCTAAGCAAATATTTGAGGTAATGTTTGTTTGTGACAGAAGTCAGCTCAGCCTCAGTGGTGGCCTTAAATCTTTCTACCAGATATTTGACAAATGAACACAAGATATTCATTTAATTATGTCACCAACCCTTGCTCACCATCAGTTTACCCTGATGTATAAACAGATCTTTGACTTCACTTTCATGTAATTTTATACCTGAGACAAGTAAACATTGTAGATATGCTTTTTTCTATTTCTAGATAAAATGTTGTTTTTTTTGGATACCATTGAAATAGGATTTACTGAGACCCCTGAACATGGTAGCTTTCATTTGAAGACCAGTTTTCTGTAATTGACACTTGTACATGTCTTCAGGAGTGTGTGAGTCTGATCAAGAAGGCCCAGCAGGATGAAAGGCGTCTGTACCTGGAGAACAAGTTTCTTACTGAAATGGAGCCCCGCTGCAGTAAAATCCCTCCACCCCCCATCCTCCTCTGTAGGACAGATACCAGCATGGTCTTCACTCCTGCCCCCTTCACTCCAGAGTCGGGTGAAAAGGTACAGACTCTTAAGTAACAGCAATAGGGAGAATTATATGCAAGTTTATACAGGAGGTGAAACAAACAGAAGTCTTATCTCAAATGAAAATGCTAAGTTTATGCCAAATAGTCATTTAAAATCATCATATAATAAATTTAATTAATTCAGATATAAGAATCATTTTTTTGTACAGATAGCCTGGTATCGATTGTTTGGTCGGTCGGCTACAGGAAGCAACATCAAAGTCCGCATCAGTGACAACTTCTTTGAGGGAACTGGTGAACAGGTATGTAAGCTTTTTTTTTTGGTGTAGACAATAACAAGCAAGTAAACTCAGGAGTCCACAAGAAAAAAGTTGAAAAAGGGAATATATCCATATTCTTATATAGACAGTTTGGGTAGGTTAGTAGAAAAAGAATTACTACCTATAGAATATTTCTCTAAAGATTTATCTGAAAGTTATATAACTGAAATGATCATGAACATGCTAAAATGTATGGAAATCATTTGGGTGTAAGACTTTAGGTGAATATCACGACCTTTATCTAAAATGTGATGTATTATTACTGGCTGATGTATTTGAGACATTCAGAAAGACTCTTTTGACTCATTACGGATTAGATCCTGCACATTGTTTCACTAGTCCAGGACATTCTTGGGATGCCTTGCTTAAGAAAACTGGTATTAAACTAAAACTTCTTACTGATTAAGATACGCATTTATTTATTGAGAAGGGGCTTCGAGGGGTATATCCATGCCAAGATGCATGCCAAAACTATGAATATTACATAGAAAGATATAAATAAGCCATCCAGTCATACACTATATTTAGATGCTAATAACCCTTACCATGAGTCAATGCTTAACTACATGAGGACTTAAGTGGGTCAACTCCAACAACTTTGATGATTTGAAATTACCAAAAAATTCCAAAATTACTAGGTGGTAAGAAGTTATAAGATGTGCAAAAATTGGTACCAAATTTAATGAACATGATGAAATGAAATTACATCACTAGTGCTAGTTTACGTACAAGTCTCATTTTTTATTCAGATTTGGAAGGAAACTTATTCAAAATGATAAAAAGTAGTATAATTGTCATTGAAAAGTTGAATGCTTTTCTTAGACCACAATGGACCCTAGACCGCAGCAGCCATGACAATGGGGTACAAATCTAAAGTGGCAATTGAACAATCTTGGTCCACATGAAGTAACAATCCTAGAGGCCATTGCTGTGCAAACTAGTGGCCTGCGAAGTAGGCTTCATATCCTAAGGATGCAGCAGCATCGATATAGAGATCTAGTTAATTTGCTGTCCTGACGTCTTCAAAGATTTCCGGGCTTTATCGCGAACCAAAAACTAATCTGGTGTAGTAATATAGTTGGTCTTTCCACTGGATGCCATGTAGATGCCAAACATCTGGATGAGTTGGAATTAGTTTAAATGCATCTGTAATGTCTAATTTGCATAGCTGGGCTGTTTCTCCTAATTGTTTGATTATGTGAATTGCGTCATCAACCTTCACATATTGCAAGGAATACTGAGACTTGTCAATTAGAGAGTTCAAACTAGGGTGCTGACTATCGTTATGAGGGACCGAAAGGTCAATAATGAGTCTTTATTTTCTCGAGTACTTGCCTTCCACAAGGCAGATGGGACTGATCCAATGTAACGGAAAAGGTGAAGTTTCGAAAGGTCTGATGATATAACCTTTGGCTTATTCACTTGCCAACAGCTCTAGCTGTGACAGTGTCAGGGTTCTGCCGCGCTGACAAAAGTTTTTTTCATGAGAAAGAGGAGGATCATCAATTCCTGTTAGAAAACCTTCACTGAGCCCTGGAGTAGACCAAGTTTAGTCACAAATTAGTGATCCTCATGTGTAGCTAGTCGAGACTGCAACTCTGGAACATTGAAGGAACTGCTCCCAGTCAATGCTTCTCAGAAGTGTTTAATTTTGGGGGGCCTGAATTCATGTCTTCTTCCTGGTCATTTTCTCTACATCTCTTCGCGGGATGAGGTTTCCTACACACACTGCACACATGTTTAATTTACAATTCTCAGAGTTAAAATTGTTACATAGTGGCACTCCTTGATACAGAAAGATTGGTCGGCCAAGTTGGAGGAGAATGGACATGTGCCACTAATGGACAGATCTTGGCAAAGTTGGCAAGCATTCACTTGTCTTCCAGTGAATATTGCCCTGTAGAGGTGATGGGAGTTAACTTTTAACTGGCCTCGTTAAAACTTTATGTAGATACAGTAATGATGTAAAACATATTTAGCTTTGAGTAAATGCCTTGGGATAAATGTGAAACACATGTAGTTTTACACGTGTACTTTGTTTCGTACATTTTAAGGTATAATGCAACATTACAGGAGCAAATAGAAAAGTAATGAAGCTCACTTCATAGGATAAAAAATACAAATACATGGTAAAAGGAAATTGTCATTATAAACCTGCTCACAAATCGCAAGCTTTAAACTATTTATCTAATATTGATCAAATTTGGCAGTTATCAGTTCATGATTACATGAAGATGTGTCATGATTACATTTTAAAGTATATTGGTAAAATTTGTGCTTTTTGGCAATAAGTGTTGACTCTGTTAGAAAAGTGTTTCAAATCCTGTCTGTCTCATAACATCATAACTGTCTAATGATAACATAACATGAAAGTAAGTCAAAATTAAAAATTTTGACAATATTTGTATAAAATTTTGCACTTTCCGTTACAATGTTGCGACTCTGTTACAAAGCTTTTTACATGTCCTGACCGGCTCATAACTTATCAACTTCTCATTTGATTTTGATCAAAGTTTTTATGAAAATGCCAAATACATGAAAATACATTTGTAAAATTTTAGGAAAAAAGTGGAAGAAACTGTAGCTAGTCATATCTGTATCATGGATTGTTGATATTTGTTAGCTGTTGATTTCGGTCTCAAATTAAACAAGTATGTTTTAAGATCTTACAGTAATGAATGCCACCATTTGGTATTATCAGTACGATGATTGTAATCTAATTATACCAGGAATTCACATTAGGTTAGACATTACCACACCTCTTACAGAAATAAAACAGTCGCAAAGTCCTTTTCACACAAAAATAAATATGTAAAAACTTAAACTTCTAATAACTAACAGCCTGCAAATTTAAGTGTTTAAAACCTCCGGCTAACATCGTTGGTTTTAAACTAAATTTGCGGGTGTTGAATAACAATGAATCCCAGAAATTTTACAAACGCAACAATTTATCTTCTAAATCAAACAAGTAAAATTTAGGTCTGTAGCACAATGAATAAGCAAAATATAAAAATAAAAGTAACTGGCCAGTTGTAGAGTAAGCACTGTCAGTTAGCTGGTTATATAAGGACGGCAAGTCTTGCAGGTGCACTTTGCCCAAGCTGATCCTACCAGTAGCCATTGATTCACTAATTGCATAATTCTGCATTGAAGGTTGGTGAATTGATTTATTTGGAAGAAGAGTGTAAGTTTGAAATGTTGTTTAGAATGTTTTCATTTATTTCTTTAGGTATTTAGTGATTTGAAAGCAGATATTTGTTAATGTGTGGCTAAATAGGTAACAATGTATAAGACAAATAGGTTATCTGCTTTGAAAGACAATTGAAGGATAAGCACTTAAATGCTGAAATCTTGAGTAAGCAAATTTTGAGAATATAATTATGGTTAATTAATGTATGTTTTGTAACAGTTCAATAGAAGTTATAAACCTTTTATTCTTAAATACAAGCATTTAGTCTCACACAAATAAATCATAAAAGACTGATGAGGTACAGAGCCGATGGCTCTATTTTTGTCATCAAAATAATCACTGATATAAAATAATGGTTTAATTAGTGGAATCCACTTTTGGCACATGGTCTGTGACCTCAAAAAATTTATGTTGTCAAATTATTGAATTTGAAGTTGAATTAAGAAATTACAGCTATCCTTGCAGTTCATTAATTGTTTATAAATTTTATTGAAGTTAAATATTTTCCAGAAATGATTCATATCTCAATGCACACAGGTTCCCTCATTCAAGTGTGAGCTGAGGGTGGTTGGACTACAGCCGAGTGAGCGCTATGTGTTTGCAGTTGGGGCGTACACAGCTGATGGCAAGCTCATTGGGCAGAGTGTGGGGGACACAAGCAAACCCATCCTGGCAACACATCCCCTCCCAGTACTTATGACTTGGGCCTACCTAACTCAGGTACATGTGTTTGGATAAACTTCGAAATCGGGTGGATTAAACATTATTTAATTATCGTATATTACAATGTACAAGGTGACCAAGTGTATACGGCAACCCCCTTTTTCATCCCCCCAAATTGCCTTTAAAATCATATACCTCGTATATAAGGCGACCCCCCTACTAGCATGTCTTGGAGGCACGTAAATAACAAAGAAGTGTTGTGTTATAGCTGCAGGAGATTAAGATATTTAAGATGGTTAGTAAGGTGATAAATTTATGGTTTGGTTTTGCTGCTTTACTACTTGTGACATTGTGTATTATCATTATCATTATTATATGTCTTGAATATTTAGGCACATTTTTGCACATTTGAAAGATATAATTTTGCCAAAGATTTTGTCATTATTATGATTTTCTAGATTGCTTATCAAGTGGGAGGTTATGAAATCTCAAAGCAGGCATGTGAGGTGTTGTGGGATCACTTCCTGGCTGAGAAGCAGCCACCAGAGAGTGTCACATACACGACCTCAGTCAATCGGGACTTTAAACTTACACTGCTCAGGTACTGATGTCACCTTTGTTTTTTGACAATGAATTCTGTGACAGCTTAATACCAATCAGATTTTTTAAAATGTTGTAAGTCATGTAATATTGTGAATACTTATTGTAAAAGAAAATATTAGGTATCTAACAGTTATTTATAACACCGTCTGTGAATTGAATTTTTAAAAACAAGCAAACAAAACTTTAAGCAAATTAAAAGAGTAAAGAAAGCTAGTTAAGTACATGATTATAAAACAGTATAAGGAGCTATACTGAAACGTTGCAAATCTGTAAATAAAGAAGTCGTACCTCATTACTACTACAACTTCTAGAATACCACTAAAAGAGTTTAAGGAAAGCTAGTGGTTTTTAAACAATTTATTGCTTTGCATCATCAACAGACTGAACCCACGAGCTGTGTGCCTGTCGTCCCCTGTTCTGCTTAGACAATTTTTAACAGCTATCTTCATCAGTGTCGACATGAACATCAGGGAAGGACAACTCTTCTGTGACATCCTGTGTGACAAGGGGCCACTCTACACCGGACAGGTAAGTCTTCATTATGATAACTTCTTTGAGAGGCATTTAGAAGTTGGTGAGATGAATAGACAACAAGTTCTATGGATTTACAACTTCTTCATTGCAATGTTTCAGTGTAGATACTAACAACGTTATCAAGCAGGTACCCTTTTAATATAGATACTAACAACGTTATCAAGCAGGTGCCCTTTTGATATGGATACTAACAACGTTATCAAGCAGGTACCCTTTTGATATAGATACTAACAACGTCATCAAGCAGGTACCCTTTTAATATAGATAATAACACTGTTATCAAGCAGGTACCCTTTTGATATAGATACTAACAATGTTATCAAGCAGGTACCCTTTCGATATAGATACTAACACCGTTATCAATAAAGTGATATTGGACATGATTAGAGAGGTAATATATAACTTGGAATAGGTTTGTACGATTAAGTAGGTTGTAGTTCAGAGAGAGTTAATACAGTTGATAAGCTTGATACGGTTGATGTACATGGTGATTGGTCGTTGTTACAGTACAAATTGCATGAGAGGAAGCCAGATGGACAGAGTGAGTTACTGTTGATTGGTTTTAATTAGATGGTAATAGCCTTGATTGCGATTCATAGAAGAATTAAACCGAAAATTTTTGATAGATTTCCAAAATTTCCAATTTTGTAGTCTGGTTGGTTTCTAGGACTTTAATGTTTTTCCAAAGTAATTTGTGGCTAGTGTTAGCTTTGAGGTGGTTGGATATGGCTGATTTGGAGTCTTTCTTTTGTACAGATATCTGGTGTTCCTTAATTCTAATCAGCAGGGGCCGGGAAGTTTTGCCTCTGTATTTTTTTCCACATTTGCAATGAATGTTGTAGACTACGCCAGCTGGGTCTGATGATGGACACTTGCTTGATAATGGTTTTAGCATCTACACTGAAACGTCAAAATCCTGCACTAGAGAAGTTGTAAATCTGTCATTAGAATAACAACCCTTTGTGTACCTTCAGTAGAACTATTTTAAATATATTTATATTGTGGTAGTGCATCCTGCAGTCACAGAACAGCACTAGTTTTAACATTGATCAATCCATAAATGAGCATTATGCACGGAAACATCGACTAACTTGATAATGTCTTTCAGTATGACAAGGCCTCGGTCAAATCACAGTCTTGAAGATGAAAACTGCCCATTCTCATTTTACTCATTTTGTTTAAGTCAAAACTTAAGTTAAAATACAAGGAAGCAATGCCTTGGAATTAATGTTTACTGCCTATTTCTTCCCAATAATAGAAATTATAGTAATAGATGCTAATTATTATGGTTGCAAAGGTTGGACTCAAAACAATCTAAAAGCAAACGTTAAACCCAAATTCAAACTAAGAAATATGCTCAAAAGTGTCTTTGCAGGTGACCAAGATCTCCTTCTTTAACCAGAAATATTACTTGCACTTATTTTACTCCCATGCCAGGGGTGAGGAGATAAAAGATCATGAATGTGTTAACTTCTTTACACATACTTTGGATATACATCAGTGATGTGCTTATGGAATTTAGAGGTGTTGTATTGGATTTCTCTCAACATTTTGTTTAAAAACCATCTAGCGGAGTATGTTTTGCTCTCTGAGCAATCTAGTTTTTAATTATCAGAAAGAGGTCTAAAATGTGATTGAAATAAAAGAGTTTTTGAAATAAAAAAGTTGCATATAAGAACTTTTGGGCAAATTTCATATATTACTGAGATACAATGTTGCATTGAATTAAAACTATCTAAAATAACATGTTTATGTACACCAATTAGATCCGAAGGCTGCATGAGTGTGAGAAGATGGTGGTGGCCATGGAGCTGGCTGGTTGGTTGAATGAGGCAAACCTGGCTCTCCAGGCGGTGGTCCAGTGCTACGGGCTGCTTGCTCCTCTCCTCTTCTACAAGATACCCTCACCCGCAGTCATACAGGTATACGCCTAAGCTAATCATCACTATTATATGAAAGAACAGCTCATCTTTGAAATACTGATTGCTTTATGCTTTTAACTATAAAATCTTTACTTTGTAATCAATTATAAAAGCAAATAGCCAATAGAGTCAAAATTATTATATCTGAATTATTTTAGTGAATAATTCATCAAGATATTATCAGATGTACTTTGTGTGTTTATGTAATTTTATCTGTTGAATGATGTTCAGTATGACCTTTCACGTGACCTGATGCCTGGTTGCTTCTGCAGGTGTTACAGCGGTGCCATGCAGTGCTGCAGGAGATTCCCCCGGGGCTGATCCAGAAGAGGCAGGGAAACATTGCTGACAGTCTCCATCACATGACTGCCTGCATCACCTTCCACATGGCCAAGGTACACTTCATCAATTAATGATGCACTAACAATATTCCCTCCAAAGACTCACATACAAATATGCATTATCATTAAAAGCTGATTAAATACACTGTATGTCATTCATTAACATGAATTAAATGTGCACAAACAAACATTACAGTGGTGCTTGTAACATATATAAGCCCCTATGATAAAGTATTATACAATCTATCATCATCTCTCTACTTATCATACTTGAAAATGGTACAATAACCGTTACCCGAAATGCCATGCTTTTGAAATAAAGAAGATATTATCCTTAAATACCTGTCCTTACTCTATCATTGGTGTAATAATTCTATTGAAATATCTTGCTGCTGCTTTTTTATGAAAAAGGTAGTAATAAAATGGTGTACTTTTGCCATCTTGATTGCTGTAGGTACTGCGCACATGGGGTCAGAAGACATTGGCAAGTCAGGTGAATGAGAGTGGTCGCATATTGTTGGCTACAGAGATGCCAGAGGAGAAGCCAAAAGCTGAAACTCCTGGTGAGGGGGAGAAGGCAGAACGGGGGATTGAGGTGACCACCGTGCCCAACGAGAACACTGACGTGGGCTCAATCACACTGCAAGCCCTGAAGAAGAAGAACAAGAAAAGGTTCAGCCAAGGCATGCAGAACAAGGAGGAGACAGAGGGGCCTGTCAACGAGGAACTCAAAGCTCTCACCGCTCACATGCTCAGTCTTACAAAGGCCTGTCAGTACACTGCTTGTTTTACTTTCAACAGATAAGCTTACTTTTGTCCTAATTAGCATCGATTATAACTGGATGTAGCACTGACGTTAATTGGTATAATGGATCCCAGAACATAATCTTTTTGACATTTCAATTTTACTCTTTCAAATCAAATGCTTGCTTATTAAGAAGACAGCTTGATGAAAATCAACCTCAAAGACAGTCATGTGATATCTCCCGCTTTTGGCAGGAGTCTACAGTTTTCAGGTCTCCCTCCCGACCTCCCGACCTCCCGACCTCCCGACCTATGGTCAAAATCAATTAGAAAGTGTATGACATACATACATGTATTTAAGTTATGAACAACTTGTTATTGCTAATGCAATGAAATGTCAAAAAGAATTAATAAAAAACTATTTTCTGTGAAAATCTTTGTCAAAGATAAGATTGGGAAAACATGTTTTCGGTGTTATGTGAATTGGTTAGAGCGTGGTTTTTGCTACACATAAGATCGCTGAATCTTGATAAATGTCTGTGAGTATTTCACAATTATTGTGTCAGATCAAAACGCAAAGCTTACATAATTTGACAACAAATATGAATCGCACACTGAAAAGAAAACTGTACATCAACTCATGAGACGCAATGAACTTCTAGCATCGTTTGTAATCTAGGACATATATCCTTGACAACAAGTAATATTACAAAAATAAAGTAAATTACAAAATAGATTTTCTTTACAATTGATTTGCTTTGAGTTTATAAACAGGACATTTAAAATAATAACATAATTTTGAGTACTAAAACTTTAAGAAAATGTGAGTTTGATTATGTTAGATCTAGAAATTGCATCTTTTATAGGGGATATGTCGTAAGGAAAATATTTTGACCACAGGCTCATGAATTTAGTTTTGGGTTGTATAAGCGCTTATAATGAATATAATGAAAGACGACAGAACATAGTTTTTTTAGAATGCATATTAAGAAGTATAAGGCTAATTACCAAGAAAGAGTGAAGAAATTTTGTTTGTAGTATTGTAAATGGGATAGTTTATGTAACGGTAATGTTGTTGATAATTCGCCGATTGTCGAGATAGACTGTCTTTGATTTTCTTGGTTTATTTGAAATGTGACTGTAAAGAAGTTCAATTTTCTAGATTAATCAACTAATTTCATATACCCGTAGTTATTTCAAAAGTTTGAAATATTCACATAATAAGATTTTTAAATTTGTTTTGAAAATAGGAATAAAGTTGGATATTAACATAATGTTGTAATATCATGCTCCTAGGTAGGGTAAATAAGTGAAATGTTGTCTTTTCTACCTTTTTTAACAAAGTCTCCAAATCTCCCTCCATTGGTACCAAATCTCCAACCACTTCTTGGCAAAAATATCTCGTCGGTTAAGATGGTAAAGATGGACACAAAAATAAAACTTTCTCAGCTATTGTTACCAATGAAATTAATTGAAGCAACAGCAAACAATGACACAAAGATGGTTTCTTTTCAGCCCAAGATGAACATGAACTTTCAGGAAGTGAGGATCCCAGTATTCTACATGCTTACATTGCATATCTGCCCAGCAAGATGGCCTACAGAGAAGGTGAGAAATTTGATAAATTGTTCACTTGCAGTGTCAATTAATGCCAGAATATTCCTAATGAGATGTTGTGATTATGTTTAATCTGTTTTGCAGTATTGAAGTTCAAGCGGCGAGCGAGATACCTGGAGTTCCTTGTTCATGTTGCTCAGAAGGGGTTGACCGAGGGACTTGCTAAGAATGTGGTTGACTGGTGTGATGACACCATCATCTGGCTTGCTAAGTAAGGATCTTAAGACAAATCCTTTCCTTTATGTTTTCATTTTGAATGGCATTGTTCTTTATTGTACTTTACTGATTTCCATTTGATTTTCCTTGTTAGCTGGAAAATAAAAATCCCATCAATTTATTGTTGAGATACATTTGAAATTTGCACATCATTATTGTTGTAAGTACAGTTGCAGTGGTTATATATTTATATGTATATCCTCTATGAATTTATCCTTGTGAGTTAGCAACCCTCATGTGAAGACACATAAAACTGAAATGTCTGTATTGCAGGAGAAATGAGCAGATTATTGGTCACCGTGCATACATGAGCAAACAGCCTGGTGTGATCACTATCAGCGGAGATGACCCCAAAAAGTTTGCTGCTGCAATGGTGGAGTACAGCAAGGAAAAGGTGACTAAAGCTGACCATTTGCAATATGCTCAAAAACTTTATCCATGCAGGAGCATAATTGCTTGGAATAGCACTTTAATGTGGAATTGCCCATGTAACCTTTTGTTGATCCTATGCTTTTGGTTTCATCATTGCTGTATTTCTTTCTCTTCTTATGATGATACAGATGGCCTGGATGAGTGGAATATTTTTGAAACCACAATTGTAAACACTAGATTACCTTGGCTAAGGGACTGGTCATTTGTTACAGGGGTGATGGGCCATGTTTTTTTCCACTTGGGTTTACATATAAAAAGTAGCCCTCCAACTTTACAAGTAATTATTTTCATGACCCTCCCCTGAGATATGTCTATGAAGCTTCTTGTAATTGGCCTTTTGAAGAGATATGTTGATGACATTTAAAATTTTTCTTCGACACTTTAAAGAAAAGGATCTCCTTTGAAGATAACAGTTAATAGAATGTTGAAAACACCCAAATCTACCCGTCCAGTAATGGGTTTGTTATGATGCATAATATTTGTGCGTGGTGTTTTAGATACAGTTTCATTAGAAACTCTTTTACAACATCCATCTTTGAACATCAGCAACATATCAAAATAGGTGTTGAATTCCATTACTTATAATACAGCTGTGTCGGTTAAAGATACGCAGAGGGTAAAGATACGCACTCACACAAAACTTAATGTAGTTAATCAGGATGAATTTTAGCTTGAAATATATTGGTATATATGCATCTTTACGCAGTTTTGAAGATATCATGAATTCTTTGGAAAGATAAAAAGGAATTGAATGTTGATTAGTTGCACAAAAGACTGACAAGCTGGGGAAAACTGTCAAAATTCCTAGCAAACATGGCGTCATCAAACAGTTTGCCTTCTCACATAAAAATTGTCAATGGAAACCAAATAATTGACCAGACTATTGATAAGTCCTTATCTTAACTTCATAAAACAGTTTTAAAGTCTACCTAAATCATAGAAATGGAGTAGTTAAGTTTATTCAAACATCTGGCTGTGTTTCTTTAGGCTACCCATGCGGATCAATGTGAATAGCGTAGTAGTCGTTTGAAAACTTTCAGTGTCGCTGACAAACACATTTCAACATGTTTATTATACATTAATGATATTATCAGTGAAGCTCTAAACTTTAACAATGACATAGTTTTATCCATATACTGTATTTTTCTCAGATTAATGAACATGTAACTCTTAGGTGCGTAACTTTACCCAACATCACTGTACATAGACATGTGTTGCATAGTGAAAATGTTATCTTTTCAAAGGTGAATGAATATATCTTAACTTTGTCATGGTATACTTTTACAAATTCATTTTTTATGCATTTGAAGTATTCAAATTGCAATGTTTTATCTATAAACAAGAGAATTAGTAAGAATAAGTGAACTTTAGTCATTCATATACTCCCATTTTCCACAGTGATAAAAGAAGCTTAAGATTTTTAACTAATTTAGGATGAAAATTCATGTATTGGTCTAACCCACATCAAGTACGTATATGGATTATGGTGGTCCCATGTACTTATCTACTGCATGGGGAAAAATATAGTGAATGAGTGAGCTATTGTTTAATACAGCTTGGGCAATATTGGAGGGAAAAATATAGTGAATGAGTGAGTTATTGTTTAATACTGCTTGGGCAATATTGGAGGGATAAATATAGCAAATGCTCCCAATATTTCAAATATTAACAAAGGAATTCATTTATTTAAATATTAATTCATTTAGATATGTTAAAAAGTATGTCCTAATTAAGATTTTTCACAAATAAGGTAATTTTCAAATGTTGATAAAGTTTTACGGTTTCATAAATTTGCATAACTGAGATAGGTTAATTTATTCATTCAAATGTTAATTATTTGACTGTCTACTGCCAAACAGTAACAAAATTCTTTAATATATTAACTACCTGTATAAACTGTCAGTCCAGCAAAATTGTTCTTCTACTTTTTGTGCTATAAATAACAATGAAGCAGGCAGAGAACTCATGGGAATATTTGATACAACCATCAATTATTGAGAAAATACACTAGTCTTGCTGATGTTCTGAACTTCTCAACAACAAAATAATTTTTGACCTTTTTTTTAATAGATATTTTTTGATAATTTTTTTAGCCCGACTTTCAGATCTTCAATAAAAGATGGTTTTATAAATATTACTGTCTATTTTGAAATGTTTACATAACCCTCCCCTTGTCCATCCTCCACCCTTGTAATGAGTAACTGGTCTCTTAATGTAGTATTTTCTTCTTCAATCTTAATTTACAAGTTTCATTTTTAATCAGTGTATTTTATGTCAAATATGAAAATATATAAATCTTGTTCCAGGAGGCAACCCCAAGAGGAGCAAGTGTGAAGCCAGTTGTGGGTCAAAATAAACAAATATGGAGGAATAAGAAAAAAAACAAGTACAAGGTAATTGCACAATGTGAATTGTCATGGAAGAGTCACTTTAGAAATTTTGAGATAAGATACTTAAAGCCACTTAAGTTTATCAGAGTAATGAAGCCTCAATTGTCTTGCTTGAGGTATTGTTTAGTGTGTTTTCATAATTCGGATATGGACTCTTTGTTACGTATTTGTATTTGCAAACTTTGACAACTGGATTAGTTTTAGTTAGATGATAGCAGTGATGATTTGGTCAAGACTAACATGTTCTCATGTCAGAAGGCAAATCGTTTGATGATTTTTATTTGTTACAGTGTTGTCAATTTGATAAATTTTCCACAACTCTGAGCCCCAAATCGCTTTGTAAAATTGTTACCGCTATGGAACTTTAAATTACTTACGACGGGAACAGTTAGCTATTCTGACGTCATCGCACAATGACATCACGTCACTTAACAATCTAACAATCATATGCGCCACAGATTAGGAAATCTGCCATAAATTAGAAACCCGTCACAGATCTGAGTCCTACAAATTTATTTGAATTTTGTGTTCTCTATATCTTATTCAAATGTTTTTTGTATTGATACCATTGTCTGTGATATTATTTGCATCTTTCTAAAGTGTATTTTAAAGTTTAATTTTGTGTATCTTCTCTAAATGTATTGCTGTTTGATTGTTTCAGCCTATCGGTGTGACCACTCACATGACAGAGGCAGCTAGACAGGCACAGGAAGATGCTGAAGTAAAGGTGTGTGTCCTACTCTGTAAAATGATAAGTAATGTAAAACTGAAAGAAAATGTTGAAGTATGCTTTAGGATGTGGATTTCAAAGGTTGAAATCTGGAAATATCAAACCTTAATGTGAAGAGTAAACTGTGATCAAGACATGTTTGCAACAAATGTGGATCTTCAGTGCATGACAGAACTTGCCTACAGCTAGAAATAAATCTTATCTAAATGATCTCATGTTCCATATACCCCCTCTCAAAGTGGAATGGGTTATATGTAGATTTTAGCTCCATCTGTCTAGTTAAAGGGAACAGCTTTACTCAAAAACTGTTGAAGATAAGATATCCAAATTATTTCGTGTCTTGTTGGGTATCAATACCTTGATAAAGTTAAAAAATGAGGTGAGACCTCAAGAGAACCAATCTGACGGGGATGTTGATGACAATGTCCATCTGTTTCCTTCTGCTTTTGAATTTAATTTATGAGAACCAACAATTAACATCCTAAAATTCAAATAATATTAATGCAAATAAAGTTATGATGTGAGGTCTTTGAATCTCTCGAAGCCTCTAATAAAGCGAGTCGTAGTGCAGCATGGTTAATTATCATTATGGCTGGTATTGAAATTTCATTGGTCTTTTGAAATATTCACATTAAACTTGTTTAGATTTTCACTGATGATTTGTTCATATTACTGTAAAATCATTTATTTTCGCTGGGTGTTATTTTTGCGCAATCATAAAAAATGACTGATTCACAGGGTTTAATTTTCGTGTATATTGACTAAGCAATAGCAAGACTTTAGTGAACAAAACTACATGCACCATGCAGAAAAGATTCCTGACGACTGGGACATTACTCACACTGTAACACATTCGAGCAACGAGGAATCCATGTTTCGTTTTGTTGACAAAGTCATTAACCGGTATGTGACCTCGACACGACACGTGTGATGAATGTGTTTGCATCATGGATTTGCGCGAAAAAGCGCGAAAATTAAACAGTATTAGGTAAATATTACTTGAACATTTTAAGAATGAGTTGAGACTGAGATATGATATTGAAAAATATGTCAAACACTACCGGCTGCGTTTTCTGCCTACAGCACGCTAAATCTTAATTGACAATTGACAATCAAAGTAATAAATTAACTTATAAGAGTAGTACTTTTCAACATGATGATATATTCCAGATAGTTTTCTAAGTAAAATACATCACCAAAATTGTCCAGTGTCAGTGCATTAGAAAAGATGTCTAAATTCAAAATTAAAAGAAGTCAATAAAACCATATGATATTTCTTAAATCATGATATCAAATAGAAAACATATTCTTTTTAAAAATAACAGTCACAGAATAACTATATTTTGATTCATGTACATTTGTATATATTTTACTTCCCCCCATGTTGTCCATCCATCCCAAATTAACATCAACCAAATCCTAGACACTACCTAAGGGAAATCACAAAGATATATCAGGTTTTCATCTGTCTGTCCCTGGTAAGCCGAATGCCACTGTAAGCCGAATGCCGTATACAGACTTTAACGAGCTCAGTTATACACAAAAGCATTGCTGACAGGTTAATTTCATGTTTATATTTTGCTTATTAATTGAGCTACAGACATGACCTTGGACTCATTTGAATCCTCATTGCAAAATCAACATGATGAAATTGACAATTTTACAAAGCTTTAAAAAAATTGTTAGACTTTTTTGTTTGAAACCCTGCCACACCATATGAACCTGTACTACACCCTTATTTTTGGGAAAGACAATTAAATTTACATATCTTATTCTCATTCATAAGAAGATTATATTCTAAAACATTTTAGATCCCTAGCATGATTGGTGTCTAAAAAAATATTCTGGAATATTTCAGAGTGGGTACCCAGCCTTGCCCATAGTTGAAGGGCGGTCAAGACCAAATCTGCATAGTCACTTTAATAAAAATTATCAGCAATGTAAAATATGTAGCCGGTCCACTGGACCTATTTGCCATATTTAGTCCGGTCCTTGGATATTTTTACCGGTAAATGAACAGCACCTGTTGGTAAACAGAAACATAGATAGAACAAAGATGTTTTTGGCTATGCTTGATTGGTAACCCGGCGAAGTATCCGGAAATGACGAAAGCGGCGAGTCACTTTATTGGCAATCGGAGTACGCCTCAGGAGCACGCCGGATTCGCCGGTTTGAAGTGACAGGCGAACCGGGCGTATAATGGCGGACAAATATTTTCCTTGCGACTATTCCATAACTATTTTATGGGCATTAAATAACAACTCAAAATAATTTAATTGGCAATATGTATAATTATCAAAAGACATCCATAACTTGATAGTGACATTTAAAGTTACATTTCAAAATGTTTGAAAAATATTTATATCATATAGATGAAACGTATTTTGAATCTAGTCTGAGGTATGATGACTGCTTCCTGTGTGTAATCCAACATACTTGATTCAACTTGAGCCTGTTACTGACCCAGCGTACGCCCGTTCCAGAACCTGGCTATACGCCGCTTGGACCAATCAAGCATAGCCATTCTGAAAATTTGAGCCAAGTTTTTGGTGTTGATGAATCACATTAGATATGCACCCCAGCCATGCCCCTAATAATGGGGGTAAGACTATGAAGTTTAGTCATCTTAGCGTCCATCCTTCTTTCAAAGATGATAATTACAAATGTTTGGATTCTTAACTTATTGAAGATAGAGAAAAAAAGAATTGAGGATGGACAACCTGCCATGGGGTTCAACAAACAAAGTTACAAAATTATTGAATATTAAGATTATGTCACATTTATTTCCAGAACTCTTTTGTTAATGACATAACATTCACTAGCATACAACTTCTTTGGATCCTAATGACATAACATTCACTAGGATACAACTTCTTTGGATCCTAATGACATAGACTTGCAGTGATATAAAAACTTTGTTTCATATAACACTTATATATGTTCGCACCCAGGCTCTGGAAAAAATTACGCTGTATTTGCCTGATGCATACCAAACTGCAAACCGACGACGGCGTCTCAGGAAGATAGCCACAGATGAACTGCCTTGGAGAACTCAGGTTAGATTCTGTTGATCTTCTAGATTAAAAACTACAAATTCATTCTTGTGTGCATCCATACTAAATCTATGTAAAAGATTAGCTCTGCTATTTCAATTGCAGAATTTCTGTAATTTACATTATGTTTTTTTATAACTTTGCTGCGATCTGCAACATTAATTTTTTAAGAGGCATACTAAAAATATCGTTAACTCTTTTCAAAAGAAATAAAGCAATCCTATTAGGTGTTGGTGTTTATAAGTTGAAATGTTGTGTTATGTTTCACAGCTGTGTATCGTGCAAGGCCTGAGTCACTTCGGAGCGTTCCTGCAGAAGCTAGAGAAGAGAGAGAAGGTGCTGGGCTCCTCCAGCAGCAGCATGTATAAGTACGTCCCTCCTTTCACTCCACTACACATGCATACACTCATCTGTATATACTGAGTCCATCAACTCTACACCAACAAAACCTCTCATTAGGCCCAGCTCTTCATGATCTGCTATAATCTCAACAAAAGGGAAGTAGAATTTCTTATGATGAACTAATTGCTGATCATACTGCCCTTAAAGTTGTTGAAAAAATGGCAAAAATGAACTTAACTTAAATATTCAATGGTATGTTGTGTTTAATAAGTAAAGAAATTGTACTAAATATGTAAAACTTTTAGATTTTCAGTACAATACAATAGAGCACTTTAAACTAGAAAAGAGCTAACGCAAGGGAAAATAATTGATGAAAATATCTGCTGTTTTTGTGAAACTGAACCTGAAAGTCTTCACCATGTTTTCATTAAATACAAGTCTGTATGAATTCTGGAAAAAAGTTGAAATCTTTATAAATGGCCATATTACGCATATGAATATTGCCATTTCAGACTTAGATATTCTACTTGTAATAGTTCTGTCTGTCTTCTGGTATCACATGTCATTCTGATAGCTACAAATATATACTAATCTCAAGTATTAAGAAAAGCAAATCATCCATATCCACGTGAAATGGAGAGCTCTAATCACTTTTTGTATGGAACTAGGGGGCCTAGTAGACCCCAGACAAGCATACTTTAGAATCCCTCTACAAAGAATCCATGATCTTATCTGGATACATCTCCGTCTACAGGACATCATTCTTAGACCAAGAGTGGTTTACGTTTGAGACAGCTGGAACTCTGGTGGTGGGATGGGAAGGGGGACCTGCTCGACAGTCCTCGGCCCTTGGACATCTCTCCCCAAGGAAGAATGATGACCCAATTGCTGCCCTGCATGCCCTTGACCTTGCCATGGAACAGGAAAAACCCAAGACTACAGCCATTGAGTTTGCAGCTGCAGCCACCACAGGTTATTTGCTTCATTTTGTTACTACCAATATTGATATTTTCAATGTCAAGTTTGATCTTCATTTGTCTTGACGTATATATGTGTTATGTCATTTGTATTATATTATATTTATATTGATTTCATGACAGAGTGATTTAAAGTCATGATTTATTTATTTTCAGATTAAAGTTTATCATAAACTTTTGGGATTTAATTTGAAATTTTGACGTTTTACATCATCAAAATAAATCAAATGAAATTGTTTATGTACCTTGTAGGTGCAGCCCCACCTCCCCTGTACACAATCCCCCCTGAGGCAGAGGACACGCCTCGCACCTATCGCTCAGAGTTGCAGTCCAGCAGGTTTGAACCCAAGGCTCACATCGACCCAGACTCCTCCCCTCTCTCAACCAAGGCTACCATTGAGTCTCTCAGCAAAACATTCACTTTCTTCAAACGTGCAGTGGTATGACTCTCTAACTTTTTGATTACCAGTTAGTTATAACAGCCTCCCAGGCCTACAAGGATACAAGGGATTGCTAATAAGAAATGATGTATATGAATGTTCTCATCTCTTTTTTATGCATTTTGTGATGTGAAAGCAGACGTGTGAGTGTATGTTAGTAAGTTACTATATGTTGTTGAAGCCATTAGGTCACTCTTTGCTGGTTAGAAGAGTTAAGCCTTCAAATTTATGAAGGATAGACACATCAAAACTGATATCTTGAGTAGGTTAACCTAGACTAGCTTATGAATAATATTAATGATGCATTGCATGTTATAAACTGTTAATATATGCAAGTCTTTGACCTTTTATGATAAACAACTAATGAGTTACTGAGGAAATGACTTTATCTTAATTAGCTTGATGTAGTTATTATCTTCATTATCGTCTTACTTTTTGATATTACATTTTCATCATAGAATGTTTTATTGATTGAGCTGAATCCCTATAATTCATAAAGTTTGTCTAACACTGTGTGATGCAATTATGTTAATATGCATAATCTGTTTGGTGATAATTAGGATAACAGAAATCTTCTCTGACTTTTGTCACCTCACTCTCCGCACTACAGGTACTGGCTCACAGGGGGCAGCACTGGACACTGTTACAGAACGCTTCACGCTCTCTGTGGAACTGCGCCCATACTGCCCTGCTGCGAGCGTTCACCGCCAACCAAAGTGGTCAGGATGCAGGTCTACTCACCATGGACGTGCTGCGCTCCCTACTGTGGTCATCTCTCCACACAGCTGCTGATTGTCTGCTGGACATGATGGTCTGTCTGCAGGTGGACCTCCAACATCATACTGCAAAGGTGGGAGGGTGTATACAGTCTTCAAAATAGCTCACCAGCCAACAGCCAATTGCTGGTACATGGTTGATTTTAGATCAAGCCCTAGCTTATATTTTCTATATATAGATATACTAGATATTCTATGTCTGTGTCCCTTGATCTCCTTGACTGCCATATTGTCAGCCAATAAGAATCATTGCTGGAAAAACATCGGCAACTTTTAAACTGCCATACAAAGCATGACATCTAACTTTTGAATCTCGGAATATGAGTTTTTTCGGAATGGACCCGAGATGATGTATCTAATGCTTTCGCTGGGTATCTTATTATATCCTTGATTGTTGCATTCAAAGACAGAGACTCTGTGTGAGATGTGATTGTAATACTAGATAATAAGATATGTTAGATAACTACAAACGATTCATCCACTTCAGTACTAAGTAGGAAAGAAGTATAAAAAAGAAGATTTCTCTACAGAAAACATGTATGACATTGTATCCCGTTCATTAACAACTTTCATTTTTTTCGAGACAATTTACATTTCATATCTAGCCTGTTTAAGATTAAAATCAAACAACTTATGTTCATTATTCCACTCTGAAGTTGAAACCATTAGTCACCTGTTTTGGGACTGTCAGCATGCACAAACATTTTAGCCATGTTATTTAAAATTAATTAATGGCAAAAGTCCACATGTTCATAACATGAACTTTGACTTGCAGTTTATTGTGTTTGGGTTGAGAAAGAATTTATATACTGTTGATGATTTTGATTTGCTGTTAGCAAAACTTTTCATATATAAATGCAAGGATTTTTGAACTCTCTAAGTTTTAATCATTTTAGACATCATATCTGTAACAGGTATCACATTGAAAAATTGATTGCCTTTATTAAAAGTAAATGACACAAGTTTTATCAGAAGTGGATGTTGTATCATGATATCGTACATTTAAAGTAATCATTCTTGACCTTTTGCTTCTTGTGTCCATCTAGTAATAATGTCACACAAATTTGTCACAACACAGAGTGTTACTCCATCATGTTGATGATATTAACATAACTATAGTCAATGTGAATTAAATGCTTGACCTTGACCTTGTAAGTTTTGGTATATGCACTAAAGAGATGAGAGTGTGGCTATGTTTTGGTAACCTAGCGAACTATCCGGCGTATGCCTCTGGATATGACGAAAGCGGCGAGTCACTTAATTGACAACCGGCGTACGCCTCAGGAGCAAGCCAGATTCGCTGGTCTGAAATGACAGGCGAACCTGGCGGACAAATATTTTCGTTGTGAATATTCTACAACTATTATTTAACTCATCATTATTTTTTAAAATAACATCTCAAATTATTTAATTGGCAATATGTATAATCATAATAACCATCCATAACTTGATAGTGACATTTAAAGTAATATTTCAAAATGTTTGAAAAATATTTATATCATATAGATGAAACGTATTTTGAAACTAGTCTGAGGTATTTTGACTGCTTCCTGTGTGTACGCCAACATACTTGATTTAACTTGAGCCTGTTACTGATCCGGAGTACGCCGTTTCCTTGACCCGGGTATACGCCTCTTAAACGAATCAAGCATAGCTCGTGAATGGGTAAGTGATTGTATTGTAGTCTTATGTGCAAAAAAAAAAAAAATCTCAAATACTCCATACTATTATTTCCTTTGGAACAGGGTTTCTGACACAAAAAGTTACTTTTAAAAAAAAGAAGTTTTTTCATGATTGTTTACCTCATAATTGAGAAATAATAAATAATAAAAAAAATTTTTTTTTCCCTTGACTAGGCTCGTACTAAAGGAAAGAAATGCGGCAGCTATTTTGAGACTTGGTACGGAGATGTGAGGAAAGAGAAGGGCGGGGCAAGTCTCAAGTTTGAAAGCCCACTGGATGACCAGAGTGTGGTTGATGTGAGGTTCATACAGAGGCTTGTGCTGCGTGTACTTGAAATGCTCTACTATGAACAGAAGTGGGAGAAGCTCACCGACATTGCCCTCAGGTTCAGCGCCCTCTCAGAGTAAGTCAAACTCTTCTGGTGAAACATTCACTGACACAGAAAACATTAGCCTATTATACATTTTTATCTACCTTACTGAAGAGCTGAATTATGCTAGGAGCCTACTGGATCATTTGCAAAGAGAAATGTGAAACTAGTATAACTTATTATGTCATCATGTCATTACTAGAAATGCCGTACATTTTGTGACGAATTAACAGTTGAAATACCACCACTTACCCAATTCATGAGGTCTTTGTATGTTATCTTCTTTTTCTATCATAAGTTTTGACTGTAAAGGCAGTCCCTTTAAGTTTTGTCCTGATTAGAACTTAAATAAAATGATTTATTTTTGCAAATAATTTTTCTGACAGTGTCAAACAAAGAATGTTTGTTTATAACATTCTGGAGCAAAGAAAAGATTTTCAAATTACATTGCATGACCACTTCTTAATTATAAGCAGCAAAATCTGTATTGCAGAGACCGTTATGCAGAGCAGGTTATCCCACTGCTAGTGCAGGCTCAGAGAAAGTTGGATCAGCGAGTAACTAGACTTGGAGGGGGCGCTCCACCCCAACCTCACTTCCGCCACCTCATGGCTCAGTTGGAGGGGGTGGTGAAAGCTAAGGACTACCTCAAGGCTCAACTCAAGGTGCAGATCAGCAAGGTCAACATCCCTCAATTTGAACCTGGCAGTCAGCTCGATCCCACAGGGCACAATGTTCATACAGGTAGGGCAGTCCCGCCTCTCAAGTGTTTCAAAGGCTTACTCCAACTTAAAATGTTGTTATCACAAGTCTTAATGGAAGATCTTATCTCAGAACAAATATGCATGGAGGGCAACTTCTTTATAATATAAATAATATCCTTGTCATCAATAAATATCGTTTCTTTTTTTTCATTCAGTCCGTCCGTCCTTCTGTACGGTCAATTTTCTAAAAAAATGTTTGATAAGTATCAACCAAACTTTGTATAATTGTTGAACACAACTTTCTAGACTTTAAATTTTTTGCTGTTTCCATGGAAACATCACTTTTTTTACTTAGTTCCATAGTGTTAAATGGGGACAAGTTTTGTTGGAAACTATTCCACCTAGATGTGCAAAAGTTTGGTTGTGTGTCCTCCTAATGATACCTTTGATCAAGTTTTAAAGCCGATTCCGAAATATTATTTTTAACTGAGTTATGGTCCTTGAATGTTTGATTGAACTTGGTCCAAATTACAGGTCTGATGCTCCAAAGGGGACAAATTTTTTTTCACACTGTTACATTTAGAAAAATTATGTTTTACATATGAGTATTCCTGATGATATTCTAGTTTGAGTTTGAAAGTAGTTTGAAAATTGTGTAAAATGGCCCAAAGAAAGTCATGACAACCAAATGCTACTGGTTGTAAGTACAATTTCTTGATTTTGATGCTCAGTTGCCCCATTGTGGCTATGAGGAAGGCTGAACTGGGGGAGGCTGAACCCTCAGTTTCGGGGTTGCTGTTTTTGCTGTGTCCCGCGAACACTCATCTAGTTGAAATCTGTTTATCATAACCCTAAAGCACCACCTACTCATCTTTCCCCAGCTGAGGACTCCCAGAGGTTGGTCTCAGTGCCAGTAGACCCAGACAGCAGTCTGCACTGGCTGCGTGACTCCCTCGATGCCTCGCATTACACTGCACGGGCTCTCAAACACAGCCGCAAACTCCTTGTTCTCTACCTCGCTGGACAGATGAACTGTGAGTATATACACGCAGAAATGAATACAAAACAGTTGCAGTGTATTTGATAAATGTGCTTTATTAAGATTATCGTCATTTTCTTTCAATGTCACATACATTTGAAATAAACCATCAATAGATTTGTTTGAAGCTAATCTTAACTCTACTCAACGTGTTCACTTGAATATCATTATCCCACTGGTAAGAACTACGTAGGCATATACTGTGATTTTAAGATATTTATCATAAGTTAGATATATGTGCTGGTTGCACAAAAAGATATACATCAAACACAATCATAGCTAAAATAAAACTTTGAAAAATAAAGATAAATAGAACAACAATGATTGTGTATGTTCATTTTGTATTTGTGATAGTACTCTAATCTTATATTTTAAACAGTCAATTAGCTTTTCTTGTGTCACATGCTTTTATCAACATTTGCTCATATGGGGACTGCATTGTCAGTTGATATCACTAATGGGTCACAATATGCAATGTTGACAGCCTGCATTTTGGGATCAGTTTTTGTTGAGCTCTAGATTCAGTCAGTTGCCGTTTTTGATGATCTTACTCCTTTGGTGTGCAAAATGGCAAAAAATAATTTTTGATATACCTTAAGTGCGTGAAAGATAAACTGTGTCAATAGGTTGATTTTGACCTTTACAAAAACTTTGCACAACATTTGAATGATTACAATATATTCCTCATATCTTTATGAAACTTTCCACAGGAGTACCCACAGACTGAAGTGGTGCCCTTTGATATCTTTATTTTTGCAAAGTTTAGTTTTGTTCATTTCCATGGAAATGAATTCAATTTTAACTCTATACATATAGCTTTGTTTCAAAAGCAGATCTCTTAAACCATTCATCAAATCTTTCATGTTTGATAGCCTTCTACTGAAGTGAGGCCATTTGATAATTTTAGATCTCTATGTTCTATTTTTTTAATTTGAATGCTGTGGAGAACTCAAAAACTGCCCATTGTAATTTTCTGACTCTCTACTCAATGGTTCTGTCAGGAATTTCTATTTTGTCATAATAACAAAGATGTATGTTTAAAATTATTGGAGAATGGTGGGATATGTCATCTTTTGATGACTTTTCTATTTACCTGAAATCAAACACTCCACAAATGAAAAAATATGTAATAACGTTTTGTCTTATGTTCATAATTGTTGTTTTATTTCTTACAATAATAAACTGTGTATCAATACCCTTTCCTGGATTTCAATTCATGTACATATGCCATTTCAGCATCAGATGGAATTCTTTGTAAGTCTCCTTCTAAAGTTGACTTCCTGCCAAACACAGCACACCCACAGCCCACAATGCCACCAGACCTGAGCACAGAGGAGTTCTTATCTGTCGAGGACATTCAAACTTCCCCTGTCCCACGCTCCCAGCTTGGCACTGTCATATCATCCTATGAGAAAACTATTGGTAAGTTAGAACCTCAGGGGAAGCGGAGCATTTCTCGAAAAACTTTATGAATCCACATGTTAAGCTATGGTTACATGTTTTATTTGTAAAATAGTGCAAGTTGAAGGAATCATAGGTAGACATTTACCATTATTGTGCTTGGTTGCCAAGAGCTGTTGTTCAGTAGAAAGAAGTTCCAAGGTTTTAAACTTTTTCAATGCAGCATATATAGAAATTAATCATGAATACTAACACCCTAAACTATTCCTTGATGGACACCCAATATATGGTCATCATCAGTTCATCTTTTTTCCCATGTGCAGACATGCTGCTGGCAAAGAAGCAAAAGGGTCTCGGAGCTCAAGCAATGCGGGAGCTTGGCAATGTCCTGTACCACATGGGAAACATCCGAGGAGCATACCATTACTGGTCTGATGCACTTGACATTGTGCTCAATACGCATGACACTCTACATTCATGGCGTGGTTTGCTAGAGGGTTGTGAGGACATTAGCCAGGAACTGCTCAACAGATGTGGACTCTGGGGCTGTGTGCTTGGGGGCATCCTTGCATCGAACATAGCGCAGTGAGTGTGCTGAATTAAGTCCTCATGAAATGAGTTGATCCAGTCCTATCGCGGGATTGGTAGTTATTGGTAGGATTTATTAAGATTGTTATTTCATCTAAATGAGTTGCATAGCCACTGTTTTACTTTTGTATTACTTATTGCCTTTAATTGTGTTTAGGTATGTGCTTACATCAGACCTTGGACTGAGAATGGAATGTTGCTTCCTGTCTGGATTCTTCTTCAAGGTGAGTGAAGGCATTTGAATAATCATACTGTGCAGTTGTGCCTTTTGGCGTTTTAAACTTCTTCCTACATTAATTTTTGGCCATTTCTATAGAAACCAAGTTAGAATTTCGTTTCTGGACCAGAACTCAAAAACCATAAGGCCATGCTCATTGAAAAATTGTATTTGGAATAGTCATAATGTGTAGTGGTGCCTTTTTGGATTTTAAACTTCATCCTACATTTAGTTTTTGATCGTTATTTTGTTTCAGGTATAAGGCTTAGCTCATTGAAACTTTCTGGATAAAACAAGGTCATAATAAGTGGTGCCTTTTGTTTTTTTTGACTACTTCACAATTAATTTTTGTTGGCTGTTTTCATGGAAACACAATGTCATTATTCTGTTTCCAAGGTTGAACCTTAAAACCTTAACACTAAGCATAATGACACTAGGGATCTTAGACAATCATCATCTGAAGGATAATTGTATTACCAATGATCGTTTACTCAGACTATATGTACACCCTCTTATTGCACGCCCTATGATCTGAACCCTCGGGCGGATTTTACCATGGGTGGGATTGTTAGAAAGAGAAGAAAGTTGTTTGCTATTAAAATAAAGATACAGCATGAGCCGCAAAAAAGGTGATTTTCAGATATTTTGAATTTTTTTCACTTCATGAAACGTATACTCGATGTATTTTGACAAATTTTATATCAGAAGAAAGATAAAGAGATTTTTTAAATTTCATATACAATTTGTATGTGCTAGAATAAATAAAGACACAGCAAGTGCCGCACAAAAAGCTAATTCCTTTCTTGAAATAATTTGAACTGAATGGCGATTTTGACACATACCTTTCTTTCGCTGATATCTTCTCGATAGCTAGGCCCATTTAGAAATTAATTATATTGTGATTGAGCAATGTAATCATCTTCTTCCTACCTTCTAACTTCTTATCTATTTAATCGCAGAGTGCATTATCAACATTTGTATATTACAGTAAAGAGGATAGGATAGTCTTCAATTCTTTATAAAATTTGCAAATGACAATCAGACAATAATGGAGCGTTAAGAGAAGTTGCAATTTTCTAAATGATTCTGGAATATCTGAGGGCACCATCTTTTACACTATATATATTCCAAACCAAGTGGTACATTTTTATTATTTTCATATCATTGAAATGAAGAAATTAATATCTTCATTACCATGTATAATTGGGAAATATTTGCAGCGAAACAAAATATGTGGATATGATGCAACAAATGTTGCAGTAAGGCGATTATCAAAGTCTATTTTCACTAGCTATAGCCACCCACTTTTTGTTGCCTTCTAATCACACTGCAATAGTTTATTATGTTTTATATGCATATAGAAGGATAAATTGCCTTTAATTCCATATATAAATTGCATATATACTAAGCGAATTATGTGACTTAAAGACAATTTTCATTATGTGCAAGTGAATTATTCAGTGGGGATATCAATGTGATACCTGCACTGCTTAAGCACTTGTGTTTGTTTGGGGCTACTATCTTAATAATATGACTGGGGTAGGAATATTATCGGGGTTCATCACCACCCTGCTTCCATAATTTATATTTTTCATTTAGCATCGCATTTCCTAATTAGATATATTTTGAAATAAAAAGCAATAATTTAGCTTCATTTCCATATATAATATGTCGATGTGCACTCAGTATAATTAAATGATTTTATAAAGTTGGAAATATAGACATAGAATACAGAGTTTTGGATGATTGTAAAAATTTTGTTCTTGACATTTCTTTGTTATAATTTTTATATCACTGTCAAGAGAAAATATTCGTCTTCAGTTTCGTATTGATTTTGTGCATGGACTCTCAGAATTTATGGAGTTACTGGGCACAAATTGAAAACAAGTTTATTTAGGTTATAGAAACTATTCTAAAGGTGATAGAATTTCCTTTAAAGTAGCAGGTAGGTATCATCCATTTGTAATACAGGATTTGGCAACTTGTTTTGTATACAACTATATAAAATACGTCCAGAATTTGCCATGTAAACAAACCATATATTGTTAAAACAGTCGCTTCTTGCGGTGCTGGAAAATTCAGCCACTGGTGCTGATTACAACATAACAATAGCGAGGCGGGTGCATGAAAATTCCGCCACCAGGCCAAAATTGGTCAATTGAGTTAATTGTTCATGTTCATGGTAACATGTATATATAATTTTATGTGATAGATTAAACATTGTTATTACCCGCCACCACAGGGACTATTTCGTAGCTCGCTGCCACATCCAACAGCTGACCGAGACTATGCGATGTATGAAGTTGGGGAGGGCTGTGAGGTGACACACCTGGCTCCTGGCATTGACTTCCTGTCAGACAAGTTCCGCTGTGATGGCCGCCAGGTGGTTTCTTCCCTGAGATGGGTCACTGAGGAACTCTCCCGTGGCAAACATAACCTCTTTGTAAGTGCAAGTCTTGTACAAACTTTTTCCCAACCATTTGGTAGTAGGAAGATAACATATAGGCCGATCTGATCGACATTAGAACACCACCCGCGGTCGCCCGAACTTGGGACAGCTTTTATTAGGAGCTGATGTAATAATATGAGCGACTCCTGTGATCTGTTTGTTTTAAAATGTAATTTCTCAGTGTGTTATTTTATTCCTTTCTTTTGATAAGCTTTAGATTCTTGGTAATAATTCTAATCAAAGTTATTCTTGGAGGTACAATTAACGGATTCAAGAAAGAAAATGGCGAAATATTTGTTTCAATAGAATGTTGACTCTGGGATTGGGATTTGGATTGTAACGTCACTATGCTGTAACTGCGCATGCAGCAGTTTTCAAGAATTTAACATTGGAAAGCATACTAATGACAAATTCACTTATCCTCCTGAAAAAACATAATATTATTGTACACAGCCTATTCACTGGCTGTTTCGGGATGTCAGAAATCAATCTAATAAATTTTTTACGCCAGGGATGTATTATAAAAGATTAGGTGCAACTGTCCGAAGTTAAGACAGGAGTGTCTAAACCTTTTTCAAATTGATATATGCAAATAAAACCATTATTTTTGGTTAATATTTAAATTATTATGGCTTTTCAGAATAAAATCAAATAAAGTATTCAATTTGTTATACTTTGGTTTGATGATAATTAATTTCATTTGATATTTATTAATTATATATCCCTTCAAAATATTTCACTCATATGACTGTTTGAACCTTGGTCAGTTTGCCCTATTCACGTATCACTTCATGATGGCTCATCATCATATCATACCTTACAGCCTCAGAAAAAAGGCTGTATCAAGTGGTATCATAGTTATTCTTGTACAACCTTATGTTGTCATCTGTCAGGGTGTATATTAGTTGTTATCGTTATTTTGTACCATTAACATTGCTTTACCACCATAACATTTTGCCAGATCATATTTGTGTACTACATAAAGAAACTCCTAGTTTTTACATTGTTTGGATACATATTGAAGGTGCTCCCCCTGCTGACACTGTACCAGTACTTCACAACGTTTGTGTGTCGAGACCTTCAGCGCTTGGTGGATGGTCGAATTCTAAAGGTGCGCATCCTGACAGACCTGAGTCTGTATACAGAGGCCTTCATCACCCTGCAGCGTCTTCTGCATGGGGAGAGACTGCCCCACACTGGGGACAGCAGCTTCAGGCAGGTTGAATCGAGGATGAGCTCTGTCAGGTTTAACACTGCAAAACCTATTACTGACCCTGAAAACATCAAGGTTAGTTCACATGGACTTTTCATTCTGTTTTTGCTTCTGATATGACTATTTCTTTTATGCGGCTAAGGATATTTCATTCTTTTGCTGTAAGACTATGAGTTTTATAAGATATAAGTATTTACAGGAACTGATGTTTTAAAGAACATCTACGCATACAGGCTTGTATGAGTTAAAACAACAACAGCCAAGCGTGAGCCTGTTTAAGCTCCTTCATGACTCAGATGCTGTCTATGTTCAGGTCTTGGATGGGGTACTTGACAAGAGACTGTCCTCCAGTTTAGGCACGCTGTACGGTCCACACATGACATGTCATCTCTCAATTGTGCAGGCTCACCTGTTTGCCTCCATCGCTAACTGTATTCCCATCCTGCCCACTGCTGAGGACATAGCGTGAGTATATGTTTATGATTGTGTAAAGCAATTTCAACTTAAGTATCATTTACTTGTTAGGACACTTCAGACTACATTTTAGCCTTATAGGTTTTTAATATTTATTCTTTCATACTGACTAGAGAGTGCTCTCTCAATCTATATTATGCATGAATTACACTGTTTGTCAGTCATTGTTTTTTGTGTGGAAAAGATGGGTGCACTTCTGGGGTGGTTTCTTGCTCATCTGGAATGGTGGCAGTTTGATGACAATGTGTCAAGGGATCTTCATCTGGCTGTTTCTCTGTCACAGTGTTTCAGTCTAAGTTTAGAGGGGTTGGGGGAGGGGGGGGGGGGGGGAAGTGCTTAGAGACCGATCTTGGGAAAAGTCCAGATTACTTATAAATGTGGTGGAGCTATGGGCAGTAAGGGACATCTACGACTGTTTCCAGCTTACCCTTTGGGGTCAAGTGGTTCATCTAGAAATGGACGACCAAATGACCATGACAGTGAGGGTGAAACAGTGTTACTGACATTCCTTTGAGAGGCATGGCAGTTCCTGCTTTTTTGTGATCTTGACAGCATCCTAGGTTTCATTGGTAGCTTGGTCACTGTTGCCTCCATGAGAACGGTATTCCTGCATGAGTTGCAGACACATATACTGACTTCAAGGAGGGATTAAGCATACTTTCAAGGAAACGAGGATAGAATGACTCGTTATGCTCACTGGTGGGGAGATCAAGTGTAACTTGATTAGGTTAGGTTGAGTGACTATGCAAGAGTTTTTGCAGTCCAGGATAGATGAAGGCTTAGCTGCATCCACCATGAGATGCTACTTTATGGCTATATCCACTGTCCATGTACCAGTGGAAGGCTTCCTTTTGGGTAGTTGGGTAGTCATCCCATGGTCAAGGGTTTCCTAGAAAGTGTGCACACGATCCATCAGCCATCTGGCTCAGTTCTAAAAGGGAAATTTCCTTCATACTGACTGGGATAATTGCTTTTATTTGTGGCAATCCAGGGGTTCCTTTTCATTGCGCTATTGCGCCATTTGTGCATCAAAATCTCAATTGGCGCAACCTAAAAAATTTAATAGCGCCATCAGGGCCCATAGCGATGATAAATGGCGGACATAAATAAAACACTGTGCGCCTTCTCCGCCTGAGTATTTGTTTAATAATTTTTAAATGCGAAGCATTAAAATATATCTAAAATCGATTTATGATCATTAAAATTAAATGTCAATTCATATCAAATAAAGAGCGCCCATAACATTACTTACACCGTTTTATTCTATAACATTTTTTTTCATTGGACGTTGAGAAGCTTCTGTTCACTACTGCACCAATCAGAATTTGCGATACATTATTTATGCAAGGGAAGTAACTCTAACCACTCTTCTTACTGATCCACTAAGCAGAACTATGCAACAATGTCACCTTTTAGTTAGTCATCTAATTATTCAAAGGGACATTGCCGCACATCTTTGGTTAAATGGGCATCAGTGTTTTACAATGATTCCTCTCGTTAGGTTATGTCTTGCTCAGAGAAAAAACAATGCCGCTATGTATCTGAACCGTTGTGGCACTATAAATATTTTTGTAAGGGAGATGATAACATCTTTTTAGATCACAAGAAATGAATAAAGAGATTGCCTGTTTGTACGATGCTTATTGATTTTCATACACTTTGAAATATATATAGAAATTAAGGCAATTTAATTTTTCTTTATTGTGATTACCGGTAGGGTTATGTGATATAAAGTAAACAAAAAATGGTAAAAAAAGTAACCTTTTCCAGCACTCGTTGTATCTTCATTTTATATAGTGCATATACAAATATTAAATCAAATTGAAGATAATTAATCCCTCTTTATCACAATGTAATAAATTTTAAAATGGCCCTCGCTGTTGAAAAGATATGAGCTAAAGAAAAGTACATGGCAAAATCGCCGTTCAGTTCACATGTATTGTATACAGAATTGAATTCTTGTTATAGAAAAATTGTCATAATAGCACACAATGAAAAATATGGTTTGTAAAAATGGTACAAAACTAAAAATATCGGAAAATTACCTTTTTGTTAGGCCTGCTGTATCTTTATTTCAGGTAGCGCAGATAAATACTTTTTTTTTTTTTCAAATGATCCCAGGTTTATATCCACGCTAGGGTTCAGATAAAAAATTTGCAATAAGCTGGTGTGCATAAAACAACACTTGATCATCATGATATTCACCTGGTTAAGTGAATGAGACCTGACATTTGAAGTTTGTGAACCTATTGTCCAAACAAGGCAAGTTTCGGCTATGACAACTGCGCATTACTTTGGTTCTGTTGCAAAATAAGATTTGACATATCTCATTTTCTTTACAACTGTGTTGATAACTCTAACAGCAACAAATTGTAACAAATTGTGTAGATTTGTTGCTGTTATACATCAATAGAGGCACAAAAAATGTATAACAATCCTTTTAATTACAAAATCCACCCTTTTTCCAAAGATTTTCTGAATTATTTAAACAAATCTTGAATAATTGTCATGAACATTACGTTAGTTTGTAACTATAACTCATCTTTGCCCCAAATGTTTCCTGTTGATTGCAGTTTTGCAGGGGGTCAAAGTCACTTTAAAACGCAGACTATCAGCACCATCTCCCGCGCCGGACTTGGAAGCCGAGGACCCAAACCATCAATCTATTCCATGAGGTCTCATGCTGATTCCCCTAAGGATGGTTAGTCTTGACTTCTTTACTTGTTGTTTTTTCTTCTTTCATATTTTGGCACCCTTCAACTTTAAGATTATATAATGCTTAATCCCTTCACCTGTTTAACATATTACACCAAAACATTTCCATGAGACAAAAGTTCAAAATTCCTAATTCGTGAAGAAAGGAAAAGCCAACAAAAGTTCATATAGATTGAATGCTGCATTAGCAGGTGAGTTGGTAATGAGAAGACTTTGAACAGTCTACAGAAGCAAGTATGTGACTGTTTCAGTGGAAGAGGAGAGTGTGGAGATAATGTTGCCAACTAATCGGCGCTTTGCCGACAGCAAGAAGCCCGTCACTCTGGAACTCATCAAGGGAACTCTCCTCACTATTGCTGAGAAGATGGTCACAACCATATCAGAGGTTATTGTGGAAAATGCTGAAAATGATAAAGCAGGTAACCATCATCAATGGCCAAAGTTCAAGCCCTGCATGCATCAGTAAACTTGTCATGAAGTATTCAACTCAAATTGTTGCATTTGAATAAATTTAGGACTAGCTAGAATAAAATGTACATAGAGGATATTACATGAGTGTCCATTACATACTATATTCACGAACTGAATTTAATATTAGTATTTCACTAGTGAGAGCCAGGGAGTGTCTTGAACATAGGATGTATGTCATTGGCACAAATATGATATTCTGTTTATCAATGCAGTCGCAAAATTGTCAAAATAAACCTCAAAGAATAAGCAGTTAACATGCCGTCGTCACCTTTGGAATAAACACATCTGCAGACTTTGAGGTCAAAGCATTGTTTATGACGTGACGTCACAATGAAAAGTGATATTTTTCCCTAGGGTACCATATGAAATATATGAACCCCAATACGATTGCCCTCATAGGTAATTATCTTTATAATTGTCTTTGATTTTGAGATTCCAAGGTGTGTGTTTTGTCACCCTATGGATTGTTTTTCTCTGTCAATCATTAGTAAGTCATTTATACATAAAAAACATTTCCTGCAGGTGTGTCTGCACTGTCTGCAGCTGAGCTAGAGTTGGTTGTGCTATGTAGACTCCAGCAGGCTGATATCGCCAGACAGAAGCAACATGCACCTCTCGCCACCCGGATTGTTGTGTCTGCACTTAAGATGCTTCAGAACTCTGACCTCTTTAAACCAAAAAAGGATCAGCCCCCTCCTCCCAGGTATCAGCTCGCTCTCTCTTTCACTTGGCTTCTCCTGGTTTACCTCTTGTTAACTTTTCTTGGGTCTTCATGAATAGATCAAATCATAAAATAAACATCAAAATTACAAATGATGCAAATTATTGCGGTGTATATTTTTGACATGTTGATATTACTAAAACATAAATACAATATTCAAGTATCTAGGAACATGATTAATTCATGCGTTCAGATGTCTTTTATTTCCATCATCTCAAATTTTGCATAACTTACTACATTTGCTTGTATATTTTACTGATACTCATTGAATGCATTGCTTTTGAATTACATCTGTAGATACATCAATTAACAAATTGTAAACAGTGTGCATATTTCTACTGCTGTGCTGGTAACTTATTTGTACTTGCAAGGTGGTGTAGCTTTGTTCACCTCCTACAACTAAACAGTGTGTTAGAAATGCACTTGGACTGCATAGCTTTCTCAAATGACCGAAATGTAATCTTAATGGTTCTAAATGTAAGATGAAATGTTATTTCTTTGCAATTAATTAAATCATGTAATTTAACTACAATTAACATTTCCATCTATAGAAACTGCTTTTCGGACAGTGTTGAGCATGAACACATTGTCAACCTATGAAAAGGTCACCACAATAGTATATGTCATCCTTGTCAAAAGTGACATCAATTGAAGTGAACTAACATTACATGAGTATTACATTATTGTATATGATGAGGAATAACTCAATATTGACTATTGGTTCCTTTCACTCAGTCATTGGCTCATATTCAGTCATACATGTAGTACATGATTTTTGATGAAGTGTTTGGAATAAGATTGATTGAGAACTTGAAATAAAAGACTTTCTGTTCTATGTATGAGTTCTGGTTTCTACTCATGCTATGATGACCATTACAGGGAATGGCAAAACAGGTAACACCAGCAGTTCTCATGTCACGTCTCATCTTGTCACTATTTCACTATGTACTGTCACGTTGTCATCATGACACTTGTCTACAATTCTTTCTCTTCAACTATTCAATAAGAACACTGGCACTTGGTACTTTATGCACAATTTTTCATGTGTAAATCTTTCAACTTGCAAAACATCCTATACAGGTCCTGTATTTTGGAGAGGGTTGTCACTTTTACTGACTACAGCTTTACATAAAGAAATATGTCAGCTACCGTATGTCATGGTTTAGGAGAATATATCTATTCCATTACCAGGAAGTAGCAGGCATTTACACTAAAATTATGAATTGGTTTTTTTTCCAAAATCTCGCAATTGTAACATCATATGTGTTTCTAAATGTTTAAGTTCTGAATAACTGGATGATGATAAGTAACCATGGCATTGACAGTCAGTTAGAAATCCATTTTTTAAATCCACACCTTAAAAAATTCTCTGCATTTTGTATTTATGTGTTAATTGAAAAAATAAAAGGTTATTTCTCAGCAGAAACTAAAGGTGAACAGTTGAAGAAACTTTCTACTTTCCCACTGAGAGAGTTCTTCTTATCTGCTTAGTCCTGATATTTCTGTCTCAAACCAAGTTCCATGGTTTTTTCTATGACAAATTGTTCTTTCAAATTTTATCATGAGTTTTCTATTTCATTTCATTTGATATCTTGTTTTTGGTTTATTTTTGTTGAAGGTTTATCGTTTTTATTTGTCATTTTGCTCATTATTACTAAATCAAGTGCTCTGAATATCTAATATTCATCACTGATGCATTTAAAGAATAATTTGAAAGAGATGAGTTGAATAATTCAAATTTAATATGGTATATTTTTTGTTTAACATTAAGTAACTTAAGTAATATACCTTTTTTTCACATTGATATCCGCAACACTAAAACTGTGTGTAGTGATTGTATACAGTGTTCACTAACTGCACTTGACACTTTAACAAATGTGTGTTGTTTGATAAGTGAGACCAGAATTGTTCTTCTTGCTGGATGATTAATAAGACGATAAAATGAAATGATTGTCGGTCCATCTGTAATCATTTCATTTCCGGAGCAGAACTCTTAAACCGTTCATTTACTTTCTTTAACATTTCACTCATGTTTCACCTACCACCTGTTGATATTTTCAGATTTCAATTTTTTTTTTTAAATTTTGTTTCCATGAAAACAATTATTTTGGACTTAGATAGGTTAGTTTTTGGAGCAGACCTAAAAAATCATATAAGCCTATTGCTGAAATTTTGTGTGTGCATTACCATCAACTGAAGAGTCTTTTGATATTTGTAGACTGTTGAGTTTTTTTCTTGTTCTGAAGTATGAATACCAATATCTTAACTCTACTCAAATGTTTATAGATAATCAAATTAGATGCTTTTGGGTTAAATATATTACAATTTATTTGGGCTGTGGGATATGTCATCTTTTGATGAGCCTTGGTTTAAACTTGATGTTGCAATTTGGATGCTTTGAACAGATGCAATTATTTTATGTTTATTTACACCTTGTACTCATAATGATAAAAAACTCAAGTGGTGTGACAACAAAGGTGAAGTATTTTCATGTTTAAATGTAGTGCTTGCATTGATTAAAACATCATAGGGTTGTGTTGTAAACAACCAATTGCTTTAATTAAGCCATTAGAAGCTTCTTTATTTGGGAAAGAACACTTAAGATATACAGTTCTGTATGAGTTGATTTTTTTAAGATCTTCCCTTCTGATTAATTTATAAATAAATTAGTTCAAATTGTTCAGTAGTGGCCATTTTCCCCTGGATCCAATCAAAATTTTGACCTGCTTTATGATATCAGCAAAAAACATAAAAAAGTGTCTCTGAAAAGCAATTGATGTAACTGCAGCTTAACTTCAGCTATTCTAACTGAGAATGGCTGGTAACTTGGTTGGTAGTTTACAACGCACCCTCACAAATTTTGATTGCATGTGGAAACAGTTATGTGGGTCCAGAAATAAAGTTAAGTCATTAAAGATATTTTGGCAATTAAGTTTCTTTAAAACTAAAGAATCATTTATAAGAGGTTTTATTGGTCTGTTTTTGTGTATGTGTGGTAGTTGCAATGAAAATGAGGATTTTAAGAAGTAATTCTGATGACAGCAATAAATTCAGACAACATTGTCAAAGCATACTAACTAAAGAGGATCTATTTTGGTGTAGACCATCTTCAATGAAGGGCCGAAGTAGCGGTTTGCGGCGTGGTCCTCCACTGGAGCAGGTCAAGTTGACGGAGCCAGAGAACACACAGTTTCTCTACCAGAACTTCCAGAGTCGTTCCCGCCTCGATGCCCGTCTGTGGCTGCACTGTCGTCTATCTCTCGTCCAAAGTCTCATCACAGAGATACGTGGGATGGGGGACATAAAAGGTACAAGTGCAATGATGGGCATACAGGCATCATGTGAAACAGTAGATTAAGTTTGTTTGTTCTCATAAATTCTATAGAAATGACTGTATTTTACAAAACAAAGTGTGTGATAACTTTTCACAGTTGTTATTTACAATGGTTCCTTTCCAATATAATCTTAACCTACAAAAAACTTGCATTACATCAGTACAATGGTGTTGTCAGGTTTTACCTTCAATTTACTAGCAACTTACCTGACCAAAACAAGCCTGATGTGCAAGTATTTTTCCTTGGGTTGTGTGTATTTAGCTACATTTGTGATAGGGCTGTAACCCTAACAATGACCATATTGCCTTGTTTCCATGTATGCAGGTAGTCAGAATAAGGTGTTGACAGATGTCGCTGACTGCCGACAGTACTGCTCCGAGGGGCTGTGTGAGGCGGAGGCATGTGGAGACGTGGAAATGCAGGCAGAGTTTCTGGCTCAGGGAGCCCAGCTCAACATCATCGAAGGCAAGAGTCTTGAAACAACCATACAGCTGCTGCAGGTAGGGTACAGACTTACTTGTGTACGTCTTATATTCACTAAACTTGTAATTACTACTTGACATTTTATCTTTTTAAAATGCATTAAAATTTTTTATAGAGAATATCTGTTAGCCTTACTAGTAAATTTAAATTTTTTTTTTAATAAACCATGCTCAAAAATATGGTCAACTATAACAATTAAGATTTAGCTTGGATATGCAATAAAACTACCACTCTCCTTGCAAGAATTATTATAACAAGTATTATAGCTGGAAAATAGTTAAAACATTAACATTTTAAGAAAATCTTTTGAAGATTTAAGGGTTGTATTAACAGAGAAATCTCTGTTCATCTTTTGACCTGCCCTTCCTGATCTCTTTGTATTCTGGAAGTGACATTTGCAATTTCCGAATACATTTTGTCAGTTCATTTTGGAGAGAACATTATATCAATATAAAGTAGATTTTGGAAATTTTGAAGATTTTAGATCCATTACAGCAATCTCTGCATTTAGAAATGATTCAAATAATACCAGTTTACAAAAGTTGAAACCACCAGAGGTATGCAATATTCTCACAATTGTTCTCCCCACACAGGATGCGATCAAGCTGCTGAATGAGACTGCACGACTCTCCAATGCAGGTGAGCGGCTTCTGGTGACGTGTCTTGTGATGAAGACGGACCTGGTAGCGGCGTGTAGACAGGAGGCAGACTCTGACACCATCACTCAGGACACACTGGCTATCTACCTGCAGGCTCAGACTCTTACACTCTCTCAGGTGCTGTAAACTTTCTAACTTTGTCTAAGCAATATCTCCTTGAGATTTGAAGGTTGTTCAAACCATGGACCATGAAGAATAGTGATGATTTCATTTGACTGCTGATAACCTCCATGCAAATCATTGACGATTCATATAGGAAAATGTTAAAGGAGCACAGAGTATGTTGTTGGGGTCAAATATGTCAAACTTCCTAAATGGTGTTATTTCATCGACAAGTAGGGGTTGTTTCTGAAAATTAACATTTCAATGCTAATCAGTTAGCATAGTGACAATAAACAGGAAAAAATGACCCGCACCAGTGACTTAAGCATAGTTTTGGAAACTTTTTTTTTATAGCAGACACGATGAAAAATATGGGTTTGTTTTGATAATTAGGTCATTTAACTAATATACATGTAACTGGGACAATAACTTCTAAACATGTAAATGCCCGTTTTTAATTTACAATCGAAAACAAGAAAATGTGAATTTTGGTATTAAAGAGATAAAAATGAAACTTGGGAGGGTGGTTTGAATTTGCCTCAGGTAATATAATATTTTGTCTCTATTTAACCTACTCTGTTTGTCTTTACTAAAGGTTTGATCTATTCCCCAGATGGAGTGTCTGGGTGAGCGTATTGAGCACTACTTTCCACCGCATGAGCTTCTCTACCTGTCTACCCCGGTGAGTCCACTGGAGAACATCTATCTGCCTCATCTTCTCCGACTCACCCAGCTTAAACTAAGGATCGGACACGCCATGGCCCGCAACACTGCAAAGCAAATACACAATGGGTAGGTTTTGTTTTGTATCTTAACAACAGATAGTATTGAATTGTGAAATAAATAAAGAATATTTTACTTTTCTCAATGTATACCATGTATATTTCAATGAGTGAACTAGAAATTTATATTTTCAAGAGTTGCACAGCCACGATCGTAAATTTGTAATTTTCTACTCCAAGACATAAGATTTACAAAATGTCAAATTTTCTATTTTTCATATTGCCCAAAGCATCATAATTGTCATTTATCTTATAATTATCTCATGTTTATCCAATTGAGTTGGGTAGAAAGTTTATATTATGATGAATGGCGATGCCACTTATCATAATATTAAATTTCCTTCCTCACTAGATGTTATCAACATGATATTTGTCAAGTAAAGACAAATTTTCTATTGATTTTGTAATTCAAACATTCAAAAGAAGCGCATTTATGTTGAGTTGGGCTTCTGACAGTACCTGTCGCCTAAGCAAGAACATTGACTCATGAGTGTGTCATTTAGTCAGAGCACTGTTGATGACGTCAGATCATTGTTGTTACTAACGACTGATAACATGATTTATTTTCATTGAAAGATCCTGGTATTTCACCTGCAATCATGTAGATATTTGAAACCACATTGTACCCTTATGGAACATGTATTGTTTCACATAAGGAAGGCTATTGTAATTATCTTTATTCCTTGCCATTCCTATCTGTCTTGAGGAATATAGCAGGTAATGTAGCAATTAGGCTTCATTGTTGTTTATCCACTGAAAAGAAGCTGATATTCAAATGCCTCATCTCTCCTCTAGACTGACTACAGAAGAGCCATATGTGCTTTGGGCCGAGGTACTGGGAGTTCTGTCCACTGCTCTAGAGCTCTCCCAGGTCAGCGTGACACGCCAGGCTAACCTGGAAGCTGAGATTCTCATGAATATGGGTGAGTCATCCTACCAATCAATCATGTGATCTCACCCAGATGCTGTGTGATAAACAAAGAATCTAAACTATTTTTGTGAATATTAGTGAATCTCTAATGTCAAGATAGCAACTTAATGTTTATTTGCACATTGACAGGCAAGGTGCAGAAGATGTTGTCATTCATGGGGCACTTCCAACCACGCGCTGCAGCCAACACTCTGCTGGAGGCCATCAGAACGTCCTACTGCACTGACCATGACCTTGGGTCAGTCTAAACTCCTACTTCATGAAATGCTCTGATAGCATTGGGCTATCAGTATCTCAGTATCTAAGATTGTTCCGAAAATCCGTAACTCTTTGTAGCACTACACTAAGTCTGAGTACATATGAAATTTCATTGACAGATCTATTTATCATTTATCATGATGTTACAGACTTATCCGTCAGTGCTACCTGGAGATGGCACTTGTGTACATGTGCAGTACAGGTTTACTGGTCCACAAAGAGGGTTCCTTCCTTCACCTGCCAGTGCTGGGTGAGACTGGGGACGAGTCCTTGAGCAGCAGGGCCACCGCCTCTCCTCCTGGCAAGAAGAGGGGCAAGGTATGTACACACATTTACTGAGGATAGCTGACATTCAATATGTCTTTTGACCATTATGTCCTTTGGCAAACAAGCTCTTTGAACTTGGTTTGTTGTTCTAAATTCTAATTATTCCAAAAGGACAAATCATGATAATGAAGTAATATATATTTGGCCTATGGATATCAGGAAAGAATAATGTGTCCAAAGAATACAAAAAACAACATCACGGTCAAGTGAAGGATCACCATGAAATGGACACCAGAAAGGGACAGCTACTTTTATGATTATAGGTTATTTTGTATTTGTACATGACAGCTCTAAGATATCATTCTACCATCACAGTACTG
This sequence comes from Phorcus lineatus, assembly GCA_921293015.1. Classification (NCBI taxonomy): domain Eukaryota; kingdom Metazoa; phylum Mollusca; class Gastropoda; order Trochida; family Trochidae; genus Phorcus; species Phorcus lineatus. Next base: position 20,979,841 of record OV121086.1, on the reverse strand, counting down.
GATACTCAATTCTGATATGCTGATTGGTCCGTATAATTAGGCATGAATTCACTATAGAACTTGATATGTTTAAACAAAGCATTATACCATGCTCAAGTACATACATTGACGTCAAAATAATCTGAAAGGTAACTCTGGAGCCAGTTCGATGTTTTTAAGTGAGATGATTCTCTTTTCGAAAGGAATTGACTATCCTCTTTTTTGTATGGTTACGCAAAAGAGCAAAATTAATCAAAGTAAATATACTTTGATAAATCAAAGCAGACTAAGATTTCTCTCCATGACTTGCAGCGGGCTTCTTTAAAAAATGGCAACAATAAATGATGTCATATATGTGTAAGCTAGTGAAGTCATAATCCTTGTTTCAATGTCCAGGGAAATTTTCTGTTTAAGTCACCTATATACTTCCTGGGGATGTTTCTGTCCTAGGTATCTGTCAAGAACTGGAAGAAAAGACCTTTTAGCTCATTTAGCCTGTAGGTCCGATGGGCTTATGTTGTCCAGCGTCCGTTCGTCTGTAAACTGGTCATAGGAAATCTGAAACCTTGTGTATAGAGTCCTGGATGAAGTTTTATATTTATAGATTTGGTAACCCTCTGACCCTTAATAAGGTCCACAGAGGCATCCCCTTAAAACCTATTTTCATCCACTTTTCAAGAGACCAACAAATCCTTAGCTGATGGGGATTCTAATTCATAGATTTGGTGACCCTATGACCCCTAATAAGGGCCACAAGGAACACACCCTAAAAACCTAATTTCATCTTTTTCTCCAGAAGCAAGAGGCTAGAAATCAGAAACCTGTGATTACCAATCATTGAACATGACTTTTTTTAGAGATAGCTTACAACGTATTTTGTAAATCAAATATGTAGAATACATTAGATACAAGTATTTCTATGTCTTGACTGTTTTTTTCTTCTCCTTTACGGGCAATTCATTCAGGTGTTACCTCATTGCATAATGTTGCACAGATCACAGAGTTTGAAGTATGAAATGGATTGCATGTATAATATTATTATTAATCGGGGTTATTTTACGCCTAGTATTTGCAAAAAGAAACGCTATATATAAGATATATCCACCAATGGAAGATAAATAGTTCTGAAACATATTTATACCTTTTCTTTTGGAGCAAATTATGCACATTTTGCTTGTTTGATTCTTTTTAAGTTGTTTTAAAAAAGATTCCCTTTAAGAGCTAATTTCAAAAGTCATTTTGGAATCTCTTTAACTAAGTGAGACAGGAGAGCAAATTTGGTCATTTTTTCGCATTTTGTGACACCATATATCAAAATGCATAGGTGCATTGAAATCCAAGTGGATACATCAGATAGAGAACATCTTAAATTACCTTCACAAGGATTAATCATGTTTTACTATGATTTTAATGGATTCAATACAGAAGAAAAACCATACAACCATAAAACAAAAGGCATACTACCCTCTCTGGCTCACTACTGAATTAACTTGTTGTTTTCAAAATATACTTTTATGAAAACACTACAATAAAAGTAATCTAAATCATATCAACATAGATGAACATATCGTTTGCCAGTCGATTGAAAAATAGCAAGCAGCCCTTTTTCCAAGGAGTTTACTTCGAAACTGTCAAACTGTACATTCGTTTTTATAGCTGTGTGGACTGAGAGCAATGAGGATGAAGTGCTTTGCCCAATGACAAAACCCAGATTGAGACCCTGCCCTCCACCGCCTCATAAAAACAATTGCATATTCTTTTTAATGCACAAAAAAGATCAAATTTCTTAGCAATATATATTCAGCAATTGAACCTAAAAACTCATGAAATCTCATTTCAACCATTCTATTCAATTTTTTTTGAGAGGGGGGAGCATGCCCACTGAACCCCCTAGGTGCCTTGTTGTGTCCATGATTGAGTACATTCTTCAAAACCCTAGCTACGCCCCTGAAAATTGTGTATACAGGCTCTTAAATTAATAAAAATTATTATTTATAAATTTGGGCCACACCCTAAAAACCTGTTTTTATCTTCATCTCCAAAAGCAAAAGGCCCTATAAAACTGAAACCTTGTGTACAGAAACTATGCTGACAAGGATTATGATAAGTGTATTTGGTAATCTTGTAATCATATGGTGACTCTTCGACCATTCATGAAGTAAATTTTAGATAGCCTGATGAGCTACGATGAGCCCATGGCTCTATTTTTTAACAATAATTATTGATATTTTTGTTGGGTAATATGAGGAAAGCATTTTATGAACATGTAGTCTAAGGTAATTGTTAATGGTTTGATCTATTTTGAATAATATGATTGAAAATCCCAAACACAAACAAGTTCATTTTAGTTTTACTGAATTTTGGACTCTTTACAAAGTGCAAATAGATGTGGCAAAAGGTTCATAATTATTATCATCATGATAGAATGGAGATAAACCCAGAGTGTTTGAAAATCAGAGACGTGTTTTGATGGATTCATAAAGAGTGAATATGAAATTGACACATCAAGCTACATGTTTGGTTTTAATTTCAAATTTACTCGCTCTCAATCTAGTGTAACATTCCTCCTGATTATACACCAATGTTGGAAAATGTGCACCTTAATGTAAAAAGAAACCAACTCAACATTTTATGAGTCTCTACTTCAAAGCATAAATTTGTTACAGAGTTCAATTGATATTGTAACTTCCAAAGTAATACAAAGTAACAAAGTGAGCAAAAAGATCAAAAGTTTTTCCAGACCAAACAAAAGCACAATATTTTGGAACTAATGGTATCAAACTAAATGTTTTTGTGCACATAATTATTACAAAAATCTTAATAATTGCAATGTTTCTACATAAAATCAAAAGCCAAAATCAGGAAAGGTAGATTTTGACAAAGGTTTAAATTAGTGACCTTGACATATTTTTCATTTAGATTTTTTAGCATTGAAACCTGTATCTCAGGACTTGTTTACAGGATTTTCTTCATATTTGACAAAAGCTTATTCCATGATAGAAGCAGGTCGATTTAATTTATTTTAAAGGTCAATGAACAGCTGTGCACTTTACTGCATTGAGCGCTAATAGGGTCAAGGCTTGTGAGAGTATCTGTGACTTTGTCGTGAATTATATACCGGGTAGTGTGATTTAATTTATCAACAACAACACTGAAATAATTTCAAGAGAATTAAACTATTTTGTCATCCTGTTGACAACTGACTGTAAATCTACCACAGACTTCTAATTTAATTTCTTTTGAATTTGGAAGTTATATTATAGAATATGATAGTGAATAATATGTAGTAGAGGATCATATCACTCCATTGACAATAACTTGCTTATTTGTTTATTTTTATTACTATATTCATTTTTTTTTAATGTATATACAATTCAAACAAACATGACAATATAGAAACAAGAATTTGCAACATGGTAGTGTACAGAAAATGGACAGATTATATTTGAATTATAAAAACAGAACTATTCTTTAAGGGTGCGCGATATTATCGGTATATTGCAATACATAAACACCACGGTACAGTCTCCTGGAAATATCCAATATATCAGAGGTTTTAGAATTAACACTCTCCATGTAAAATTGCAGAAAAACGTAACAAAAACACCCTATGATTTTACTGAAAGTTGTAAACAAAGTGTGAACGTGCAAAGTGGAAATAGCACAGACATGTTTAAAATACGAAACCTGTCACTTCATTATCTCTCTTTAAAAAACGGCATCCAGTTGACCATGGATCACTTTTCTAATTGCTGTTATTTAGTCAATAGAACATTGGAAAATCTAAAATATGAAAAGTACCAATATACTGCAATACGCTTTTCTGTATCGCGATATGGAAATGAGGACTGATACCCATCCTTCCTATTCTTAGATCGAAGTTATAATCTGTGGATGTACCAGAGAAGTTTTTAAAAATGTATGGAATAATTTTGTTGTTTTGCTTTAAATATTTTACATTTTATGATTGTTTTATTTCTTGTTTAAACAGTATGTATATTTCACAAATTATAAGAAGATAATTTACTGTTGCTTCAAGAAAAATTGTTACTTCAACTGTCCAAAATAATGGTGACTTTTTAGTCAAAAAAGGAAAGCAAGAAGGCTAAATCCAAAGGAGAAGACTCTGACCTTAGTGACACTGAGCAAGAGAAGCGTGCAGCATGGATGGCTGTGCGTTGTGCAGCAGCAACGGCTGCTGCCCAGAGGGCACGTATGATGCTGATTGGAGATAGCAGTGTCACCACGCAAAAACTGGATGAGGAGGAGATCAAAGACGTGCCAGAGTTTGCTGCTCTTGATATGATCAGCAGCTATGTCTTGGGAGAAAAAAAACAGGTTTTCAAGAGTGAGTTTCCTGATTAAGAGCTTCATAACCATTGATCCATTTTGTAATGTGATATGTTTAATAGTTGAAATATGTTATCATTTTGTATGTAAGGTGGGGTTGAATTAAGCAACAGAGTATTGTCTTGGTTTGATTAATTGAGATATGTGTTGAATAGATTGACAGAAATTACCAACATTTTTAATCTTACATTTCAAGTTTAAATAAAAGTTTAGCATCATTATATGTTATCCTTATCATAAGTGTTCTAAATATCAGATTAGTGTGAATGGTGATAAACTTGTGTGTCTTGTAGGTGAGATTGAGGAGGAGTTGTCCTCCTTGATGGATGGTCAGGAAGTGAAGCTGGTGGAGACATATGAGGAAATGGTCAGCAAAGCTTGCAATGGCACCAAGGATCTAAGCTGGATACACTTTCTTGGTGAGTATTGTAGAATTCGCCCCAAGGGATACTTTGTATTTATGTATTTGTGTACAAATGAGTTGCTCCTACGCCATTAGATCTTGAATTAAAATCCTAGTATATTTGTCTACGAGTGTGTTAATGATGATTTTCCCTTGTGTTTACAGGTTACCAAACAATCTTGCAGCGATTATGCAGCACTGCTACCATCTGTGCAACCAGCTCCAAACCTAAGCTTGATAATGTGGACAGTGGAGATCTTGGCCCAGACTTTGACCTCGGCTTCATCAGTCATGCTGAGTTTGATACCAGTATGAACAATGACGTAGTGCGCACAATGCTCTTCTCCGGGACCTGGGGCGGCCGACTGCGCGAGATGCACAACTATCTTGCCTCCCACCTCCCTGCGTATGCCAGTGACTGCTGTGCTGTCTACCCACCCTCCTCACTTTCCCTTCCACTACCGCCCTCTGCAACCAAGCTAAACATCAACATCAAGTCATACATTGGCAATCTGAACTTGCCTAATAGTGTGGAGATCGAGAATGTGTACAAATGTTGTCTTGACATTGACCCACGTCCTCTAGCCCCTGGGACCTTGATCCTTCCCCACAAACCATCGGACGAATCAGTAATAAATTGTGGAGAGAATGAGCTAGTACTGCAGTGGCACCAGCCAACACTGGAGGAGAGTGACCCCACCAGACAGGACATGGGCTCTCTGGACCGCAGGATCATCCTTCTGTACGCCCTGGGTAAGAAGGGCACAACAACCCTGGGCACACCTGGCTTCCTCTGGGTCAACCAGTCACAGCTCATCGACCTCCATGATAGGTAAGCAGCTCTTGCCTTAAGTTGAGGTCAATTTGTAAAAGTTAGTATTCTTATATAGCAACTTATGACTTCTAATTCATCAGAGCATCCCAAAATGATAAATGAGATATTTCAAGCTCTATCTCCAAGGAGATATCGTTTTCACAGTATATTTTGCAACTGCTCTGTCATGGTCAATTACAAGACATCATAATGCCTTTACATCATCAAGTTTTGCCATCGCAAAACCATGTGGTCACAAACCTGAAGATGTCACAATGCCATGACATGACATCATGGAATTGGAAGTCTAATCGCAGAGTTCAGAGATGTTCACTTTTCATTTAAATGAAATGAAGAACATTTTGGTTTATAACTAGAATCTCATCCTTGTATCTCTGAAATCAAATATATCAATATTTCTTGATAAAACCGACAGATTTACTGATAGAAACGAATAAAGGCACACTTAGTTAGCTTAAGAAATGTTTATGCAGTTTGAACATTATGTAACAGAAGCCTGAAGCTGTAAATTGAAACTGCAGCATACTTGATCATCGACTTGCAGTATGTAAATGTCCCCTACCAGAGCAGCATACAATTGAGGTTTGAGGGCTGTATTTGAACTCTTTGACCAACATTATCCAAGAGATGCTCTATTGGATTAATATTGGTACTTTTGGATTGCCAATTGGAATCTTCAAAGTGTTATTCTGCAGACATTTGATTAAAACTCAAGCCGTGATTGCCTTGGTTTTGTTAGAACTCAAAGTTATGGCCCTATTCCTGGTGAGCACAACTTTGGGCAACAAAACTTAATCCCTATAACAAACACCAGTAAGTCTTCCTGGAAAATATAAGAGTTGAGTTCTACCTGTGTATATATGACAAACACAGCTTCTTGTTATAAAGCTTGTTTATTATGGAGAGTTACAGACTGCTGTGTTGAAACAGAGCACATGGCATCTTCAAATAAGGGTTGGGTGCTTTTTTGCGACCTTAGCCCAACAGTATCGATTTATTGAGCGTCCAAACATGGTTTTATCCCTCAAGACAATTTTTCACAGTTTAAGTGTTCCTTTATTCAATTTCATCAGTATATTTGTAAGTTTTCTCTTTGTGTAAATTTCTCATTATGTTAATATATATTTGATATCAGACGACCCTTAGGTTAGAATGTGTACATAAGCTGTTTGAAAAGAGAAACAATAGCAAATGTTTAAAAAGGGATTCTTATTGATTGTTAAATGTAAATGTAAAATTGGTAAGTGGCACAATATCCTGAACTATGGAGATCATGAGTGACTTGTTTTATTTTAGGTTTAATGTGATGGAATCATCCTTTATTCTTATTACTATGTTTTATTTAATACCTTACATTTCTGCTGAAGACTGGCGGTGTTGGTGCAGAGGGGAGAGATTTCGCTCATAGAGAAGAAGGTGAAGAAGGAACTGACTCCGGCCACACCAACAACCATAAAGCCCAAGAAGTCACAGAGGATCAAAGCTCTCTCTCCCAAACCCCAGCGAGATCAACAACTTGAGGTAACACATAACAGTTTCATTAGAGTAGACAATGTAGAAATAAACTGCCCATATATGCATCTTTTCTTGACAAGAAACTATGATTCCTTAGAGATTTACTATTTGAAATAAAAAATACTAGATTATTTTCATCTCTTCAATAGATCAAACAAAACAAGATTAACAGTGTTACATAAATGAAAAACCGTTCTATAATTTGTCAATTAATTTGAACCTACTTTCCATTTTCTATGAAAGGTTGATAACAACCAGAAATATGTTTGCAATTACAAAAACCTTAGTGTTCTGATATATTACCACTGTTGCTATGTGACTATTGCAGAGTCTTCTGAGGCAGTGTGTGGATGATTGTCTACTGCTGTTGGGATCTACCTCTGATGTGGACTCTGAGGTAGAACACAGTTCATTCACTCTTCTCTCTCAATTAAGTGCACTTGTCTCCTCTATAATGATTGTGTTCAACAAGAAGGTCCGCTCTTTCAATTCAGCCAGCAGCTTGCCCATTGTATCTTTTGTAGCTGTAAAGTCAAAATTTATGTGAAGTATAATCTCATGTTATCTTATTTTACCAGTAATTGCAAAGATACAGTCTGTTTTTCTTCTATTATAGATTCCATTTGAAGTTAACCGCGCCAACATCAAGAATTTGGAGCAGCTGTTTGACTCTAGCTTTGGACTGATGTTGAAGGGGACTGCCATCGCTTCCTGGATCACTAAAATACTTTCCATACAACTGAATGTTGGTAATTTACAATGAGATGGCACCATGAAAATATCTATTTCATGACCATGTACATGCTGTGATAAAAGCTGCCGTCCATCTTCCTGTTGATGTGTTTCTCTTATTCTCTGTCATTGTAATCAGCGCATGTAAGGCTTAAGTCATGCCAGTCTTCACCACTGGCTCTAAGAAGCATTACAGCATGTCTCTGAGTTTTCCCTTTGGCATAATTTGTTAGTATATGTGATGGACACCCTTAATTTGGATTTCAGCAGCAAGACTTTAAAAAGCTTGTAATGTACATGCACAAGAAATGCCTTTGGGTGATGTTACATCATTGTTTACTTGTTAAAAGTTTTATTCATGTTATTCCAAGTTTTTCTGTCAAAAAAACAGATATAATTGTATTTTATTTGTGTTATTTAATGTTTTAATAAATATTATTATGTCATTCACTTTACTTGCATACAAAACCCAATGATCTATCTGTTAAATAACAAACAGTTATCCAATGGGTAATTTTATTATTCATAGATGTTTCCAATTGGACAAGGATAAGTAAAAAGCCCAATGGGTTTATGGCATGGCATGGCATGACGTCCGTCCATCCATCTGTAAACCTTTTGCTTTTTGAAATGCTCCTCTAGAACCAGTGACTCAAAGAATCTGAAATCTTGTATACAGTTCTTTGACTAGTGAGGATTATTATGATTTATAGATTTGGTGATCCTATTCTTTCAAAAAGCAAAAGGTTATGAAACTGGAATGTTAACACATCCCTTGACTAATGTGGGTCATAACTTGACCTGGTGACCCTTGGGCCCCTAATAAGGGTCACGGGCCACAACCATAAAACCTATTTTGATTTTTTATTCCAGATACAGGCCAACCAAAAGAAAAACAAAAGAATTGCAATTGAAATCAGCATAACAACCACATTTAGAGACAAAAACACATCACAAAGTTGCGAAATAGCAACCATCAAGCGATGATGAGCACTTTAATCAGGTTTATCACTGTAATTTTTATCTCTCTGTTGTTCAACATAAAACTTGGTTGTGAGTAAAACAATAATATTGAATTTGAGAATTGATAAGTCAAAACGAGGAACAATAAATATAATTTGTTTATGAGTTTCACAAGAAATTGCCTTTCTTAAACACAAGTTACCTTGTTGAGCTGCTAATAACCGTGTCGTGTATGAAGAGTTTATTTTGTTTAAAGTGCTCACCGTCCCTAAATTGATGCTATTTCGTATCTCTTCAATGTGTATTGTGTGTTTATCACACATAACAAAAATTAATAGTGTAAGCACTCTGAGTGTGATTAGAACCTTCAGCATTCAAAATTACAGTAAACCCTCGGATAACTTATCGGGGTCCATCAGATCCAGCTGCGGTTCCTTCAAGACAAAGCAGTTCTCTGTGATAAACCTAATATACAAGTTATAAGAAAAAGAGTAATAGTAGTGGTTCCTGTTGTATAATATAGATAAATTGAATGTCTCCAGTTATTGAGCATGAGAACAGAGTGGTTGGTTTTGTTATTGATATGTTTTATTCCCACAAGTTGTATCAATCCTGTGATAACAAGTATGTAACAATAATAAATACTGGCAATAAAGATGATTATACAAATCACAGTTTGTGTATTAATGTCATCAGGACACGCTGATACTTCGATCAACAATACCTTCACACACTTATAAAAAAAAAAAACAAGTACATTTTCATAATTCTGAAGCAATTCTAACACCTTCAAAGAATGTTTGAAATCATTTCCAACAGTCATAACCTCTCAGTAACCTTTGCACATACGACATCCTTCTTGTTTTGTTGTCAGTAAAATATCGATTCTCAAAAGGTGAAATTGAAATTTTGAAAACATTTATATAGTACTTCTATGAGGAGACAACCTCATTACAAATGGGGCAATATTCTATATTCATAAACAAACAAAAGCTCAAAATCACATTATTTCACATAAGCTTATGGCTTTACATAAGCTCTAATGATCTCAAGAACAAACAAGTGAATAAATGTACATTCAACAGTCTGATATAAAGCTGAAACAGATAATGCATTGACATACATGTACATGATTTACAGACTGAGACAGATAATTATATAAAGCAAGCTGGCATGAATACAATAATATCAAATGATGACCTTCATGATCATGGCAGTTGTAAACGTGTGATTTTCTGAGTATTTGTAAGAGATATTTCTCTTGACTGCAGAGAGGACATTGAAACATTAACATATATATGTATGGAATAGCAGATATTGAAGTGGCATCCTCCATCTTAACCTCTTTTCTAATTCTTGCACCAGCAATAGAGACTTTTCTTTCGTTGCAATGAGAGTGAATTGTGCAATCACTGACATTTGTTCAAACTGAGCATTTGGTCAATTCATGTCACTGTAAAGAATGGTGTTCCTTTAACTTTACAAGGCACAAGTCTGTCTAAAATGAAAGGTGAATATGGATTACTTAGAGAGAAAAAAGGCTGTTTCTGATGTACAAATGTTTACGTGAAGTGATAAAGCAAAAAAAAAGGTTGAATGGGAAGAAAACTGTTTAAATTTGAGAGAATGACAAATTTTAAGCAACTATTCCATACATGAACAAAATGAACAAGTTAAAATTCAACAAATATTTGGACAAATATTACTTGAAAACAGAACACATTGACAGTAACATTGATATTGAAACTGGACCGTATGTCTGGAGAAATGCTGAAGCTGCTTCAAAACATTTCCCCTACTTTCACAAAACAAAGATTGTGACTAAGGATTGTGAAGGAAACATTTCTCACTCAATGAACAACTGATGAATATGATTATTCATCATTTTGACACTTCACGAAGGCACCTGGAAAAACATCCGGTTGGGATGTCAACAAAGTAAGTCTGAACTTTGTCGTGTGAACCATGTTAGGTAGCTGTTGATGCAGCTCACATTTGGTACTGGAACCCTGATAGGTAAGTATTGCAGCAGATTGATGAGGACTCAGGTCGAGTTCATCGATAACACTCCATCTCAAAGATACGACTAACGTCCTTATTGGCTGTTGGTAGTTCTCCCCAAAGCAACAGTTCTTCACCTACAACACAAGCAATACATTCAAAATCACTCCTTACGTGTATTCACAAGCTAATTTGATCTTGTGTTTGAAAAATGTTTTCAGGTAACCACAAAAGCAAAGAATTCTAGATAGTTAATCTTTACTGTCCCCCCATATTTTGGGGAGAGGTTTGGATGGAGTTTCTCTTGTTATTTGCCATTAGAGCTACAATGGATGGAATTCTCATAAAATTGCTCTTGTTATCAGAAGCAAGTGGTCGGCTGCAAATGATAATGACCCGCTCAATCCACATGAGGGGCAATTATCACATCGTATCCAAGTGACATCATATAAGAATTTTGTTTTGAAATTGTAATTGTAAATCCTCTGTCCGGAAAAGCAGCGATACTCTTATAAGATCCTGTGAAGAGAATTTAAAACATAGAAATGTTATCTCTTTGCCTCAAACATTTGAAAAGTATGGATATCAAGTTCAAACAAAGTGTTTATATTTTCCTAGGTTAGTTTGGATTGCCATTGAACACTAAATTGTAGTTGCCAGACACAATTGACAAGAGTTTCTTCTGTTGCCATTACAAGATTACTACTTTTCTGAGCAATTACCTTCTTTATTTACCCTCTCTGACGGGGTGACACACACGCTAAAGTACATCCAGAAGTGTCCGTTATTGCAAGACATCAGGCACTTTCGACATGGTCGCGACACTGTGTAACCAAGCTCATTACCGCTGAAACATATCATTTTAGTTAATGCAAAACCTAAACTTGAAAACAACTCAAGATACACTGATCAGGTGTTGGGTGTGGCTTTGCTTTCACAAAGTTTAATCATACACCAGTGTCCTACCAACTATACTACCAAATTTTTCAAAATTATGATTTTGTTGATTGCCCTGAACTTCAGCCTTGTACTTTAACTATAATAGCTCAGGGCAAAACTATACTTTATTGCAAAACACAAGATGGTTGAGGCTACTTTAATTCTTAAACAATGGTCATTGTGATTATTAGAGGAAATACAGTCTGCAGAGTTTGGATTAAAGCCAAATGGTCGTGTTTGTTTACTATAACAACGAATACGTTCTTTTATTCTTTTATACCCATGTAAACTTAAGATATTAATACAAGGGTGCAATACGGAATACGTCTTAAAATTCCGTATTGCACTCGAGAATCCGTATTGCACCCCTGCCGGTTCTACTTTTTCTGAACCTTGGGACTTCCCGGATTTCCCAAAGCAGCTATTTAAAGATATACATTTAGGTCATTGGGATTCCCAGTTTGCGAGAGTTGCTCTTATAAAACATTATAAAACATTATCACATTTCCAAATGATTTGATTACAATTATAAACAAATACCATGAACCATGAAAATAAGCAGCGAAAGCGTAGACGTGTTATCTTCGACAGTGACTCCGACTAACTGACGGCTAGAGTCAATATGACGACAACGTATTTGAAACTTTTGTAAATGACCTTGAACTTTGAAAGTTACTGATTTCTACATGATTGTGTATAAACAAAATAGCTTGGTCATTGTTTCATTTATGCTTTATCATATCAAATCAATTCTGAACAACCTTTCATTTGCACATCACAAAATGATTTGTTTTATTAATTAAGATCGGGTATATAATAAATACAGAACATCATACTAGTGCATTTTGATGTTTTGTATTGAACTCGAAGATGTCATGGGAGCAGAGAAACAACTCATTCTTCGAACTCGTTTCTCTCTTCCTTCCCATGACATCTTCTCGTTCAATACAAAACATCAAAATACACTAGTTTGACATTCTATATATGTATGGTTGGAAATTAGGCCATGGCTGCGACCTCGAGGATGATAGAAGGAAGAGTTATTATTGTGACCATATATACGTTTGATTTGGCTCTTTTTTGGTCCAAAATTAGTTTTCAGAAATTTTGGAAGTAATAGTAAAGAAATTAACCTAAACTAAACTATCACACGTTATTTTACATTTATATTTCGAAGTAAGAATTTCTCTGAATGGGGACAGATGAATAAATCAACTGTAGCACAAACAGAAATATTTGTAGTTAAAAATGATAAATGACTTAGAGGATCCAAACAAACTTTTCCACAAACTAAGATGATCAGACATGTACGCGGACCTGAGATTGGTTAGATTAATTGAAGGTGAAAGGTTACAATCAAAGTCGTCTGACATGACATTTATGGAGCCATGGTAAGATTTAGAAACGCAGAGAGGTACGAGGGACAAGTTTTGAGCTGATTTCAATGAGATTGTTGGCCATTATGTTATTTTCTATGCCACAATGTACTTACTTTGATTAAATCAATACTTTATAGATAATAAACCCGGTAAAATTATCACGTACGATTAAAAGTCCTAGCAAGGATATGATTCTTCACATAAGTGCAAAGTTTTTAAACATTACAAAAGAAATTGCTCTCGTGAAAATTATTGCTGTTACATTAAAGTAATATGCAAGACAAAAAAACGTCAATTATGATATAATTATGGCACACTGTACATACCAGGCGAGACAGGCAAGTCGTTGTATTTTACAAGAACAGTGGCTGGTCGAAATTTCTCCGTCCACAACATCAACGGCACTGAACAATAAAAATATATGAAAGATATAGCCATAGTTTGAACTAAACATTAAGCAAAATAAACACCACCATCAATGAAATATATTAAAAATGCAAAACATGAAGATTCATGATTCTGCTTCGAACTCGACTCACTCTTCGGGGATGTCGGTAGAATACATTTCCGTCTTTGTATCGGCAAGCAAAACAGCTTTCATTCCTCTTCGACACACATTTGATCCACAGAAAATACAGTCTAAATTGTAAACCTTTTTGGTCCTGAATGTGGGGTGTAGTTCTCCCTTGCTCATTTCTAACTCTCTCCTTCAGCGTTACTCGATACTAAATTTCCTCGCTGAACGCTGTTACTTCCTCTTCTATGCCACATGTGTTTGTGTATTTACCATGCAACCTGCGTTTTCATTGGTGCAAATTTAAGCGTGTATTTACAATGTAATATTTGATTGGCTAAGATTTCCACTTGTATTTCATCTTGGCGACAACGTCGCTAAGATCAAGTGGTGCTTTCCTTAGAACTATAAACAATTAAACGTAATAGTCGATTAAGTATAATCAATGTAAAAGAAAATACCTGTCAATATTTTTTCTCGTTTTAAAAATGATAAGATTGGGGCCATGAAAAAATGACATTTTGCCATAAGGCATCAAAACACATGCGCCAGACTCTTGACACACATGTAAAAATATATACATGCATCCATATAGCTGGTTGTGAGTACTTATACATTTTACATTTGTATACATTGTCAAAATGCGTCAGTTTAATCGAAAAATTGGTGAAATATTAAATGAGATGTAAAGCAAACTGAAATCAATCTCTCAAGTCTGTTTATAGACTTGCTTATCTACCTTATTTCAGGGTCTTGCCTATACAGACTACATATCCCCCACAAGAAGTCGATTTCAATCGCTCTTGTGGCAACCGCTGCCACTCCTTGTATAATGTCACTTCCATTTCATGCAGGTTCTGAGGAGGATCCTTGCGTTGTACCAGTCGGTACAAAATGTCCTAATCATGTTCAAGCGGATTACGATCCGGACTCGTTGCCGGCCACGGGGTGTGTGTCAGGGTATTGTTCTGGATTACGTGCCTCCCAGCTCGTGAACGATACGGACTAGATTATCGTCCGTGAATACAGGTTTTGTTGCAAGTGCATGGTTGTCGAAATGGGGCACGACAACAGGTTCAAGAACTTCCCGGATGTAGCGATCTCCTGTCAAGTTACCTCGTATGGTCATAAGATCAAGTTTGCAGTCAAACGAGAAGCACCCCCATACCATCACAGAATCCCCGCGATAAGGTACTGTTGTCGTGATGTTTCGTAGTGCATACGCTGTTCCTGCACGCCTCCAAACCCTGGTCCTGCCATCCACAGAGTGCAGAAAGGAACCTGCTTTCGTCTGGCCAGTGAACCTTCTTCCAAACCAAAGCTTTCTCTACACCATGTCGGACGCAACTACTTGTGGTTGTTATTGAGTGTCGGTGGCTTGATTACTCTTCTGGACTTCAATCCATCAGCTTTGAGTCGATTTCTGATAGTTTGGTGACTGAACAGGCGTTTTAGGGTTGTACTTGAAGCGAAAGGATACCTTCTTACGAGCCTTAGCAATTATCTATATATATCCTCTCCCAAGGAGGTGGTACGTGGTCTGCCTGAGGGTGTGCAATTCTTCACGTCATTGGTTCGTGTATGTTTTCTTGCTAAACGACTTATGGTAGAGTAATGACGTCCCGTTGTTCTTGCAATTTCCTTGAAAGAAAGACCCGCCCCGAGGAGACCAAAAATCTGCCACTTGACAGCCTCCGACATTCTGGCACCCGGCATTCTGGGTTACAATGGCTTAAACGGCTTGTATCAACGTTTTTAAAATCGAAATTGATCACAAACCCATACTGCAAATTTCGGAAATCGTGAAGAGCAAAGTGCCGCGTTTGGATGAAGAATACATCCCTACAAAAACATGATAAAATCACACTTATACTACATAGCAGATTCATGGGTACAAACAAACATCAACGTGGGTTTGGTATATGTGCCGAAATAACCTTCTGTAGCACAATTTGTCTGAAAGCGAGTTTCGGTGTTTAATCGCCTGGAACCTCTTAAGTTTGTTTCTCCGTATACTCATATGTATAATCGACACTTAAGTGTCAGTAAGTAAGGATCCTTGGTGGTAACGCTAATTCATTTTCCTAAAGACGTCCAAGACGGCAAGAACGGTGACAGTTCGAAAGACGGCGTTGAATCTGGTCAAGACAGCGAGAAATGCATTGTTGAAAAGGGTAACGAAGCTGGTAGCGAAACAAAGTTTACTAAGTACTCTGCTTAATAAATAATTTCACCAGCAACATGTGATTAAAAAACCAGTGCTATCAGGGTATTATTGTGGAAACGAAATTCAAGGGGACGTTCCCGTTTATTTATAGGCTATATATTATTAGTACATGATTATAACACAGCACAGTTGAAACATAGTTCTGAGGGTAACATTTTGATTGATTTAGATTTGACAACTTGTTAGATAAGAGCGCACACTTGGTAAAAAGCAATGAGAAGTGAAGACATTCATTGGCGCTACGAGTGTGAAATTCTTTGCTTCGGCAACAGAAGGCTTTATTGATAAGTTTTATCATAAATCATTTAAAGATTTGTGGATATTCTATTCCATCATATAGTTCATTGTCATAATGTTTTAAAATAAGTTAAAGTACAGCACATTTTGTAATGTCATTACTCCAACAAACAAGACATACCGATTGCTGATAGGACGGACTCTTTAAATTACTTTTGAAGAAGCTGATTACTCTCCTTTGGTTATGTTGTTGAAAGTAGTTCAGGCAATGACATAAATTCAGTATGCAACTTTTTGGTGAGGAAATGGTATAGACAAAGGTTATAAGAAACGTTGTCGGGAAAATTGTATCTTTATGCAAGCAGGCTTTTCATTGGCTGGCTTCGGTTTGTTTTGATCTCGCTTTTACACGCCAAATCGCGTTCGAGTTTCGAGATTTGAGATAATTTTCCCATCATGCTCTACTTTAAGTAGACGATGAAGAGTTGAGGAGCGATATACTGGGATTATTAAATTCAAAGGACTATTTTAATTCAGTTATTCTTAATGAGTTTCTGCTCGGGGCTTCAAGATGGCCACCGAGAGAAAAGCAAAGAAGGAGAAAGAGATCGTCAACGAGTTTGAAAGTCATATGCGAGGTGAGTGGCCCAGGATAGACTTTGATAGCATGCACCGGTGAAATCGACTCGCTCGCTCCTGTCAAATGTCAATCATTCTTTTGTGATTTTCTCGATCTCTCATTCTGCAAATACAGATTAATATATTTCCCCCCTTTAACATACCGGACGGTCAATAGACATATCTCTCAGTTTCCTTTCTGCATCAAATTATTTAAGTACAGAAATATTCTATGCAACTGCAATGTGATCGCCACACCTTTGAAGCGAGAGGATGGCAACTTCCTCTTTTGGCAATCGGCGCACTTTGACAGATTTAGAGCAGTGGAGACAGCCGAGACACTATCATTGGAAGAGTTTGACATAGTTGCGCGCCATAACGGTGTAAAGTTTCACAGAAAAACATAACGGCATATGAGATGAGACGATTCCACTTGTGTAACATAGTTTTTCTTTGTAAAGTTACCTGAAACTTTGTTCTGTTATATCAAACGTTATCACCGGTTCTTGTTAGATGCATTGGAAACAATTGGTCAAATTGGATATGTATATTTTTTTTAACGTAGATACTCAATGGTTATATTAAACAATGTCTTACGTCATATCCACTTTAAGAGGCTTCCAGGATTCACAAACCACACTTTTCAATGTAGTTTTGATACTATGTTACTGCAGTACAAATCACACCATGGAATAACACAGTTCCAGTCATCCATGGAGGTGTCATAATTTGCCTGTCCTGTTATTCTTGTGCAGTATTAGTCCTTACCTTGTCTTTTCAGCTTAATGAGGCGTTGTTCAAAGCATAATGCCATGTTGTACAGTTAGTCACACTTCAGTGGTTTACTAGTACTAATCTATATTTGCTTGCTCTAGATTCTTAAGGTGCCTAAATTGTTAATGCTTAAAATACTTAGTTATTTGGGTGTATTTTGTCTAGTAGGCATTGGTTATAGCCTTCACTTGATTCTTATGGTCAACTTTAGATAAAAAATGTTTTCAAACTTTATCCTCCTTTAGCAACCAGTATGTATCACCATGTACAACAATGACATGTTCAATATTCAGATTGCATTTTTTCATTTATAGTATCTGATTCTAACAATGGGAATTTGATCAAATATCATATCAGTGACTGTTTAATGTATATTGGTTGTTTATGTTGTCATCTGTCAACTGTGTACTTGATTGAAGAGAATGAACTATTGAATTTTGAAATGAACACAGTGAATGATGATAAAAAATGTTCTTCTTATTACTGAATGGGTTTAACTGGGAGGTTAAAGTCAACAAAGATGCGTACACAGGTTTATGGCATGTTCATATTATGTTTCTACAAATAGATTATTTGTTGTGGGTGCTTATGAACATTTGTACTCCCCCTTTTACTTATTACTGAGATTTTTTCATTTGTCTTTTACAGGTCTGTGTTTTTCATCCCTACCCATGTTAATTTTCAATTCATTGACGTTGGGATTGTTATAGTCAGCTATAAACATACATTTTGGATTAAATTTAAAATGAAAGTAGACACTTGAAAAGAACCTTTCAACTTTAAACTGATTAAAAAAAATTAGTAGAGATAAAACCATTTTTTGTGACAAGCCAAAGGTGATAACTTTTGGATTGCATTAACCAGCAGGGATTGGGAAAGGCAGGGGCCATGGGCCATTTTGCACATTGGATGACAAAATGGCCCATTCAAATCAGAAATTTTACTATTGCTACTAAGGGGAATGGCCCATTCAAAATAATGGAAATGACTAAAAGCCCTAAAATTGGCCCATTGTCCAGGGTGTCTTTCCCAATCCCTGAACCAGTAATGAAGTCTTAAACTATGTAAAAATTCCCAAACAGAAAATGTAGTGAAGTGACAATTTGTCAGGAAGTTAAATAAAGCAAATACTCTTGATAGCAGAGACATCAATAAGTACAGTGTGATAAGGTAGGGATCAAGTTATGAGATAAGGGATGCTAACCCACACAACAGAATTGGAGGTAGCCCTGAGTGTGTACTGCCACTCTGCCCCAGGAGATAGCAGTCAGCTGATGAGTGAGACTAGGATCTATTTATAACAGTTGTTTCAGACCTGATGATCTGTTTGATTCTTCTTAGATATACTGGTCTTGTGGATCGGCCTGCATTTGCAATACTAATACATTTCATTGTAGAAAATGACTGCAGCACCTTTAGTTTTCAGAGTGATTTGCATCAACTGAAATGGCTTGAGTTGGGTTTTAATTTTTATTGGTTTGACTATTTGTGATTGATTTTTTGTAGATTTTAAAAATGATCTTGCAGTTAGAATTTTAAATCAAAATATTGATAAATCTTCATTTTGAACAAAGTGAGCCTCAAGCAGATAAATATTCAATAAAACAAATAAGAAATGTTTTCATTGTTTTTCTCACTGCATGGCGGTCTCCTGCTGATGTTAGTGACTCTCAGGGCTGGATTGTCCTAGTCAAACACAGAGTAAGGCCAAGTCTGTAACAGTTCTATGCAGGGAGAAGTCATGTTTGCAGAAGTATTTGTAAATCTCGGTGTATTTTGTGGTTATCAAACAGAACAACAATTGCAGGAATCATCTGGGTTGTGTGTTTGTATAAATTCTGTTATAAATTGCTTAATTTGAAAATTCAGATAAATTATAATTTATCTTTTGGCATTATTTGGGTTGTCATTAAGCTCTATGTGAACCCTCCTATGTGATTCAATAACTTATTGGAGCTCACAAAATGTAAAGGATTTATTCAATTAAACTGAGAATAAATTTTTCTCAGTTCCTTAATATATTTTCTCCATTCTTTCAAGACTACACATATAACTTTGTTATTGTTAGTGTTATTCACCAACAAAGTCAGCACAAAGAAAATAATTAGTGCATCCTTCTGGATAACACTCCCTTCAAACCAAATGTTACTATTCTCTTCATCTCTGGGTTTTCAAAACATGTCAGATAATGTTTCCCTGACAAGAACCCTTATGTTTCAAGTCAAAGATGAATCTGTACACTAAACATCATGCGTATCAACCCTAGACATCCTTTTTTATTGTGTCTGTTTCTCGTTAGGAAATGTCTGGGAATACAAAGAAAACTTTGACGGCCATCTTGCCTATCTCTCCAGAAATGTACCTATCGGTTCTGATCAGCAAGTACTTATGTTTACCAGTGAAGGCTGTCAGAGGCTCATGTTCCACACTTTACTGTGATAAGTACTCAGGATAATAGCATGTTGGCCAACTGCTAGTGCCAGGTGACCCAAACTCAACAACATTTATGTTCTTGTGAAGGATGGGCTTCATATGATAAACAGACAGCAACCCTTGGAGCTCAAAGGAAAAGTAGACAAATACATCTTTATATAAATGTATCATAATTAGGTATATTAAAATGAAATTTTGAGATGAAAAATTGACCCAGACAACTTCGATAAATTGTTAATACCCATAGTTTCTTCCCCTGGGATAGATATTTTAGATTTAATGCCATCTTCCATGAAGTTGACAATGAATATATACTCTTCAAAACATTCAAGTCTTTTCCCCCAAAGTTCCCTCCTGCTGAGTAAGTGAAACCGAAAACACATTTTTAGTTCAAGATCAAATCACAAACTCCATTGATGAACCAAGATCTCCTAGAACAAACCAGTCAGCCAGTAGTGAAAACCTGCTTCCATTTTTGTGTAAAGATACTTACTGATGTTGAAGTAAGAAATGTTCTTTAGATTTTTAGACCTGTGAAAAATGGAAATTGCAATGGCGTGTTCATTTGCAAGTAGATTTGATGATAGGATTACTGAGCGTCTGGTGTATAATTGACAGGGGTCTGGTTGAAGGAATGGCTTTCTCCATAGTACTGGCTGGAGAGGTTCAGTAGAGCTAGGCTGTGCATGTACACTGTGTTGAAGATGGGTAGCTGTAATACTTGAAGTGAGGAAGATTAGGCGAACTAATCAATGGATCTGTGCAGGAAAGAGCTGATCGTTAATGTTGATGACAATACTGTTTTATGGAGTTCTGTGCAGAAGCTTTTTCATGGAAGAGCTTTGTTTTATTTTTTAAGGTTTGTTTTGGTTGGACTTATTTTAGTATTAAATATGACATTCATTATGAACTGATTTTTGTCAATATTTATTCTTGCTATCATCTTGCATGCACATGTGCTTTTCTCAGATTCAATGGAGGTTTGTCAAGTCTAGAAAACCTTGCTCTTAGCTTGGAAAATAAGAATCCTCATTCACTTTAATGTATTCACCTCATATCTGAATTTCATGAACTTAATGTTGATCAAATATTGGCATCACTTTTGTTTCCTGAGGATGATCTGAAAGGCTTTTATCATAGTATGCCAACACAAAAAAATTGGATGTAATTGTGAGAGTTTTCAGAATCTGAGATTCCTGATGAAGGCTGGACGGGGTGTAGTACATCTGTACTCAAAAATAGTCAGGCCAATAATAGAATTAAATCCTGCCCGCACAGAAGGATAGTTATTATCAGTGGTATTGTCCCCTTGCTATTCATATTGATTATATTAATCAGTCATTTTACCCTGTTCAGTAGTTATAAGCACTGTTCATTGTCTGTATTTTATTGAGATGTCTGTGTTAAAGAATTCAGAGCCACTAGGTCTATACAAACTTGGAATAAAGTCTGGAAAAAGATTGAACAGCAGTGTATGATTTCTGACAACTGCATTCTTTCTTTAAAAGGTTTTGAGAGTAAAAAAAAATCAAAATTTCTCTTTTGGGAAAACAAAGTAGTGTAAGTCATGATCACCATAATTGAAAATATGTGAAGAAAATGTGACCAAATGGACAATTCTGGAGAGACACTTCAGATTGACTGATATAAATGGCCTTATTGTAAGATGTCTAAGCTGTGTTTGGGAAATCGTAGTGCTGTCAGTCAATGTCTAGTTTTCTCCCCTGAGTAATAGTATTAGAGGTGGATTAAGTTTGAGAAAAATGATATTAGCATTGAAAATTTTATGGGCTCTATAAGATAGCTTTGTCAGCAGTATTTAAATGAGGGGAAGAACATTTGAATTCAGAAGCTCTCTCTGTCAGCGTGTGAATCCAAATAGCTTTTGATTGAAATTTCTGAATACTTTCTGTTACTAAGTTTAGTTGTGCCTGACACATTTAGATATGATGATGCTCTAAAGTAAGAATTGTTTCAGTGGATCATAATGAAAATGAAAAACTACAGCCATTCTTTTTATTCTTCCATTTATTGATTTTGAGCAAGAAAAGAGATTCAAAGATGTCATTTTAGATGTACAATTGTTTTTTTCTATGAGTGAATTTGTTGTGTAACACTGCTTTTATTCAAGTTCTCCCCCGTACTGTGGCCTTACACCTTTTTGTTTTGTTTCATCCTGTCCAAAGTTTAAGAGATATCTATCAGAAGAGGAAGTGCTATCAGATCTTCATTTAGAACTCATATCTGAAATTGAACACAGTATTTTGACACTGTTTTCATAACATAAGATGTTTTTTAATCAGTGTTTACAAAAAAGCTTCAGAGAGATGCATCTTATCCAAATAGTTCATCTTTCATGTCACTGTTGATTGATTCCCCTTGTTTAACTCGCCCCAAATAGCTGCTATAAATACTTGCACCCATTACCATTTTACAAAGCAGCTGGTGCCTCCCTTCTCTTGTGTTTATATCTTGTGTTTACTGCCAAAGACAGAATTGGGAAAAAATATTGATCAGCTAGCATCTAAAAGTTGAGAAGGTTTATAGTGAAATTAACTTTGAAGATCATCTTAATCATTATAGAGAGGACGACAGAATTTATCTTAAAATGTGTGGTCAAAATATGGAATAGAAATAAACCTAATCAGAAAAAAGCTGAGCCAGACAAACTATTAATATCAAACTGGAGAACTAGATGTTTGGTGCCAAATTCAAGTACATATTTTCTTTATAAATAGATCAGGTGAGTTTCCTTGTTGAAAGTACACATAGATTAACAACATGGTAGATAAAGTATATGATTAAGCATTGTTGATGTTTGATAGTTTGGGGATACTATAATGCTTAAATATTTAAAATATTTTAAAATCTAATTTCTCATTAATTTTTTGTTTGAATTTGTGCTTTTGCTGTGCTGAATTGATAGAAATTTTTCAGTAAAAAAAGTCAGTGGAGCTTAACCCTTAAGATGCGGGTCCCGGAATATTCCGGGATGAAATTAGCTTTGCCCGCAAGTCCTCTTAGCGGGATGCGAGTAGCACACTCTATTTTTCTCACGCTAACTAATTATGACCGCGGGTCTCGGTAGCGGGGCCCGGAAATTTATTGCCTAGCAGTAGTCTCAATTCAACGCTTGTATTTTCGTTCCGGCTGTCGCTAAGCAACCGTGTTTTGTTTCGTTGGTGTTCTAAATAATGCGCGAACATGCTCCGAAAGTTACGAGAATATTGATAATTTTTATCGTACCGAAAATAAGCGTTAAAATCACTCAATTTTCCCCCACTCCCCGCCGCACGTGCTAATAGCCTGTGGGCACTTTCTCCCCGCTCGCACGAGCTTACCGTCCCGCGCGTGCTATCGTTTGCTTACAAGCCTGCACTCACACCAAACGTACAACCTTATATCGCACGCCCTATATGCTCTGAACCCTTGGGCGGATTTCAATACCGGTTGGATCATTTGAAAGAGCAGAAAATTGTCTTCTATTCAATATAAAATACATAACTACGCTACCTGAATTGAAGATACAGCATGTGCCGCAAAAAATGTGATTTTTACATATTTCTACATATTTTTAGTTTTACACCATTTTGTCACACCAATTTTACATCATGTGCTCAACGTATTTTGACAATTTTTATATCATAAGACAGAGGGAAAGATTGCCTTTCTTTCCATGTAAAATGTGTACATGCGCAAAAATAAATAAAGACAGGGCAAGCGCCGCACAAAAAGCTAATTTCTCGATTCAAATCATGTGAACTGAACGGCGATTTTGACACGTGCCTTTCTTTCGCTCATATCTTCTCAACATCTAGGCGTATTTTGAAATTGATTACCTCGTGATAAAGAACGAATAATTGTCTTCGATTTGATATAAAAAAATTATATACACCATATAGAATAAAGATACAGCAAGTTCCGCAAAATTGTGACTTTTGTTTATTCTTTACGTTTTTACCATTTTCTCGCACTTTATATCATATAAACTTCTCGGTAAATTTTGCAATTTCATATATCAAAATATAGAGAAAAGTATGATCTTTATTGCCATATAAAATTGGTATGTACAAGAAAATCAGAAAGGACCGGGCGAGCATCGCACAAACAGACAATTTCTCTATTCATATTTTGTTTACCGAGAAGCGATTTTTTTTCAACTGCTTTTTACACTTCCTATCCATTTAACGGCAGAGCGCATTATCATCTTTTTTATATCACAATAAAGAGGAAAGGATCGTCTTCAATTCTATATAAAATTTGCAAATTACAATTAGACAATAAAGGAGCGGTTAGTGATGTCGCAATTATCAAAATCTGTTCTAAAATACCCGAGGGTACCATCTTTGCAAACTTTATATATTCCAAACCAAGTGGTACATATTTATTATTTACATATCATCGTAAAGCAGAAATAAATACCTTCATTTTCATGTGAAATTTGCCCATATTTGCATCAAAATAAAACGTGTGGAAACGATGCGACATATGTTGCGGTAAGGCGATTATCAAAGACTTTATTACTAGCTATACCCACGTTTCGTTGGTAATAACTTCTAATTACAGTGCAAAAGATTGTTATGATTTATTTCTTCGTAAAGAAGAATAAATTGCCTTCAATTCCATATATAATTTGCATGTATACAAAGCGAATAACATGATTTATAAAGTTGGAAATAAAGACAATTTATATTGTGTGTGAGTGTATGTTTCAACGGGGATATCCCGCCTGCACGCGCTGAGCGCGTGCGTTTGCCAGGGGCTATTAGCTTAGTAATATTACTGTGGGGTCAGAACGTTATCGGGATTTATCATTACCCTGTTTTCGTAATTTATATCTTTCGTTTAGGATGGCGTATCGTAATAAAATTTATCGTGAAATACAGAGCAAGAAATTAGCTTCAATTCAGTATATAATTTGCATGTGTGCACTCAGTGATTAAATGATTTTATAATGTTTGAAATGAAGACAATTTTTAGAATTTAGTAAAATTCGTTCCAGACATATTATAAAAATAATTTTTATATCGATGTGAAGAGGAACAATTCATCTTTAGTTTCGTTTTGATTTCGCGCATGCGCTCTTGGAATTTATTGAGTTATGGCGCCCGAATTGAAAACAAGTTTACTTCAGTTGTAGAAACCGTTCCAGGGGTGATAGAAATTTCATTCAAAGTGTCAAGTAAGTATCATCCATTTGTAACACGGGATTCGCCGACTAGCTTTGTATAAAACGACGATAACGTCCGTATTCCGCCATGTAAACACTAAGGGTGCGCGGTATTATCGGTATATCGGTATATTGCAATACAGAAACACCACGATACGCACCGGTACAGTCATCTTAAAATATCCAATATATCGTAGGTTTTAGAATGAACACTTTCCGTGTAAAATTGCAGAAAAACGTAACAAAAACACCCTTTGATTATACTGAAAGTTTTTAAAAAATTGTTAACTTGCAAAGTTGAAAAAGCACAGACATGTTAAAAGTATGAAACCAGTCGCTGAATTACCTCACTTTACAAAACGTCGTCTACTTGAGCATTGATTACTGTTCTAATTGCTGTTTTTAGTCAAAAGAACATAGAAAAACTAAAATATGAAAAGTACCAATATATTGCAATACGTATTGCAATACGCATTTCTGTATCGCAATATATTGCGATATGGAAATGAGGAACGATACCCATCCTTAGTAAACACGCCATATGTTGATAAAACGGTCGCATCTGGCGGCGCTGGAAAATTCGGCCACAGGGGCTAATTACGTTATTACCGTAGCGAGGCGAGTGCTGGAAAATTCAGCCACGGGGGCAAAACTGGTCAAAATAATATTCAGCAACGTAAGAGTTAAAATTAGTTAAGAATCTGAACCTTAATGGGGATAAAGTGAAACAAACATGTTGCTTGTGAATAAGGAAACTTTTTAGAAAGTACAAAAATGATGATTTGATGTCTGTATCCAATAAAGGAAGTGAAGATTTAGTTAGCGAAGTATTATTAAACCAATATCTGAAGAATGAGCCGTCTGGAGGATAGAACAGCACCAACTCCTTGCATGTATGTAGATCCTGATATCCGCGATGAAGTTATGAATCAGTCGTAACCAACACCTGTTTAATGACTTCTATCTTGTGCTGGCCCCTAACACGTATATCTTAACTTTTTCCTGGTGTAGACATATTTTTTACCAAATTGAGAATGAGTCGAAAATAAAAATATTGATGAAAGGACTGTTTAGTTTAGTTCAGTTAGAAAAATAGATATGTTTCCAGCTTTAACAAGATTTGACCCTGAACAAGCAGAATCAGTTGGAGTATTATTTGTTGTAGTACGGAAAATGAGAATGCATAGAGCAAAAAGATAAGCTTTTAAGTGGATTAAAAAACACAATTTGTTTTTGTACATCTCCTTGAAGTAATTCTACCTGTATACTTTTGCATAAGGAACTAGATTATAGATGAAGATCATATGGAGAAGATTTTTTTCTGCAGAAGTGTAAGTATACACGGTTTCCTTGTGTGAGAGGCCCCAAACTAGCATACAATTGTATGGGAGGGATATAGATAGATAGAGAGCAGGGGAGAGAGGAGGATTCAGGGTTCAGGTGGTAATTCTAGAACTATCACAACATGGTATAAGTAGAGTTCCATCTCATGCTTGAACCTCTGCCAACTCTTCCACAGCCATGCTAGACTGGTTGAGTGTCTTCATAGGATATATCAGTTGATCACGTTGTCTAGTCAGTTTGCCATCTTGGCTGTAACCCTGACTAGATATGTTGTACGGATGCTTTACTGCATCTGTCAAGAGTCCAGCATAGACTTCCTGTCTGTCATCTTGATGTTATATAAAGTACATCTCTCCAGCCTTTGTATCAGTGTGTCATCAATTCTTTCAATCATAAAGTACTTATGTGGTCTTAATAATTGTTTGTCTTTCAGTGAATAAGTATTCAAGCCTTTTAGCAAGACTCTAGTTTGCAAGCCCGATGATGAACTTGCACATATCTATACCTTAAACTCGGTTTTTTTTGTAGATCTTGAATTGTGTTGTAGTAGTGGTGAAGATTGTTATGGCAACAGGTCAGGTGATGAGATGATATCTCCTTTTAATGATTAATAATAATGTTTTATTTAAAGCCGCCGCGTATTGAGTCAATAAGGTGTGTTTGTGATGGATGTTGATTCTTTTTTGGCGGATTCATTTTCTTCAGGCGTGTCTGAGCATTCAGTACCTCTGTCTAGTCAGCGCAGAGAACCAGTGAAGGACCTCCATCTTGAAGGACATTCACAAAATCAAAATTGGTTGACCTTTTACACATTAAGTTGTTTGGAGGGTACCAAATGTTGGTCAATGGCCCATCTTTCACCACAAGTAAATTCACAAGTTATTTATCAGTAAAATCTCAAGCCTTTAAGCAGTTAAAGATTAACTTAACTCATGTAAATATTTTCTGGGTCTCAAGTATTTAATCTTGAACACCTCCTTTGTTATTTAGTTCTGTGTTCAGTTATTCAGCATCACAAAATGGTTTGTCAACAAATTGATATGGCATGTAAAGGGTTAAGTGAACAAAAAAAAGCTAAAAGAAACTTAAAGTTTTTCACTAAGTGCAGCATTACGTAAGCCTGTTAATGATGGTTACATATAGATTATGGTGCAAGTTGAGGAGCACGATGATATATAGTGGTGTTTGAGAAGAAGCAGAGAGACATGTTCAGAAGCAAGTATGAGATTAATCATTCATCTGATCCACACAGAGATGACAGAAACCTGACCTTATAGATGACAGTGTAGAGACATTTGATCACATGTCCTACTATTTCTACTTCACGATATGGTAGCAAATATTAATGACTTTATACATCACACAGACGACCAAAGACAAACATGTTGGTGGTTCCTTTAGTCTTTCTAAGTCCAAAATAGTTTATGTATGAGGACAGCAGATTTTGATCTATGTCACACAAGAACATGGTATGATCTGAGACTTCATGGATAAAATCATCAGTCCGAATGTGTAAGGCCGAAATTGTTGATGCTGATATTTAAGAAATAAAGTTCGCTCTACCCCAATGTGTTTTGTAATAAAGTATAGTTTTGCCCTGAACTATTATAATGTTAAAGCACTCGCCGTCCTCGTGCTTTAACGTTATAATAGTTCAGGGCAAAACTATACTTTATTACAAAACACATTGGGGTAGAGCGAACTTTATTTCTTTTCTAAGATGCTAAAATGATCTTTACAGGGACCACTCTGATTTTAATTATCTCGAAATAAAATATAGTGTTTACGTCGCTCACATTAATAATCCATGAACAGGGCTAACTGTTGGCTATTCGAAGTATAGAACCCAACCCCTAGTTTAAAACGACATTTAGTTGGTTAAAGCTCTGATTGTTGCAGTTTTGCACTTTAACTTTTTCCTTTATTCAATTTTGAATTATATTTTCTGCTTTTCTTTTTCTTCAAAAACTTAAACAAATTAACACCTCTTGGTTTTTAAAAAACCTTTACTTTTACAAACTCTTGTCGTGCGATTATGCAGTGCTGGCCACATTGCCCATATAAGGCTTATCACGTGGTCAACATTCCACAAAGAATTATGGGTAATGTTTGTTTTGGAAGCGTGATGGCGGACTGAATCCTGACATCTATTTTTTGCTGCTGTCATAAACGTTGAAGGTGATGCTTTAATCTCTTATATAAGCAGACTGTTCGGGCTGTACACCCAGAATTATATAATTATTAGGTTGACCTGGTAGAGACGGTTGACGTGAACCAACGTCACAGTCACACGGGGCGCCGTGACCTGACGCGAAACAACAGTCGACAGTCGACAAGCATTTGCTTTCCTTTCTTATTTCCAGTAGATAGAACTAAATGATTCGAAACTAGTCACCATTAAAAGAAATATTATCGACAAAAGCGCCAATACGATAGACATAAAGGGACAAGCAATGTTGATTGAAAGAACCAAAATGAAAGGTTACCATGGACGCGTGATCACGAGGGGGCAGCGGGGAAGAGCGGATATAATGTCATTCAATTGTTACGTCATGAAAAAACTATACCTTTATTGTCTGATAAAGTACTTTTTTTTCGATTGTTCTAACCGCTAGGCATCTTAGAAGGCTATATAAATTTTGTCATGAAATGGACATATTACCTTTACTTTGTTATAGTGCTTTTATAATTGCTTTGTTATAGTGCTTTTATAATTTATTTTATTTAAAGTTTAAGAGCATATTTGCTGGTTCTGAAGCCAGTCTAGACAGACAGCTTGGTGGGCAACCGGCACCACCTCATCAAGACCCTTGGTCAGTCATCTATGATTGGTGATTTTGATAAACCTTTATTGATCCTGGAGCTAGCTGGGTGTTCATTGTGTTCTGGATCACTTAATCTGATATTTTGAGTGGGGGGCAGACATTGCTGTGTCAGAAAGAGGCTTACGATCAAGGTCATCTGGAGGTCATCTATTGGTTTGGCAGCAATTATTGAAACCAAACTCTTCTTTTAGAAGAAAAGACCTACCTCATTATGAAAGGCTGGTGATCAGGAGAGACAATCTAAAATTGGTCAATACTAGCTGATTAAACTTTAAAAGTGCTTTTTAATTAAAGAAATTATTACTGCAATCTTGTTCTAAACTGGACATCAGTTTTTGCATTTTCCATGATTATGCTTGCTTTTCGCAAAATAGCAAATCACATGTAAATATGCATGAACCAGAGCCATGAATGAAGTAAATAGTTATTTATGACAGTTCAAAACTAGTTTCACCATTGGTCAAAAAGGAAATTTAGTGCTATTGTATTGCCTACACTTTAATGTAAAGCTTAATAGATAATAATTGCGTTTTTGAATGACTACAATTTGAAACAAAAGCTAAATCTCAAGTAATTTGTTCCTGGTGTTACTACAGTTCTTCCTTGATTGTAAGTATGAGTGCTTATCTTTGTGCAGTTTGCAATGTTTCCTACTTTGGTCATTGTGAAATATCAAGGAAGTCTTAACTATCTTACACTTCAAACGTTGTATTCACATTGCAAGTTTAGAGAATTGCCATGGTATGGTTGGATGAATTTATATGTCTATATTTGATCCAACACCTGATATATTAAATTGCCTGCTTCTACACTTCCTGCTTGTTGAATCCAGGGAATGATCACACATTCATGAAGGAATACCTCTTAGTTGGACCAGATACGTTGGCACAGATGCCTCTAAATATGATAATACAACTTGTTACTCTACCTGCAGTCTTCCTGCATTTTATAAATAATTCATTAAACTATTTTAGTGAAAAGGTTTATTCTCAATATTTATGTTAAAAGAAGCATCTGTTGTACCAATGTCGGCTTCACTCCAACAGTCTCAGTGTGAAAACACATCACAAGTTTGAGTGTGAACTGACAGCATTAGGATGTATATAAGTACCTGTGGCTGAAACTCATGTAAACTCTTTCCCACCTAGTCACCTCCACAGGACTAATGGGGGAACACATTAACACAGTTTCTTTTTCTCATGCACCTCACATGTTGGCAATTTTAGTTTAAAAGAAACATGCTTCAACAAAGATTTAACGCTTGACGTTTGACAGGCTGTTTGATTTGCTACAATGTCACTGTCGTGCCTAGTATTTGCCAAGCTTGAAGTATCAAGATATCGTATGCACGAACTTGACATTGACACTCTTAGGAAAATATTTGATTTTCTCAGTATCAATACGTGTTTGTTTGTATCAAATGTTCTGAAAGAAATATTTGACACGATCTAGAAATATTGTTTTTTGATGGTAAACAGATGACATTTTTCTTAATTTCTAAGAATGTCCCAAAAGAGAAAATGCTCTCAGTTATGGCATCAATCATTACTTTATTAGCTCATAAGGTCATGAGGTCATATGTACTTATTGTTTGGATCATTACTTTATTAGCTCATGAGGTCATGAGGTCATATGTACTTATTGTTTGGATCATTACTTTATTAGCTCATGAGGTCATGAGGTCATATGTACTTATTGTTTGGATCATTACTTTATTAGCTCATGAGGTCATGAGGTCATATGTACTTATTGTTTGGATCATTACTTTATTAGCTCATGAGGTCATGAGGTCATATGTACTTATTGTTTGGATCATTACTTTATTAGCTCATGAGGTCATGAGGTCATATGTACTTATTGTTTGGATCATTACTTTATTAGCTCATGAGGTCATGAGGTCATATGTACTTATTGTTTGGATCATTACTTTATTAGCTCATGAGGTCATATGTACTTATGGCGTGAATCATTACTTTATTAGCTCATGAGGCCAATGAGGTCATGTGTACTTATGGCTTGGACCTTCGTATCGCTAGCTATCTAACCAGCTAACGGGATGGCTCGCATTCAGCAACAGTGGCACAACCCAGATGTTAAAGATCTGTAAATTTCAAGCTAGTAACTTCAAGCTCCTTAATTTACGACATTTTATTGGCTGAATAAATAACATATGAGCATAGCCACGAATATCAAGCTAACAGCCATTCATTTAGCCCGAAAGAAATCAGGGTATAAGGAAGGAGCGAGAGCGGATTCATATATGCTGATCTAGCAAGATGGATAGATAACTAACTTATATTATGTTTAACAGAAATATTTCTCAGGTTGTGTAAATTATTTTGAAACTATTGATATAAGCAGTTACCAAAAAGTGCCCCCTTCTTGACTGATAAGTGCAAATAATATGGTAGCTATGACCCTCATGTTTAATCAATACCTTTGAATCAATCAGGGCTGTTTTCAGCACAGTGGGTCAAGTATGTAGCCTGTTGACATAAATCTGTTTATACTTGAGCTAGATTTATGGCAGTGTGTCCTCATTCAGCACAATTTCAGTGAATGTTGAAGTATTTCAGAGGAAGTTTTAAACAAGGAATTTGTTCTGTCTTATATCTTTACCCATTCCAGCAGTATTGTACTGTTGGAAGTGCGTGAAGCATATGATCTGTCAACAATATTATAATACCAAAAGGACTAAATACCATTAAGTGGTTTTCCATTAATAAAAGACATTGCATGAATGTGAATGATGAATTGACTTGACATAGCATTCCTACCACAATATCACATCAATGTTTAATTAGGAATATTCTCTATTAGACTGTCCATAGACAGTGGCCAATTCCAATTGTTCCTTGTGATCTTTTGTTGACATTCCTGTAAATCAGCTCCTCAGAATGGCTTGAGAGTAATGTATTCAACTGCAAAAGTGTTCAACACAAATTGAATATTCAGTCACACACAATCAAAATATTCCATCATACAAAATGCAAACTCTGTAGTAAAATGTATTGTCCTTTTTACAGTAATTGATTTAAGCATTCATGATTTCCTTTCCTCATCACAGATATTATAGGATCGATAGTATTTGTTACACTAATTACACACTTGGCTGACTCGATTGAATCATCTATTGATGCACTAAGAGCTATTGACACACACACAAGAACTTGTTGAACAACACTATGCAGTTGGCGTATAACAGGTGATTCTGTAGAGGCTCAATATGGATCAATATCACCTGGCCTTGTGATACCAGCTGAATGGACAGGTATACCAATCAGTATGCTACAATCTGCACCTCATTACACACCTGTCACTGTTTGTACAATCTGTTGACAGTTCATTTATATCCCCCTTATATTCATCGCACTCTTGATTAACCAAAGTGTTTATCCTCTGAAGCAAGTCTGGATTCTGTTTCAAATCAGTCACATCTTCATTTTAACTTAACTGAGAGCCAAAAATTTCCCTAGTGCCAGCAGATCACTTACATATAACACTTGAGAGGAACCTATGTCCTTTATTTGAGAAAAAAAAAGATTTACAAGAATTCTCAAGGCTAAAGAAAAATCTTTAACACTTTTGTCTAGTGTCTAATGCCAAGTACATTTGCCTCCACAAGATAAACTACTTTGCCAGAGAACCCTGAGAGTCAGGGGATTTAATGAAGATTTGCATCGGCCATTACAGAGGTAGGAGCAAGTCAGGTTTATGAGCGAGATTCTCATCTGTATGAGGTGGGACATCAGTACATCATGGCTTTATAGGCTGACTACAGAAACTGTAAGCTCATTGAGCGTCACCCTTGTCAGAATAAACAAACACAAGAACTCCTTGGAAACTTCTTGAAAGCTAAGAATGAGATTCAGTTTGTGGTGAGAAAGACATATGAATGAATGTAAAGAGTGTTCTCATATGCAGTCCATTGGAATGTCCCCATCTGGTAAATCTGTGCCGTTGCTGTCTGCTCAACTCTGCTTCTGTCATTGGTTCCTCAGTGCAGGTGCAACCTGGGTAGTTGGCCAACATTTTACATGATGATAAAAAATATGCAAAACTGGTTGTTTGTCTTGTTTTCCTTTAGCAGAGTCAATGATTGGTGCAATAATGAGTGGTACCAATTAATGCTGATTGATTTGTTTCAGGACATGTGAATGTTTGTCATCAAACCGGTCCTTGTTGAATTGATTTTTATGTTACAGTTGTCACAGTTTTTAAGTATACTTTGTCACTGAGAGAAAACTCCCTTTCCCTGAACTTCCTACTATTCTAGACAAGATCCCCGACACAGCCTCTCTGTACAACCAGTCTGGTTTTATCTGGTCTGCTCTGTGCATGTGTCATCAATATGAATGGCCACCAATATCCCCAGAGGAAAATGTGGGCATCATTATTTCTTTTATCGTTACAAAATGCCTCTTTGAAGATTTTTTTTATTCTCTTGCAATTTCATATTTTATCCAATATGGAGCCAATCAATTTATCATTGAAAGTTATTTTTTCCAAAGTAAAATTCATCCAAGTATTTATCTTGACTGTTTGGTTTCAATGCTCTAATGGTGTCTTTCATCTCAGTATGGGTGTTTTATCATCAGTGCAACAAAAACAGCTCAAAATGTTTCTCAACACTGGAAACTATGATTCTTTTCTGTAAGCAACCAAAAATAGAAAATATTTCTTCTAACTTGTGATTCTGAAATTCAAAGGAAAGATATACATATATGAACATTTATATGAATGTATAAAAATACATCATTGTTCCATGGGACATAAAGATTAGATTGAGCATTATATCAAAAACAAATTTCATTGGACAATATAATTTGATTTTATGTAACATCACTTTTTGTCCTATTGTCACCTTGATAAAGCAAAACAGAGCCGAGGTGGTGTAGGTGACCCCTCGCAGGAATCTACATGTCTGTATGTGTGATGCCCTGAAGGCTGATGGAGAGAGCGTTCGGCTTCAGATCAAGAGGTCTGGGTTTCGAATCCTGCTAGGGGCTCAGCAAGTTTGTCTGCAGGAGAGAACTGTTCTACATGCAGTAAGAATTTGCTGCAATGCTAAACTGAATTTGAGCGCTGTATCACCCATGGTTCTCTAGTTCATACGATGCTCGCAGTTTCACTGAAATTCTTAGCAACATTGGTGTTACAGGCTTTCTCCCTGCAATTATACTGGCTGCCATGAAATAAGTGAAATACTCTTGAAAGCTGTGTTAAATGCCAAATCACCTCCGCTCCTCCGCTCACCTAGAAGTGTTGAGTCAGTGCAGGACAGGAGATCTGGTCACAGTTCAGTGACTGCAGTCATCTGATAGCTCAGGCTCTCACTCGTAGCATTGTCATATCCTCGAGTTGACAGAACATGTGTGAATTACCAAGTTTAAGAGACTGACATCCATTAGATTCTGTGCCCTTTATGAAATACTTCATGTAAAATAATGGACTGCTTTTCTCATTGATGGTTTCTTTGTCTTGCAGTTATGATTGTATTTTTAAGTCCATAACTAGATGAATAGGTTCATCCTCTTTTGCAAAGGATGTTACGGATGTCACTGATTTTCTATCAATTCATGCTTATACACTCGTGTCTAGCCGAAAGAATTTCAAAATACGCGGCCAATTGCATCATAGAAATTCAGCCATTACGCATATCAGGAGGCAGGAAGCAGCCTTAGCTTCGGTTTGGATTTGAGGAGGTCATAGGTCTTCAAATCAACCAAATTCTGTAATTATGTCTGCTTAAGATTTTGTATGACTGATTTGATTTGTCAGCTTTGTTACAATTGTCTAGTTTTTTATCATTATTCAGGAACTTATCTAGTTTATTTTTCCCATTCTGAACGAATAAGCATTATAATGATGTTTTTATG
Source organism: Phorcus lineatus (assembly GCA_921293015.1). Classification (NCBI taxonomy): domain Eukaryota; kingdom Metazoa; phylum Mollusca; class Gastropoda; order Trochida; family Trochidae; genus Phorcus; species Phorcus lineatus. The sequence goes on along the minus strand of OV121086.1, from coordinate 20,944,724 downwards.
GAATAGTCAATACTCTTGGATAAGATGTCACCTTTGAAAAAGTTTGGTATATGTGACTACACATTTGTTCAGGGGACACACAGTTGGTGCATGTGGAGATACATTCCTCACCAGACATAGCATCAGACTGCCTCCAAGCCTCAGGTGCTGTACAGAAAGGGCATCTCAACTTACTGGCTGTTGGGGGAAACAACACGGCTGAATAATCTCTCATGCTTTTTTAGCTGTCATTAACAAAAAGTTGCCTGTCTTCCCACCAAGTCTTAGGTCTGCCTTAACTTATGTTGTGTGGACTTTTGCTACAACCATTCTGTTTCTGTGTCCAATCTGCTTCAGAGTTCAAACTAAATGGCTGAGGGAAGTGACCTTCACCTTGAAGCCAGGCAGAAGTTTGCATTTTGGGAGGATGTAAACAGACGATGAAAAGCGTGAACTAGTCATTAGTGTTTAAGGGCAAGAGTAACATCAGTTGGCTGGTGAACCTGATTGCTGGGTGCAGGTGGACCGGTACATGGCTCTTGTCAAGGATTTGTTTAATTTTGAGATTACTTATGTTTTAGAATGTAGATTCAATGATCCTCTGTGATTATTTTACATAATTGAAATGTTGGTGAAGTATTGGTAGAACATATTTGTGAAACTTTGTTGTAATATTGCTACTTTATTCCAAGAATTTTGAAAGTAAGAAAGACTCCTCACATATAATAACTATTTAACATGAGATAAAAACAAAAAAATTGTGACATCAGTAAAAATGTTGAAACTTACATGAAATCAGCCCAATGAAGTCATGACATCCAAAAGCTACAAATTATAAGTGTGATTTCTTGAATTTAATGCTCAATTGCTTTTGTGTTATATCTAGAAATAAGTGCCAAATTCTTGGATGGCTGTGAAGGAGGAGGAACAGGGGGGGCAAAACTCTCAGTTTCGGGGCTGCACTGCTCTTGTGGTAGCCTGCAATTGCTCGTCTAGTTTTTATGTGCAAATCCTTGACCTCAAACAATGGATCAGGAAAGACTGATGAGCTACAGAGCTTATGGTTCTATTTTTATGTTTACAAGATGATACCAGAAAAAGAAATAAGAATATTCCGAAAAAATAAGCCTGGGATAAATATTTTGGAGGAATCTTGTTTTCATATGATTTACTTTGCATCTAGTCTTGCATCGTGGAACAAAATTGAACGATGCAGTTACAGTAGTTACACAGCTCATTCTAAATTAATGCCTGCTTATCGAAAGTTTTTTATTTTGTTTCAATCTATGCACTTTTACCTACATTTGAAAGATTACACTTTCATAAATCGAATTTCAACAATACTTCTATATTGATTAAATATTCGATTTAACAAAGTTAAGACTTTGAAAAAGTCTCTCTCTCTCTAAAGTAAACAAAGATTTATGAGAACGTGTAAAAGCAATGTCAAATATTGTAAAGTGGAAGTGTGTATGTATACATGTAACTGATGATAATGTGCAGTGTTGTGAGTTGAAGGAGGTCTAGATGAGAAGTAAAAGCAGTGCTGAGGTCATAAATGCAATGGTAATAGACACAGCTAGGTATGAGCTTCAACTGTGGGGTAAGCAGGGCACATCTGTGTTTGTCTGAGGGCGGAGACCTAGCAGCTGATTGGTTGATGCTGGTCCCCAGCAGAGTCCATTAAAGACAGATGTAGGCCAGTATAATGGTACGAGTCAGTGTCTGTCCTTTAGATCATTTTATATTATTTGCTCAAAACCGAAATGATATCCCCTTGAAAAGCAAGTGTACATTAGGTTCAAAGTTATATTCTCGATTGTTAACTCGCAGGCACCTGAAGTCTGTAGTAGAGGTGGGAAGCAACATAGGAAATTTGATGGAAGAGTATTTATGTTAGATTCACTTTGATATCACAGATGTTATTAAGATCTCTTAACATCAAATGATCATATAACATTTAACATCAATAACTCTCACGAAATTACATGACTTAGTGAGGACTGTTTCAATGAATGACACAGTGCAAACTTCATTCAGGAATACCAACTATTATGCTTTTGCCTGTTCACGGTAATAAACATCACTTACATCAAGTAAAAACAAAAATATACTACATTCAATAACTAGGGTCCTGAGAGTAATCTGAAATTTAAACAAAATTGTACTACAAACAATAACTAAGGTCCTTAGAGTAAGAATTTTAACACAATATTGATTCTAATACTAATTCTAATATCACATGTGAACATGAAGAATATTTAGCATATTTCGGTGTACCTGAAATCAGCATGTTAGTGGTATGTTGCCTTCTGCTCTAATCCTTGTGAGTGGAAGTCATTTTAGCTTTAGACAGTGACCGCTTGCCTTGATCCTTTTTAAATACGTTGGGCCTGACGAGTAGCCGCTAAAACACCCGTCGGGAGCTTATTTGGATTAACTCCCTTGTGTTAATGCGGGATGATAGGGATTTCCTTCTGTTCAGTTCATGTAGTTTTCCTATTGCTGTTTCAGTCTAAATAATCATTAGGGTTGTTAAACCTAGCTAACAACTAGATTCTTGGTTCTTTGGATAATGAGTCTTTTAATCTCTACACTAGAATAGAGTGCCAGTGTCGGATACCTTCTCCCTCTCAATATGTTGAAGTTTATCAAGAACTCAGGTACTCTCTTCTTTTCCTTATCATTTATCAAACATTCAGTCTCTGTGTTCAAGTAAATAAGATATTCAGGTGCTTTGTTCATGTATTGAACTGAGACCCGATGTGATGACACCTATCAGGTGGTATGAGTGTTTCTCATACACATCTGTATTGTGTTCTTCATTATAAAGCCTGTCAAAGTTGATATGCTCTGGAAGTCAATGTAGCTATTCATGCTGAACATGAACTGTGTTGAGGTGAACATTGAGAACTCTGATCCTGATTTGCATGGTTGTGTTAAACAGCTGTAACACAAAACACAATTCATCTGAATTATACTTGGACCCTCAATGCATGTCGAGAATTGGGATCTGTACTTAGTCTGTATGTAACTAATTCATCAATGTGCTCTTGTCCCATGAGAGATTGTTATATGCGTGCTTGTTTTACTGGCTGGTCACTTGTCCCATGAGAGATGGTCATGCATACTTGTTTTACTGGCTGGTCACTTGTACCATGAGGGATGGTCATGCATACTTGTTTTACTGGCTGGTCACTTGTCCCATGAGAGATGGTCATGCATACCGGTACTTGTCTTACTGGCTGGTCACTTGTCCCATAAGAGATGGTCATGCGTACTTGTTTTTCTGGCTGGTCACTTGTCCCATGAGAGATGGTCATGCATACTTGTTTTACTGGCTGGTCACTTGTCCCATGAGAGATGGTCATGTATACTTGTTTTACTGGCTGGTCACTTGTCCCATAAGAGATGGTCATGAGTACTTGTTTTACTGGCTGGTCATTTGTCCCATGAGGGATGGTCCGGCATACTTGTTTTACTGGCTGGTCACTTGTCCCATGAGAGATGGTTACTACACTGCGTTTGGTTTCAATTCTAAATTTACTTGCTATCAATCCAGTATAACATGTCTCTGATTTTCAAACACACTAGGTTTATCTCCTTAATGACTTTGGAGGCCATAGCAGTGTTTCTTAAAAATATCTTTCTACTAAGGGTATCACAATGATGGTAACTTGTGCTTACTGAAAAAGTAACTAGTCTTTTTTAAAAACCTGATATTTTCTAGTAGTCATTGGAAGGATGGTTTTGTAATGTGTGTTTGAGGAATGTGGGGATTTTCTTGCCTGTAGATCTTACGGAGCGGAAACTGCTTCACATTGATTGATTTCAGGAGGATCAGAGTTCTGCTTTGTCAGGGTGTTATGGACGAGAGTTGTGAAGCCATTAGTCAGTCCTTTATGATTCCCTGAGTGTATCCCCCATTGATTGATCACACTTTGCGGGATGTGACTTCTTACCAGACACTACTGACGATGCTTTCTTTATCAAAATCTGAAGATGAAATATGGTCAAGTTGACCCATTTAAGTAATGTATTGGCATAACTGGATGAGTATGGTGCCTTTTAGTTTCACTGAAAATTGTTAAGTGCAGTGTTCCACAAAATAAGCACTTGAGCCTATTTGCCCTAGATATCTATATTGGACTAATTAAGATAAGTTCCTTGAGGCAGTGTCAATCAAAAAGTGATGTCATTTGTTATTGTTATATTGTCAGAAAATGTGTCAGGGTTCATGTTTGATGTGAAATACAGCATTTGTTAAGCACTGTCTAGGTGAGAAGACGGGAGGGTGCTCCACAGGTTCCGAGTGTAGTAAGGGCCCTCCCTTAATGGTGCATCTCAGTACAGCCAGTCTGCAGCAGCCTGCCTGCCTGCATGGTCAGCAGTCTCATGCACTCTGCAGCTTTGATTTCCTGTGGAAGAAAGTACAAATGATAATTTATGGAAGTCATTTCCTGTTTGTTTGTTGAAGAGATTTCCTCCTGTCAATGCTAAATAGTTCCAAATGAAGATTAAACCTGCTCCTAATTATCAATACAGAACAGGTGAATGTTGTGCCCATCACATCTCCCAAGTGTATTGCAGTAATTCAGGTCGTCCAAAGTTATCATTTGTTATTTTGACATCAAATTGAATTCTACAAATAAGTCATTAGACTGTCGTTTTTTTCAAGAGCATTGTTATGTACTGCTATGATTAGCCCATTTCTCATGTTAGGCGCACAGGTAGTTCTTCCTACTTCACACTGATCAGCTTATCGCACGCGGAAAGGGGGACTATGAATTCAGCAGTGTCTGTCCGTCTGTACGTACGTACGTCCGGATTCTTCCGGATATTTGGTGATAGCTTTCAATGGAGGAAGACTCAGACGCCAGTCGAGTTTGGTGACCTTGATGTCCTTTTCAAGATCACCATGACACTTTGACCACTTTGTAATACATTGTTAACGAGATATCTCGTAAAGCTTAGCACCTATAGTGTTTATATTTGACGACAGCCAACAACGGCAGATGACTCAAGCACCAGTGGACTTTGGTGACCTTGACCTCATTTTCAAGGTCACCACGACACTGTCGTCACTTTGTAATACATTGTTAACATGATATCTTGTAAAGCGTAGCACCGAGAGTGTTCATATTTGGTGACAGTTTTCATTGGAGGAAGACTCAGATGCCTGTTGACAGTGGTGACCTTGACCTCATTTTCAAGGTCACCACAACACTTTGACCACTTTGTAATACATTGTTAACCCGATATCTTGTATAACTTAGCACCTAAATATCTCATAACAGCGGGGGACATTGCCATGTTAGTGGCAAACACTTGTTCATGTTGCATCCACAGCTATACACACAAATCTAATGGTTGTTCTTCATGTTGCATCCACAGCTATACACACAAATCTTGTGGTTGTTATTCATGTTGCATCCACAGCTATACACACAAATCTAATGGTTGTTATTCATGTTGCATCCACAGCTATACACACAAATCTTGTGGTTGTTATTCATGTTGCATCCACAGCTATACACACAAATCTAATAGTTGTTATTCATGTTGCATCCACAGCTATACACACAAATCTTGTGGTTGTTATTCATGTTGCATCCACAGCTATACACACAAATCTAATAGTTGTTATTCATGTTGCATCCACAGCTATACACACAAATCTTGTGGTTGTTATTCATGTTGCATCCACAGCTATACACACAAATCTAATAGTTGTTATTCATGTTGCATCCACAGCTATACACACAAATCTAATGGTTGTTATTCATGTTGCATCCACAGCTATACACACAAATCTTGTGGTTGTTATTCATGTTGCATCCACAGCTATACACACAAATCTAATGGTTGTTATTCATGTTGCATCCACAGCTATACACACAAATCTAATAGTTGTTCTTCATGTTGCATCCACAGCTATACACACAAATCTTGTGGTTGTTATTCATGTTGCATCCACAGCTATACACACAAATCTAATAGTTGTTATTCATGTTGCATCCACAGCTATACACACAAATCTAATAGTTGTTATTCATGTTGCATCCACAGCTATACACACAAATCTAATAGTTGTTCTTCATGTTGCATCCACAGCTATACACACAAATCTTGTGGTTGTTATTCATGTTGCATCCACAGCTATACACACAAATCTTGTGGTTGTTATTCATGTTGCATCCACAGCTATACACACAAATCTAATGGTTGTTATTCATGTTGCATCCACAGCTATACACACAAATCTTGTGGTTGTTCTTCATGTTGCATCCACAGCTATACACACAAATCTAATAGTTGTTATTCATGTTGCATCCACAGCTATACACACAAATCTTGTGGTTGTTATTCATGTTGCATCCACAGCTATACACACAAATCTAATAGTTGTTATTCATGTTGCATCCACAGCTATACACACAAATCGATCAAACAAAATATTAAGCAGTTATCATAGATATATGTTTGCTATTAATATTCAGGTTGACATAAGTATGTGCAAGCACTTGTCTTGATTGATTGCCAGTATTCAACACCAGATGGCACCTGTCCTTATCCACCAATCAAACAACAGCATCTTTTTGCTGCAACTCTGCAGATTCCCTGACCTTGAAGAATCAGCATGGCCTTTTGTTGTCTGTTTTCTCAGTCTTAAAATCTATCTTGAAATGATAAAATTAGGTTGAAAAGTAATTTGAAGAGTAGTCTAGATATTGTACTACTCAGCAGAGATATATTGGTTTTGTCCAATTTGTATTCATAGAGGTTTTGCTGCAAAGTGATCTTAATTTGACCAAGGAAATGAGGATAATGTAACATTTCAAACAAAGAGTAAAAAATATGGCATATATTTAATAATACTCTGACTATTAGACTTTATCTATTAACATAATATGGTATTGTCTAGTAAAAAAAATCATTTTGAGGTTAGCCATTTGTCTAGATGTTTGAAACAGACATGTATAAGGGTTTTTTTCGACATAGCTTTCTACACATCAATGTTGGAGATTTCAGTCTGTAGAAAGAATATCTTTATTGGGCCATAGTGAAAGTCTAGAATTGTTCTGTAGTGCATCCTTGGAAAATGTAATTGGACGGAGGTATTCAATCATGAACACGTAAAGTGGACTCCATTCATCGATCATGGCATCATACATAACGTAATGTCTTCTTGCGTTAGGCCGTTTTCTTTTGTATCTCTTCAATCGTTAATTTGGCATGCCTCATCACCTAAAAGAAAATGGATCACAGTTGTGGAGTGTTATGCTGGATGGGCTGGTTTTTATGTGTGTTTTGCCTTGCAGTGGGGCGTTGGGAGGGGGGTAGATCTGAGTTGTTGTGAGATTTCCTCTTGACCCTGACCCTTCTGCAAACAAGAGGTACTATATTTGATCAGTCTCTGAAGTGACATTCTTTTAAATTCATAGAATTTTTGTTTCCCTTCCGAGACTCTGATGAAAATAATCAAGTAATTTCAACTGTGAGAGTAGAAGGGCAGAATGACAGACATGACCCACTTGCTATCCCAGACACAGCCAGGCTGATGTTGACTGCATCACAGCTGGTCACAGCCAACACACTGAAACAGTAATTTGTACCTGATGTTGCATCTCAGGTGTGTGATGCTTGAGCGAGCAGGTGTGACACAGGTAACCTCATTTCTGGTAGTTCTCTCGTGAGGTGCACAGGTAGCTCTTCCCACTTCCTGTGTCATCCTGACATTGGTGATAGGTGATTAATGGGTTGTCCTTATTTCACCGCTATTTATTAAGTTATCTAAGTAGAAAGATCTGAGTGTGATGAAAGAAAGGCACTAGGACATAATCACCATGTGAACATTACTGAATATTTGGTCACCAAGTACTGAAAATAGTCATGGTTAGGAAAAGTAGGTCACAAAAATGTAATGAGCTAATTTTGCCTTTTGCCTGTCTATTATAAAGAAAGGGGGTTGACCATCAAACTGATGACAAACTTGGGAGTAGGAGCCATGAATTTTATTGTTACGTTTGGCCGCCAGTGGGGGCGACTTCATCAGAGTTTGTCATCCGTTGGATGGTCAACCCCCTTTCTTTATCACTATTGGTTTATCTGTTAGTCTGCCATCCAGCATCCTTTAGTGGATCCGGATTGAAATCAGCACTGACAACTGCCATAATCACTGTGGAATACGCCATCAGAGAATCTTGTATATCATATCTCACAAGTTTATTCTTATATATAAGATTATAAATATATAAAAGACTTTGAACCTACACCCACACTGGTTCTGTTTCTTGTATGCTGAAATTGTTTTTTAACGCTGAGAAAAGTTTTTTTTACTGGCTCCTTCACTCTGATTAATAATAGATTTGTCTGAATGCATATGACTGCCAAGATGCCGACTGTTCTGAAAGTACAATAACTTTTGAGGATTCAGCAAGATGAGGGTTCATATAAATCTAGAAATGTAAAAAGTCAATCACAACTGTTTTTCTCAACAATGCAGAATGGTACATAAAAGAGAAGCATATTGGACAAAGTCTATGGAGAGGCCCTGACAGGAATTGCTCCTGGCAAAGACCCCAATGCATTGTGGGTAGTCTGACATTTACGCCTGTAGTGGAGTGCTGCTTGTTAGCGCCTCTGTATCAGGACGTTGAGGAGTGTTATGATATTATCATCTGAGTGATTGTGCATACATTACTCTCTGTTATTTATGTATACTCTGTTATTTATGGTGGAGGACTTTAACCCTACAGAAGACTAAAAGTCGGGTTGACTTGGCTGTTTTTTTCAAAACAGTACATTTTCGTTAAAATAAATATTTGGAAACGTTAACCACTGGAGGACATGTGATTAATAGAGTGATCATAGATTCAACTAAAGTACATGTAACACTTGTACAGATCCATCCACACAGATACATCAGTAACTGCTATACTGCAATAAACATAGGGTAGTCTTAAAGATTGCTTAACAATCCATGTAAATAGTAGTCTTTTTTCTCTCTCACCATTTTGCTCAGTTACTGTGATAACATGTAACACAACATAGGTCTGTTAGAAACAGTTGGTAGAGAGATCAGCACTCCACAGTGAGTGTGAGGCTGATGGACACAACAGCTTGCCAGCTGGGTGTGTAGCTGATTCACCATTTACGTTTAGCCCACTCATTACCAAGGTCAGCCAAATAAACAATCAGTTCGAAGCCTTATTTACATTAATAACAAGTTTTTAAAGAAAAACTCAAGAATGATAACTATGATCTGGGTGAAAAGGTTAGGATTTTTAGTTCCTCTGATCTTATTTGGTTAGATTGACAGGGGCAACTGCTTAGGTTATGATAAGTGATTATTTTTAAGATATTTCTCACTCGCCTAAATAAAGCTGGAAAAGCAAATTCCATTTATTTGTCTGTTTAAAGTTATTAAGTAGGTTCTCCAAACCGTCTTACTATTTTAAGAGAAGAAAGACATCTTTGACGTTTAGTGTTAAAGATAATATATCCACATAGGGGGTACGATTAGCGGAAATACTTCATAACACAGTTAAGAAAAAATATCAACAACTATATAGGTTCACATCCACCTGAAAATAGCAGAAAAAACGTGTTTTATAAACACTTCCGGAAAACAGACTTGAAACGTTTTATTAGCCAATCAGGTGCTAGGGGGGTTGTGACGACATAGACAGGACTCGTTAACGACTGGCTGATCTGTGTCATTGTTTACATTATAGATTCACTCGGTCGTGAACGTATATATTTTCACTGATTGTACTTATAAAAAAAGCCCCTAAGTAACCAAAGCTATTAATATCAATACATCGACATATTCTGTTTGACATTAATTATCTGTTGTTGTTGTTGTTTGTTTGGGTTGTTAATCTCCGATACTGCCGATCGAGTGAACCCAAACTAGTTCAACCCGATGAATTTTCCACCCCATGTGCAATCAAATACTAAAAATTCAAACAGTTAATGGGGTTCGAATTAATAAATTCTGCGACTAATCTAAAGAGACATAAATTCATAATGTAGATAAAAACTCAACATTCGTCTGCAAAATCATCAAATATAGTCAACTCCCCAAAAGTTTCATGATTATTTATCTCACCTCCCCCGGAATAGAATTCGTTCTCTCTTCTCAAAGTATTCCGTCCATTTTCTCTTCCGATATGGTTGACTGTTATATCTCGCTGGACAGACGGGTAACAGGCATGTTATCATCTTCATTTGTTTATTAACTGTTCGTACGGCATTTTTGACGAGTCTTTTCCTTTGTGGGGCAAGTCCAAAGTCCGCTTTGAAATCGTAGGAAAGATCATAACAGTCCTCTGCGAAATGATCGGAGCAGATAACAGACCTGTCATTGGGACTCCACTTCGCTCTTTTCTGACTAACAAACTTTGTCCAATTGGTGAATTGGACAGGATCCTTCGGAAACCGATGCAGTTGAATGTCTCCTGATTTCTTACTAGTACAGTTGGCAGCAACGCAGGAAGAAGGCGTGTCTCTATCGCAATGAAAACGTCGACGAATGCGACCCAAATCTGCATTGATATATATACTTGTTTACAAACAAACGCGAAGCGAGTCCTGTCTATGACGTCACATCTGCCGAAGGAGAGCTCAGGCCACTCTAGGGATTTTTTTAATTGGGCTTTCGAGGTGGCCAATTTCTACGCGCTTTGAACCGTTATATCTTTTTAATTAAAGGACGCATCGAACCTCTGTTTGGTGTTTTATTTACTTGAATGTATTGTCTTTATGAAAATGGGGATTGAAGTCGGATACAAAACTGGAATATAATATCTTTAACATCTCATCAAAAAAGACCCAATCTCTTGTTTACCAATTATTTATTGGAAATGTGTTTTTAATTAATTACTATTAATTTTACTAGTTTCTTGGGCTTATAAGGAATGTTGAGACCAAACGATAGCTAATGTAATACTTGATAAGCTAGAAAGCCATTTATTACTATCTATTGTGATTTTAACACATTGAAAATTGTGGGGGGGAAAATGTCAAGCATAAGCAAAGTAGGATGTTTCAAATATTCAGTGTTTCCTTCCCCTTCCTAGGGTGCATTGTTACTGAAGGAGCGTGATGTTCTCTGCATTGTTACTGAAGGCGCGTGATGTTCTCTGCATTGTTACTGAAGTAGCATGATGTTCTCTGCATTGATACTGAAGGCGCGTGATGTTCTCTGCATTGTTACTGAAGTAGCATGATGTTCTCTGCATTGTTACTGAAGTAGCATGATGTTCTCTGCATTGTTACTGAAGTAGCATGATGTTCTCTGCATTGTTACTGAAGTAGCATGATGTTCTCTGCATTGTTACTGAAGTAGCATGATGTTCTCTGCATTGTTACTGAAGGAGCATGATGTTCTCTGCATTGTTACTGAAGGAGCGTGATGTTCTCTGCATTGTTACTGAAGGAGCGTGATGTTCTCTGCATTGTTACTGAAGGAGCATGATGTTCTCTGCATTGTTACTGAAGTAGCGTGATGTTCTCTGCATTGTTACTGAAGTAGCGTGATGTTCTCTGCATTGTTACTGAAGGCGCGTGATGTTCTCTGCATTGTTACTGAAGGAGCGTGATGTTCTCTGCATTGTTACTGAAGGCGCGTGATGTTCTCTGCATTGTTACTGAAGTAGCATGATGTTCTCTGCATTGTTACTGAAGGCGCGTGATGTTCTCTGCATTGTTACTGAAGGAGCGTGATGTTCTCTGCATTGTTACTGAAGTAGCATGATGTTCTCTGCATTGTTACTGAAGGCGCGTGATGTTCTCTGCATTGTTACTGAAGTAGCATGATGTTCTCTGCATTGTTACTGAAGTAGCATGATGTTCTCTGCATTGTTACTGAAGGCGCGTGATGTTCTCTGCATTGTTACTGAAGTAGCATGATGTTCTCTGCATTGTTACTGAAGTAGCATGATGTTCTCTGCATTGATACTGAAGGCGCGTGATGTTCTCTGCATTGTTACTGATGTAGCATGATGTTCTCTGCATTGTTACTGAAGTAGCATGATGTTCTCTGCATTGTTACTGAAGGCGCGTGATGTTCTCAGCATTGTTACTGAAGTAGCATGATGTTCTCTGCATTGTTACTGAAGGAGCGTGATGTTCTCTGCATTGTTACTGAAGTAGCATGATGTTCTCTGCATTGTTACTGAAGGCGCGTGATGTTCTCTGCATTGTTACTGAAGTAGCATGATGTTCTCTGCATTGTTACTGAAGGAGCGTGATGTTCTCTGCATTGTTACTGAAGGAGCATGATGTTCTCTGCATTGTTACTGAAGGCGCATGATGTTCTATGCATTGTTACAAAAGGAGCATGATGTTCTATGCATTGTTACAAAAGGAGCATGATGTTCTCTGCATTGATACTAAAGGAGCATAATGTTCTATGCATTGATACTGAAAGAGCATGATGTTCTCTGCATTGTTACTGAAGTAGCATGATGTTCTATGCATTGATACTGAAGGAGCATGATGTTCTATGCATTGTTACTGAAAGAGCATGATGTTCTATGCATTGTGATAGAGGAGGCAAAGTTGTGGATATGAGATGTGGTGCTCGTATCTATTGAGTTTGCCACAATGTGTTTCATCCTGAGAACCCACGTTCAGTTAGAGCTCTAGACTTGTTTACCCTGCCCTCCTAGCTAAAGGTTTCCCTACTTCAGCCATCTGTGTACACCTTTTATTGTGGCAGATGTCCTGCTTTTTTGGTTAAATTTTATGTTTCTACTGGATACATGTGTCAACCCAGGAGTGAAAGCATCATTTTTTCTCCCACAAACTCTCAATGTTGTGGTTGTATCAATCATGTTCACAATCAGTTTCCTAGATAGCGTTGAAACCCAAGGAACAACATTCCAGATATTAGTGGTGTTCTGATGATCAGTAGTAGCTGATGATTGAATGCTTACCCTGGCCGATGCGATTAATGATTGCAATAATTGATTTTTGCTTATAATTCGTAGAGCAAGAAGTTTTACCTATTGAATGATTCTAATACATTTTATTGATAAAAAAAAACCTGACTTGATTAAGTTTACAAATCAGTTACAATCTGGGATTGCTTCATGTTTGTTATGCAATATGAACAAGGCCCTTCATGCTGTTGTCTGATCTATATTGTTTATTGGTAATGCTGTTGGTCGTAATGATAATGAACACAAGACTATATTCTATTTCTGTCTATATTTGCAAATATTTTCCTAAGGAAGAAAGGGTTAAGAGACTTTGTTCTATCCTGTGGACTCTGTAACTATATTGTGGTATAATTGCCTCTGTTGACCTTCCAGTGTGCATTGAAACCTGTAACAAACCTTTCTGTGATGAATTCCAAGAATTCAAACAAAATTTATCCTTAAAACTAAGTAGACCCATGATGTCTTTGCAGTTATCAAGTTTACTGTCATCTTTTAGGATTAACCCGAAAACAAAGAAGTATTGCAACGATGCATTGCAACTCCATGAGCACTAACCAGGTTGTTAAGTGGCATGAGGGGGAACATTTATCCTGACGACCTGGTACTAAAACAGTGTAATTGTTGCATTTGCCCCTGCATACTTATACCATGACAGTTGGTCCTATTTTGGCTGGAGGGTTCTATTCTGGTAATGATCTAAGCCACGGGCAAATCAAGCGTACTATGTAAGCATTGAGATGTATGTACGTCAGACGGCCTGCTCCACATTTATCTGTAGTAGATCCTTGTCAATACATACAACAATTTGGGGATGTCTCTCTGTATCTACTGACATTCATTGGGTCTCAATTGTATGAGAATGAATGTACTTATACAAACTGCAGCATGAATGTTTTAGATACAGTCTCACGTTTGCTCATCAGTCTGAATGTAAAGATTTAATAAGTTTTGTCTCAATTGGTATCTTATTTGAAAAAGAGCTGATTTGTTTCCTTCTTGCACATGTCAAAAACCTTTCAACCATAGTGAAATGTTTTACATCTAGAATATGACAATATATGGTCTCTTATTACTGGTCAATATCTTAAAATTGTTAAACTCTTAATATTTTTGTTCTTAACTGATCTTTTTGTTTTTCAGGTAAGTACCGATTGGAGATAAAGAGGCCTCCGTGGGATACATGTATTTAGAGGACAGCATGGGCTACATAGCAAGTATACATGTAGAGGACAGCATGGGCTACATAGCAAGTATACATGTAGAGGACAGCATGGGCTACATAGCAAGTATACATGTAGAGGACAGCATGGGCTACATAGCAAGTATACATGTAGAGGACAGCATGGGCTACATAGCAAGCATACATGTAGAGGACAGCATGGGCTACATAGCAAGCATACTTGTAGAGGACAGTATGGGCTACATAGCAAGTATACATGTAGAGGACAGCATGGGCTACATAGCAAGCATACTTGTAGAGGACAGTATGGGCTACATAGCAAGTATACATGTAGAGGACAGCATGGGCTACATAGCAAGTATACATGTAGAGGACAGCATGGGCTACATAGCAAGTATACATGTAGAGGACAGCATGGGCTACATAGCAAGTATACATGTAGAGGACAGCATGGGCTACATAGCAAGTATACATGTAGAGGACAGCATGGTATACATGTAGAGGACAGCATGGGCTACATAGCAAGTATACATGTAGAGGACAGCATGGGCTACATAGCAAGCATACTTGTAGAGGACAGTATGGGCTACATAGCAAGTATACATGTAGAGGACAGCATGGGCTACATAGCAAGTATACATGTAGAGGACAGCATGGGCTACATAGCAAGTATACATGTAGAGGACAGCATGGGCTACATAGCAAGTATACATGTAGAGGACAGCATGGGCTACATAGCAAGTATACATGTAGAGGACAGCATGGTATACATGTAGAGGACAGCATGGGCTACATAGCAAGTATACATGTAGAGGACAGCATGGGCTACATAGCAAGTATACATGTAGAGGACAGCATGGGCTACATAGCAAGTATACATGTAGAGGACAGCATGGGCTACATAGCAAGTATACATGTAGAGGACAGCATGGGCTACATAGCAAGTATACATGTAGAGGACAGCATGGGCTACATAGCAAGTATACATGTAGAGGACAGCATGGGCTACATAGCAAGTATACATGTAGAGGACAGCATGGGCTACATAGCAAGCATACTTGTAGAGGACAGTATGGGCTACATAGCAAGTATAAATGGGCGTATACTTACACCAGCTCACCGTTCATGCATGCTTTCATTTAGGTGGATTTATTTTAATAAGTTACCATGAACCATATGTTGGCAGAACTTGCTCTTTGAATTTTAAACCCCATAGTATGATGTGAATGCGTATAAATTCTTGATAATTTACGATTGTGATCTTGCTTTCATTTTCACAATCCATGTTTCCTGATGAAAAGAAATGAGCAGAAAAACTAATTCTCCCCTCTTTTACTGTAGCTATGACATGTTAAGTGCCACTAGTTAGTGAAGCCTTTGATCTTAGTCCAAGGGACATAACTCTTACAGCTTTGTCAGACATTTGGATCATTTGAAGTAGACTCTTCCATCATATATAGGCAAGGGCATTCAGGCAACTAATGAAACTCACAAGTGACTGTGTTTTAATCATTTTTTAATCACTTTATGATTCAGTACAATCTAAATCATTGTCTTTGTTTCCTTCGATGTAGTGATTATCAAATAATTTCCATTGATTTACCAAATAAGAAACATTTTAAAATTCTTTTATTAAATTTTGTTTCTTCATCTTCATATGTCATATTCTATAGTTTATCAAAACATTAATATAATCAAAAACCACAGTCAAATGAAACTTAAGCTACATAAATCTTTTTTTAATAATCTTCATAATATTTTTCCAATAGAAGCCAAAGATGGCAACAGTATTTGTTAAACATCTGGAATTGTTGCATGACCCTAATAGAGCCATGTTTACTGCAGATAAAATACTCATGTGCTTGAAACATTGCCACTTCCTGGTTGGTACTAAGGGGGATGATAAAGGGTATTACTTCACCAATGAGAGAACAGTATGCACTTCTGTTTTCGTGTGATATAATCCATATCGCTTGTAAGAACATGTGGTATGTATTAGGTGTGGTATGTATTAGGTGTACATAACACCCTCAGAGAGAGTTCACAGACTTGCTCTTTGTCTCTTCAGAATGTGGGTAGTCTCTCTTCAGATAATCGGTAGGGTCTTTCATCTCAAAGTTTCATTTAGATGACAAATCTTATTACATTATGTATTCATATCCATTTGTTTTCAGTAATTGTCAGGGGTAGTCAAACAGTGTTAGATTTGTGATACTAAATTATTTCAGTCAAAATGTAGTTATTCTAAATATTAATGGACACTTTGGAAACTTATCTCATTTATATTTCTTGGTGTTTCATAGTGATTTGATATTTGCCTCAACTCTTGGTTGAATTCTTCTACTTCTTGTCATGAATCTAATACCTTGACTAAGAAATATTCCTTTAGCTCTGACAACAGGAGTCTTTGATTCTAAATTGATTACTCTGTTAATGTATTATGTATTACATATCGAACTGTCATGTCTAAGATAAACACCGTCTTTAATTAACCATAATACTTGGTGCTGCATATCTGCCATTGCATAAGGTTGGTGCAGGAAATGTTACTTCAGTGATATCCAGTGTCATGTTTCATAACCTTAGAGAACATGTGTAGTTTGTCTAAGGGACCATGTTGGTACAGTGGGGTATTGTCAGACTTAAGTTGAGATTACAGGGAGTTAGACTGGATCACATGTTACGATGTATCCCTATAACCTTACACAGTTACTCAATCACTGAGTCAATGAGTTGTCACGAGTAAGGTGGATTACTTACTGATACACCAGCAGGACTTCCTATAGACTCAGAATTACATGTATAATTTGAATATCTATTCACTATAAATACATATCTTTAGATATTGTAAAGAAACTATATGTTATGAAAGAATTTGTATTGAGTTACTTCCATGCTTTTCTTCCATCTTGTTTTGACCTGGAAACAAACCCATGATTCGGGCAACATGATTCATTGACAATGCCATATCGTCTATCTTCATAATGGCTACTATGTTACCAATAAACATCATAAGTAAGGAACTACTGTCAATGTGTATCTCAATCCCAGTAAATGATGGTAGCTGGTTCCACACACCCATATGTTATGACAGATATCTATCTCCTGCTCATAGAGTACAGACGCTACTGTGGAGAAGATAAACATGTCCCCACCCATCTGCATTCACTCTGAGTGGATCATATTGTCTTGAGATGGTTCCTGTAATTCCTGCCAGATGGTACCAGCGGTGCCAGACAGATGAACATACCTTGCATCATGTCTCCTGAGAGTCGATTGATTCCTTGAGGGTTGATACATGTAAAACATTTTTTGATGAGAATAGGTCTTTACAAAGGGGGTTAAGAATACATTTATAACAAGTTCAGCTTATTGACGTCCCTTTTTTCAATAAAGTCTATTACCAAATGTAAGGAATCGTAGGAACTCTTTCTATTTCTACGTATACTGAGGCTTTGGTGATGGTAATATGTTTAGTTTTAAAGAGCCACTCCGTGATTTTCATAACATATTATTTACCTTTGATACGAACCTACAAACCATATGTAGTGATATAAAATCAAAACACCATAACTTTTTATGTCCAAAAGACGTATATATGACAAATACTGGTTTTCCATGAAAATATTTATAAAACAGCCTTATAAATGCACAGAGGTGTAAATATCACGTAAATATACGCGGATACTAATTATATAACCTAACAAACACTATCAACTCCTAACTGCCCTCCTGGCTGTTTTAGATAAGTCTCCAAAATTACGTTTGACTATTTGACGCGCGCTACTGTCCGTTTTTTTATCATAAATGCGACGTTCTACTTTAAAAAAACAATAAGCTTTAAAGTGTGCCTTTTTGGTAACAGTCGATATTTCGCGATCAAATGACACCATTGATTAAGTTTGGCATATATGACTCCAACAACTCACAGAGTGGCTCTTTAATATGAGACTATAATGAACCAGGGGAGACTTTGTAGACTTGCTAACATCTTTCAGCAGCCATATAGCAGATTTAATACTTTTGTAGCAGACTTAAAGCAGGCTTAATACAGATGTACCATCTTGCAGCTAGAATAAAATGAATAATCTGAAATGATATATTTGAAGAGAATAGATAATGCGGGTCACAGGAATTTAAATGTAAAAAAACATTTATAAAGCTATTTAAGCAATCACTGTATCTAAAAACCTACTGATAGAGTTGAATGAGTTACCTGATTCATATTATGGAATTATTTGTAATTTTGTAGGTATGTAAATATGTAAGTAGAACTGTTAAACTAGTGATAATTCAATATGTCAACACTCTCGCATACCAGATAATGTTAAATGTCATGTAAGAGAAATAGCAATTTCCAACCCTTGCTTTCAAGTCGCCCTAGTGCGAAGACTGTAACAACAGGAAATTACTACGGGTCGCCAAAAGGGAAATCTAATTA
This sequence comes from Phorcus lineatus, assembly GCA_921293015.1. Lineage (NCBI taxonomy): Eukaryota > Metazoa > Mollusca > Gastropoda > Trochida > Trochidae > Phorcus > Phorcus lineatus. The sequence goes on along the minus strand of OV121086.1, from coordinate 20,926,174 downwards.
AAGTTAGAAACTTGGTGGCATTGTTACGAACAAGTTATAAGTGTTTAGTCGTATCAAGCAGTGCGTCCTGCTTCTGAGCATTGGGGAGTCGTCACGGATACCGCTGTAAAGAAGTTGATAAAAACAAACAAACTGATAGTTCCAGTTGAGGATGGTCCTCCTGTTGTCAGAGAGGGATATATTACAATACAAGAAAGGTAATACTTTGTAGGTCCTCAGAAGGATTTGTATTTTATTATATTTTATTCACAAAACATGACGTGAGAGAAAGGGAATAAGTGACAGAAAACTGATCCTGATTAGCGTGTCGAGAAATATGATCTGAGAAATGTCATTGGAAAGATTTCTTAAAGTTAGATTACTTACAATGTATTTAATATCTTTATGCTTTAAACTGTGTTAATGTTAATTGACTTTGATGGCTAGATAAGAAAGTTATGAAAGTAAATTATTATGTTTAGATTTTTCATAATCTTTGAAAATATTATTACACTTCAGAAGTTAAGAAGTTAAATATTTATATATTGATTTGTGCAGAAAAAAGTATTTTTTATGTTTATGATTATTTTTGTACACAAAATTGAAATAGATTGTTGATAAATGATCCTTACTATTAGTAGTTTTTACATTCTGTTATGATATTGTTTTCAGTGCTCTTTTTATTTGATAGGAGAGCGTGAAGAAGTGTCTTCGAGAATGATGTCAAAATGATTTTGTTAGTTAAATATTATCTGCAGGGTGTTGTTCATTTTGTGACCAGTGTTTAAGTAGCATTTCCCCACTTGATATTCTGGAAGTGTTAAAGTAAAAACATGAAGTCATGGTGATGAGGACTTGTATTTGATAAAATTCTTTTCCCTAGAAATAACATGACAGAAAGGGAATAAGTGACAGATATTCACAGTTTCATCATCATTACTTTAGTTGCTGAATTGGGGATTACCAAACAATTCTGATGGGCCAATTAATAGGAAAAATGAGTTAAGCAGGGGAATAGTCTACGATGTCCTGGCAGCCATATACCAGAATCCCCCAGGCAAAGGGCTTATGACATCATCATTAAAGAATGAAAGGTTGAATTCCTATGAACTTATATTTGATTTTGTCTTTCATTAAAATTGCAAATCACGTTTTCAGTGAGTAAATGAAGAAACTTATCCTCAGTAACATTTTGTGGCCTCTTGTTACAGTCTCATTTTGCAAGCTTATACTTAAACATAAACTGTGAATGATCTTATTTAATAACTTAATTTGATGTGATTCTTGTCTCAACTTACAGAGATACAATTTAAGCCTGTCAGGCATAGAGTTGGGCCTGTTATCATGGGATATCTATTGCTAGTCATTATTAGATCAAAACCAACTTGTGACATGGCTTTTTCCTCCTGTCTCGAGATTGCTGGGTGCAGCTGGTACTTTAGGTTCCTTGTCAATTATACCTATACATACATGTACCTTCGTGATCAACCTCTGAAAACACAGAGCGAGTTGTTAATGGTGTGAACAGCAATTACTGTCAAATAAGTTTAAATCTTTTCTGTGTATTTAGCAGTCCCACTTTGGTAAAGTGAAAATTATGGCAAAATTTGATAGGGGCCGAGTCAAACTTGGAAATAGCTTTTGATGTAACAATTGGTCAAGTTTATATTTAGTTCATCTCCATGAATTAAGTTTCAATCCAACTATTTAATACTTGAATGAGGGTCTGTCTCAGGTGTGAGAGTTATATCAAATGAAGATAATTCTGATGTTGAAATGTGTAGGGGAAGCTGTTTGAGCTGGCCCCTGTTTGCAGACAATGAAAGTAAATGTTTACCTATCCTGATCTACAGCAGCTTGAGAATGGACTCATCGGCGATGCTTACTCAAGCAAATGGCTTTTGTGAAATGAAGCCTTTACCTTGTTGACAGTCTACTTTTTGTTGAGAAGATAACTGGAATGTGTTAATCGATGGTTGGCAGAAACCATACATCATGTAAAGTGAGAAGGGGCACACAGTAGACAGTTAAAGGGAAATAACTCTGAGAGGTTTAAAGTGAAATCTTTTCTTATGTTTTTGTGTTGGCTATGGCTGACAAAGATCGAGTCGTCATTCTTCATGTCAAATTGAAGAGTTCGTTGTTTTTCTCTGAAAATCATTGACATTGCTACTCTCAGGGAGTATATTTCTATAAATTGAGGAAATATTTGAGAAACAACTGTTAGAAATACTAAAATAATGAGGAATGAAACAGTATTTTACATACATTGTCATAGCTAATTGCATGGTTAAGCTAACACATTTTACTCCTAGCTTGTTCCAAGCTGCATTTACATTGCTTGAAGATGACCTCCAACAACTAGGTACCCAGCTCGATTGCTGTGTGAACAGAGGTACCTGCAGCTTATGTGTCTTTGTTAAGCAGCAAGTCAAGCCTTTCAATGGTGACAGATTATCATGGTGATAGATTAACACTTGGTCTCTTATTTGTTCTTGTGAGATATTGATAATTATCAAGTATTGGAAAGGAGGTTTGGCAAATATTCTTTGAAGAGGTCATTTTGTTTCGTCTTGAAGTGAAGGTGACAACATCATCAAATACAATAAAAGTCAGACAATATTTTGAAACAGATCACCAATAAACCATGACTACTGTTGTTAAACTGTACCAGTATATAAACAGACATTGTTTATCATAATGGTAAACAACTGGAGTAGATACTGCATAAATGTGGAGCACTTTAATTCTTGGACTGCTTGCTGTTGTTAATAGGGACTAATTATTTGAAGCATGATTGCTGTTTTTCTGCATCAGCACATTATAATACATGGACTTGATACGCTATGGATATATGCTATGGCAGGTTTGGATGCCTGAAAAAAGTTCGAGGTATTTACAGAGAAGGTAACATAACATCATTGGGGGATTTTACCTTCTAAAGGTTGCTGTTTTTTTATTTATCAGTAGTGTCTCTTTTCATGTCATCTCGATCTATAAAGTTGAATTTTACCTTCTTTTTTTTAATTAATCATAGTTTTGTGTTGATTCAGTTCCATGCAGACACAAATCATTGCCATATCTGACTATTCCTCATCATGAAATAACAGAGATTTAAGTCTTTGACGTCATTTTATGTTTACCGACTCCTTAAAAATCTATATTTGATACATTTCCTTTAATTGTTGTGTAAAGAGCTAGAAACTTGGTTTAGTGCTATGTGACTGTTGTATATGAAAATGCTATGGAATGTTGATGAAATGAATGTAACATTCTGTGATCAAGCATTGATACTTAAAGGAATGGTTCTTTCATTATTTTGTGTGTGTGTGTGTGTGTGTTGAAACAAAATACAAGAGAACTCTTATAATACATTTATGTTATCAATACATGGTTACATTATAGTTTAGTAGTAAGCATGCTGGCCTCAAAGGCCAGATTTAAATCCAGTTGAGACACCAAAAATTTGTGACCAGTTTGTAATGCTGTGTTATGTCCTGGGCGAGGCTTTTCGTCAACATTGCTCTCAGTCCACTTGGCTGTTTAAAATGGGTACCTTAATGCAGGATGTATGGACTTTCTGGTAGACCTTGACTGCTTTGAAAGTACAAATCCATCAGGGTGATGAGGATGGTTTCACTTGGAGCAGATATTATTACCTGGATGTAGATAAATGTCTACATTTTAACACAATCCAGTCAATGATGGTAGAATTTTGGTTGACTTTGATTTGACAGTGTAACAAAATCATTTCAGCCTAATCAGATCAGTCTTATGGTTGGTTAGTTTAACATTGTGGATGTTCTTTCAGGAAATATATCTTCTTACAAATAAAAAGAATTATCGCTGACCCTTTTATTGAGGTAACTCTGTTATCGTGGCAAAATTATTTCAGTCTCCAATGCTGATGAAGAATATTTAGATTTGCAAAATGCATCATAAATGATTACACAAAATGCAGAGTCAACTAAAATAGTTTATATTTAGTAATATTTTCTTACATTTTCAGTGATTTTATGACTTCAGTTTTATTTTTGTTTAGAAAACAGTACTGCATGTGTCAACATTGAAAAATTATTCACTCTTCATGCAATACTGCCCCTTTTGCTTTTATTTTTGTGTGTGAACAGTTGGAAATAAATGATGAGAAATGTGGAAATGGAAAATGCCTTGAAGGTTTCATGTATTTGGAATGCAATATAAGTAAGAAACAAATCCCAAAATTAACCTTATTGACATATAGAAGGAGGATATTGAAAGGTTTAAAATATATTGTGAAAATCCTGTTTCATAATGGCGATAGAACATAGTTGAATACAATGTTCGCTTCATTTAAAAATAACAAAACTTAAACAATGTCAAAACCTTTATTGTAGAAATTGATACCAATTTGTTGACATAGTCCCCAAGCTGACCGATCAAAAATGGTTGCCTGTTTAAATGAGGAAAGGTACCTTTTATAACAGAAAATATCTTTATCTAGTTTTGCAAATACTCAAATATATTGAATATCAAATTACATTTAATTTGTTTATAATGATGTAACTATGGGAGAAAAAAATTAGCAATTAAGTTTAACATATTTTGAAAGAAAATTTTGCAGTTTTTGAAAAAGGTCGACAATGTATAGATTTGACTTGTTTTGATGGAAATATATTTGTGAAATGAAAAAACCCACAATGATATGTACCACCTTCATACAATGGGTTTTGGTTTTGCATTTCATGAAAATTAAAAAAGCCTGACAGATCTTCCTTGAAGCTTATAGATCCGCTCCTTTAAGTGACTGGTCATTTTACAATGTTTGCTAGGCTTTCTTAGTTCTGGCTTTTTTAGGTTCTGAGCCAAGCAAAAATGAGCTGGTTGCTGACGAAATATAATTCAAAGCCATATTCTAGTTAAATTCTTGCTGAAATGAAGATTTATATATCTTTAAAGCAAAACTCAGAAGAAATCTGTGGGTCTGTTTTTTAATTTGAATTCTTTACGAAAAGCTTTTTTAGGAGATAAGTTTAATAAGATCTCTTTTTGTATTGAAATTTGAAGCACTAGAGCAATTGTTCATGGAGTAATAGGGAAATGTTCAGATCTGTTGAGAGTCAAAGTCTTCCTCTGAGGAAAGAGACTGATGAGAGCAGCACAAACTGACTGTAATTTCAGATGTCTGTGGAGGATCACTTGGGTATTGTCGCGCTTGCTACCGCTAACGACTTGTGACAAACACCAGCCAACAATTACTTGCTTCAGTTCAACATCTACCGGCAGCAAAGAAGCACTTCCAGCAACATGTAGACTTAAATTCGCTCAACAACAACAATCATTTCTTAGAAATCATCGTTTTATGAAGAAGCCCTAAAGAAACAGCACTTTAATGTTGTTTATCCAAATTTCGACTATTTGCATTTAAGAGGATTTGGTTTTTCTGCTGAACATGAATTTAAGGGTTGTATTTTCTGAACTACAGTCATTGTGTTAGACTTAGCAACATGGTGTGCTTGGTGCTTTACTTGACCATCAAAATTCATTTCTGCAAATAAATTCCTGTGAAAATTTTTAAAAAAAGATGAAAGTTTAGGTAGTTGATATAAATAATTTTAGAAACAAGTAATTTTTAGACTAATATTGTACTCCATTCCATGATTTATACTAAATATTCTTTAATGAATAATGTTCATATATAAGTATCTATTGAATCAACATAATCTCACCATTCTTTGTAGAGTTAGGTCTTAAATCATAACGTCTTTAGTCAAGGTTGTAGACATAGTGCTGACATAATTTTATGCTGCTTATGTAAATTTCATGTCTCATCAAGTTCGATCAAATTGTCAAAGAAGAGACATGAAGGTTAAAGTTTATCAAGTCATGAACAGCCTTGGCGGCCATTGCTTTCCCTTTTTGTCAGCATAATCCTGAAGCAGTGAAAAGGTCTGTAGGCAATGTATGTGGACTTTGTTGATATGTTTTGCAATGAAAATCGATGAAATCACATGAGGGATGAGAAGAGTGGTATCAGAACTAGGCCAGCCATGTTATCAAGATGGAGATGTTATGTCTGTTTTGATGATGTTTGCTTTCACTGTCACCTAGTTCTTTGTTTGGATGTAAATAAATTCTGCATTCAGTTGTTAATTTTTTTAATAAACTATTCATATTTTCCATCTTGATATAATCTAACCCTTTTCAGGGGCAAATTTGATGTTTAATTTTCCATTTGATTAATCAGTGATGGATCTGAATTTAAGGTGATACAGATTTGCTATTAAGTACTAGATAGCAAGAACATATACTGAACAAAATATGTGAGGTATAATGATATTTGTATGATTGATATTTCATTAGGCGGTTAGATTTTTTGTGTCATTATTCATAATTTCAAAATTTGTGTATATGTCCCTATTTACCCTGGTTCTAAATTAAACTATTATGATTATGATATTCATAACACTTTAATTTTATGGAAAATTATGTGAAATGCATATTGGCCGAACACCATACTAAAAATACAGCATGGTTATGGTAATTAGGATAATTTACCTTAACATTGACTATAGGAAGGTTACCGAATTAACACGAAAAAAAAAAATCTTTTTGAGAATTGATATTAAAAATTGAATATAAGGCCTTTTAATAAATAAATGCATCTGACGAGTAATAATATGGAGAGTGATAGCGTGTGGCTTAGCAGAGATATGTAAACTAGAGACGCAATAGCAGGGTGTCTGACGCAAACTGACCTTCATATGCTATCTCCTTTGTCCAATGAAGCCATTGGAACTTCTTTCAATTTTCACCGACATAGTTTGTAGATAACTGCCAGAGACCATTTCAAATAACCGCAGTCACTTATGTGGTTTATACCGTGAAAGTGTTAGAAAAATGATATAAATGAATTTGTTTTTAGAAATGAAGTTATTGGGTTAGATCTGTTTGTATCAAAATGCAATGCTCCTCAAAATATCTATATATTAAATGAGCTATAATCTGTAATAAAGTGCATTATTTCAAGGTTGTTAGGACTACAAGATGGGAATATGGAATGGATTGTTGTCGTCTGTAGATTCAGTCTTGAACTTCCCTCAAATATGGCGTGGCCAAACAAAAAGCACTGGAATGCTGAAATCTTAGGTAGAGGTAACTTTGGTAATTAGGAGTATAAATTGAAGATTTGGTGAATCTGTTGTCCCTAAAGGGTAATGGAGGGCACCCCCTGAAAATCTAGTTTCATCATCTTTTCCAGAAAAAAATGCTCTAGACGGCTGACATCTTGTGATAAGTTTATTATTATTGTTATCCACATGGGTCTCAACCTAAAAGTTTATTTCTGTTGTCGGATATTTTAAACAGACCTTGTGGGCATTTGGGATGGTAAATTGTAAAGTTGGTGACTGTGTTGCTCTAAAAGCCCCCAAGCATACGGTGATATTTTATCTTCTTCAGAATACATGAAAATTCGTACAGAGCTTTTATCATTGTTTCTAATCTATGACCAATGAGCATGATAAACTGAGAGTTGTTAATCTGCCTCCTTGGTAACTGCTTCCAGAAGACTTGTTTATGTTTGTTTAATGAATATGATAGGTATTATATTTAGCCCGATGAGCTACAGAGCCAATGGCTTTATATAAATAATAAATGTAAATCATCTTGTTTATAGAAATGTTTCGATCACATACAATCAGGAAAGTCATGAAAATGAAATAGAAATAGAAAAAATCATACAATCAGGATATATAAGACTATCAAATTCATTGAAATAATTATCGAACAGAAATTTATCTGTTTGAATTAAAAAACATCATTCATAATATTAATGATCTGTTTTTTTCAAAGCTAGAAATTCTATATTCTATGCACTTAAATAGTTCTAAACAAAATCATGGGATCAATCTTATAATCTACGAAGACGAGCTCATAAACTTGAAATTAGAAGTTGATCAGCTTGCAGACTGTTCTCCGAAAATCGGACCTGGGTTGTAAAACCTTGTAGACATCCAAAGTGTCATAGCTCATATTTGTACGGTTCAACTGGTTCTAGAGAGCCTAACTTGCCATCCTGTTTAGCAAACAACCGCAGACATGTGCATTTGTTCATTGATCCATCAAGTTGTGAGTTGTGTGATGTCATCAGACTCCAATATTTGGACCACTGTGCTGTTAACTGTCGTAACAAAACCTTTTAATAAAAATATTTTATAAAGTTGTGTTTTAATCTCAACCTTATAATCAGCTAAAAAGTTTTTTATGTCTGTCAAATGCGACTTAATATAAAACTTTTTGCTTCAAATAATTTTTTATTGATTTTTAGTGTCGACCAGGCATACAAGAGATGGTGTGGCCAGCAGTTCCGTGGTGGTCATATGTCATTGTAGGAACACTTGGCCAGTCCAGGGTCACATCCTTTGGTACCTCAGTTATCGCTAGTCCAGGGTCACATCCTTGGGTACTTCAGTTATCGCTAGTCCAGGGTCACATCCTTTGGTACCTCAGTTATCGATAGTCCAGGGTCACATCCTTTGGTACCTCAGTTACTAGTCCAGGGTAACATCCTTTGGTACCCCAGTTATCGCTAGTCCAGGGTCACATCCTTTTGTACCTCAGTTACTAGTCCAGGGTCACATCCTTTGGTACCCCAGTTATCGCTAGTCCAGGGTCACATCCTTTGGTACCCCAGTTATCGCTAGTCCAGGGTCACATCCTTAGTAACCTCAGTTATCGCTAGTCCAGGGTCACATCCTTTGGTACCTCAGTTACTAGTCCAGGGTCACATCCTTTTGTACCCCAGTTATCGCTAGTCCAGGGTCACATCCTTTGGTACCCCAGTTATCGCTAGTCCAGGGTCACATCCTTTGGTACCCCAGTTATCGCTAGTCCAGGGTCACATCCTTAGTAACCTCAGTTATCGCTAGTCCAGGGTCACATCCTTTGGTACCCCAGTTATCGCTAGTCCAGGGTCACATCCTTAGTAACCTCAGTTATCGCTAGTCCAGGGTCACATCCTTTTGTACCTCAGTTACTAGTCCAGGGTCACATCCTTTGGTACCCCAGTTATCGCTAGTCCAGGGTCACATCCTTTGGTACCCCAGTTATCGCTAGTCCAGGGTCACATCCTTAGTAACCTCAGTTATCGCTAGTCCAGGGTCACATCCTTTGGTACCTCAGTTATCGTCAGGATTATTTTAAAGGAAATATCAGTTCACTTTGCACCTTCAGTTGTTTTGTTTGGATCATCAAGCAATTGATGCAAACATTTGGATAAAAGGATATAGATTATGATTGGATTGTGTGAAAATATCATAATGTTAGCTTGTTTAAAGAGGTTGATAATGATCATTGTTAATGTTTGAAAATGCAGAAGCTATAAATGTTGTTGCACAGAGGTGTTGCACTAAGTTGCGTGCTGCACTGTGCTCCCAAAGTCTGGTGTTCAACCTGTGCAGCACTTGAGAGCTAATTAGCTGCAGGTGAGGCAGTAAACTTGCGGATGTGTAACTTATTCCTGCTAGATATTACATTTATTGACATATTGATGCTGCAGAATTATGCAGATAATTTGTTTTCTACTACTCGATTTAGATGAATCATGATGTTTTCTTGCCATAATGGATAATGCTAGGCCAAATTTTGGCACAAGTAAAATGTGATTATGGCCTAACAACTTTGAACCTTTTGCCAGGAATTACAGGTACAACCAGAGGCTTAACTTTATTAGATTTATTACCTACTTATGAGTTAGTTAACTTAATGGAAGAAATGTACTTGCTCTTTTACTGGCTTGTCATGTTTACTTAATGGGGTGATTGAAATTTATTTCTAAACTATTTCCCCTTTTATTTGTAGTATTAGCATTTTTTGTTGGCAGCACGTAAAATCATCTTAACATGCTTTTTTATATTGCAGGAACTGTTGACTTTCATAAATAATACCATTTACAAAATTGTAGATACATTTCAATGACTTTTAGAAGCACTTTACTTCAGAAATCAACTACAAGTTTTCTTAGAATAATGATTCATTAAGAGAAATTAAATGCTGGAAAAGAACTTTATTGAGGCTGACTTGCTCTACAGTTTGATGAGAGAGAGAAGAGATGAGAGAGAGAAGAGATGAGATCTAGCACACTGAGCTCTGGTAAGGAGACCAGGTGCTACCTTGGTCTGCAATCAAACACTTCTCTGTCTTTCAATGAATTCTTTCTTCCTTAATTTTGATTGTTTCAGGTACCATGGAAAACTCAATTTCAGAAATTTAAAGTTAAGGCACTGTCAAATTTGAATACATACGTCATGTCATGTGACATTTCAGTCGATCTTTAACGTTACGCTGCATGTTCTATCTGAATTATAATCATAATCAATTGCATAGTATTTGCTTCTTTTCGGTTATGATTATAGTGATGAAACTTGTAGAGAATGTCTCCTGTTAGTTCTTGCTAGCTGTCTTGCAGTTGGGTCACATCTTGTAGGTGGTCACTTGTTCTTACTTCTGTCTGGCCCACTCAGGTATCTCATCATGCACGTTGTTCGGGGGTGTTTCCTGCATTCATATTTATGTCCAGATTTAAAAACTTTGCTTGAATCTTTTTGTTTTGTTTGCAGAATGTGTTCCACAGATATGTCATTGTTTTGAATGAGCAAATGTTTTATGAGTATCTAAACATAATAGATTTAAGTTGATTTTATTCTGAAATCTGTTGAAAATGTCAAATTCTGATTTTTATTGGTCAATAAATAGAATAAGAACTGTGTAAGTGACAGGTAGTCAATCCAATGAAAGTAAGATTGTAAGATTATTTCATGAAATTAATACGATATTAGTTGAAGGCAATGCAGGTTTATGAGTTTGTTGCCGGCATGGTAATTATAAGATTAACTATCTATACACAAATCAAATAATCAAATAAACCAATTGGTCAAATGGCTAAGTTGTCAGTTGGTTACCATCCAAATTGAGGTAGACAATTACTTGCGGGACAAGTATTGTCATATACTGAATGATAATGGCTGTAAACCCTAGCAATATGTATCTGCTTCTAATGAATCACGGATGAGACTATCATTGGTATCTCTGTTATCAGCGAAACTATGCAGGTATTTCTTGTGATGAGCTTCTTGTAATACTGTAGTGGAATGAATTCTTACTGTGGATTGCACTGACGTATTAACAGTGGTACAGCTTTCCTTACAACCATGAAGATGCTGTTCACCCAGCCAATCATGACATTGTTTGGATTGCAAATAGTCAGATTACACAGTTGTTCAGCATTTGGTTATTAGCACAGGGTTTAAAGGCGCAATTATGATTTAAATTCTAAGGCAATGAATGCAATGAAATACTTATCATTATTTACAATTGACCTGCAATCAACAATGAAAATGTTGAGACGACCACTGTCGGCTTAGTGATATACAAAATATGTGGTCAGCTGTGCACAAAATCAACCACTTTAATTAGGTAGTAGTAGCATTGTTATTGGATAAATCAAAGTGGCTACCATTTTTGCTTTTCTGGTAGTAACCAAAATTCTCAATAATGTAGTTTATGCTGATTTGATGCAAGGTTGATGCATCTTGATGCTTCTGTTCTGGATGTTTCAATGTTTTTAAACTCTCTTAGGTCTGTAGAGTCATAAAGAAGTGGCTACCATTTTTGCTTTTCTGGTAGTAACCAAAATTCTCAATAATGTAGTTTATGCTGATTTGATGCAAGGTTAATACTTGCGGTCTTTGAAAATCAACTTTGTAACCTGAATAGGTAGATATGTGTCAAACAACTTACTAGGTAGATAACCTGAGCATGTATCGTTAGTGATATTGAGACATATGCTTTATCTGCGCATTCATGGTGTTTACAAAATATTGGTGTGCACGCCAGTGCCTTTTATGTCTTTGTTTTGTCATACTAACTGAGTAACAATGAAAGGTCAATGGATAAAGTCCAACAACAGAGGAGCTTTGAGGAAAATAAATACAGTTTGTTTTATAATCAGCCATGGCAAACAATTGACTTTTTGAAAAAAATTATATCAATTGCAATTTAATTTATTAACAACTGAGCATGTATGTACAAGATCTAATCAGCCATGGAAATCTAAACTGGTATGTCGATGATAGATTTCCTCTTACATCGTTTTCCAACATTTATTCATTTTATTACTATGTTATTTCTATATCTGAAGATGAAAGGATGTGATTTTTGCGTCTGTACTGATATTTAGTGTAACTTAATTACGTAGCCAGGCACGTGGTCCTGTGCGTAGCTCAGTTGACCGCTATCAGTGAAGTTCAGCAACATCTGGCGTGGCGCGCCGGATGGGTGGGTTACTCGATCGTTGCTGTATTAACTGAGAGTTCAAGGGTTATTCCCTGCCCCACACTGAGACACGAGCTGAGAAACTTGTGGTGTCCCCTTAAGCAAGGGACTTTATTCAAAATGTGCTTCTGTTCACCCAGCAGTACTAATTGGGTACCTGGTGTAGATTGTGTTGGAGGTGACCTTTAAGCGCTTAATCGGCAGCTTGGGTTAGACCAGGGTAATAATGCAGGTATGCGCTTAGAGCATGTCCCTGAGTGATGTGGATAACGCGCTATATAAATCCTCTCTTATTCTTATTATTATACAATATTTACAGTGGTGTTGGGTTGAAATGGGGAATTATTCCGCTTGAAGGGTGTCACTCAGACTTATCTCTGGTCGTTCCCTAATCTGAGACCGTGGATTTGTCTTGTCGCTCCTGCTGCAACTGTGGCAGGTTGTGTATGAGACACCCACAGCTGCTTTCCTTCCAGTTGTAGCCTGCACACAACTAATACCCATACACATATCATATATCTTCACTCCTACCCAACTGCCTGCACACCACTAATACACATACACATATCATATATCTTCACTCCTACCCAACTGCCACTAACATGCCTCTCATTCAACATCTAGTAATGTTATCTTCAGTGTTTCAGATTGTTTTCAGTCAGAGTGAGACAAATGTCTCATGAAGCCAAAAAATGATGAGACATTTTCAAAAACAATGAGTCAAGCATTAAAACAAACAAAAAAGTCAAATATTTTGTTCTGATGTTTGTGACATAAACGTTTCCATTTCCCTAATCCCATTATTAAAGCCGGTCATATAAAGATATTATATATTGAAAATAACATGTGGGAACCATGCAGCAGGTGTCTAAAATTTAATTTTAATTCAGTCACTCAAATCATTCTGATTCATTAATGTTCTTAACAGTTTTTAACTAAATGCTTAACATTTCAATGTATGATAAGCAAGTTTCACTAGTCATTCATTCAGTTAATCACTATACTGGGTGTTTAGAATTTTATTATAACAGCAAAGCAGACGATGTACAGATCTATTTATAGACGTGTAACCGTGCCGTGGTAAAATACTGAAAATATATTACATTGAGTAAACTAAAAGCACTCAAGTTCTTTTAAACATGATTAAGTAGAATTATGATGCATATTAACTACTTGACACACACCACGTAATGTTTTGACCCTGTAATGAAAGCCGACAGTGACATTCACCTCAGATATGATATAGGTCGCTGTTCCTTTGTGCACCCCTTTTAACGTAAGCTCCAAACAATGTGGGCTTGATTATATATCATGCTCAGTCGATGCATGGAGCTTTGTAACCGGAAATTGAAGTTATTGGAGGGAGGGTATAGTAACAGCATGTAAACAATGGGGACTTGCGATTTCCCGAGAGTTTATTATTGTATCCTCTATGAAGATGAGTTGACAGCTTTTTCAAAATTTAATTGTACAATTAAACAATTACACGCGACAGTTAGGCGCATAAGGCTGAAAACCCATGCGACCTTTTTTAGAAATCATGCGAGAATGTCGCGGTCGCGCCGTAAATCTGAAACACTGTATCTTTTAAAAAGGTCTTCATGGTGACTTAACAGCTCATGTTGATACAAACAGTTGGAACTGCTCTAAAGACTTTTACCTCACCCATTGAAGATTTCTTGGATGCTGCAAAAAAATTTATCTTAGAAATGTTTATTCCTCTCTATTTATTTGTACATAAATACAAGTTTGTGAAGTTTGATACAAGTGTTGTAAAAACTATTTGGTCCACATCAGAATAAATATATTAGATTAAAAATAAAGCTGAAGCAATATATGATTTTCTCATCTTGATGCTTCTGTTCTGGATGTTTCAATGTTTTTAAACTCTCTTAGGTCTGTAGAGTCATAAAGAAGCAAAGGAAATTGTGTTGTGTTATCAAGAAGGCTGTTTATGATTTATACACTATGAACCGGCACACAGGAATTATTCATTGTTGAAACTCTTCAGACAGAAATATGTTTCTGAGCAGAATTGATGAACTATCAAGTAGGAAAGGTTTTGGATTACTCAAGTCAGATGTGTGAACATTCCCTGAAAGTATATATGCTAGCAATGCAACCTCCAGCTAGATATTGAGCTTTGTTTTATTATTAATGATTTGTAACAGGAAACAAACATGGTCGACCCTCAATGGAGAAAATATGTATATATGGACAAGCAAATATGCTTTTTACCTTGGTTGTCTTACATCTTGGTTGTATCTTGTTGATTAGGATTAAAAAGTTAAACAATTGTTATGGTGCATATCTTTGAAATATGGACTTTTAACTGTCATTGAGGAATAGTTGAGTATAATTTTATGGTGACTTGATTGTATTTCATATCAAAAGCGTTTTTACTCAAATACTCGTAAGAGATGTTACATCGGTAGGTATCCTGGTCAACCTTTATTTGGTAAAATGTATGAATGTTATACAGATCATCATATGAATAAATAGCATGTTGTCATATTCAACAGGCCCCATTATTTACAGTCCAACAGTTCATGATGTACAATAAAGTCTAAATATTTTAAAATTTTAAAAAAGTTTGAAGAGAAACTCCCCTTGGATGGTCATGAGGTCAAGGTCACTCCTGTCTCACCACCCACAATATCACAGGTTTTAATGGAAGAAACAGTGAAGCAAAGTGGGGTCTCAGCGGCCAGCTCGCAGACTGATAGTTATCACGATTAAAAGTGTTCAGTTCTTGGCATCAAGTAAAGGTGTTAGCTAGGCTGTACTCTTTTTATACCCCAGTTTTACTGTGTAAGCGGGGTTATATAGCAACCATTCGGTCCCTCCGTCCATATCACCTAAACAACACATGCTAGCTTCACCAGACTTAATACACATATCAGTCATGATCCCTAGATGTGCCTTTTGAGAGTTAGAAATGTAAATGAATTTAATTTTTTGCAGTTTCCTTGGAAACATGACTAAATCAGTGACTCTATGACAGTCTTTTGTCCAGTGCATATCACCTAAACTATACATGCTAGTTTCACCAAACTTCATCCAGATATCATTCATGATCCTTATATGTGCCTGTTGAGAGTTAAACCTTCAAATGAATTTTTTTTTTTGCTGTTGCCATGGAAACATGACGAAACAGTGACTCTTTAAAATGTCTTTTGTCCTAAGCATATATCCTAAACTATACATGCTATCTTCACCAACCTTCAGACACTTATCAGTCATGATTCTTAGATTTAACTTTTGTTGGTAAGACCTGCAAAGAAATTCTAATTTTTGCATTGTACTCTAAAACATTTACTATATGACATAGTCATTTGTCCAGAGTTAACCTCCAAAACTTTACATGTATACATCACTAAACTTGATATGTACATATCAACCATGATCCCTAAATGTGCTTTTTAAAGGTTAAGCCCTCAAATGAATTTCATTTTTTGAGGTTCCCATGGAAACATGTCTGAAAGAGTGACTATGAAAGTCATATTATCTGGAGCACATCTTTTTACTGTACATTATTGCTACAACAAACTTCATACACTACAGTTACAGAAAGGAAACAATGATATAACATTATGATATGTCTCCAAAGACAAAAGAAATCATCTGAATGTTTCTTTTGTCAAGAATGTATACATATATATATATATTTATGAAGATATAATTTGAAAAGCCAACAACAGTACAAAACAGTATATTCCACCCAGTCTAATGAAGGGGTCTAACATCTAACAAGAAAATTCTGCTCCTATGCCAGCCTACGGCTACTCTGTATGTTGATTACAGTTCCTCCCTCTTCTTAGTAAACTCTTCTGTTGTACAATTTTACCCAGTGGTTATTAATTCACATTAATGTGTAGTTTCCTATTTTGGAAGTCTCTGACCTAAGCGGGAAGAGGGGGTATGTGAGTTCCGTTGATTCTACACTTGTTGGATCTTGAGTAGACTTCTCTCAGTTTCCTTATCATAATTGTCCTCTCATTGAGACTACCATCTATTCAAACAAGACTGTTTTTTTAATATCCAAAACAAGCTTTAAAAATGTGTTTTTGAACCAAACCAAAACTTGGTTTTGGATGAGGGTGAAGTTAGGTGAAGTAATTATAGAAGACTATCAGAGAGTGGAGGTAGTGTGTGGTGCTGGTGATGTTATCAGAGAGATAGGATGCTGTGTATCTCAGAACTCGGCTTATCTGACAAGGACTTGTCCTGTGTAAAGCTCCAGGTCAGCACCGTCATGTGATGAAACAGTCTGCTAATGGCGAGGATGGGACGCACTTACATCAACCCCTGCATCTTCATCTGGTGTGCATCACGCCCTGTCTTGCATACCTGTTGCATTTCTGAGAAAATCACTTAAAAATTTCAGTTTGAGATTTTGCTAAAGAATTGGGATTAATTATCTAAATTATCTAATTATACTAAAATATCCGATCTCTCAAATGCTGTAATATAATATGTTTATTTTTGGATATCCCTCACAGGCGTCAATCTGTGTAGGGCCTTTATGTGTCAATAAATTATTCTTAGGAATTTTACAGTGTAGGGCAGTGGTTACACATTCGGATTTAGATCAAAGTGTTTATGGGTGAACCCCAACAGGTGCTGTTTAATGATGGTATGTTAAGATAAGAAATTCTGTAGGAGGGAGGGATATGTAGGAGGGATATGTCATGTATTATCATGCTGTACTGTAGGTCAGTGAAGAAGTCCTCGGGGTTGCCTCCTTCCAGCCAGTACTCTTGGGTTTCATTGCAGTTCATGTCACAGTAGGCATGCAAGGTCTTCTTGCACAATAACTGCTGTTTTAAAGGCATTGACATATGCTTCAAAGTGACTGCATTTGATGCTCCTTTGATACTAACAAATAAGTTGCAGTCTTAGCTCGGATACGAAAGATTTTTTATTCTCATTCTTGTATAGTTACTGAGGTAGATGTTCACATGGTCAGAAAAAGCAATGTTTTCTCCAAAATGAAATTATTGATTTTAATTGTACCAACATTCTAATATCAAACAGATTGAAAAGGCCATCTGCTTGAAAATTGTATTGCTGTTTCGTTTCCATAGTAATAATTATGGATCTCTATGAAGTCTTTCTTTAAAGATGAAATATTGAAAAGGGGAAGGCTGATAGGGATGGTTGGATGATAAAGGCCTATGTTTACCTACACATCTCAGCATATGTGGGTGGCAGGATCATTGTGCAATAAAGCAGATTTTGAACTTCAGTTATGGCACCGTTTCAATTGCGCAGTTAATATCTCTCTCAAAGTCATAAATAATGATTGGATAATTAATACAGCAACATGATAGATCATCATATGATTTTGTCTGTTACTTGTAAGATAAAATTGATACATCTATTTTGTTTGATCATCTTGTAATGTTTCTCAGGGAAAGTGATCTAATGGGGAATAAATGATCTATAGTGGAAAATTCACTGCTTTACCAGCTTCGATGTTAACAGCAGAAGAACAGCTTGATTGAAATCCCCATTTATATCTTCTCATCAATAGCAGCTCAGTTAAACATTGATGTGGATATTACTTGATATTCAAATCATGTGTGCTTAGGCAAGTTTTCTGCATGAGAATCCATTAAGGGAAATATTTACATTGTGTTAATGTGTATCTGCTGTGGATGAGTATCAGATTATGAATGCTTCAAGTAACACTGGTGTAACTACAGCTGATAGAAAGTGTATGATACACATCTGAACTGTATCACAGCTTTGGATGTGTGTGTGTGTGAACAGTATGGTGCAAGGATATAGCCTGAGTGGATTCCTGTGGGTGCCCCAGTGCTCAGGTATGGCATCTAGCTGGCTGGTGAACTTGCACTTCGTGTACATGTATGTATGTAGCCCCAGGCTCTGGTTACACATCATATGTTAATTGCCAAACTTATGAAGCTGGAAGGAGAGCTAGTGATGTGCGACCAAGTGTGGAGAAGGGTTCACTGATCCTTGCCTGTTTCTGAAAGTAGTCTGATCCTAGAGGACCTTGTGGACACTGAGTGGATCAGTCCAAACCTGTCACACAGGGGTAAAGGGTTGTTACTCAGCTGAATGTGCTTGGCTCAACACTTTGCTTTCACTCTGTGTGAGGAGTTGTTGTTTTCTTGGTAACTGATTGATTTGAGGGGACTGTGTGACCCAATGTTTCCTCCTGGCCTGGGTGCCTGTGACACAACCACCGGTTGATCTTCCTGCTGCGACACTGGAGATAACAGAGGGAGCCTCGTATTGACCCACATAGCTCGGGTAATACCTTGTAACATAGTGTTGTGGAGACTCCAACAGGAAGACAGAAGTGTCTCTCACTCACTCGCTCTGTGACGGATCTTACACTGCCTGTTGGAAATATCTGGTCGTATCACATGGATACCCCTATATTGTGCTGAGTGGTGGATAACGTGTATATCCTAGTCAGTAATGGCTACTTCCCCGTCAGCAGAGTTAGCTGTTCCTCCTTACTTCAGCAGAACATCCTCTCTTCGCAGGTCCTCTAAAAAGAGACAAGGATTTGCTGCACGTAAGTAATAACCTGAACAAATCAATTACAACTGGACATTCATTCATTTCAATGTAAGCAACCGCCCCGAAGCCTAAAGCCCACTATGTCTGACATTCAGTCATGTTCACAGGTGGAGGAAAGTGAGCAATGCAACAGGTTATAAGTGTAATCGGCTTAGCTCCTTGTTCAGGCTAATCTTAACCTGTTTACCAAATTCAAGTAACACAAGGACAGAGGCCAGTGATGGTGTGTGTTGAACCCCTCTGTGGAGCTAATCTTGGTCCCCTCACCTCTCTTCTCCAGATAGATTTATCACTAATGTTGACAGACTCTGGTAAACTCATCGAGAGACGCCAGTGAAATATTGCCAGATCTTTCACACCAGACCTTTCTTGTGCTCACATGTTTTCCTACGTGAGCTCTTGTTCTGTGTTTGTGCATGAAGTATTTTCAAATCAGAAAAAGATTGATATTTTCCCATCATCCAGTAACATCCCCCACAACTGGATTTCCTATTTATCTATCCTCCTCCTCCCTCCCCCTGCCTGCAAGGGGAGTCAAGGTGTGAGAACTATCTGTATTCAAGCATGAAAATTTAGTCCCATATTCAACAGAGACTCAATACATCTATTTGTAGTTGCTTCATCAGGAAATAATTTCATTATCGTGTATAATGAGGAAAATGTTTAATCTCTCTCTGGTGTTTCTTTCAAAGTACCTTTCTGTTATTAGACGGAATTACCTCTATAGATTGTTACCTCAGTACGGATGTATTTGGTTTATAGGCTGATGGATAGATGTTAATTCAAAAGGGAAGGTCACTAAGTATTTCAAGACAGAATGGTTTGAATTCATGTGTAATTCCCTCTACACAATCTATGCTGTGTATACATCATTATTAGTATACAACAGTACTCTTACAATTATCAAATCATACTCAAATCCTCACATTGCATATTTGAATTGTATCTCAAATATGAATTCCTGCTAGTTCGAATTTAAAAAAAAGGGTATTGCGAGATGAAATGAACAAAGGATTAATGTAGGTTGATATTTCCTGCTGACGGTTGTGACAGTCAGACAACACAGGAGCCAATCACGTCCCTGGTTCATCGTTAGTGGCTGTCGCTACAAATTTCCAGAGCCACGTTTCTCTCGAGAGTGTCGTCCGCTCTTCTTGAGTTACAGTTTAGTGTGCGATTGCCGGGATGGCATTCTAATCTAACATTAAACTCGCAGCAATGTCGGCAGACTGCAGTGCTGCCCTGCATGAACTTCAAATGACAAAATGTCTGCTTGAGTAGACGTTAAACAAAATCTAACTTTTTATTGCGATTTTAATGTGCTTAACCTTTCATATATCTCTATTTGGCTTGATAGGAGAAAAATTTTGTAATCTCATAGACATTTTATTCAGTTTTACCAATAATACATGTAAATTTGTTTTGAAAGTTTGGGTTCCTTGGAGAAGGTGATTCTTAATGAAATTTATTTGATGTCTCATTTTGCATATCATCCTTTCAGATTCCCTCAGCTTTATTATCTCTGTGAAAACTTCACTGTATTGGCATTGTAAAATTGATTACACCAAATGTGAGAGGCGATTTAATGGCGACACTGCCAGCTCATATGGTCATTTGAATGGCTTGACCTCTTCATGTTGCACATTGAATGGTCACTAGGGATTCATGTCCTCAGTGGAAATGCAACTGGGAAAATTACTTCTTTAGCTTAGTAAGAATATTCACCAAAAGGGTTTAGACACTATTTTATACCTTTCTGCCCTCATAAAGTTGTTGGGAGAAAGTTGATTTTATGTACTTACCAGCCCTTTTATTCTAAGGGGAACAGCTAAATGTAGGAAAAAACACAACAACTTTGATGTTATTTCCCCCAAAATGTTATTTCTTATAATTCTGTTTTACTAATTTTCACCTCGTTAGAAATGTCACAGAAGATGATATATTAGTTTTGTCAAGCTTTCTTTTTGTCAGGTTTCAGACTGGTAATTTCTCCCATGTTAACATCATCCAGACTTCTTGTGTTCACTTGTCTTTCTCAACTAAAGGCAATTAAGACATAATATTCCTTGCTTAAAATCTAAATTTGGTGGACTGTGCATGTATGTTATATATTTAAATGACATATTGAGTGCGAAGTAGCTTACAGTGACACTTAACTTTTGCCTCCAGGCTCGCAATTTCTAATTATGTTCTTTTATCCCGAAGTGGCCAACTGTTCTCATTTATGGTTTATGTGGATGCTTGAAATATCAAGTTGTAGAGAGCACCAAGTGCACTGTCAATATCTATCACCTTCTTTAAATAATTGCGATCAACTTTGAATTTATATTTTAAAAGTAGGAACATATGTTTGTTGGTCAAATATGCAACTTTCAGGCTAGGACGTTTCCTTTAAGAAAAAAGAACATCTCCAAAATTATTTTTAAAACAAAGATATACACTTTAACATATTGAAAGTGACCTTGTGTATTATGTAGCAGATCTTCTTAATTCATATCATTCAAATGTAAATCTTTTTCTAATTGTTTTTGATAATGATAGTTGAAAAAGTTTTTTGTCAACTTATCATGTGTTAATGTGTGTCCAAACCTCCCAGCTTACCTAGATAAATATTCACATTTATGCAAACATATCTTTGGATTGGTAAACAGTCTGGTCCGGTGTGAGCTGTCCTCCTCTTAGCAGACAGGAATAACACTATGCTAATATTGGGCATATACCACCCTCGTATCCCCCCCTCTCCCTTCACACCCTCCCCACCACACACACTTAACGCTAGCTTTATGATTACTAGTGTCTCTCTTTATAGCCAGCACAAGGGGATGTCACAATCTGGAGCTTAGTTGGTTGAATACTGTCCATGAAGAATCTCAACTGTAGTTAATACACTTTGAAGAGTACAGTTTTATCTGCTATATTTAAGTGCAAATGAATTCCAAGGACAATATCCGTATGTCCATTTCACATAAATTTTTCTGAGGCCGCAGACTCAAATCACCTCCAATAATTCAACCAGGTGCCAGAAGTTTATTGTTGACTTTCCAATAATTTGGCCATGTCTTAAAATGGTATCACGATCATTGAATATTTTTAACAAAACATTTATGTAAAAACAGAATCATATAGCCTATATCTCATTATTAGACAAATATTCCTAAGTTAGAAAAAGATGCTGGAAAAATAGATAACAGTCAGTTGTAGTGTTGGTTTTGTCTTTCATACACAGAGTGAAATATTCAGGTTTGTGTCATTATATAAAATGCTAAATTTGGGATTTGCTTTTCAACAACAAAAACCCAGATCCCATTGAATTATGATGAATTGAAATCATGCAACTTGGAATACAAAATATGTTGTCATTAAAAACCTTGCACCACATGTTTGATCAGCTGCTTTCTTCTCTTCCATGGTTTTTATTTTTTATCAGGAAAGACGTTGTTTATGATCCAAATATGAGTTGCATAACACAATATAAATACTTAATACAATTTGGATGTTCTAATGAATAGGATATGATAATAAAGTTTTGTAATTTGGCGATCAAACGATCAACTATTGATCCTTTGGATAATTTTTAAAGCACAAATTAATATGATGCATTGTGAAATCAACACTTGCTTGTCTGCTAGAGCTTGACACAAAATTAATTTCATAGAGCTTGCACAAATCCACTGTTAATTATGGTCGTTATAGGAAGACTATCAATATAATTTCAAACATTTTGAATAGGAATATTGAATATAATAGCTTTTTGCTTGTATTCTGTCAAATGTTCAATTGATAAATATATGAGCACAACCTTAGGAAATCAGTCTTTGTGATAACATCATCTGACATTGTTTCTAGACATCGCGTCTAAATAGGCCTTTCTTCTGTACTTTTCATGACAAACTATAACTTGAATATAATCATTTCACATAAATGTTGCAAAAATTAATAAAAAGTATTCAAATGTTAAGGAGAAAAAATACTTTTCTGCTGGCAGTAGGGTCCTGAAGCTGCTCAAGCCACGGGTGACGAATGTCGGTCGATCATGTTATTGTTTTATATCTATTCATGTTTTTTGTAAATGGAAAACTATTTAAACCAACTCTAACTTCAAACTCAATATTCCTAGCTTAAGGTCTGTTAGATCAGCTGTCTTATAGTAGGTGAATATTTTATCTATAATGTTCAATTAGATGAGATTGTTTTTTATCTCAGTTTATACTTTAAAAGAAAGTCTTATGTAGATGGAGTGAGTCATGTCAAGAGAGATTTCTCCTCTGTGTTTTAGTGGTATAGAAAACTGATTTGCACGGAAGCAATAGAAATGAACAGAGTTGTTAAAAACATCCGTTTGCCCAGTTATTTGTCAAGCAACTTTCAAAATTGAAGTTTGAATTCAATGACTCATCACAGGTTTTCAAGCTAGAGTCAAATATAACGAGATATTGATTCTGACATTCAAACACTTATTTCTCTACTAAAGATGTTTTACAAAGGATATTATTGACATAATAGAAATTTTTAAAGAGAATTGAAATACCCTTTTCTGACATAGTTGGCAAAATACATGTAACATTTTTCTCATTCCTCATGCTGACAATACAAGTGTGTAGAAAAATAGATCATATCGTTATTTATTTCATTTTTTCCATATTTGTTGTAACTATTAAAAAAAATATGTGTTTAATTAATTGTTGCGCTGCAGGCCAGAAATTTCAATTCCATAAACTAGATTTTGATAAATTTGTATTGCTTATTATTGAATTAGGTTGCTGGATTGGCAGGTTGTCTGGATGGGTGCTGAAATTAACTAGCCCACTTTTCAAGTTGACCAGCCAAATTACCTGAAACTTGAAAAACTAAGGTAGAGTGTGCTATCTTGGTTAGTCCTTTGTTACAATTCCTGGACTGATGTCTTGTTATTTCCAATTGAAATATTTGCAATGGAAGTAGACAGGTAAGTACAGTACTACTGAGTGAAGCCTATACAGGTATGATATGTTGAGTCATCTCCGACAGGTAGAGTCAACAGATCTCACTGATTACAGGTGAAACAGGTAGAGGGTGTGACAAGGATTGGTCAACAGTCATAACCAACAATGATAAACATGCTGAGAAATTGCAGATCTGAAAGCTCAATAAGAGTTACACTTCAGCCTGCGCCAGTAAACAATCCCCCTCCCGTGAATGGAAGGCGAAGTTGTTGTATACAATCGTAGTTGTTTAGTTCCTAGTTGTACAGCTGATCCTGCACTCCCCTTCACTTATTGTGAACTACCTTCAAATATTTTGTCTTTTGTGAAAGTGTTAGTCTATACAGAATTCGAATTGACAAAATTAAAAAGGTTATTTCTCTAGAGGGAAAAAAACTCATTCAAAGAAGGTTTTGTTTGTTGTGAAATGCATTAAAATATTCTAACTGTCCTTGATTGCATATTATCCATGAAGGTTTATGGACAGTACAACAGGAATCTGGCTTTAATTTGCATTCAGGTGTTCATTTGAGCGTTTATTCATTATCATTTTCTTATGTTATCTATTTCAAAAAGAAATTCAGCTTGGTAATTCCAAGTATCTTAGTAATAATTTCTCCAAATAATTGGTGCATGAATCTGAAAATTTTTGTGTTGAACGGGAAACAAGAGAATGAGATGAGAAACATCATCGGCCAGTTAGATCTAAACTGTGCTAACTGTTCTGCCATCACATGAGTGTTTGTTCGGGTCAGTTATAAGCATTGAATGGGCTTTTCTGAATTTTCTGCATGAACGTTCAGGTGTGACAGAGTCATTGAACCAATATTGATTGCATTCCTGCCTGTATAATCCTTTTGAAGCAAAGATACATTGCCTCCTCTGCTCCAGTGTGAAGGAGGTTACGGTTCACTGACCTCTCTGTTAATTACACTAATTGTGCACTTTACCAGTGTGATGTAATTTCATGGCTGAGAGGTAGTAATACAATGTTATGCAACTCCAGCAGTAAATGTGGAGGTTATTTCTGATGAGGTTGGGTCTGTGTAGATGTTATCTTACAGTCTGTTTTGCTTGAGGCTATACCCAGAAAAGGATCCCTAAATTGGAGCTGATGGCAGGGTGGGTCCTATTCACTGTGTACGCTGTGTCACTAACATACTCTCTGTTTATTTTGACAAGAGTTTTTGAAATAACTTTCATCATGAAATGTTTTCCTTAGCTCTCCTCATCAGATAGTTTATGGAAAGTATATATATATACTCAAAGGCATTTACAAATCTGTTACCATAGGAAATAGATAATGCCATTTCAATTAAATCATGATTCACAAAATAATTATTGTCTTAGTATTTGAAGTTTATGTAAAACTGGTGGGTGTTTTCAACTTAATGGTAAATGGTTAAAATGTCTACAGGTTGTCAGGTAAAATGTTTCTGGTTGTTTCTTCAGTATGTTTATGTTAAAATGTATATTCATATAAGTTTGATTTCATAATAAATCATATCTTCAAGTCTCAATGTCAATTGAAATACCATATTATCTCACAAGGCCATGCTAAAAGCTTTTTTCTTGTCAAGTACCACTTACAATTTTGTCTATGTATGTAATATCTGAAACAGCAGTGGACAATGTCAAAATTTTAAGTGTCTCAATTTCTAAATGAAAATGAGTAACAAGACGTTATGAACTTATTGGGCTCAACCATTTGAATCCCTGAATCCTGTAAAAAATTACATTTGTTTTCATTCCCCGTCAAACAA
The DNA here is from genome assembly GCA_921293015.1 of Phorcus lineatus. Taxonomy (NCBI): domain Eukaryota; kingdom Metazoa; phylum Mollusca; class Gastropoda; order Trochida; family Trochidae; genus Phorcus; species Phorcus lineatus. Next base: position 20,900,601 of record OV121086.1, on the reverse strand, counting down.
AGTTTTCAGGAGAAATGATCTCCGTCCATCTGTCAGTCCATGCAAACTCCAGTTCAGAAAAAAAAACCATGAGACCTAGCTAACATGAAACTTGGTATATGGAACAATCGTCATATGAAGTGGTGGCTTTTGTCACTTAGCTGGGGATACAGCCGACTCTGTCTGCTTGTTAAATTTGGATTTACTTTCTTGTCTATCATTAGCAGTGGCTGCATTGTTAAAGATTTTTAAAACATGTGAATTTTTAGCATTAAGAATTGTCAGTGATGGTTTCTAGTTACAAATTGTCTTGTTTTTGTTGAATCAAAAACATTTTAATGATTATTATATTTGATATATAATATTTGACATTCATATTAGCGAATAAACTCTTAATTTAGAAGCTATTACTGATGGTCTGATCATTGACACCAGTGAAGTGCTAATTAATCATTTAGATAACATTTACCTCTATGAAAACACTCATTATACCACAAGAAAAAACCATATTTCATTCAACGTCCTACTTATCTAACATCAGTTTTTGTTATGAAATGAACAGCAGACTATAAAGAGGTCATATGCATATTTTTATGTAACCAAGTTATACTAAAGGAGTTGCAACTGTAAATGATAGTGTAACTGATGCCTTGCCTTGCACTCAATGACCTCATGATGACATCTGTTTTCAGTAATAGTTCATTCAGGTATGAAGGATCAAACAATATTTGTTGACCTACATGAGAGCGAACAATCCTAGGTAGTCCATCACTGAGTTGCAACTAAGAGCCTTTGGACAGTCTAGGTCTCATTGAAATCTGTTCTACATACATTGAAAAGAAGTCAAGACAATTACTCGATACAAGTATAATGAACTTCTCTAATACAATATGTATGTTTTAATTGAATTTAGACAATACCTTTTGGAACTTGAGAATGTTTGTGGCCGAGTTTATGATCTTGAAATTTTCTAAGAACGAACAAGTCTAGTTCAATCTAGAAGACAGCTTTGTAACGTTTTAAATCTTTGTTGGGTCTGTAGCAGTTTCAAAATTTATTTCTGTAAATGAAATGGCTGATTGTATTTTCAACTAGTGTACCTACACAGTACATGATAAGATTGCCTACAGTATGAAGCAACTGGTGGAGATTTGTGAAGAGAGGTCGTGAGTTCACAAGGATGGGTATAGATTAATTACATATACTATTCAGATGATGCTGCTCACCTTCTCAACAGGGAGTCCCACTTTTGGCTTACAAGAATAAACTGGTATATTCATAAGTTCTTTGGTTTAAACTGTTGAAATGAAGGTGTCAGGAACATTGATACCCAATTATGATTTGTTGTTAGTCATTATTTGCAAAGATGGTTCAATGGTTCATAATTATTAATTTTTTTATTTCAGTTCAAATAAAGGATGATGTTCCTATTGTAGAAGATTTTTATTTTAACATCTAGAATAAGTTTATTTGAAATTTCTTTTACAAAACATGATTACAAGAATTATGTTTTCATGTTGTTTAGGATAAGCCAGATTTCATAGGTTTACACTGCATGTTCATGTATATAATCATGAAAGGTAAAGGATTTTCTTGCCGCTTTGATTAAAATGCCATCTTTAAATTTCATAGACCAAAAAAACCCAAACACCTAAGTGTTTTTCAATTTTTTTGTCACATCTTTCTGCTCTTCCAAAATTCTGTTGACAAATTTCCTTATCCTATGGATATTGGATGAAATTATTTGATGGCTAGCTCTATCACCTCTTGGGAAAAAGGAGAAGTGTTTATTGGAGAGAAACTGGCCGTGGTCGTGTTGTGAGTGTTTTCCTGTCAATTTTCAGATGGCTTGTAGCCAAGATACATTCACTGGTCCATCAGTACTTCCTACACAAACACGATCCTATGTTATCTTGCCATATGTGTTGATGGAGTCACACGTTTATATTGGTGTTTATTTTCTCTTGTACTTTCAGAGGTGGCCATTGCCCTTGCTTCTTGTTACTTGGTTTCCATGTTCAGTTGGTATTGTTTCATCTCTTCAGATCTGTTGCACGCAGCTAGTATCTGGGACACTGTTCCTTTGGTTCCGAGGATTGCGACTTTTCTTTGGAATGTGGCGCTCTCCTTGGTGTATTTCATGTTAATTACTTATTTCTGAGAAGAATTTCTGCAGTCAGGTAAATTAGTGGCAAGTTGGTTACCACAATCATGTCTTCTGTTAGGGTACATTTGTAGAGTGTAGAGGTGAGATTGTTAGCCTTCTGACTACCGATGTCCAGGGTTTGAGTCTGCCAGGAACCCATCTGCTGGATAGTAGTCAACAAACTGCTTTCATAACAGTTAAATAATGTTGAAAGGTATGGTAGATGAGTTGACAACAAGTTAGGTTATTGATTTCAGAAAAGGTTATTGAACAGTTCTCTCTACTCTTGATGAAGCGAATGCTTGACTAAAGTTGAGTTCATGGAGCATGTGATTACTGTGAAGATTGTTTATTGGACTGGTCTTAGGTTTTAGGTCTTAGATTTATTTTCAGAAAATCCACTATGATTGTGTCAGTAGTTAAACTTGATGTAAAACTGATTGTAAAAATGAAGACAGTTAAAGAAGCCACTGCCTAAAATTACAATAATGCTCAGTGTGTTTAATGAATCGCATAACAATTTGTTTACTAGTGACAGAAAGATCAAAATCTAAAAATCATAAATTATATATTATATATATCATAAGATATAATTCAGATCTATTACATTAGTATTTTTTCATAAAGTTAACTTGATTAATGAGAACTGTTATGTAAAATTCAGATGATAAGTTATTAAATGTTCTTACAATCCTTGTATTTCATTTATTTGAACTGCAACGAAAGCTCTCTTCAGTCTTCCAAGACCATTTCTAAGATTCAAACATGTCAAATAGGTTTTTATCTTAAAGAATTAATGGCCTTTTTAGATATAGAAATAACCTAACTTAGCATTGTCTTTTTGTATACTCAAATTCTTGAAAATTGTTCATAATAAAAAATGTCTGACATAAGTTACTATACAAACAGTTACTAGCCATTTTCAACTTCAACTTACACCTCAGTGACAATGATTTATGGGAAATGTAAGAAATGTAAATGACTTCTTTGATTGTGATGCAAGCAGCAGTCTCTGCAAATCGATAATGCAAGGTTGTTGTTCTTTATTCCCTTATCGTCTATAGGTCTTGATCTTGTTGAATGAGTTAGCTCCCCTTGAGAACATAGATCTGTTTGAATAAGTATTGACTCAAAATTATCTAATAAAAACAAATTGTGTGTGACGATCTTTCATGCTTATTTGACGATACCTTATTTAAGAAATTTCTATAATATTCTAAAAAAAATGTTTAATCCTTTAATGGAATGCTGAAATCTTTCATTCTCAGTTATGCATGATAATATTTTAAGGGAACAGGAAATATTTGCTCAAAATCCGAACTCTGATCTCAATTAGTTGATATCTTTTTCTCAAAAATATTATAAAATTCAAAGGGAAGGAAGGAATATCATTGATTTGCATTAGAGTTTCCAGAGCATTAATCATTAAAAAACTTTTAATGAAAAGTGTGATCTACAAAAGCTCATTTGACGCCCGCTCAAGCTTGCTTGAAGTCTGCTTCAGGAGAAGGGCCCTCTGAGAAGATTCAATTTGATGTCATACAAACTGGTAGACTGTCCTCATTATGAAAATGCATATTGAATGTCGCTTTTGCGTCTGCTCTGTGGGTATTTCTGCTGCCCAAGCAAGAAGATTATTTCCCAGCAGCCTAAGATGGATCAGTGTCATCGACTCAGCCAATCAAAAAACAACAAGGATTTGCTTTCTTAGACCTCAAAGTATGTTGGTAAATGTCACGAGATCCCGAGAGCCAAATGATGCTCCACTTGGTGACGAAAGTTTCTCATTTTTCTCGCTAGTTATATTTGTAAGTGACCCTCCTCCGGCAGTCTTTACAGTTCAACAACCTTGATGTTCTTATGAAAAAAATAATTTCATTCATCGATGAGCAGGTAGGGCCAGGAACTCACAAGTAATGTTAAAACCACTCTCACGTTTTTTGTTTCCAAGGAGTCTTGCACTTCCAATCTCCTTCGTTGAGAAATGACTGAATTATAAGCTAGTTTAGGTTTGGCCACCTCCAGGAACTGTCATATGAAATAAATCAATATTTTATCAAGTGTTGTCACTGTTAAGTTGAACAGAGTATGATTTCTGGTGCAATTAATAGGATCTCGGTTTATCCATTGATGGAGCAGATGGAGGCTATTATCTGTTTGTCATACCAAATCCCCTGGCAGTGTTGTTTGTGTCCGAGGAGACCTCGTATTTGATGGACGACATTGTTCTACGAGAGTTTTGAATATTCACATGTGACAAGTCTTATCAGATGGAAACTCTTGAGAGGTTCACTGCGCTTAAAATCAATAAGAACTCTCATCTTGATTCTTGTGAATAGATCTAATGGCTTTGTCTCTGTGCTCTGTGCTACCTCTGGCAAGGCTAAAACATGCTTAAAGAGTCTGTAATCTTGTATGTAGTTCTCAATGTAGATTGCTTATTTCTACTCTGGCTTCTTTGTTTATGGCAAAATGTTGAATACAACACCAAACGTCATTATTTCGTCCATAATAACTCGCTCAAATTCCTCTCAATGATGCTATAGGAATAATTATTTGATGATTATTAATGGTTTGAAAGTTTTTTTCAAGGAAACAAATCAAGTTGTTTCATCATCCAATAGAAATGTTGAAACATGAACTTCCTGGTAGAAAATAAGCTGACCTTGACCCTTATGATGCTACCTGTTGACAGAACCTGGGAGCAGATGTGACCGGTTAATTACAGTTAATCCAATTCCATAGAATGTAAGCTATTAGTGTATTCCTCAGAAGATGACAATTTGTTGGAACAAGAAAAGACCATTAGATGTTATTGTTGGACAGATTCAGAATAAATGGTTATGTTTCCTGACTCTCTTGCACAGAGACAGGAATTTTGTATTATCTTCAAAGACATCACCCAGATTACTTATAGCCAGACATATGGGGGCTATTTTAATAACTGGCCTCAAGCAAATGTCCTGTTATTTCGTCATTACCTGTGATCGAGGTTTTGCTAACTCAATTTCAGATCTGATTGAGGTTATTAACATAAAATTTTACGTCAATCGAATTAAACATTCTGAAAGTTTTAGATTATTAAAACCTTTCTAGATCTGATTGGATTACTTTCATTCCTTGGGTATGGATGACCATTCTTTAGGATATGAACAAGACTATTGAACCAGCTTTTTAAGAAATAATAGATGTGTCAATGTCTACCAAAATGAAGTCATTCAGCTCCTTCCAGCAGAAGTGCCTACAAAGTCTAGAATAGACTTGCTTGGATATTTGGTGAAGGGATAGAAACTAGTAGATCACTTCTCTTCATTTGGTTGAGGATGACACCAATAAAAGCTTCACCTTGGTTTCCCAAATCATGCTGACCTGTTGGTACCAATGTAGAAACAACATGGCGTGGAAGTGCTCCAGTAACTATGTCCATACCCTGTAAATCCATCACATCCATCATCACAGCTCCCAGCAGGACGGCATAAATGGTCCTGGGGAGTCTGTTTGTATACATGAAGGTATCTGCTGCAGAAAACTTTAATCTTTCTGACATCATGTCCTTGGTTGAGAGATAGTGTTATGGAAGCCCAGCCTTGTCAATTATCAGTGTAATATGGAAGAGTAATGACGTAAAAACATGTTTTTCCTGAGAGACTTGATTCCAAATGTTCGTTCCTTTCTTTCTAACTTTCTTCTGAAAATATTTGATTGGAAATGTTGGTGTATGTGTTCAATCCTTCAGTCAACTTGCCATCAACAGTCCTGCTTACAGAGGAAGCTTCTCCACATTAGCATAGCAATGAAACCCCCAGGAAAGAGATGTGTGTCGGTTCGCTAAGAATCAGTGTGCTGTTTCCTTAGCAATCCATTAGTCATCATGCAGAAAACAAAATGTTTTTGAGACTTTGATAATAAGTGAAATTTGAAGTGTTTAATTACAATTTGCCAGGGTACACATATACATATGTTTATATATACATAGAACAATGATTAGAATAAATATATTTTTTGATAGAACTTACATAGACTAGAATATTTATATTGTATACATAAAAGCATTATTACACAGTTTGAGGGAACGCTTTGACAATTTCATGTTGCTGGCGAACTGGTCCATGTTAACCTGTGACTGGATGGTGGTCTACACCATGTGTCTACTTGACATCTGTAGATGCCTTGCAGTAACGTAGCTCCAAAGGCTTTCTCTGTTTCAATAAGACAAGGATACTGTGGGTGAAATTAAGCTGGATGGAGGAAAACAAGTGGTGCTGGCCAAAGGGGCCTGCTCTTCTCTGATTTCCAATTTGGCTCATATAATGAGGGACTGAGGGAACTATCTGTAGTCAATAGCAAGAGCCGCAATAGCAAAAATATCCTGATCAGTTGCAAGCATACTTGGTGGATTATTTACAAGATAGAAATAAGGATGGTAATCCCTGTTTCAAACTGTCGTATCAGTGAATTCAAAGAGAGGCCATGCATGTTGGAAAGATATGATCTGACCTACCTGTGTGGGGTGACAATGATAAGGACAGTGCTCTAGTACATTACCAATAATTTGTGTCATTGTATCCAATTTCTATTTATTCTATATAATAAGTATATATATATAAATATATATAGTTAGTATAAGTATATCCAATATTTGTGAAAAAATTCTAAAAAATCTGTGCTCATGTCAAGATATACAAATTCTACAAAGTTTTTCTGAGCAGATCAAATGACTGTCTGTTGCCGAGGCCTCGCTGCAAGGATGTAATAAACATATCTAACTCTGTTGGCTGTGTGTTAAAGATAAATGTGGGTCTGTGTTATTTTTTTGACAATTGCTTAATTTGTAAAAAATAAAGAATTTCCTTGAAACTATTCCTTTAGGAAGTTTGAACATGATTAATGAGAGGGAAAATTTAGACATTCTGTTTATTTTTTTGTGAACTCGCGGAAAAAAGGATTGTTTTTCTAGTGGTTTAAATTACCACTGCATACACGAACCTTGAGTTTGAATATGCTTTGGTTTTATGTTTTATCATTATAACATGAAGCTGGCATTTTAAAAAGTGTTGTGCACAATGATTTATACTTCATGCCAATGTGCTTGATATTCCTCTTTTAGTTAAAAAACCCAAATTGATTTAAAAAGTTTAACTGGAAACCTTTTTTGGTCAAGATTTAAGACAAATACATTTAATAAAATTTTTTTTTTTAAATGTTCGAAACATTGTTTCTGATTCTTACTTGACCAAAAAGTATGTTGATAATGATTGGTAAGTTTGAAGGATTTTGGATTGATGACATTTCAACTGAAACCTTCTACCTTGAATATTAATGCATTATTGAACTTGATAAACGCTATATGTCACTAGTCTGTATGGTATTTCATAACTATCCTGGAATCATCATTATCCTTACAAGTATTGAAAACTTTAGGTATATTATCTGAAGTTACAGTTTTCAATCATGACTTGTATTTCATCACAACTTATCAGATTGCAGCAAATGTCAATATGTATCATTATCATATTTATGATGATACTGTTCCGGTAGAGAGGGATTGAGTTACTTCCTCACAGCTAAAAGGTATATATATACATTGTTGTTTTAATCTGTTGGTTGATACACAATTCTCATCCTGTTAATGATATTTTCCTCAAGACCAATTAGAAGCTCACTAAGATGTCGTTATCTAGATGACATATAAATGTAGGGTTAGCTCAACAGACTTTTTGACTGGAACCTCGATGGCAGACACGCCATTCATGATGACATTGGTTTTTGTCCACTGAAAAACTACTTTCTGTCAACTTATCCTGTTGCTGTAGAGGTTGATCAGATGTTGGATCCTGGGTATGATTGATTTAACAACAGTTGTGTTTTTGGGAGTCATTGTACTATTTTCTTTTTTTTGGTTTTCAATTGTTTAAAAATTAAGTCTTCCGACATGCATTTATTGTTCAAGGACTTTCATTCTGAAGAAATTGATTAAGATCTATAATATGAACTCTTAATGGAAGTTTGCACTCCTAAATGATTTTGCTCATATGTTCATATCTAAGCGTGTGTGTGTCCCCTGTGTCATTGCTCCAACTCCAACCTGTCCCCTCCCCCGTCACTGGTGGTACCACCCTGCTAAAACTGATCTTCTCAAATCCTTCTTGATGACGATCTAAACCATTCCCTACAAGCTAAACCACAATGTTTTGTTAAGTGATGGCTATATAAGGAAATGAAGAGCTAGCATGTATTATCAGGAATAGTCCTACTCTCTGGATTATTTCCATACTCTAAGGAGTTATCAGTGACATTGAATATGTTAATAAATGCCCCGTCAGGCCGTACTGAAATCATGAATTCAAAGCTTTGAGGAAATGATTAATGTGTAACAGAACTTATTGGAAAATAATTAAGTAGCAAAAAAAGATAAATGAAGCAATAATAATTAATTGAAAACAACTTATATTTAACATAGATAATTATTGAACTTGTCTATACCTTTATTTCACTAATGATTTTCTTCCTTTTTTTTGCAGGTAAGTTTCAGCTCTGCTTGTGCTGTTGAGGAAATGCAGTTGGTAATGTAGAGAATATTTCAAGCAATAAATATGATAAGTTTTGCTATCTCTTTAATCTGTATCACATAAAGCACAGACTGGTTGACTTTGATCCGGTGTAATAAAAGTGTCCACTTGACTGTAAGCGGTCGGTCCAAATTCTTACTGCGAGAGACAAGGAGGAAATAAGGAACACTTTCGCTTTCAGCGCTTTGTTGTAGATATTAGTTGTAGGTCAATCTGGGTCAGTCATCAGGGATGTAATATCTGCACAGTTACATTGTAATGACAACCATTATCATTATAATATTTCAAGTATTACAATTCAAGAGAGTGTCTTTATCTATACACAACATGTCAGCAGAAGAAGTCTCGATTTAATACCATAACTTATCTTTCATGATTTCAATAATTTATTTTGGGGATTTTTTGGGTTGCAGTTAATTTGCTGGATGTAACTTAGTATTGTATGAACTGAAAGTAGGGAAACATCTTTCTCTTTGTGAAAATACTTTCATTTTATTGATATGTATTAGAAATATTGATATCAGTAATTCTGTCAGCTTGTCCTAGAAATGTTATGATAGATATTTGAATGATTTAGTAAATGATTTTTATATCATTGTTATACAAGTGTTGGAGTTTTAAATACAGGAAGTGACCATCTTTATTGTCTGCATACAACACTTGCTCCAGGCTTCATCATGGTGAAGGAAAAGCATCTTATCCAAATCATCATGTGTGCTCACAATGAGAAATTAATTTTTTCAAATGTTTCTTTTACACCTGACATAATTGTTACAAAAATTCTTGATATGACTTTGATGATGAAGTCATATTTGCATACAATTCTAATGCAGTTGTAATTGCACACAATGCTGATGAAATTGTATTCACACACATTTGTAATCGCGCACAATTCTGAAGTAGTTGTATTTGCACACAATTCTGATGCAGTTGTTCTGATGATAACATATAATTCTGATGCAGTTTTAGTCACACACAATCAGTGTTCGAAATTCACGTCGGTCCGTAGGCCCGAGACCGACTGAAACAGAGCCGGGCCGACTGATTTAATTTACTGTTGGTCCTTATGGCCTGCTCTGTAGCTGCAGCTAATAAGGAGCTTTTTAATTCTTCTGAACTTGTCTCATAAAAAATAATTATATATATTAAAAAATAATTGCTAGAAACTGAAATCTTAAACTTCCGTAACAGTTACATTTTCCAACTTCCGTTTCTCTCCGTGTATTAAACTGTTTTGTCTGGTTAATGCATTCCGATTTATCTGAAGCTCCTTACAGCGTCGTTAGTTTAGTCTTGCGCATTGATTTATTAACATAATGCTGTGTGGAGTTGTGCCATTTCAAACTGTCATGCCATCAGTATGTGGCGGTATCTAGAAGGTTGTGAACCCCCAAAGAAAAAAGAAAAACAATCACATGATGAAATACTCGAAAAACAAAAACATTATGATCAGAATCAACGTAAGAGATCGTTCAACCTAAAGTGGCAAGATGAATTTAAATCGTGGTTACTGTTCGATGGTGGGCAAATGTATTGCCGTCAGTGTCGGGCAGCCTACGGTAAGCTCAGTGTACACAAACTACCTGATCGTGGGGGATTTAAGAATCACTCTAAAGGACACTTTGTGATTGGGACAGACAATTTTAGACACTTGACGTTAACTTCACCGAATATTTTAGATTTTTTTTATTTTGTAAGTAAGTTTTTGCCGAAATTCTTAGGACCAACAGTTTGGTATAAGGACCAACAGCTTTTCAAACCTGTTGGTCCTTAAGGCCTGAGGCAGATTTGATTTAGTTTCAAACACTGCACACAATTCTGAAGTAATCGTATTAACATACAATTCTGATGCAGTTGTATTAACACACAATTCTGATGCATTTGTTATAACACACAATTCCGATGCATTTATATTCTCACACAATTCTAATGCAGTTGTATTAACACACAATACTGATGCAGTTGTATTAACACACAATTCTGATGCAGTTGTATTCAAACACAATTGCGATGCATTAATATTCACACACAATTCTAATGCAGTTGTATTAACACACAATACTGATGCAGTTGTATTAACACACAATTCTGATGCAGTTGTATTCAAACACAATTGCGATGCATTAATATTCACAAACAATTCTGATGCAGTTGTATTCACACACAATTCTGATGCATTTATATTCACACACAATTACAATGCATTTACATTCACACACAATTACGATGAAGTTGTATTCACATTTAATTTGCCAGTCTAGCATTGAAGCCAAATTTGGGAATGTAGGCATTGACCTTTCCGTTGGATGTTTATGGGTCGCTATTGTTTAATGGACAGAGGAAATTCCAATTAGTTGTCGGTGGGTTGTCTGAAGTTGCTGCAGCTCTAGCGCTGGCTATACTTTACTGTACTCAGACCAGTAGAGTGCTCTCCTGCTGAACCGCTTGCTCTCCATCAAAGCTTTATCGTCTGATTGGATTTAGGTTAATTTTCAGAGATTTGATCTATGTTAATACTTGTTAGCATAATTCCTGAGCATGAAAATTACATTTGCTTGGGCAAGTAATACAATTATGGCTTTAGTTTTACGTTTGCATTGAAAAGGTTATGATATAAATGAATAAGGTAGGGTTAGTAAGTTGCATATTTAGAAGAAAGTTAAGATTTTAGTCATTCTTCATTTGTAGCTCATCAGGACTTCATTAGATAGAGACACAAGTTAGAAGATTTGGTATTGGTTCTCCCTTCAAAATGGGTGTGGCCAGGTGTCCGACCCCAAATACTCTTTTATTGATGCACAACAGATACGCATATCAAGTGTTTCATTTTGCGTTACTGCTTACTCAACATGCTGATTGTCGCTTGATGACGCTATGGTAGAAATGATAGCTGCATGCAAAGGGTGGGTTGGGGAGAGGAGAGATAGTGTCACATGGGTTGATGTTAATTTTTGATGGTTGGTCAACAATGGGGAGGAATCTGAGTGTGGAAAAATGAAGTTTCTCTTTCTTTGTATAAGGATTTGTTTTCCATTTTGTATTATGATCTCGGACTCCAGCTCTGACATTGAAAATTTTTTAGTAGTGCGCCTGGATAAGTATGTGTTGTAGTCTTCAACATCAAACAAGACAAAGACTGATGAGCTACAGAGCCCTTGGCTCTATTTTCAGGCTGATTCCATTAAATGAAATTCAGTTTTGAGTTTATTTTAGTGATTTAGTATTTCCCCTATGTGATAAACTCTTCCAACATCAAACAAGACAAAGACTGATGAGCTAAAGAGCCTGTGGCTTAATTTGTGATACATTTGGTCTAGCAGGAGTTAATGCTAGGAATAAAAAAGTTGAAAATATAGTCATTGAAGGAAGATCTGAGATGTGTAATTTTCAGTGTTCAGCCCCAAAAGTGGAGCCATGGCAGGGGTGCAACTTTTGAATAGTCAACTCTGTTTTAGATGGTATACCTTCTTGGAGCTATGACTTAATTCTAAATGTTAAGAACTTGGTCTAGTCAAGCTGAATACCCTGTTGGTGAAAGCAAAAACAAAAACAGATGAACAACTTTGTGCACCCGAAGGGCTTGCTTCATCATACTTTCTTTAAACAAATTATGCTTTCACAGATGAATAAATAGTAAGTGTCTTTCACAAAAATTTAATTGTAATTAAGGATTGAAAATAATCAGCAGTTTTATCAAAAATGCTTCATTTGTTGTTCCAAGTGAAAAGATTTTCATCCTCTAAGGTTCTGAATTTTAATTTTACTTGAAAGGCAGTGAACTACTTTCCCAAGCTGATGATCAAAGGGAAGTAATTCAACATACTCAAATAGGGGAAGCAAAGAGCACATTTTGGTCAAAGGGAGCTAACTCTGCCAGTCTCCTCTCCTTGATGATTGCAACTCATCTTCTTATTTTAAGTGCAGTATGTTGATAAACATACATAAGTGTTTACAGTCTCAGATTCTGAATTGGCCATAATGGACCATAGTGACCTGGAGTGACCGGTCAGACTGGAGTGTAACATTGTTATCTAGTTTTCCACATCAAAGAGGAGGGCTATATAACCCGTATAACCCCTAGGGATATAAATCGTTTATTACCCAGCATTAGGGCTAAAGGGTGAAATGTAGGTTACTGTGAACTTTCTTATGAGACTTGAGATTATTGCTTGATAACATTGTTGATGTTCTTTGTCTCCAGTCATCCGTTGAGATACAAGATAAGATACTATTTTACTGTCGTCCCAAGTTTTGTAGATTTATTTGATGTCACATTTCACATTAAATGTCATTGTGATTATTAATGAAAATGATAGTAATGATATGTTAATGGCTCTTAACTTCAATGGAAAAGATTTAATAATAAAAACATATTATGATTGATATGAATGATCTGAATTGGTCATTATTGGCAGTGGTTCTTGAGTTTATGGTCAAATGATTTGTTAGTTTTTAGACTGGTACAATCCACATTTTCAATTATTTCTTATTTTCAACCTCAAATGTCAAATTTTAAATTGCTATAATTACAACTTGAACATAATGTGAATTATTGCAACACACTTTATTAACCATGATAGCCTGTTATTGTTCACTAAAACCTTTAACATGGCCTATCCACCAGCGGTAAAAGAATGGTACAACATTGCTGTTCACTGACAAATTATCCTTGTTATATAGATCTATACTAATATCTACATAGTTTCCACTTCGCTGATCCATCAGTCCATCGCTCAATACAGCGTATTAGTTGAGGCCTGATGCACATCTGGCTTCAGTGCCTTGCAAGAAATATCTCTCCGTCCTCCATGTTGAAAACTGAATGTGTAGTCAGTGACAGAGGTCGAGGAGCAATCCATCAGTGGAAAGGATTGTAATATCACACATTGAATCACTTGCTTTGATGGCCAGGGTACGTTTGAAGACCATTTTGAAACAGTTGAGTTTTGGAGCGGAACATAGCAGATTAGTAACTTCCCAAACAGCAGTTGGTATTTCCATGGCACAATCCAACTGTTGTCTCCCCTCCTGATTATTATGGCTGTTTGAAGTTGGGATTTGATTATGTACTGGCATTGGTCTAAGTTGCCACATCACCAGATATTTGATGTTAAACAAGTGGTTTGGAACTAAAGAAAATTCTGACCATATGCAAATCAATTTAAAAAAATCATATTTCTGGTTTAAAAATGTTTCTTATGTTATAGATTGATCTTCTTTTTTTTATGTATAAGGAAGAATTAATTTTTTTGAAGTTCATTAAATTCATTCAGTGACTTTGTAACATAATCTTTCAGTAAAAAGAGAAAATTGATTCACCTTAAAGATAAATCATATCAACACAAAATTTGTTTGAGGTTATCCCCCTGATTCACTGCCGCCAGTACAGTGTTATCTAACGTTGTTCCTGTACGCAGAGTGAAAGGGATGTGCAGCACCAGATGACGAGAGCTGGAGGTGGGGTTGGGTAAACCTTTCATCTAAAGTAAAGAATTGAATTCAGCATTTTCCTCTCGTTCTGGTTATGACATGTGTTGATAGTATAAGCTAAACATTTTCTCATTGCTTGATCCGGTGTTGAGAGAAAATTATGAGGTGTCGTCATATCTCCAATTATATTTTTCTATCCAATTTAGGTTAAGTTTAACGTGAGTTATAATGGGAAGTGGATCAAAACTCAGTCTGTTGTGTTATTTCAACAAATTTATGAGTATAGGACTATTGAAAAACTGTTTATGAATAACGCCCATTGCATTAATGTATTTTGTCATAAGGAGTGATTTGAATATCTTGTAATAAGTCCTTTTGGTATTCGTCAGGCAACTTCAATAATCAAACTTTGAATAATTCAGTATTTTAAAGTCAATGCATCTTGTTATCAGTGAGTGTTACGAGCGCCATCAAGCTTCAGGATAATGAACAAGACAACACAATAAGGATTACTTGATTACCAGATATTAGCCAGCTTTGACAGAACTAATAAATGGCCCCTATCAACATGTTCCCACCCTGCTGATATTGTTGGAGCTTAGTTGTGTCTGAGCCCTGAGTCTGGTCAACTCTGACTGACCCCGGGTCATCTCATACTGACCAACAGGATCAGTGTCCACTGCTTGTTTAATGTGAGTCATTATTCCACTGTGAAGGAGGAAGCTGATCCGGCAAACTCTACGTTCTTGTTCACATCGTGACTGATGAAGTGAACTAAGCAGGAAAGATGCAGCAGTTGACATATTCCTCTATAGCTGCAAGCCAGTGCTAGCAATCTGCATTGGAGAATTGGTCTGCTAACAGTGCTCACCATTTCATGATGACAGCTTCACATGCAGTGACTCAATTAATATTCAAATTAAAACAATTTTCAAAAATCATTTCTGTAGACTCCTTTCACTCGGGCATAATCATAGTATTATTCTGAGGTGGCTGCATTTTCAAATCCTCTAAAATTCATTAACGTGTCAACAAAAGAACATAGCACTCACTGTGATAAGTGGATTTGAACAGTATATGACTGATATGATATGGCAAACAAATTTTTATTGAAAGAAGAATTAATTTATGTTAGGTAACTTTGATAAATGTAAGAGACACTGGAGATGATGTGGCTGATCTAGATGATATTTCCACTTACTCATCAACTAACCTGACCAATAAAAGCAGTAGCTGTTCCTGTATGTGTTGCAATTCCACCACTGGTCAGTACTGATGGATGGATGTTAGGATGGGCAGTGGTCATCTCTCCTGTGCTCAGGGAGGGTCATTTATCGGGAAAGGATGTTTATGGCAGAATAAACCATGTAAATTGCTGAAGTCCATCCAATTATGTAGACTTCTTCACTCCCTGCTTCTGAGTAATCAGTGACCCCTGCTCTCTTCATCTGGACCATGGTCTTCTAATATCAGTCTGGAGTGGTCATTGCTTTGTTATGAAGGAGGTTGCATTGTGGCTAGCTGTTCATGACATCATGTCACATGTTGTGTTCGTACATGTGGCCATGCTCTGTGTTTAGGTTATGAACTGAATTGCTCTCCAGTGTCAAAATTACATCCAGCTGAATTTTCTGTAAAATCATCCATGATAATTGCAAAGAGCGGAACAATCTCCACACAGGGTTTCATTTCTTGACAATGCTGCTGAGTTCATATCCCTCCATCATAACAATAAAAGAGAAAGGTTTAGGTTGCTAATTAGGGAACAGTTTTTCTCATTATATCAGTAATTACCACCACAGCAATACACATTAGCATTCTGTTACCAACAAAGTAATGTATAACTGGTTTTCTGGGGCATTTGTCATGAATATTATGATCATTTAATATCAATTAGTGGAACTTTATAGCAACTTTGTCATTGTTTTCTCATGTTTCCACACTCATTTGTAGGGGGGTCAACAGTTCATTCTCACACTAGCCTTATTGAATGAACTCCATGTGATTTCATTTACTCCTCGCGCTACTGAACAAAGCTGTTACTGATCGGTGAAAGTTGACGACTTCTCCAACGCAGCACATGGTCAATTAGTAACATGTTTGTCTTCCTCCGTGCGAGTTGACTGCTGGACAATCGAAATCTAATTAACGAAATGCTTGCTTGAGATTTTCTCTTTCTTCTCTTTCATAATACCATCTGTCAAGTACCGTAACTGGTATTTCTAGTGTTGAAAATAGTTTAATGTCAACTATAGATTCTTTTAAGCAATCTTCAGTTATGATAATAATGAAAATGTGGTGATTTTTCAGACCCTAGTCACATTTTTGTAATATGGTTAATGCATTTACAAAGCTCAGAAATTAGATAAAATATGGCTCTCATATGAATGGGGGTGTTTGATAAGAATATATATCTATATATATATATCTTTATATACATATTGATATAGATATTGGAAGAATATTATTTTATGATGTCTTTTATGAAACTCTTTCTCCCGTCAATAAAGCTGAGCATAAATTTTGTTTGAGAATGTGAAAGAGAAAGTTGAGAATAGGAAATCTTTGTGCCCAACCATATGGATTTTGTTTGTTTCAAGGACAGCTAAGATGGAGGGTAAACAAGCGTTTGTGTTTGTTTACAATGTAAAACCTGTGATGGCGACATTATCGTCGTGGCAAGAGCCCAGGAGTGTGTTGGTTTAGAATAAGGATGTAACATGTAACACTGTGTCACATGAGAGGCACAGAGTTTCCATGATAGTCTTTGAGATACGCCATCTTGTGGCAGGAGACAAAGTTGAAGGACTTTTAGAAGAGACTACACAAGACTCCTTCCGTGTGACATATTGACATTGGACTAGTTGTGTACCAGGAAGTCAGCAGATCTGTTCCAAATGCAGTATTTTCTTGGTACATTGTAATAAAGTTGGGTCATGTTTCTCTTTTTCCAGCCAATGCTTTGAGGTTTCATAGAAATGCACAGCAATGATGGTATGGATGGCTTTGTCTTTGCAGTATACAAACTGCCATTTGATTTAAGAAACTCTTCATACAATTTTAAACTCCATTTCATTCACTTTGCCTTACTTTTAAAGTTGTATTTTACACTTTGTTGTAATTATACCTTGAAGTAAGCAGGGGCATGTAGCATACATCCGCTCAGTCCTTCCGTCTGGTCAATTTTCTATTAAAACAATTAGGTTTATATCAACAATAATTCGCACACTTGGTAATCATGACCTTTTCTAAAGTTCATGCCCATTTAAAACTTTCTAGAGTTTCCATTGTTTTACGTTTCCATGGAAACACCACCTTTTGGACTAAGTTCCATTGCATTCAATGGGGACAAGTTTTCTTGGAAACAGTTACACCTAGATGAGCAAACTTTTGGTTGTGGGTAAACTAATGAATCACTTGATCGAGTTCGAGAGCTCAGACCGAAATATTGTTTTGATGGAGTTGTGGCCCTTGAATGTTTGATTGAACTTTTTACACACTGTAACATTTAGGGCAATTAAATTTCACATATGGGTATTCCCGAAGATGTTGTTTGAATTTGAAAGCTGTTTTGGGAATAATGATTTTACTGGCTCATGGTTCTTGATTTGCGGGGATATGTGAGCCATTGATGAGGAATGATGAATGATGATGACACACAATGACATATTTTATTTTGTATTTAAGATTCAATTCTTCAAATAACTTTCTTGACATATTTTCCTTGAGAAGAAAATAAGATTGTATCTTAATCAATGAGCCATTGATGAGGAATGATGAATGATGATGTTCCTCCATAACTGCATATCATATCGATAGGGATGTAACATGTTCCTTATGACTACTTATCGGATGATGTTCCTCCATAACTGCATATCATATCGATAGGGATGTAACATGTTCCTTATGACTACTTATCGGATGATGTTCCTCCATAACTGCATATCATATCGATAGGGATGTAACATGTTCCTTATGACTACTTATCGGATGATGTTCCTCCATAACTGCATATCATATCGATAGGGATGTAACATGTTCCTAATGACTACTTATCGGATGATGTTCCTCCATAACTGCATATCATATCGATAGGGATGTAACATGTTCCTTATGACTACTTATCGGATGATGTTCCTCCATAACTGTATATCATATCGATAGGGATGTAACATGTTCCTTATGACTACTTATGGGATGATGTTCCTCCATAACTGCATATCATATCGATAGGGATGTAACATGTTCCTTATGACTACTTATCGGATGATGTTCCTCCATAACTGCATATCATATCGATAGGGATGTAACATGACTACTTATGGGATGATGTTCCTCCATAACTGCGATATGATAGGGATGTAACATGTTCCTAATGACTACTTATTGGGTAATGTTCCTCCATAACTGCAAATCATATCTGTTTTTAATTAAGTCATATTGCATGTTATGCTTCGAAATAATGCTGTACCAGCTGTAAGAGGTCATTGGGTACATTATAATCAGCTTACTTGCTAACTATCTGTATCAGTTTTATGTTGATATCGCCACCTCATTAGCTGCCATTATATCACTTCTTCTCAATGTTCTGATAACTCCTTCAGTAAATTGGACATCTAGAAATAAACTCTCAGATGTTGAGGAAGCTTGAGAGAAATGAGTGCTATTGAATCCACAGGTGACAGGGCTGTCAGCATGGCTTGTTGGTGATGGGGATCAAAGGGGTGAAAATGTCAGCTATCTTTATTTTTTAACTTCAAATATGTTGATAGAATAAAATTTTAGTCAGCCGTTGTTACATTTAAAAAAAAGAATCAATCAAAATATTATTTAATTTCTTCAGAAATAATTTATCGTTTAATTTGAGCCTTAACAAAGAAATAGTTTTCAGTATTTGATTAAACTAATCTTAGTTTCACCTGTCAGAGTCAATTAATTATTCAAAAGTAAACTCTGCCAAATGAAAAACTCGACAGTGTCTGGTTAATTCCATTGTGAAGCTTTCAGGTACTCTTAATGGTTAACACTTTTAATCCAACAGCTGAAGTATCATAAGATCATCCAGGTAATAATAATCTGGTACATAGTCAACAGAATCTGTTTCTCAACTGAAAATGATAATTCCTTTAAAATGGAAAATGGAAGAAATGAAAGTTGTGACATTTGTGATGAAATGACACTCTCTAGAAGAGATGCAACAAAATATTGCACATGGCCTCTGATTGACTCTTATTGACATTGACGAACAGTTGGTGACACCTGGAGTCAGGTACTAGCTGACAGTGATGGAGATTGAATCGACTGTAAGAGTATCAAAGCTGACTACAGTTGTTTTGTAGTCTTAGTGAGCTGTTTATAACATACAAACTTGGTTCCATCTATGGGTTACATAAACAAATATGCCATGATATATGTGTACCAATGTAAAAAATAACCATGAATATTACATTTTCTAAAACATAAATGGTTTGCATTTTGAAGTAAACAGAGATAGAAAAAAAAGTGCTTCAGGTATTCAATTTTCTGATTGTAATGTTGCCTTGACCTGAAACTTCCGTGCCAGTCTTTTCTTTGATCATGGACATATCTCCAGAGAACTTCCATCTTTTATTTGGCCAACACATTTTCATGAATAATATTTCTCGAACTGCCTCGAAGGTCAGAATATTGTTATAGATGAGGCTCTCAATGTCAGATCGGTTTCACAAGACGTTGACATCGAGTTGACCTTCAGCATATTTTTTCACATACAAATATCACCCCATGTAAACTTTTGAATAAGATGGTAGACCTTGCCCGTTTGATCGTTGATCTTCAAGTGTGATATGACATTGTGGTAACTTTAGAGGTGTGATATTTCAAATTAATAATGTTGACCTTTGACCCAGGGCATTAGTGAAGACTTACCCGAGTGTACCTGTGGTTTATGACACTCACCTGAGAAAAAGGGTCTTTGTAAACACTAATGTCGGAGTCAGTGCTCCTCCCACAGTCCAAGTTAAGTGCTATACCTAACTTCGTGTTCTATAGTCAGTGGTCAGTTGACTTTCTGGTCTGACCACAAGGTGACCATTCGTTAGGCAAGACTGGTTGGTAGGCAACACATTTCATGAAGCTCAATAATAAAGTCGGCTCACATATTTTATGTCTCTATTTAATTCAAAGGATCACATCTTTTATAGAATAGTAACACTGAAAATAATTCATCATTACTTATTATGCATTAAATCTCAATAGATGTTGTTGGATATTATCTATCAATGAGTAAGAATATCTGAAGATTGAGAAAGATGAAAAACATGTAGGAAGTGGTATTGCAAGGCATTTTGTATGATATTTTGGGATTCAGTGATCATGTGCTTATAATTCCTGTTTTCACTGGGTATATAGACTCTGTTGTAGTATAGATATACATGTTGTGTATATTGTCAAGGTATATGGACTCTGTTGTAGTATAGATATACATGTTGTGTTTCAGCTATTTGTCAAGGTATATAGTCTCTGTTGTAGTATAGATATACATGTTGTGTCACAACTATTTGTCAAGGTATATAGTCTCTGTTGTAGTATAGATATACATGTTGTGTTTCAGCTATTTGTCATGGTATATAGTCTGTTGTAGTATAGATATACATGTTGTGTTTCAGCTATTTGTCATGGTATATCGATTTTGTTACATGTGATGATAACAGTCCTATTAGAATATGAGATGGTCGGTATCAAGCAGGTTAAGTATTAACCCTGTTGAGAACAATCAAGTTGTTTTATCAGCTCTGCAAACTGAGCTTACCTAGGGTAATAAGATTGCTTAATTACAGGTGAAGCCAGGTGAGAACATAAATAACATATACTTACATTCCTCTACATGGTCATTACAGGGCTTTATTGCCCAGCCATGAGAAGTTCCCACATAGTTATGGTGATGCAAGCTTGCTTGAGTCAAGATTATCATTTTTCTTTATAGAGTAAAGATGATGAGGAAGTGTGACAACACAGATCTTGAAAGATCCAATTCAATTGAATGTGTTTTTTAAAAACAAAGCTTTCACATAATTAAATTGGATTATGATAATTATTTAATAGTGCTTACACTGTTGAAAATGACAATTCTATCTTCTTAAAATTTGCAATAAATTTATATTAGGTTATTACTGTTAAGTATTATCTTTCAACACATATTCATGAATATATTTTTAAAGTCCTCAGGATATAGATAAAGATTTTGGCAGCAGATGGATATGGATTTCTTTAGGCAAGTCTGATGCTAACTCAGTACTAACTCTCACCCCAGAATCTACTGACTCGCTTATCCTAAACAGTCCCTGGTCACACATGGGACTTCACTGCCTTGTGGGAGGCCTATACTTTATGCACTGTCAAACTTCTGATGTTGTCACAAGGAGCAGACGTGTTAGTGGATAAAGCAGACGTGAAGTTGGACATTGTCCAACATCCTTGTTTATTGATCTTCAGAATTAACACTGACCATTGAAACTGACCGCTTGGTAGAGATACAACATAGATGAAGGTTTCACCCACGAAGGGCAAATATTGAACATTCCAGTGTTCAGTGTTGTGGATTTTGGCAAGAGTCAGATGGTTTGAGCCTTTTACCACCAATATGGAGCACAGTGCTTGTTATTGTAACACTCTTGAGACAGAGAATGAAAAACTGTAAGGAGTTGGTATACAATTTACTAGTTGTGCTAAATATATAGAACTGACCCTATATTATGTAAACTACTCAATAGATTTTCATGAAGCTACATGCATGTATTAAACAAGTTTTAATATAAAAAATAATAATACCAAAGTTAGGGTTTGTTCTTAAGTATCAAAATCTCCAACATACAAAAGCATATCTTTCAATAATGTAAAGTTGAAGAAATTGAGCAAATCTAAAATCAAAAGACTGAAGTAGCTAGATTTTGTTGTTCCCTAACATAGGAACCAAACGACCTCCCAGATAAAACTGAGCTGGAATATCTGCGTTTCTTACATTATGCGGCAACAGACTGGGACCATCGTTCTGATGGTTTGAATGTTTGTAGCACATGCACCGCGAGGTGGAGGTTCCATATGCACTGTCTCTCAGACTAGCTTCTCTAGTTCGGGCTGCACAGGGACAAAGAACTTAAGTTTTCAAAAGAAATTTGATCTTCCTGTTTTCTAAAGTTTTTCTTTCCCAGATGTGGCAAATTTTTGGTTGTCAAGTGTAGCTGTGTCTGACATTTCACAGATCCAAGTTTTTGTTCCATCTGCCAACAATTGCTTAAAAACAGTCCAGGAAATGTGAAGCAGGCCTTTACTTCCTCATACTTGAAGTTCACAGCTGTCTGTGTAGTTAGAATGATAATAAATCTTCATTAAATATTTATGGTACAAGGTGCTGCCGTGCTGATACTTGCAGGTAAAAATAAATTGTTAACACCTCCACAAGTTATTACTAGTGCTCAATAGAGTTTACTATAAATTGTATTGACGCTTTTGGATGTTTGCGTTGGTAGTTAAAAAGGTTTTGTGCAGTCAACTGTATAGAAGGGAGGCTTTCATATTAGGCCTGTAAGGTAGAATATGAAATGTATGAAATCATTGAATCAAGGTGTTTGCTGAGGTGCAGCTGCCGCAACAGTTTTGAAAAGATTAAAAGAAGTAGCTGAAATATTGTGAGAGAGAACACTAAAGATTTGTGGTAGTGAGAAAGGTTAATTTTGATAGAGCTCTTGGAAATAGTCGCATTGGCTTAGAGTTTAATAACCTTTATCAAAAAGAAGTCACAAATCAGCAGTGTACTCTAGTGATAAATATTTCTTCCTCTGACGTTTGTATAGAAGGGTGCGAGGAGTCGAAGGCTATTAATAGAGACATGAGGGCCAGGACAGTTGTACGTCTACTCCTGAGTATTGATTGATTTTGAGTTGCTCTATTTGTCTTTGTCTCCTGCTGCTGTGTGTCCCTCCGTCCAGTTTCACTACCAGCTCGCCACTGGTCCTATTCCGCTTATGCCAGACTGATTCAGGTCTGCCCGGGCTGTCCATGTCTGCTCCCTCCTGCTCTGCCTGACGCTCAGTGAAGCATGTTGTGGCTTTGGTGACGGATCAACCGATCAGCCAGCCGGGCAGCCATTCATGAGCTGGAACTTCATTCATGGATTGACTGTCGGCCTTAGTTGATCATTACATCAGGGAAGGATAGATTGTTATGTGTACATTCCTTCTGTAGCAGTTTGGCAAGCTTGTACACCACCATGTTTTAGGCCTGTCAGAATAACGAGCTTGTTAATGCTTTATAGAAAGGAGACTGCAAGTGATTGACCGGTCCTGTCCATTCAGTGTTTGTGTTTGTGTTTGCGCACAGTGACATTTGCCTCCGGAAATGGACTCTACCACCACTATGTTATCTGTGTGTCTGCTGTTGTCACAAATGGAAGAAGTTAATTCTGTGGTTGAGTAAAGCTGAGGGAGACACCAAATCTCTCCATGTGGGTTTTTAGCCACAGTTACTTGCTTCACTCAGAGTGAAGTATAGCCTCAGTGTATTTGTCTTGCCTGGGAACCAACATGAGTGTAAGATAAAGATTACCGGATCAGATTGATTTGTGGACTGGTTGGTGCTAAAACAGAGATTAGCACAGACCTCACGATGATAAATAACATGTTATCACATAGGAAGATTACAGCTTATATCTCCCATCCATTTACTGTTAACTGTGGATGCAGAAGGTGAACCCTCACACAGGTCAATACAAACATCAGACATTTGAGGGCTGCAGTGCATCTCTCCACCAGTCGGGCGAGGCAGGGAGATGAAAAGGAAGGCATGAGATTTCCATGGTAGGCATGAGTTTGTCACGCCCCTCCACTCTGAATGACCATGCAGCAGTTACCAGGATGTTATCACTGGTAGAGCAGCATGCAGCTGGATGCATGTCAGTGTAGTCACTGACGCAGTCTCCGGAGTCTGCTCAAGCTGAGTGAGTCTGTCAGTCCCAAGATCTAAAGGTGTGAATCATGGAATCAACATAGTCTGCAAATATTGTGAGGCTCTCGCTCATTCCATCTGTGATATTTCTATGCAAGTTCAACAGTCTGGAAAAAAGCAGTTATTGTTATTTATTTCTTTGATAAATGTGGCTGATCAAAAATATTCTGGTATGTGTGAGTAATTGTGTGTGTGCTGATATTTCAAAGCAAAGTTTATTTTGTTCGTGTTCTGTCACACAGTGATTTTCATACAGTGAAACACAGACCAGGAATTTTTTTTATCAAAATTCCAAATTTTATTTATCTGCCTTATCTAAGGAGTACCACAGCATTGATATTCCATTTCTGAAGTGAGGAGTTGTATACCGCTGGGAATATGTGATGTAATATTGTGGTATCAATCTGGTTCCATCAGTACGTTAAACGTACTCAATTTGACTCTCCAGTGAAGGAGATTGGAGTCTTATTGCTATGACATAACTGACGTGGTGTTGTCGCTGAGGCTGCCACAAGGATGCCAGCCATGAACAGATACTCCCTGTTTGCCTGCACCAAACCTGAGGAAGATTTCATCTCCGAGCTTCCACATATTTTCGGTATGTAGAGACTGAAAAAAAAATGGTTAGATCATGTATATAGTGATCACCTCTTTTCCTTGTTCAATGGTGTTGGATTAATGATATATTTTCAATTATTTGAAGGCATCCTTCCTTGTTAGATTATTTGTTGATAAATGTTTACTATTATACTAATGTTGTCACCTTGAGTTCAGATTAATTTGAAGTGAGTTTTAGTTCACTTTGAAATTTTTCTGAAGAAAACAAACTGGTGATGTTTGTTACAATACTTTGATTGTATGAATCCAAGATAAAATTTCAATAAACTCAAATATTTCGCCTAGTTTGTCCAGGAAGATATATAGATACACAATGAGACGTCTACACAGTGAATATCCCATATATTTCTTGTCAGAACTGTTTATATTTAGATAGTTGATCAGGGACATATTGTAACAGCAAATTGACTCAGAAATATGCAAACACTAAGAATACACTCTGTTCCTACAACTTACTGAATAATATCTGAAAAAAATAATCTCAACTTCTGGTTTACAACGCACATTTTTACAAATTACATGCACAGTAAATTGGCTCATGTTTGACGAACATTTTGAATCTCAAGGAAATGCTAAGGAAATTTACAATCTGTGCTAGACATTGTTTTCCTGTGCATTGACATGGCAACACACTTCAGATATTTGGCCGCTGTCATTGGTTAAAATTCATTAAACATCTTACAACATCATTTTCCCTTGACACCTTTACGTACTTCTATCATGCACCTGTGTTTTGAGTTCATATTTTTTAATTTGAATATTTAAATATGTGTCAAGCAGTAAATTACAAGTGACAACCACCAGTCAAGTCAATGATTTTGCACTGAAGTGAAGCGTGACATTGTTTATGTAGTGCAGGTAGTATGCTGAGTTCAAGTGATAGGGAATCGATGTGAATTCATTGAAGCGCGAAAGTAGGCCAGGTGGGTTAGTGCTGACACACGTAAACCAAAGTGAGGCTGATGTAAACAATGCTGAAGCCATTGTCTTATATACGACCCAGTGCGCTCCAGTCATTATTAATTCATGCTGAATAAAGCGAATAACTTAGAACTAAATTGCTTTTGGCTCATTGATTTTTTGGGTGTCTTGGAAAATGCTTTTGCTTTGTCAGTGGCAGCCATCAACTTATTGATTTTCCTGTCTTAGTTGTTGTGAGAAAGTTCATGTGAGAAATTTTATACTTGAGATCACCATGTATGTTAATATCTTTTGCCATGCTTGATGATTATACATCTTTTAAAAACATAATTAAATTGCCATATGGCAGGTGTTGTTAATTTGATTGTGATCAATCAGTAAGTATGAGGCGTTCAATTATTTAAAGTGTTTGTCTCATTTGAATTTGGCTGTCATTTGCCAAAAATATTTCAGGCATAATATCCAAATTGTTCATTATTCATACTCCCTCTACTGTTAGATGACCAACACTAAATATGCAGGTACCTTGATTTGTTCCTTGACCAACACTGAACATCCAGGTACCTTCACTGGGTCAGCTTCATTAGTTCCTTGACCAACACTGAACATCCAGGTACCTTCACTGGGTAAGCTTCATTAGTTCCTTGACCAACACTGAACATCCCGGTACCTTCACTTGGTCAGCTTCTTTTGTTCCTTGACCAACACTGAACATCCAGGTACCTTCACTGGGTCAGCTTCATTTGTTCCTTGACCAACACTGAACATCCAGGTACCTTCACTGGGTCAGCTTCATTTGTTCCTTGACCAACACTGAACATCCAGGTAACTTCACTGGGTCAGCTTCATTTGTTCCTTGACCAACTCTGAACATCCCGGTAACTTCACTGGGTCAGCTTCATTTGTTCCTTGACCAACACTGAACATCCTGGTACCTTCACTGGGTCAGCTTCTTTTGTTCCTTGACCAACACTGAACATCCAGGTACCTTCACTGGGTCAGCTTCATTTGTTCCTTGACCAACACTGAACATCCAGGTACCTTCACTGAATCAGCTTCATTTGTTCCTTGACCAACACTGAACATCCAGGTACCTTCACTGGGTCAGCTTCATTTGTTCCTTGACCAACTCTGAACATCCCGGTACCTTCACTGGATCAGAAAATTCTCTGAGTCACAAGCACTTTGTGCTGGTAATAGTATTCTTCCAAGTAGATTTATAAAGACATTGGATATGTTAACACACAGTTTTGCAATAATAACCTCTCTTGAATAAATACTGTAACAGTGGAGGTGAAGACGAAATGTTCTGTATGCAACAATAAATTTTGAATTTTGATAAATGCCAGTCTCCTTTTAAACTACACCAAGGGAAAAATGACTAAAAGAGCAACTGAAGGTTTATGATGTAACAAATATCCACAAGACATCAGTAAAAGCCTTCTCGCTTACACTTTTGAACCCAAACCAAGTTACTACTTTGCCATGAAATAATTTGTGTATTTTTTTTCTCTTTATTTTGTCTACAGGACTATAAAAGATGTTTCAGAGGGTTGGAAATCAGTAGGTTTCAATGTTCATCAGGAAATATGACATGTGGAGATGTCAGAATCTCTTTGGCAGATTAGTGTGGGTACTGATATTGAGTTGAAGGGTTCAAGCACATCACACACCCAAGTCTTCTGGCATCATCAGAGGATTGATTGTTCATACATCATTGTGGTTAACAGTTGTAGCAAATGAGTGACTTTATTTATCAGCAGACTCTATCATTTTCATTTGGTTTGAGCATGTTAGTCGGTTATAATACTTAGTTTGAAATACAAAGTGTTTATCTATACATGTGAGAGATAATTGTTACACGGTTGAATGAAGAAAATAGATGTTCAATATCATGGTGAGTGTGTTTGACGACAGATAGTTAGAAACATTGCCTCAGAAACTGCTCTTTGTGTAGTAAGTTTGAATATACCAAGTATTGCATATGAATAAGTCCATAATAGTAGCACCCAGCAAACATTCTAAGGTCTCAGTACAGCTCAGAAAGAAAGTAGGTGGCAGGCTTTCTCCTGGCTTCTGAATCATTGCAAAAGGTTATGTGAAGAGAATCATGCCTTGATGAAATGTTAGTAAAGACTGTGGGTCAGTCTGCCTGGAAGATCATACCATCAGGGCAGGGAGACTGATCCATGCACCATTAGTTGATGGTTGAGTTGTACAGTTGTGAAAGTGACTCTAACTGACACAGCTCAAGTGTGATGGTCCTGTTGTTCTCCCTCCAGCCAGCTGGTGAATAGTCTATACATTGTCCTTACAGCTTTCAGACAAAATACCTACAATCAATACAAAAGTGTACTCTATACATGATTTTCATTCAGTATGAGTTTGATTGACTTTAGGATGTTGTATAGGGATAAAAGTGAAAAACAATTTACAATGAGATAGAGCCTTCATAATTATATAACTGATATTTACCATTTGATAACTTTCCATGAATTAAAGATAAGTTGAGTCCCATTTGGGTTGTTTTGACAACATGTCGTGGACAACAGTCTCAGAAATAAGACTTGTCTGATATCCGATTACATTTGAACTTTAATAGTTTTCTTTAATCTATATATAACAATAACAAATTTATATTGTTCATTCTTATAACATACAGGGGTAAAACCATATCAACTGCAGACAAAAAACCCACTTTGATTCTTTATCTAACTTAAAATAATGTTTTTATGAAAAGAATTTTGTAAGTGACTTATCTACACTGGACCAAGACTGTGTTTGAAAGAGTGGAGGTCGATACCGGAGACCTGGTGCCGTGCAGATATCTGCTGCCCCCTCACGAGCTCTGTTAGCGCAGGATTGTATTTCCTGTCAGGGGACCAATAATCGATTCCTAAACTCTCTCCGTTCGGCCGAATTCTTCGAATTACAGGCGATTCTTCCTTAACATGGAGTACAGTAAAATATATATAAGGCATCTTATATAAGAAATCTCTAATCATTGAGTCTTTTTGCACTTCTTAAGTTGTTTTGTCTTTACAACTGATAGTTGATGAACAAACAGACAACATGAGTTCTGAGCATGCAACAGGTCGTACTCAGTTATAGTGCATATGTACTAAGAGCTATATCCAACAGTTGTTGTTGTTTGCCTCAACAAATTGGCATTATCTGTGATTTTGAGATCATGATTGTTTTTCTTTGTAATTGGCTCATTAATGGCTATCAATATTCGGTCTCATTTGGACTTGTCCAATTATGATTCTAGAAAATGAAAAAAGCTATTTTAGTTGTCATTCCTTTTGTTATTGCTAAATGTTTTCTCTCATCAGTTATTTTAAACGAATGGATAATTTTTAGATGTCAAACTATGAATATAATTCATAGAAATTTTGAAATAAAAGATAAAAATTAAATGACATGCTGATTTGATATTTTTCACCCGTTTAAGGGAAATACAAAATTAAACATGATTGTCCAATTTCCCCAAACCTCCACTCTTCTGTTCTCATGTAAATAAGACAAGCATTTTTGTCATGTTATGAGTTACGAGGCAAGTGTCGGATATCCGCCACCCTGGCAGTGAACTGCTGTCACATGGTACAGTGGGTTCATATACTGGTCCAGATGCTGCCCAGGTTCGTAAGAATTGTGATCTTCGGCAAGCATGGAAATAAGGCATTGAGGACCATGCATGTGTCTTTGATGCTACTGGTTCCTGCAGTTGACATGTTACGAATAGTTATTGATTAGGGATCAGGATTGTCGCAGTGCTAAATCAATATTTCAAGACCAATTGGTTTTTTATCCTTTGAGTATATATCCTTTCTTGTTAATTAAGAGCATCTAAGAAACAATTGGTAACTGTAAGTGTGTCTTTACAACCCCTCATAGTCAATATTTTTGCACCATTTCCAAAAATAATGAACTTCAAACGTCTGTTTTTTGATAATGTATTTGTTTTAAAAGATATATTTCATCTACAGTGTTTTTCCTGGGTTTCGAGATACAGTAAATTGTGATACTGCCTAACTCAACCCCAGTCCAAGTCCAAGGGCAAACCATTCCAAAATAGACTACTTTCCTTCCTACCTCCTTTTTTAGATAATGTCAATAAGTTGTGCCTCCAGTAGCATTTCCCTTGGTCAAAGTTTGAGACAAACCATGCATGGCAGAATTCTCTGAAATTGTCAGGAAAGGTCACAAGACATAGGTCAGAGGTTCTAAATTTAGATGCGGATATAAGGAATGATGACCCTTTCCGCATGTCAACATTGCTGGCACTTATCCTGAAAAGTTAAATCAATAAACTGTGACTATATTGAAAGTTTT
The DNA here is from genome assembly GCA_921293015.1 of Phorcus lineatus. NCBI lineage: Eukaryota > Metazoa > Mollusca > Gastropoda > Trochida > Trochidae > Phorcus > Phorcus lineatus. The sequence continues at coordinate 20,870,622 of OV121086.1, read as the reverse complement.
ACTACAAATGACTTTACACATCAGTTTTGATGAATTGGTAAAAATGCTGTCAGCTATATAAAGATGTAATTTATGGTTAGTGCTTACTTAGTGTTTGAAAGAAAGAGAATGCTGAATAGCTTGGCAATGGGAGGAATAATTTGTGATACATGACATTGCTGGTTGTTAAGACATTAAATGGCACTGCTGATAGCTGAATTAATGTGAAACACATCCTGTTGAGAGTATATATCATGAATCAACATGGACTTGACATTGAATGATCTCCCCAATTATCACTTGTCATTGTTAAGTAGTTTCATAAATACCATGACATCAAATATTAGGACAGGATTGTAGGATAGCGGCATAAATTGAAGGTGTATGAAATGTCATTTGGTGGTGATACCTTTTATCATTACCTTTTGACATGTGATGTTAACATATCCTAGTCAATCAGTTGACTGGTTGAAGTGTTTACAAAGGTATATATCCCATTGATTTTGAGTAGTGTTTATGTTCCTGTGAGACTTAAGGATAACAGACAGATAAAACTTTTGGGAATCCAGACCCAAAATATACAGTTTTTTGTTTGATATGTTGTCATGGTAACTTCAAACTGCTGTATACCTACATACATTGTAGCATACTTAAATATTGTGTTATCGATTGTCAAATACAATTTGAAATGTTTTTGCCAAAATGAAGAATATGGAGTGTAAGAAAAGATTCACATTTACCTGCAGGAGATAGTCGTGGTCTGTCTTTCAAGAGTTGGTAGGTGCATTCTGTCCACTTTCCGAATGCATGTATGCTTCTTGAGGGGCAGTGAACAATATATGAGAAACAGGCTTGAGATAGCAAATGTCATGTATTTTTCTTTGCTAAAGTGCAACATCTATTACTAGCACACTTTTACTCCAAATTCATTGCATTGTCAAACAACCCATATGGAGATGCTTGTGATCACAAGAAGCTTGAGATCCACACACCTGGGAAACCGTGTGTAGTGACCCCTATGTTCTGTGTGCAGATATCCGGGCCCAGCTGGCAGACCAGCTGAAATGTCTGGAGAACAAGCTGGAGATCCAGGTGGCCATCGTGGCAGAGTTGCAGGAGTTCTTCAAGCGCCGCGCCGAGGTCGAGCTCGAGTACTCTAAGAGTCTGGATAAACTTGTCCGACAGATGATCACACGCCACCGAGCAGAAAAACAAAAGTGAGTATTTGTAAATCTATGTTTTCATATGTATACAAGACTTCATTGCAACATGGCAGAATATATAAGTTGGTGTATGGTAATAAGGAGCTGCTATCTGCTGTGTCTTTATTCAAAAGCTACTAGGTACCCAGGATAAATACTTCATTGAACATGACATTGTAATCTGATCCCAACAGAAAATTCTTGATATGCATTACATACATTACATTACATACACAGACAATAATAGATATAACTTTTCCCCTTTGAAAGCTCAGTGAACAGACATGCTTTGCCAACAGGCCTAGGATTAGGCACCGCTGTGAAATATTTTTATTCTTTCCGACAAGGTACCCAGTTATGCTGCTATCGGATATATTTTCATAATTGATAGGCAGTGTCATGTACTAATCAAGTTGCTTACAAACAGTGCACTTTTTCATTGCATTTAAGAACGATGTTTGATTTATGATGATAACTTCATTGATGCTAACGAGTGTGTTATCATAGGGCAATCATTAATGTGTTCACTAACTGCATATTCAAGGGTAGGGGATTGGTTTCTTCAAAGGCATTTCGCATTCAAAATAAGATCAGGATTGGATTAGAAATTTTGCTCAAAATATCCCCACATAAAGAGAAGAAATACTGTTATGATATTCTATGGAACCAAGGAGCTTCATTGTAATCATTTATGTTTTAAACCTCTCTAATCTGTATTTATTTGTTATCAAAGAACATATATGTGTATATATATATGTAATCTAAGATATCGAATTGTTGATTGAGTCACTGCCCTGATATGATGGCCGAGCATTGGTGCACAGAGATAAGAAAGTGCCTGGAAAGATGTGCAGAGTGACTACTTTGAGCTACCAATACCCTCTCATCTTCTTGGACTGTTCTACTGCTGTAGTTAAGCTCCTCTATCATAAAACAAGGTTCTGTTTAGGTTGAAGGCATTTTCTACAAATACAGCAGATCACTGTTTACATGAAGAGAAGATTCATCGGGCTAAATACCATCAATGTTTAGGGACAGCTAGTAATGTGATGATTTGTGCTTCAAATGTGGAAGACTCTTATCTATGGAACAAAGTAAACAAAAAGTGACATACTTCTTTATATTCAACAAGTTATCTTGCTTTCAGGTCAGCTTAGTTATTGATGAGATCATAACAAAATCATCATCATTGTTACATCACTACCATTGTGGTCTGCATCATGCTCTTTGTCATCATCATCATCGTTGTTACAGTGTGGTTATCATCATCATTGTTACGTTGGGGTCATCATCATAATTGTTACATTGTGGTCATCATCATCATTGTTACAGTGTGGTTATCATCATCATTGTTACGTTGGGGTCATCATTATAATTGTTACATTGTGGTCATCATCATCATCATTGTTACATTTGTGGTCATCATCATTGTTACATTGTGGTCATCATCATCATCATTGTTATATTGTGGTCATCATCATTGTTACATTGTGGTCATCATCATCATCATTGTTACATTGTGGTCATCATCATCATCATTGTTACATTTGTGGTCATCATCATTGTTACATTGTGGTCATCATCATCATCATTGTTACATTGTGGTCATCATCATCATCATTGTTACATTGTGGTCATCATCATCATCATTGTTACATTTGTGGTCATCATCATTGTTACATTGTGGTCATCATCATCATCATTGTTACATTGTGGTCATCATCATCATCATTGTTACATTTGTGGTCATCATCATTGTTACATTGTGGTCATCATCATCATCATTGTTATATTGTGGTCATCATCATTGTTACATTGTGGTCATCATCATCATCATTGTTACATTGTGGTCATCATATATCACTATCATAATTGATGGTTGTTGTTGAATTTTCAGACAATTTTACACAGACTTAGTAATTTGATTTGAAAGCTGCTAGAACTCTATATATATATACTTATGCTCCAACCCATGCTTGTTTTATTATTGAGCTCAACTTTACTTCATTACTGTAAATCTAGAGACGTAGAGACGCAGGAATAACAATATTTGGGAATCATCAAGGTGTTCAACCTAACACGATAACATCTATCAGCATGGCCATTGTGCCCATTTGTTAGGAGTAGGTCATGTTTCACCACTAGAATGGCCAAATATTTGTCTGCTATATCATATATTTACCCACCAGGGGGAGAGAACCCTGCCCATTACTGCCCTGTAAACCTGAGCTGATAGGAAGTGCCAGAAGTAAATTGAATCTGTCAACAAGCAGCTCTCATTATACAGAATGTTTGCTTTTGTTGTTGGATAACATCAGAGTTGGGTTGTCGTGTGCCTCGGACATGATTGTCGTCAAGATGGATGTGTATTTAGGAACTAGAGATCATGGCCGTGTGTTTGTTTGACTTAATAACACAGATTAGTCATGTGCTTGAGACAGTTTGATTTGATCATCCATGGCATGATAAGTAATGGGGTTTGTAGGTGCTTTGTCATGTGGCTCTCAATATATATATCTCATGTTTTTGGTGAAAGTTTATTTGAAGCGCCTTGAAGATTCACAGGCTTTTGAAGCTTCTTTTTGTCCCACTATGCAGTATAGTTAATTTCAAATACATTGTGAATTTGTAGGATATAGATAGTGATTCATTTATAATATACTTTCTTTGTAAGGAGAAGCCTGCTGCACATTTTAGTTTCATCAAGTTTCATGGGTGTGAATAGAACCCTTACAAGTTTTCATCAAATATGCAACTCCAGGGGTATTGATCTGATATCTTTGGGTGATCTCAGTTTTAAGAAATACTCCAATATGAATTATACTGAATAGAAACACAGAGAGCTTTATGAAGGAATTTTTTTGTCATTGATAACGGTATGCTTATGCATTTAATGGAGTGGATATGTAGTAAATAATGACCTGGTGCCGAGCGGTTATGGCAAATAAACTCGCGAGGGCGTAGCCCGAGCCGAGTTTATTGCCATAACGCGAGGCAATCAGGTCATTATTTGGCTTACACTCCCGCGGAACATTCGTAAAATAATTTTAAAACTAAATTAATCATATATATTGCATTTATAAAGGTTATGTTTTAACACTTTGCGGCTTCAAGTGTTCTGACCGAATGAGTCACATAGGATATTTACAATACACGCCTGCTTTAGATTTTTAAGCTAAAAACTAGACTCATTAAAAATATACAAAACCTATTACTTATATATATACATACGGGGGGGGGGGGGAATCAGTGTAGACATGACACAACAAAAAGTACCTCGGCTGACATGGATCCTCGTTAGCTTAAGTGGTAGAGGTGTTGCTTGACAATACAGAGGACCCGGGTTCGAATCCCACTTACGCCCTTTATAAATCTTAAATTTCTAGTTTGTTGCAACTTCAAAATTTTACAAGTCAAATTTGTTTGTACACATTGAACATCTCATAGCCGACAGGTGTTTAATATCTGAAATGTTCATCTAAATGAATTTGAAACCTCAACTCATGTACTCACTCATAACCGACCATGGTAGTTATGAGATAACCAACCTGCGCACATGGTGGTTATGGCATATAACCTTCAAATAAAACAAAGGAAATAACTTCCCAAGGGGTGTAAAATCTGATATTGTGTTTGAAGCCTGAACAGGCGGAGAAAATGAGATACTATTCTCATTTCCAAGACCTTTTGGGTGGAATCAGAAATGCAAGGATTTTACTTCTGCTGATGGATGGTTTGTGAATGTTGCTTATCTTCAAAGATATACACAGGAACCCACTAATGAACGGCTGATTCATCTGTCTATCCAACCGTTTAGTTGGTACCTCCAGCGCACCACGATCCAGTGACGACCGGAAACTTACAGATACCATGACAGGTGCTTATCGATCCTGGCCAGGCTGTATACTTGCACCAGAGTGTATTATACACTAGATCCTGGGGAGATTTTACATTTGTACCTGAGTGTATCATGTACCAGGTCCCAGCCAAGCCGTACACTTGTACTTATGTGTATCATGTACCAATTCTTGGCCAAGCTGTTCTTTTGAACCAGAGTGTATCATGTACCAGATTATTGCCTGGCTGTATGCCTGTACACGAGTGTATCATGTACCAGGCCCATGCCAGGCTCTACACTTGTACCCGACTGTATCATGTATCATGAATCTTGAAGTTCATTATGTATCATTGACTATCAAAAGCAAGTCTCAAAGAAGACTGGTGATTATCCATGATACCATCCTGGCTATCTGTACAGGAAACGGTCTGCTGTATGAGAAGTTACAGAAGTCAGACTCCAGTATATATCTATGTGCCTGGCAAACCATTGATACTCCACTGATGATTGTCTTTAAGTGCAGGCCTATTTATAATGCTTTTGAGACTTCATTACTACAATTGCCAGGTGACTAGGACATTTGTCATGTTCTCCCATCTGTTCACCAGCAGGTCCTTGCTACATCAGGATACAAAGGGTATTCTTCAAGCAGGTTTACTACTATCGATGGGAATTGAATTGAAATATTAGTGTTCTATTATCCACAAATATCTTTATAAATGTAGATACATATGAAATATTTTGTCGTCTAATATTTTTTGCCCAAATAAATTATTGCACCAACATCGACCTCACTGAGTGAGTGTTCAATTCACAACTGGTCCCTTCCTTGTCCACCTCAACTTATGACTCATCTCCCCAGAATCCAGGGCTGAGCAAGTCTGTATTTGGTCGTTTTATCTCTGTCTACATCTTGGAGTCCATGAGCTAAATGTTACTTCTTATAATATGTTTACCCTGTCATTCCATATGCCTGGCAGTTTCATGTTGGTACCTTTCATGCAGATAACCTCTTGTAGATGTGATAACCTCTGTGCTAATGCACCATTGGCGACCTGGATGTGTGCAGGAATGGCTACACATTAAACATGTTTTCGTTATTCAAGATGAGTCAGACTACTTCTAGTTACAAATATACATCACTGAATTTTATCTTCAGGATAGATAGATAGATAGATAGATAGATAGATAGATGGAACCATGCCTCAATAAATGGAATACAGTAGAATAAGGGGTTAGAAGAAAACAAAACTTTGGTAAAATGTATTCTTTGAACATAGCTGCATTTGCAGGTTAAGTAAGCGTAAAGATATATATATATTATGGTGATAAATGTACTACTAACAGTATTACTCAAGCCATTCACACAAAATTTCCATTCAGTTGGAAGAAGCTGTTGAATGAACTAATTCCTACCAGTCCTCATCGTAGGTCAACATGACTCCGAGCTGCCTTGTTCTCACACACATCTTAAGATAAACTTGTAGTGTACGGTGTTCAGCGTAAATCTATACGTGATGACATTTAGCCACACTGACTGCAGCAGTTGTCTTGTGCTGGGAACAGACATTGCTACAATACTTATCGAGGTACTAAACACACCTCAATACTGTACACAACTCAACACAACTGTAAACAGTGAGATAATGATTTTTGTATATTGTCCTTTGGTGTGTCCAAAGTATCTTGATATATACCAAATCAACACAGTGCTTATCAGAGTAACATACAGTATTGTGAACATGATGTTATATATACATTCCATTGATCCCAGGTCTGTTCTGCTCGTCAGTCTGAAGATTTTGGTTCAGATCTCAGCCACTCATGATATTTAAGCATGTTATGAAAGAAGCTAGCGGCTTCCTGCTAGTAGAAGAGGGAAGATTACACAACAAGTGCACGGTATAGTGGACCATGTACATTTGACAGTACAGCTATGTGTTCAATATCGCTGCATTAATCAAACTGACTTTGCTGAAGAAATCATAATTGAGAGGAATGTCATATTTCAGTGCTAATTATTTCAAGAAGCATTTTTTTACACAAATGAAGACATTTAAACAGTGTATGTAAACAAGGAGGTAATTTGAGTGACAGGTATCTTTTATGTTCATGTCGTGGCATGTGGCCCCGTGCATAGCTCCACTCATATACCCCTGGGATATAACCCACTAAAACGTACAGGCTGATGCATAAGACCTATGTATGAGCTATCTAAAAGTAATTAACCAGTAGTAGCGCTTGGAATGTTCAAAGTAGTTCAAAATGTGCCTCTGTTCACTTAACAGGAAATGGGTACCTGGTAAAACGGTGGGTTGGTGGTGACCTTACAGTGACATATATGGCAACTTGGATTAGGTAAACATTTTGGGTAGTGCCTTGAATATGTACTGGTTGATTGAAATATGTGCCTTATCAATATCCATATTATTATCATTAATACCAAAAGAAAACTAATGCCATTTCTTGTTAATTGTTGAGTAGAAATGGCAGTTATTTTGCAACAGAATTTATCAATTTTTGGGTATCCTCTTGTGGACTGATTTGCTGATTGTGTCGTCAGTGTAAGGGTTAGCTATGATGTGGTGGTGATGAACCCTGACGCTCAACTCGTGTATGAAGGTGCACCTGCAATACTCTCCAGCTTCTTTCAGCAACATCTACCACACAGAGGATCCACATTCTGAAGTTGACATTAGAGACTCTGATTGTTTAGTGATCATTGTTCAGAAAGTTCAAAATTTTCATCAACCTTTGGATTTCTACTGACTGCTAATTAATGGCTGAGATATTGCCCAAGCCGCGCTAAACAATAACTCACTCACTATATTTCTACACCAGTATAGCAGGAGTAAAGTTTTTGATGTTCAGTTTCAGTGTTATTAACTGATTTCATCATTAAAAGCTTAGGATGTCAGGAGAAAGGACTTGAAACTAATCCACCTTAACACTGTCAAAAAACATTAAACAACTCCCATGTTTGAACAGTAATAAAACAAAGATGTTTTCCTAAAAGTGTGTAGTTGAAGTAGATAAAAGTAAAATGAATTGAACATACGTCATTCTGTCTTGAGCATTAACTGTATAGGCAAGTATAAAAGCAAGATGTCCTAATGATGATGTTGTGTTTACATGAAGATGGCGGTAAAGACAGCAGTCAGTGTAAACAGATAGCACACCTGCCCTTGTGTATAGCAACCTTTTGGATAACAGCAGTATCTTGTCTGTTTAACGCCCTGATGTGCTTAATTTGTGGCTGTTAACAGCATTAAACCACTCCAGCAATGGAGCACACCTGTTAAGTGTAGACACCGCCATTCTTGTTTAGCTAGCACTCTGTTGTAGATTGTTTTGGTTTTTGGTCATTTGGTACCTCTCAATTTAGTTTTAATCATTTATTTTCTTTCATGGGAATGGGTTCATCTTGCATAATGGTTAGCCCTCAAAGCATTGCATCAGGTTTGAGGTACAGACCGCCATAAATGTTGAGTGATACTATGTCAGTGTATTAGCTTTGTATACACTTATACTTCATGCTCATTGAGTTCCATACGTACCATTGTACACATACACTTTTTGCATTCATTGCTAAAGAAACACTTGTTGGCCAAGTCATTGAACCTGAGATCACCCCACATTATCTTGTAATGATTCAGTGCCATAATGTGGACCATGTTGGTTTTGGTTATGCAATGAATAAAGATTGTCCTGAAAGATATTGTTTTAATTTATATACAAGTATTTTTGTAGACATTCCCTTATATTTTTTGTTGTTATTTAATTTAGTATGGTCATTTGTTTATTGTATTGTTTCCTTTTTATTATGTATATTTTTTGTATGTTTGCAGTCGACAAGAGCAATGGGCGACATTCTCGACGTTTGCGTGCTGGAAGCACCTGCTGGGAATCACACGCAAGGAGAGTCAGGACCACAATACCATCGCCGACCTCTACAGCACCCACGTCATGAACAGACTCAACGAAACCATCGAAAACTCGCAGCGCATTTTCAAAAAGGTAGCTTTTCATTTACCATTCTGAGGAGGAAGTTTCACTCAACAAAGAGGCATGTGACTAGACGTCCTTCTCATCATTTTTAGTACAAGAACCAAATCTAAATTTTGATTGACTCTTACATTTTGTATTTGATAAAATAAGAGTTTGCAAGCAAGGAATTATTTGAAAAAAATCAGAATAATGATGTACAGATAAGAATCTTTTTTTCTCCTTGATTATGATCAATCTTCACAGATTTCGGTTCAGTTTAAAAGTACCAACGAGTAATACCACCATTAAGAATAGAATCTTGTTGTCAGTCACAGATTATCTTCTCCTTCTTGAAACAGTTGACCTAAATTTTTTCTTACTTGTTTCTCGATTGCCTCAGAATTAAATGATTCTGCCATTGGTCACAGGAATACTCAGTTTAGAGAAGATTCATATCACTTAGACAAGGATTGATCAATATGTGGATATAAATTGTTTCAGTACCAACAATTTTTGGAATATTCCAAAGTTGTAACATATTGCATTATAAACTTGTACCTTGTTGCATTATAAGAATTCAATAATGCCCTGGTCAAAGTGGGTCAATTAGGTGTTATTGCATGGGAATCCAGGAATCTGATATCTCTGAATAGAACAGGAGGGCTTCCACTTTCAGACGATCATGTATTATACATTTGGTTTAGGAGATATTAGATTTATTCTGCAGTGATTATTACGTGTCTCCAACAAGCTGACGTTGAGCGACAAGGATATACAGAATGCTAGCGTGTCATAATGACATCAATATCAAATCAGCCCTTGTCAGTTATTTGGCAGCCATTATTGTTTCATATCTCAGCCCAGGCGGTTTCTGATTGGATATCTGGAAAGGCTATTATTTCCTGTCCATCTCATCGATTGGACAATATTTACTCACTTACTTGTACAATTTATGACCAATTGCTTAATTATCAAAACAAATATCATGAAAAAAAGATTAATTCATATAAAGTTAGTATTTATCTTTATGTTTTTTCTTTCAAAGTTGATATCGGCAAGATTTGTGTTTCAGTGTCGGGAAATTGGTTCAGAGTCCCATGAAGACATGCTGAAAGTCCTCAATGAACTACAGAGTGTGAGTAGATCACTACAGTTACATATACAGCCTCTTAGATTTGTCTAAGTGTCGTATGCGCGAGAGTCTCCCACTATGTTACACGATGAACTACTATGAAGGCGATGTTCATTTAGACCATAAGACATTACATAGCCTCATGACTTGCTACTTGCAGCCGACACTGTACATGTCAAAGTGTTGCCGAAGCTTCTCTCCTGATAACTCATTACCTCCCTGTGCCTTCTTGGGATCGCAGGGTTGTGAAATTAACAAGATAGATATAAGGTTTCTGATTCTGAATGTGAATGTTAACAATGTTGATTGATTCTTGTTAAACTGTTCAATAAAGGACTTCTCGATCTTCTGATTGAGAATGAGACAATATTTTCAGATATTCAGTGAATTAATGTTGACCTTTAAGAATGGTCTTAAAGTTGAACCTTGTCACAGAACTTTGGGATTTTCATATGAATAGTTAGTCGAAATCTGCATGTTATGTGAGTGAAACACTCTGTTACTCCCACACCCACAAGAGATTGATGTATCCATTGATACACTTACACTTTTGATAAAAGACAGCATAGGGACTTACGCAGGGAGACGTTGCTTTTGTTCATGATTCTTTTTGTTAGCTTCCAGCTATGCTGTTGCACAAAACAAGAGGGTTGTGCCTGTGCCTCCATGAGTCACACAACATCCCAGTTCACTTCTACTTTCATTGCTGAGCTGCTCACATGGACTGGGAGTCTTGAAGTGCAGCACATGGCACTGATACACCATTGTGTGTGCACGTACTCCACACATCTTGGTCTTAGCACTACAACACCTGCACAAATCTAGATCATGTGTTATAACATGAGTTACTGACAATCTTTTGAAAAGAAGGCAATTGAAGGATTTAAATTCAAATTCCTTGATTCAAAGTTGTATTGGTTATATCAGTAGTTATAATTAATAGGAGCATGACATAACAGTTTGAATCTACCCGAAGATGTTTTGAATATCTAAGGGAGACAAGAACTGGTTTTTGTTACATATTATCATGAAGCCTTAATGAAGAAGTTGTGAATCAAGTAACATCTTCAGTTGCATATTGTTTGTGAAGATAGCATAGAGAATATCAAGCTTCACCCCCACCAGAAGAGCATGCACACAAGGTTCATGGTTGTTTTGCAAAACATGACTTCTCCTGTTGTGTCTCACAGGGATCCATGGAGACCAAATTCTTTCTCATCAAAATTTATTTTAAAAATTATCGTCTCAAAACAATTGTTCTTTTTTAAGTTACATTACCCTTAACATAGAGCTCAAAATAAGGAAATATGTTTCAGCCATCCCTCAAGAGTTATCCACTGTGACTGTCTACAAGTTATCAAATCAAGTCTTTTCTATTGAATCCACAATAAATTACAAGACCAAGAAAATGTCATGTTCTTGGTAGAATTTTTAAAATGTTCACACATGCAGTCTTATTCTTGATTCTATCAAGGCTGAATTTGCAGTAGGCCTATGTCAAAACAAGATGGCTTTTGGTTTCTTGTCTGGCATCCAATGCAAACAATGTATCTTCATTGAATTCATTGAATTTGTTTGATAATGGATTGTAAGTGATGCAACGATTACTGAGCCCATGGCTCTACTTATATGACTATTTTTTCTTCCAAGCATGCTATAACCCATTTCTCTTCCAGACATATAATTTCAAATATCAACATTCATTCCTGTTTAAACTGCGTGAAGTCAGTAGAAGATAGACGGGAGGGAGTGTGTCAGAATCAATGGCTCATACAGCTACATGGCAGAGTCTCAGATAAACCTCTCGCAATTCTTGTTTGGCGGATGTCTCTCTTGGCAATGCTGATAAAATTCAACTGAAAATCAATACGTCAGTGCCCACTTGGTTCTGTGAGGCTAAATATAGAATATTCTGACACTGACCAATCTGAAAAAGGTTATATTCGGAATGGAAGACTGGAAACTGGTCCCCACTGAGTTGGCAGCACTTTGACATAGCTGGTAATGAAGTGGTCCCCACTGAGTTGGCAGCACTTTGACATAGCTGGTAATGAAGTGGTCAAGCAGACTAATGAAGTCTCCACACATACAGAGAAGAGGGACAAGGATTGGAACTCTTCCTCACTCTCATCCACATTTTAGTTCTATTCAGTCATTGATTGAGCCATTAAGAAGACAATTAAATAAACTAAATTCTATAAAGTTCCAATACTAATGTCAATATTGAGTTCTTCTTATGTTTTTGAAAATTGAATAAAGAGAAAATTAGGAGAGCTTGCCATTCAAGAAGAGCAGTGGAAAAACACATTGTACAGGTTGTACAGATCGGTATTACCAGACAGTTCAGTGAATAATTAGAAGATAAATAGTTGCATTTGTAATATTCCCAGGATTCATTGTTATTCAACACCCGCTGTCGATTTTAAACTAAATTTGCGGGTGTTGAATAACAATGAATTCCAGAAATGTTACAAACACAACTGTTTATTGATATTGTAACATGACCGCTACTTATTAGAAGTTTCAAAGCAAACTCTGTTTTGCGTAATTTGCGACTGTTCTATTTTTGTAAGAGGTGTGGTGGGGTCTAACTAAATGTGAATTGCTTGCATAATTTTCATTAAAAACAAGGTACAGTCAATATTGATCAGTGACATTCCTAAAAGTAAGATCTTACAACAAACCTGTTTTATTTTAGACCGAAATAAACATTTATAAGCTCATCAAAAAATAAAACTTCAGGAACAAAAGTCTTTAACTAGCCCAAGACCATTGTTACAGTGATGCAAACATTGTAAGGTCAAAACGGTTGGATTTTGTGACATCATAATATGGGAATGTCATTTGAAAGAAGGCAGCCTCGTGAAGCAAATCGGCAACCTTGCACTAAGTTAGCAAGTTGTAAATATTTTCATTCTTCAAAAATAAATCTTATTTAAGCTTTATTTGTTATATCTACCCATAGACACAATCTAAAAAAATTACATTGATAATTGTCGAATTGGAGTATGGCACAGATTTTTAAAGAAACACAAAAATTAAATCTTGAGTTGGAACATGATGTATCAATACGCTGTGATTTGCCTTAGTGGGCATTGTCCTTCAAGATAGGGAAATGTTTTAATAAACCAATCAGAATGGAGAATGCAACAAAGTAATGTTACAATTGACTCTCATACGGTCATCCTTCATGATTAGATTCATCCCTCACAAATCAGCAAATCATGTTACTTTGGGAAGAGCTCTAAAATATCTGAAGGTTAAATCATACTACATTTTCACCTGAGGCACAAATGTCATTCTGTTACTATCGATATTTTGGAAAAATATTTGTCAGTTTAAATAGTCTATCTCAATTCGATGTTTGTCAACAATAGTAAAACATTTTCTATGAATTTATCAAAACATTTCAATGAAATTATAAGCTTATACAGAAATGATAATGCCTAATTAAAAAAATTCAAAACCATGTTTGTTTGATTCATCTGGATAAAGTTTAACATGCAATTGCTTTGCCCACATCTTCATTTCAACAAAATTAGACTCGGATTATGCTTAGAATGACATCTGTTCCACGCTCAACCACAAAGCATGAGTGATAAGCCTTGTGTCTAGACACGCCGTGTGGGAGATGAGATTACTTGGCACATGGATGCAAGAGCTTACAACAACCCAGGCAGCCAGGTGTATGTGTCATGGGCGTGTGTTTCTGTGACCATTCTACATGTCATATAAGGGCTGGGGTGTTCAAACATCACCGCAGAGAATGAATCTTAGACGTCCAGGTTCCTCGCAGGAAGTGGCCTTAACACTCAGACCCTGTTTAGCTTTTCGTGGCCTTGGATGATTTTTTTTTGTCCCTGCCAATATCTTAAGAAGCGCTGGTCTGCTGTGGCAGTTTGATGCGGGCACGTGTTTGATTGATAGTAAACATAGCGCTGATGAGTGGGGAGAAATAGCACTCACAATCCCAATACCAATATTTAATCAGAGATTTCATTCATTCCTGAAATGATATCGTAGTTTGTTCTTTCTGATGTCATCCCTTTCAGAAAACCATTTCGTCATGCAAACTGTTGCATTGTTATCATAAAGCAAAGTTGAAGTAACATATGATTTTGATCATCATTGTCCGACCCTTGAGCTGGAAATCTTTTTAACCCATTTTTTAAAAGCTCCCTAAAATCTTGTTATGACTCACTCTTGAAAACCAATTGATAAGAGATGCTGAATTTTATTAGGAAAACAGACTTAAGTTTATAGATTTGTTGAGCGGCCTTGATATAAGCTCTTCGGAGCTTGTTGGCCAACCCATTCATGTATATATATATCATGAATAAATATGTTTAAATCATAGTTTTGTTGACACACCCTGAAAGATGGTCATGTGTGTTCTTGAAAGAATAGCTTTGTGTTTGAGGGTAGCATCTGACAACCTATTATGTTGCTTTTCTGAGCTTGAGTCTTTAATGGAGGTTAAAGCAGTTACACCTATTTCTTTTTTTTATCTTTAGATATTAAGTCTAGATTGTCTATTTTTGCTAAACATATGTGAACCAATGTTGATGGTGAGTTGGTCGGGTGGAACCACAAGACAGACCAAATGGACAACCCTAGAAGGATAGTCAAACCATGCAGGACAGAGGAGCTGCAAAGGTTATGGTTTTGCCTAGGACAGTAATATTTTATAGGCCTGAAATGTGTAAGAATTATGAATGTTTTTCTTCTCTAAGAATTAGCATGAAATTTCAACCTATCTTTATATATTCTCTCAACTTAATTTTTCTTGACATTTCAGTCAATGAAGACATACCACATCTACCAATCAGAGAGCAAGCAGGCTGAAAGCAAACTGAGGACAGTTGAGTCACAGAAGGTCAAGGTTGAACAAAATTTGTCTGGAAAGAACACGACGAGCCGAAAGTTAAAGGGTTTGGAGAGGCAAGCTGAAAAGGTAATCCATTTTCGAAGTTTTGATTGTCATATACTGTTTATTCTTGAAATAGTTCTATATTTTCGGAGATAATTTGTTTCAGCTCCCCAGAATAAGAGTAATTATCAAGCCTATGCTGATTATGTTTTTGGCTCATTTTGGAAAAGAACAAATTGAAATTCAGTCAAATACATTTTAGCCCAGAGGTTAAACTTTAGTTTTGCAATTTGAGGCATTTTCAACTGATGTCAAAATTGCAATACATACAAACAAACCTTTTGAGTAAAAATGGCCACACACCATATGTCATAAGTAAAGGTGATTGGGGACTGAAAACTTAATGATGTAGATATGATAAATTTGGTCAACCTTTTCTTTTGGATTTTTATGTTACACAAATATGCTTTATTTTGCTTTAAATGAATGAAATGGTTATACAAATTAACAAACTCTACAGAGACTTATTTTTTATGTGAAATATCTTTGTTTTTGGTCATCTATTTCTAAGTGTACATTTTATTTTGATTTGAAGGTATTTAAAAATTATTTACACACAGTTCTTAGATAACATTAGATTGCAGTTTTGATATCATATGTTAAATACTTTTGAGTGACATCAACCTCGAGACATTTATACTTTTAGTTTTAATGATAATAGGAATATTGTGTTTGTTGTTTCAGCGACAGGCAAAGTACTCAGAGAACAAGCTGAAGTCACTGAAGGCACGCAATGACTACCTCCTGTGTATTGAGGCCTCAAACTCCGCCATCACCAAGTACTTCTCGGATGACATCTCCGACCTTATGGACGTGAGTTGCCCCTGCACTTTGCCAATATAATGTTCTTACTTATACCTCAGTGGAGGTTCAAATTTTGAAAAGTACTTAGAGAAATGTTCAGAGCAGTTTGGAGGTTTATTCTAAGAACAATTAATAATTTGTTTATACCTTAATCTTGCCTGAAGAATATTAGTTTGATTCCCCTTGCATGAGCCCCATCCTTATTCACTCTCCCAGGAAGGCAGCCGTAGATGAATGTTTTGTCACTAGGTATTTGGCAGATAAAGGGTTAATTAAGATCAAAGACTAATCTACTGGAGCTGGTGGAGCTGCCTGGACAATTCAAGTAACGAAGATTGTTGTGAAGTCAAGGTACAGAGAGGCACTGAAAACAATACCAATACAGTCACTTCTCAACAGAAAGAAAAAATTGAAGTTATGAGTTACATATAATGAGCTGGCATGTTTATCCAGCACTGCATTTGTCGAATCAGAAACCAGCGTAAAGAAGGAGAAAACCAAATCTATCTCGGAGACTGAGGAGATTTGGTTGCCCACAATTTGAAGTACCTGACAAGTGAATGTTTAATATTTTTTCAAAGCTTCTGATGAGAAAGTTCTTTTTAACAGCATTGATGAAAAAAGAGAAATGTTTAAGAATTTCGATGGGAATTGCAGTCATTATTAACCGCCTGCACGAGGCAAACAAATAAAGCCTCTGTATTTGCAGAGTCGCCGAAATGAAGGGAAAAACTTGCTCTATGGTGTGTGTTTCTACCGAGAGCTGCTTGCAGTTACGTAACTTGAACCCTCAAGGGTAAAGAGCATCAAGGAAATAAGCCTAGCTGGACTCAAACAGCCCTGTAAATCTTAGGCTGCATGGCCGAGGACAAATTGTGTACCAAGGCATAATTCTTGTTTAATTAGCTAATGTTTTTTTTCTCGGTCTCAAATTATGTCTAATATCCAAATGTTCTCTTATCATTAATTACTAAGATTAAGTGCCTTTAGAAAATCCTCTCCATCAGAATAATGAGATATGATGTCAAATTAAAATAAGAAAGATTTGTTTTGATAGCTTACATGCTTAGTTTTTACAATTCAAATCTCGATCTTTACCTACTCAATGACATTTGGTGGGAAATGAAAAGGCATTCTTTTCAAAACCTTTTTGGCCTCTACAATCCTTACGTTTTGAGAACTAAAATAAACCAAAAATCCATTTCCGAACAAAAATGCAGGCATGAATTAAGTTAATTTTTGATAAATTACATTGTAAAACATCAAGAAACGGTGTATGTACAATACCAATTGATTGACTCTTGTGAGTTTTGTTGAAAATAGTACTATAAACCTACTAGATTTTCAATGTAACAAAGCAAGGTACAGTAAACATAGTGTAATTATCACCCAGTTGACACTAAGTAGGTGCTATTCACCACACAACTGATTACACAGACAGTTATTTCCCTGTACCCTCTACTGGACCTACAGGTGCAGTCAGTTAGAGAGAATTAGTCACTTGGATTTCAACACTGTAGTTATTGAGAGGGAAGAAAGATAACTCAATAAAAGTGTTGATTGTATTTATGAGGGGCAAGATAATACATTAGTCATGGTGTCCGATCAGGAATTTAATTATATATGTTCAAATTTCATCATTTCCAGTTGGGAACTTTCTACATCAAGGAAGGTTTTGGTTCAATGCATCAGTCAATTTCTGTTGGTTAAATAAAGTTATTGATAAGTTTCTAGAGATTTCTACAATCTATCATTACATAAGGAGGGTTTAATAATGAGGAGTTAAGCATTTTTTTACCTTGAACCCTTAGGGTGTAAGAGGGTTTTATTGCAACAATGTTAAGATTGAAATTGAGGCAGTTCAGCAGAGGAATTTGTGATTGGAATATTAACCTTGGCATTGGAATTTTCCAAACTGATCAGTGGAACACCCATCCTATTGCAGTGTATGGACTTCGGCTACCACAACTCGGTGGGACGCACCATGATGATGTATCTGTCTGTGCATGAGCAGCTGAAGCAGACGCACCAGACGGCTATCGAGTCCATCAACAAGAACATATCCGACCTTGACTCAAGGGCAGATAAGCAGAAATTCATGGAGCTCAACAACCAGGTCTTCATGCTGCCTAAGAAGTTTGAGTTCCAGCCATACAAGGGAGACGAGGTTCGCAGATTTTTAACAAATTGTTTCATGTGTATTGTTTCATGGTATTTTGAAAATTTGGTCCTTCAGAAAAATTGTGTTGTAAATTTTTCTCTGTGTTGTTAATCTAGTGATTTGGACATAAACAGACTCAAAATCTGTGAAGCGATGTAAAAACTCTTCATCTCAGATAGGTATATATTTACAGAAAGAATATGGATCAAATGTTTAGCTAGTTATCTTGGAAAGTAGTGATTTTCATAATCTCTCATACTATGTTAAGTGGTCTTCGGTGGATAGTGCCTAAGAAAATGTTTTATATCTGTTAGCGTCATACGCTCATCCGGACAGCAATTTATGCAAATTGCGGAGGTCAAGTGCACAAACTTCTTTTATTGTTATTAAGATGTCTTTTGATTTTCCATACAAGAGAATCGTCTGATAACCTCTCTTATTTTCTATCTATTGTTAATAAGAGAATAATAAAGTTTGCTCAACATAATCTTCAGAAAAAAAATTCAGAATATTGACAGTGTAACAGATTCTTAAGTGAAATAGAAAGATTTTACAAATTACAACTAGCTATTTGCCTCCTGAATTATAGGTCTCTTATTACTTATACTCATGTATTATGCTATGCATTTTCTTAGTAATTGAGGTTTTTTTCTCAGCAGTATTTTGTATGTACTTTTGTGATGTTGTTTGGTGAAATCATGACATTCTGAATTTATTTCTTTCACTCCATCTGCCATTTATGAAGTTGATCATCATGTATCCATCATTTCATTCACTTACTAATGTAGACATATTGAGCTTATATTGACCTTCAATTCACTAGATGATTATTTATGAAACATAACCATATTTAGCATTTTATTTACTTTTAACCCTGCCCTTATTCTCTATTACTTCAGTGTAGATTATTTAGTCCTAAAATTAACAAAATTGCACAAAATAACATAGTTACATATGATATTTTTGACCGTATTTGGTCATGTGACATGCTGAAGATGATTTGATTGGTCTTCAGGATGTGAAAGAAATACAAATCCCTGTGAGTAATTTTGTTGTGGTATCCCTGTTGTATTTGTCTGCATGCTCGCCTCATTGAGTTGCAGTTATATCCCTTTGTTCAACACTCGGCAATTTATGTCGAGATTTTGCCCAAGTTTAAAAAATTACGCATTTATAATTGTTTTGAAATTAGTTTTCTATTAGCAGTGCTGTTGCTAGAGACTTTTTGTTTTAGGTAGAAGAATTTGTTTGTTACGTTTGTGTTGTTGTTTTTTTTGCACACAACAGTTTGTGAATAATTTTCTAACAATTTCATTATTTTTCATTCAGCATTTAAGAGGCAAGTTTTGAACATTTGATTGTTAAGCAAAAACTATATCAAAAACTTTGCGCCATTTGAATATTGAACAAATGTAAACTGTTATATTAGGGATCACACTATCAGATTCATGAACTTTTTAGAGTTGAGTCCTGTGTGGGATTTGAACCCAGACCCTCAGAGTCAGTGTTGGCAGTGTTGTTTGATTCCGTGGAAGTGGGTTCATCCTATAAGGCGACTCTACCCTAAAAGTACAAGAATATGAATTGAATATTTAATGTTTCGATTAAAAAGCTGAGAATGGTGTCTCATATTTGTTCAAAGCGTATCAGACATTGTCATTGTAATAGGTATTTACCAGATTGAATACTTTGTTTACATTTTGCCAATTATATGCCGAGAAAAATTAATTTAACAACTAACAAAGCCTTGATTTTAATATTGTTATAATGATATCCGTCCATTTTCAAATCATCATTCATTTTTTATAACACATTTGATCGATGTTTCTTTCAGTTCTAGAAAAAGTAGTTTTTATTTCTTTTTTCAATACTTCATTACTTCATTTCTCTATTTGTTACCCACACACATGATTATTGAATCATCATTTGAGTTTAAGACTACCAAACCAAATTGCTTCTATTTTTGTAATGATATATTTCATAGATGACAAGGCAATTGCAGTTGTCAGTTTCTGTTTTTTCATTTTCTCTGTATCGATATATCCTCAGAATAAGAATATTTTATGGGTGCTTCCATCCATCCAATGCTGATCCATGTGGTGTCCCCTGTACAGGAACTACTAACAACCCTACATAAACATGTACATCCTTCATATATCTGATAATGCAAATGTTGCAGCATATCAAAACATTTTATCCTCATTTTGTGTTTGATATTAATATAATTATTATTGCCAATTTCATTCAATTCTTAATTGAAAGCCTTCTGTGCAGGCCTTGACCTTGGTTTTAGACATTATACAATAGAAAGCCTTCTGTGCAGACCTTGACCTTGGTTTAAGACATTATACTAGAATGTATCAGATGTATAATATATATCAGTATTTAACCGTAATTACGAGCTTCGAGTTGGATATTCTTTTTCTTACACAAGTCATATTTAAGAATAGTTTCGGTACTTTTGGAAAGTACCCTCATGAAGGCGAGATGAAGCTTATTCCGTCATTATATTAATGCGCGACAAACAACGATTAGTTTGTGGTCTTCATTCGCGTAACCAAATGAGTTTATTGGTCATATAATGTTATTAAGTAAGAAAATCTTACATGAACAAAATAGTAGAACAAACCACATATAAACACTTGACAATTCATGCTATTCCATACGAAATGAAAAACAATGTTAGTTTTGAGGTCGGGTTGACAAATGTTTGCTAGACGCACTGATGAAGTGAATAGAAAGTAGTTCAGTCAGCCAATCAGATTTCGAGTTGTCTTTAGAAAAAACTGTAATTTCCATGACCATTATGAAAACTTTAATACCCGGCATATTTGTCCCGGCTTGGGTAAGAATGTATGATCTATGTGAGTAGGTATCAGATGTATGATATATTCAAGTATGTATCAGATGTATGATCTATGTGAGTAGGTTTCAGATGTATGATATATATCAATATGTATCAGATGTATGATATACTAGTATAAAAGTATGTATCAGATGTATGATATATATCAGTATGTATAAGATGTATGATAAATACAAGAATGTATCAGATGTTTGATATATATATCAGTATGTATCAGATGTTTGATATATATAGGTATGTGTCAGATGTATGATAAATACAAGTATGTGTCAGATGTATGATATAAACAATTATTACTCTCCCGTTGAAGATACCGCCGTTTAATAAATCTACAAAGTTATTACACATTGTGTAATAACATCGCGTGTTGATTGACGTCACATGACGTCACAATCGTTAAACATGACGTCACAATGTTAGCGAGGCAACGGCAATGGCTATCCTGGCGATCTGTATGATTTTTCTTTGATATAATTCAGCGAGTAATAAATAAAATACTAAACTCAGTCCCGTATAATTACATTTTTATGAAACTCGTGAATGGTATCGGTATCTAACTCGCTTTCTCTCGTTAAATACCAAACCATACACTCGTTTCATAAATATGTTATTAAACGGGACGTCGTTTAGTATTCTCTATGTATGTATGAGATGTATTATATATACACAAATATATCAGATGTATGATATATACAAGTATGTGTCAGATGTTTGATATATACAAGTATGTATCAGATGTATGATATATACAAGTATGTATCAGATGTATGATATATACAAGTATGTATCAGATGTATGATATATATCAGTATGTATCAGATGTATGATATATACAAGTATGTATCAGATGTATGATATATATCAGTATGTATCAGATGTATGATATATATCAGTATGTGTCAGATGTTTGATATATACAAGTATGTATCAGATGTATGATATATATCAGTATGTATCAGATGTTTGATATATACAAGTATGTATCAGATGTATGATATATACAAGTATGTATCAGATGTATGATATATATCAGTATGTATCAGATGTATGATATATATCAGTATGTATCAGATGTATGATATATATAATCATGTGAACTGTTGCAGGTGAGACAAATCAGTGCCCAGAAGCCGGTGCAAGACGACCTGGTTCAACGCTACCAGAGTATCGGGGAGAGACTCGCCTCTCTCACCGCTGAGAACAACGAGGCAAGTACTTGATGAGACAACACGCTACAGAGAGCAATTTGTTTAGAAAGAGGTCCCATAGTGTATTTGGAGATAATCTTACACAGTGGAACAAGGTTGAAAATACCAGTTTGTTGTAGTTCATACTCACACACAAATCCATTTAAGGTCCAGCAAGATTAGATTTTGACTTGTTAAACTTGACTTTGATTTGATAAAGGCATATTTTACTCATTATTTCTTACACTTTTGCAAGCATGATTCTGTCTATACAGGATACTTTGACCTATTACCCCATCAGTTCTTCCTTCCAATACTCATTTTTCATCCCTGCGTTCATTACTCAACCATGGATCTGTATTTCATCTGATCATCCATACACCTGTACTGACAAAACTCTTGTCTTTTTACTGCAGATCTGGAAGACCCTTGAGACAACTGAGAAGACCCTTGTGGATCTGATCCAAGTGAAAGACTATGATGTGTCCAAGTTCTTCCGTGAGGAGAACCCCCCACCCAAGTCCCCGCACGAGGATGCCAAGCACCGGAATGACAGACAGGAAACCGAATCTTTCTATCTTGCGGTAAGTCATAAAGATGACATATTGTCTTGTCAAATAAAGCAAAGCAGGAGATTTGAATGTTTTGATTTAACAGAATTATTTCTTATGAACTTCTGACCCCAGTCCTCCCCAGACTTCAACTGAGTAAAAGAATCTGACCCTAAAAAAAACCCACCTTCATTTCAATCCATTCAGAAAATCGAACTCTTTGATTGAATTAATATTGTAAAACAAAAATCCAATCATCAAGTCCATAGCCCAAAAACCAAACACCATTTATTTTTGTTGCAATAAAGCCTGAAAACATCGACTACTAAATTGACAATACTTTGTACAGAAATTTCGGGAGTACACCCTGAGCTGTAACCGGTTAGCGCGCCTGCAAGCCAAGTACAACTCCATACAGAAGGCGCTTGGGGAGAAGGAACTGTCCTCGTCCACTGGGAGCATGAGGTGTGTACAGTCCCAGAATTATCTAATGAAAACATACTGAAATGATCTTTGAAATTGATTACTTTTAAGATATTGTTTGTGGGACAAAAATCGAAAAGTTCAGCATTGTAATTACAAGCTCATCTTTTTTCTGATTATATTCAATAAGACAATTTCTAGCCGTAATCACCTTCTTGTCCCCGCAGACCGCCTGCTCTGCCCCCAAAGCCCCAGAAGCGTCGAATCGGGCGGACGCCGCCGGTAGGTCAGCCCAAGCTGTTTGGGGGGAGTCTGGAGGAGTACTGTGAGGCGCTCAACATCGAGATACCCCGCATCATAAGCTCCTGCATCAGGGTCGTCAACCTCTATGGTATTTATAACATCACTGCTCCAGTTGGTGGAACTTCTACCAAATGTTTCTGCTGATCAGGAACTATGCATTTAGTATTCAGTGGCATCTTGCTTATTGTTGATTCAATATAACCATTGCACTTAAGATAACCATGGCACTTTGACTGCTTCTTGAGGTCTTGTTGAATCGATATCTCATGAACCATTGTAATATGCAGGTTTAATAACAAAGTAGATTTATCCCTTGTTTCATTATAAGTGGTTGGTGATAACTGCCATGTCAGTGGCACACATTTGTTGTTTTATTTCCCCACCGGTAGTGCCTGTCCACTCATTTGATGTGGAATGGCTTGAGGACTGTTTACTGGAATCACCTTCAGAAGACGCACAGTCCTGTCAATATTTGCATCTTTGCGATTTATATTGTTTCAAGGTTACTGTTAAGTTGTGAAGTTTTCTGTATGTTAAGTTTGTTGGCTTGAAGACTCGATTATGGTATGCTAATTTTGGTGACCTTGGAATTATTGAGTTTTTCAGCAAGTGAACTCGAGTTTGTCTATAGACCATGACTTTGCTTTCAAGATCAAAGAGAGTTTTGAGGCAACCACTGCACAGAAAATTGTCAAGAGGATTAAACTTGAATTGTGTTTCTGTTGACATGAAACTTGTTAAACAATTGTTTTGTTGATATGCATAGGTGGAACTGGTCATCTTAATGACAACTACTTATTACAGATGATTTTAGTAATGGTATTAAGTTGTTATTATTTAAGACAATTATAATGCTTACATCAAGTTTTATGAAAGATATAAGGATGTTGGTAGCTAGCTACAAGTTGAGTTTTCTTCACTAGGCATGCACCACCAGGGGATATTCCGAGTGTCCGGCGCGCAGATCGACATCAACGCCTTCAAGAACTCGTTTGAAGCAGGTAATATATCATCATGAATAAAACCAAGTTACTCTATTGCTCATGAACAAACTGCAGCAGGGTTTTTCCGAAGAATATGTCTGAAAGGGTTTGTAAAATAACTCCTTTTGAAACATTAAATTTACATACATATTTAAGGCCACACTCTTTTTTATTCTGGGTTTATTGATCTGCCGTGAAATATATTTTTCAAATTACCTTTAATTATTTAACTACTTCCGACAAAATTTATTTTAGATGCAACATACTTTTACAACTTCATCAATCAAATAATGTTGTGCATGTGACAGTACAAAGTTGTCAAAGCATTGGAGTACAGTAGCTAGACCATGTTGTTTAGTTTCCAGCTGTTTCGTGAAGCAAACAGATGTTCATTTTTTGTTTCACTTACACCAGTGATTCTCAATAAATTTGTTTTAAATGAGTGATTAATCATGATATTGCAAAGACAATGGACGATTATAGATCGAAAGAAAGTGTTAGAATTTTATGAAATAATCATCTCATCTTAACAGAATAATTTGCAATGGAATTGGGAATATTGTGTCATGAAATGGAATGGAATCAAACACCGATTATAAGCAATAATAAGAATATGATAATATACAGAGTCAATGGGTTTTTTTCCCGGGTTTTTTTCTTCAAGGCCTATGAATATAAATATTTAAATTCATTGCATATTTCTCAGTAAATAATGTATGAGAAAATAAACGAATTGAATTATGTAATGACTTAATAATTCACATTGAAAAACATTTGTAGCAAAAACTTGTTCTGAGGAACCTCTGAGTTAGCTTCTAGTTTGCTTTACAATTAGTCAATACAAACGATACACAGAACTTATGGTTTTAAAATACATATCAAACAACTAAAGATCATTTGGATTGTTTTGTGATGAAAGTACGATTTGAATATTTGAAATTTAACTGAAATAGACATTTGCTTGGACTGGCACTGTTGATAAATTGCTTGTTGTCAACCCAGACAATGGTTTTCATATATCAAGTACGATGAAGAACAATTAAATACAAACTTGATTTTTCTTGTTGGAAAAAATGTTATAGACTGTCATTGACTTTGCTTTTCATGAATTTTATTAAGGCAGCCGACTTTTGGTGAGAGAATTTATCGAAAAAAAATTCTGAAAAGCAATTTTATTTTTATTTTTCATTAATCCGTGGCTTAAGGGAACTTCAATACCTGTATGATTTCATGACCTCTAAAATATTTATCAACAGGCGATGACCCACTGCGAGATATGTGTGATGCAAGTGATATCAACTCTGTTGCTGGGGTTCTCAAATTGTACTTCAGGGAGCTCCGCGAGCCACTCTTTCCTCTGCATCTCTTTGACGAGCTGGTTGCCTGCACCCGTAAGTTATCGGTGACAAAAACTCTTTATGTTGATAAGCAATGTAACATCATACTAACTAGTTGTGGGAATAAACAAGTTGTCTTTTGCAGGAAATAATCTTAAGTCAATTACCCTTTGATTTATTTCATAAATGAGATAACATTGATAATGATTTGACACTTTAGAATGACAGTTTCTCTCAAACTGTTTTGTCCAAAAATATCAAACATAGCTGGTTTTTATCAAAATATATGTACTACAATTTAAAGCAATAAAAACTTTTTATGAGTTGCTATTAAATGTTGTGTGATACTTGTCTGCAACATGATACTCCTTGTAGGAGAGACGGATGCGGGGAGACGAGTGGAGCGGCTGCGGGACCTTCTGAACACCCTCCCTCGCTGCATCATCATCGTCATGCGCTACCTCTTCGCCTTCCTCAACCAGTGAGTTCACCACCTGCTACACTTGACTTGCAGAAATCTATAGCAATATTTGCCCATGATGTGATCCATGCATTAACAGAAATATTCACATGATTGACAGAAATATTCACATGATTTGATCGATGCATTGACAGAAATATTCGCACCTGATGTGACCCATGCATTGATTGATACGAGTTTTATCTACTGTTGATGTGATGTGATGTGATGTGATGTGATGGCTCCCCTGTTCCTTGTTGCAGTCTGTCTGAGTACAGTGACGAGAACATGATGGACCCCTACAACCTGGCTATTTGCTTCGGTCCGACGCTGCTGCCAATCCCGCCTGACCGCGACCAAGTGTCCTACCAGGGCTCAGTCAACGAGATCATCAAGACCATTATCACCCACCAGGAGGAGCTGTTCCCCAACGATGGAGGAGAGACCTACGAGAAGTGTATCCTCGAGTAAGTTGTCTGAGAAACTTAGCTAGTTCACTTTAATCAAGGTGATTTTACATGCAGAGTTGTGTGATCTTGTATGATCCTAAACTTCTTCCTCCTTGTCAATCACAAAATCCATCTTGTTTTATTTTTTATAAACCATTTCTCTTATTTCTAGAAGGAGTGTAATATAGATTTTGTACTATTTCCCCAAAATCTCTATGTTAAGAAATCTGTTTTGGTCAGTTCACTAGTCTTGTATAGATAGCAAATAAGCACATGCAGGAAGATGAACTCATGGATGAATAAAATCATGGATAACATTAGTACGTTAGTCTTCATCCTATAGATCTGTGGTTAGTGCAGCAGTAACTGAACAAGCTACAGTGTCGATGGTTCCATTTCATTGCAAGTGAATCTGCTGCAAGACAATTTATCAAACTGAAGATCACAAGTTCATGTTTTACTTTGATTACACAATTCAAAAGGTAGATAGTTTGTTGATGTTTCAAGCAATACATACAACACAAGATAGTAGTGATGAGTACTGTGTTGTCGCTTGCAGGGATCACAGCAATGACAACGGAGACGATGATGAAACAAGCTCTATACCCAGCGACGAGGAAGGTTTGTTGTCTTTTGTTTCATCTCTCTTCTAGTTCTAGATATCTCACATCTTCATTATGGGCCATCTTGAAACTTGGAAGAATATGCATCAGTTTGTTGCTACAAGCAAGCACACATCAAGTGTAGATTCACTGGTGACTTGGAAGCACTCTTGAGCAAATCGAGACACATTAATCAGCACTGTGCATATGCATAATGGATAATGAAGAATATGGATTCAAAGGTTTCATCTCAATCTCATCCAGATATTAGCAATTAAGTTGTTCACTAAATTTCTATGGACTTGTTTTCTCTCTTTTGTTTATGTACAATTATTATTTTGAATTCAGTCATTATTTATGTATTAACAGAAAATAATTTGAGCTTTGACCTCTCTCAAAAAACTTGTTAAGACTATAATGATATGAACTCATATATGGGTTTTTTATACTTAATGTAGTCTGAGTAGGGTTTGCGCACGGGGGCCAAGATGTAATTTGTAAAATCACCATCTGGATAGGCTTACGCCAGGTGTGTATCGTCATACCATTAAATATATTTTAACAAAAAATATTTTGAATATTGTTAAAGTAGTGGGGTTTGATCTTTCAGGCTCTACATGTGGTAAGGCAGATTGTGACAGTAGATCAACCCAGAAGTTTATTGTGTTTACATGCATGAATATTTTGTTTATTTTCATATTAATTTGACACAGAATTTCCATAAGAACACAAAGCTTTGAGTGCATGACAACCATTAGGCTGAAGCGACAAGTTAACACATGCAGTGTCTAGTCCCTACTGGATGCACCGCGGCAGGACAGTGATATGTGATTCTAACCTTGTATTCCTGATGAATGTGTATCGGGGCTGATATAGTGTTAGAAGAGTAGATAGCTATAACATGCAAGTAAATGACCGTTTCACCAGTAGTATGATGTATGATCTGTGTTGATAACAATCTTCAAACTTGAATTGATGTTTTGTCATCTTGTTCTGCATACCATCAGGCAATCTCATGTGTATCATCAGTCTTCCCACTCTTGGTTCTCCTATTTTGTGATCTCATTCTTCATTGATTGTACTGCGTTACATCTCCATGTTGAATGGGAAACAATCACCTGCAAGTTAGAGCACCATTCAAACACTTTCCAACTACTTTCAAAAGGCTTAGCGGTGAAACTTCTGAGCAACATTAAGTTTCTGTTAAATATAACTAATTTACATAAAGACCACACAAAAGATTTAACACTAAAAAATTCTTTAGAGCAGCAATCTTGTGTACAGAGGCCTTAGCTTATTGGGCTTTAGTTTATAGGTTTGGTAACCATCAGACCCCTTATGTAATGTATTAGGCGAAATCGTATTGTAGCTGCTTCACGAGAGAGGAAGGGAAATAACTCTGGTCTCGTTCCCTTCATGCAGAGCTAGTACATCAATTCACACATCTGGGACCATATCAGCATTGCCTTATTTGTAACGGCTCCTGTGGTCCAAATTATGTGGATTTTAATCTTTCATGAACGTGTGTTTAGGTGTGGCATTTGCCTAGACCCTTAGACATGAGTTTTTTTAATGCATTCGAAAATGTGGGACCACTTGACATTTTCGCTTTTGTAGTATGAGACAATGGTCCCACGTGTACTAAATAGCATGTTGTTTGATCATAAGTTAATGGAAATGTTGGACCACTCCATATTTTTCCGATATGATTATATGCTTTGGTCCCAAATAAAATTTCAAATTGTAATATCAATGTGAAATATATTGATGAAAATTGAAATTACGAAACCAGTGAAGATGGAAAAAGAAATATATTAAATAACTGTTTATTTTGCCCATAGAAATTTGATTCATTTTCTTAAGGTACTTCTCCATCCATTTCTTTATATAAAAGATGGGAGCTGTTCAGAATTATTAATTCAAACAATCAAATTGTTAAATCAATCTGTGAAACATTTTAACGACAATGAAAATTACTAAAATCACTTTTGGTTGACACAGAAATATATAGAGGATATTTGACATTTCTCGTTGAATACCATGGATATCTCATCGAGTGAAGTAGAAATTTATATTTTCACGAGTGGCTTAGCCACAAGTGTAAATATATGATTTTCTACTTCACGAAATGAGATATCCATGATATTCGACGAGAAATGTCAAATGTTCTATTTATTATGTTTTCCAAAACCCCGTAAATGACCCTAACTATATGAATTGAGAAGCTAAAACACTTCGCTAGCGCGGCTGTTGAATGACGTCATTTAATTGTTTCATGACGTCACAGACGACGTCATATGATTGTTGCATCATTTTACAGAGTAGAATACCATTTTTATTTCACTCAGTGAAAATACGGGTTTTATTTTCACCGATAAATGGCATATTTCACCATTCGAAATATAACAAATAATTTTTAATATTGATTATTTTCCCTTCTAAGTAATAATTAATCTTTTTTCCATCAATCCAAAATCCATTTTGTTAAGATTATGCTAATTATATTTCCCTTTTATCTCACATGTACAAATCATGTATTTCAACCAATGAAATTCTAAATACATATGATAATTAGCTGTAATCTTTGACCTGTTTACAACTACAACCAATGACAACAGAGAGCTCATTAATATAAATGAAATGTCTTACTTTTTGCAACTTTTGTATACATTTATAATCATAAAAAGGAGTAGCAGTTCCCAACTTGTCCAGTTTGAAAACCTCTTAAATATTATTACAATTGCCTTTTATGTGAAAATAATTCATTACTGTTTTTGCAATTATCTCATCATACAATGAAAATGAATGAAAATGAACGAAACTCTCTAACTGTCTCCTTCTCTCCCACAGAGCCAGACTTGCAGGAAGCCACAGCGCTGTATGACTTTGAGGGGCGCACCGGGCGGGAGTTGTCCTTCAAGAAGGGTGCCACCCTCATCATCTACTCTCAAGTGTCGACGGACTGGTGGGAGGGGTGCTGCGGGGGTCAGGAGGGACTCATACCTGACAAGTACATCAAACTCATCAAACAAAGGTACAAAGCAACACCATTGTTAGCGCTTTCTTTCAGCTATAATATTTTACCCTTAAATCCACCAGCAGATTCACCTTAAAAGTATAATATGAGATGACAAATCAATATATTTCATATTCTTCTTAATTCAATGTTTAATGTTTTTCTAATTTTTTTTAAACCTTGTTTTCTTTTGTACATTTTCAGTTCCCTCGATGAGCCGAAGAGTGTCAATGAGGACACAGAGAAGTCCAGCTCCACACAATCCCTACCAATCAAACCTCCAATACGACAATCCAGTGAAGAGACAACCATTATCATCGAGAAACCTGTTGAAAAGTCTATTTCCCAGCCCAACATTGTGGTGCGTGAGACAGACATCATCGACACTGACGAGAGCGCAGTGACCCCCCAGCCGCCTCCTCCGAAGCCCTCACTTAGCACAGTGAAGGCACCAAGCCTCAAGAGTGTTGAGGAGGTTGACTCGCCCTCTGAGGCTGGGGATGCACCGAAAGAGCTCAAGCGTCAGATGTCCTCCCCAGACTCCACTGCAGACGACATCTCCGTGGACATTGACAATGCTCTGGAGGAGGTGATGGCTGGACTCAAATCTCTGGAAATTCAGCAACGGGCCACAAAAAATCGGATGAGTCTGCCAGTGGTGAAGAACAAACAGACGCCTAAGCACACCCCAGACCTCGTTCTGGATCTGCCGGAAGGATCAGACTCGCCTCCGTCTCATGAGAGCAGCGAACCAGACAGTCCCACTGTCAGTGCTGCTGAGACATTTGCTAAATCAAATCAAGGAACTCTGAAGAAAGCTAACTCTATGCCTCGTAACATATCAGCCACTAATCGTATTAATGTATCAGACACCTCTGACAAGGGAGGTAACCCTGATCTTCCACCTCCACCACCCTATTCCTCAATGTCACCTGCTGGTATTGTGAGGCGGGCTAACACCACCCCGCCTACCATACGCTCAAAATCTGTCACAGATGCAAAGATGGACACTCCCACACTGACAAGCCCGTTGCCACCACCGGTGGCAGAAAAACCCAAACCACCAGTCAAGGTCAAACCTCCGGTCATGAAGAAGCCAGGGCGTTCACCAGAAGTTCTACGCAAGTTTCCCAAGCCAGAATCTGCTCAAGAAACTCCCCCAAAAGTTTTGAAGTGATTTCTCTAAACCCTTTGTATAAAGTCCTTCCTTATATGGTAGCCTTCAGGGTAGGTGGTGCGCCGAGCTTGAGAGATTGGGACTTTCTGATTGGTCCTCCTCTCTGCTGATCTGATTGGTGCGAGAACAGCTTAGACTGTTCTGATTGGCTGGAATGATCTGATCCCCTGTGCTAGCACAAAGCCGGTGTCGCTGGCAGCTCGTGTCTGTCTACTTGACGCAATGAACAATCCTGACGGACTGATCTTCTGCAAATGTTTCATTCTGTTGATAATATTGAAATTTTATGAACAAGAATACAGTGCTTTTGTGGTTCGTAATTTTGCTGAAAAAATCCTGATTGGAGGTATACTGCACGAGTTGAAATGCTGAAATGTCAGATGAAGATTAATGTCCCATCTGAACTGCTTTTGTTTTAAGTACTGTGTTAAAGTCTGCTGCAATTATTCTTTCATTAACAGAGCAATATTGTCTTACTTGTGGTAAAGGTGCGACTGTGTGTGGAGCTAATCTTGCCATAGCTGTTTGTGAAAGCATCCTCGCAGTGTATGCATGTGGAACATGTGGGAGCCAAAATGATAAGTAGTTGTCAGATTGCCAGTACATTGCAAGTTGGCCATGATTAAAATCATTTGTCTTCAAATGAAAGTGACTTATTTCACTACTGACTGACTAAGAAGCCAAACATATTTTGATACTGAAGTCTTAGTTTGTTTTATACTGTATTTATGATAAATGTAAATGTTAGTTATAACTTAGAAATGCTTTTCTATGCAGAATGTTGCATTTTGTAGTTATGTTTCACAAAATACAATATTATATATTTTACAAACATCTAGAAATATCACTCAAGTTACAAAGTTTAAATTTGTATTTATTTATTTTATAATGAACTGTGATATCTAACAAATAATTCATGCATTTGGTCTTCTGGTAGATGAAACATTAAAGTAAACTAAATAAATGTACTTTAAAAATTTATAATCAAATAATGCAAACTTAGACTGATAATTAGGATATGATGACATTTAACAATTTTGCATCGTTAAAAGGTTTCATATTGATATTTTAGTATTGATTGTATCTTAATTGAAAAGTTTTAGATATATTTGCAATATTGTTTTATGGTTTTATTTTCTTAAGCCTGTGAGCTGTTTGTTACTTTGTTTTTTAAATTGTATTAAAATCAATAATGTTTTTTACATCTTAGAAAAGTCAATTCATGCCATATTCCAATGGGCTTCATAAAAAGTATATAAATGAGTTTAAAAATGATTAGACAACATGAGATATGATAAGTGTTAGGATACATTTGATATGAATTTAATCCGTTAGGACATTATGAAATAACCTTTATAAAAACACAAGAAATTATTTTTTAAAAATTGTTTTCTTCAATTGTAAGATAAATTCTGAAAAATAATGTAAACAAATATAAATATCTAGAATTGTGTGTGAAATATTTTATTTGCAGTCTAAGGCAAAATTGTTCTGCCAATTAAAATTTACTTGATGTATATGTGACTTGGAAGTCAATGTTTTGGAAGGTTTTGTCTGTGTAGTACTGAAATGTATCTGGCTAGGTAGGAAGTCTTATTAGTGAAGTTGGTGTGTCTCTGGGTGTCTAGCAACAAGCTCAACAATGAGATTTACATTTTATGAGTGCTTCATTCTGATAAATCTAGTCATTGAATGTTGTCTTGGCCATGATGTGTTGCTATGGAAACCAACCAGCGATTAAGAGATACAATGCAATTATTTAATAATAATATTTTCAATCACAGATTTCTGCTATGAAGCTAAAGAAGGATGTTATCTCAAAATCAGATTCGTTATTTAATACAAATACTATCAAAATCAATACATTTTAAAAGAAAACGATTAAATTCTGTGAAATTTGATAGAATATCATTTGATCTCAAAGTTAGAATTCAATATGCTAAAGTTTCAAAGTAACTGAATCGTGTCATCTCATGAGCAATCTAAACCACATGTATGCAAAGGACTACAGCTGTTCTTTTCAGTGTTTTCTTTTTTAGCTTGTTTCATTTCATTGTTTCCAAATCTATCCAAGATCCCACTGTCATAACCAGGATGCCATTTTACTCTAGAATGTTTTATCAAAATGTTTTGTTTAAATGTGAAGTCACAAAAATAATTGGGGAAATGTTTGATTCTTTAACTAAGATTTAGAACTGTAGAAAACTGAAGAAAGTTTAGTGCAAGTGATCATAAAGTTTCTTTGAGTGGCAATTTAGAAGTTGGTATGATTAAGAAATAAGAACTCTATGGATTTACAACCAGCAAGTAGCAATCCTGATCACAGTGTTACTATCTGCACTGAAATGTTGCATCCCTTGTAATAAAGAAGATATAAATCCATAAAATTCTTAGTTCTTGATTATAAAGATTAAAATGTCCTAATTTTAACATTCATATCTTTTTAATTCTCAGTTACAAAAGGCTCAATGCTATAAATATTACAACAGAGAAACATGTAACCTGAAGCTTTTTTATACTGACGGTATTTTGTTTTATGATTAATTTTTTTGTTTCAATATCTCTTACACTGTGCTTTGATTTTTTCTCTTTCTGACTGGAGTACTTCCAACTGTTCATTCCAAGTTTCTTAAAACTTTTACACATGCCTCTTAAATATTGTTTATTACCATTTTTTAATTAATGAATTATTTAATTGATATACAGAATTAATAGCTGTAACTATGTTCATTATGAAACAGTTGAGAAGTTGAAGATAAGAATTGACATCTAGAAAATGGAAACATAACCCAAAAATGGATGTTTAGCTATAGACCTAAGAAATATTCACTATTAATTGATAAATTCATGACATTTATGTAGATAGAAATCTTTAATGTGTGAAGGCACAGATGCCTCAAGATTGTTTTTGAGAGAAATTATGAGATGTTATGTTGTAAAATGAAAAAATAACAATATGTGGCATTTGAATTGATGACATGTCAACTGAAACAGGAACAGGTTTCTAGATTATCTCTTGTAGTATTTGGTGTTATTCTTCATCCGCAGTGCTACGTACCATTGTTGGACAGAGAATCAGTCCTGGTATTGTAGGAGTTGTGCAATCTCGACATTTGCTGATTGAGTTGAAAAAAAATGATAAATTTTGTTAATGTTTATAAATAATATAAAATCTCTTTAAAACCTTTTTCAGCATTTATGGAGCAGTTTTGAGCTCAGACGTTGGAAAACTAACTTTGTATATTTCCTTTTTTGTCCTATATTTAAGATTGAGACAAGTTTGAATCTGTAGCAGGGCGAGTGGCGTAGAAATGATAATGTGAGTAGGCCACTCACTGCCGAAATATCTTCCATTGTTTTGCCAAAAGGCTTGTCTCATGTGTAACAGATGACGATAAATGACGACACTCTCATCAATATAATGGGAAAATCTCTTGTTTGTGTCTTTTTTATTTCAAAAGCGATTTGAAAGAATTTGAAGATATATTCATCCAAGGTTAAAACAGCGAAGCTGACCTGCTGTGAATGCTTATTAATAGATTGGTAGAATCCTTTTCCTACGTGTGGTCGATGTGCAGTCTTCACTCATGAATACACTCCCAGGAGCAATCTTAAGTTGACATTGTTCCTTGCTTTTTCAATAAATAGAGGATATTAGATGAGTGTCCATGACATACTATGTTTACTACACGAGTGCCTAAATATTAGTATTTCCCGAGCGAGAACGAGGGATATACTGATATTTAGGCACGAGTGTCGTGAACATAGTATGTCATGGGCACGAATATGATATTCTGTTTATTGCCGAAGTCGCGAAATCAAAGAAAATTACCAAAATCGACCTCCAAGCATAGGCGGTTTACCCCTCCGCCTTCACATAGAACGCAACGTCAAAGGGGAACTGTGACGGCAAAGAATTGTATATAGCATGACGTCACAATGAAAAAGTAATATGTTGCCCTAAGGCATCGTATGAAAAATATGAACCCCAATATGATAGCCCTCGTAGGTAATAACCTTAATTAGTATGGAAGTAGGAGCTATCATGCTCAGAATAACACAAGGAACCATGTATTACAGGGGTCAAAATAAAGTATAGCTAAAAGGAATGCTTAGACTGAGCATTTAGAGTCATGTGTGCTGATGTGGTGTTGCTGCTGGTTGCAAAAGCAAGTATTATCACACGTGAATGTTGTACATGGCAGTTCATTAGTGTATTTTCCTCAAAGCTCCTTAAGTCCACTGGTTTTCTGGATTTGCCTCTTAATTGCAAAAAATAACCAATAATGAAGGCACTCAAAATCAAGCAATATTGGTAGTGCACAAATAAGGGGCACATTAACTGTCTTGAATAGCTGTGAGTAAGCAGCTGGTAGAAATACGAGACAAATCCTTAGTTAGGGCATTGAAGGAGCTTTGTGGATTCAAATACATACAGAATGTTGGATATTTGCCTCGAAAACCATGTATATCTCAACAGGTCATGTGGGGTAGGTATACACAGAACAATAAGTTAATGGCCGTGTACTTTAATTTCATATATTAACTGACCAAGAATTTGAAAATGCTATCTTTATTATTTTATTGCAAAACAACAATAGGTAAAATGATACAAACGATTTCGGATGCTTTGGAAGGTCCTGATTGTCTCATGCGACAACTTTAAAACATGAGTTAGTACAATTTTAGAAATCCCTTTTATAGGTGGTCACAGTATAATTCAATAACTTGAACATATGCTTACATTTTCATTTCAAAGTGAACCGTGAAGAATTGTTTTCTGGTGGCAGGTTTTAGAGCATGTCAGCCCCCCTCAAAGGTGTGAAATTGACACCACAAAACAATAATGAATGTCTGATGTGGTGCAGAGCAAGGGTGCATGGAACTTGGCATCATGGCACCTGATCCATTGGTCTGAAGAGTGCTGGAAGTTACTGCACATTGTGGGTGTCAGAATAAGGGTTTTGAACCGTTGCATGTCACAACACAACCTGTCCGGGTGATGAAGGCTCTGTGCCGATATGGGCTGTGTCTCCTACAGTTGTGTACTCGATCATGGGACACTCAATGCTGAGAAATATCGGGATAAAACCTTCTCCCTGTTGTTAATTCATAATTAGATAATCACCCTCTTGGCTTGTGACCACTTTCAAAGATAGATCTGGGGGACATTCTGAAACAATGCATATGTCTTGGAGGTCCTCCTCATCAAACTGTAGCGGACTCCGGTGCAGCTTTAAACAAAGAGATTCCTCAACAGGCCATTCAAGTGATCAATGCTAATGGATCATAAACGGCCTATTTACTGAACAGTGGTTTATACTTTTAAGGAGTTTAATGTTTCCTTTCAAGAAATTTCCTTTTGTATTACTGACTGGTATAACACCTGTGACAATAGTTTTTGTAGTAGACATATCATAATCAATATTGGGTCCCAACTTTTACATTTCTGTAATCATTGTTTAGAGTTAAGTGAAAAGTTATAGGGTCCATTTAATGAAGGAGTTTCCCTAGCTCAATCAGTTGTGTCATTAGTGTTTCCCCTAGGTTAGAAAAAGGGCAGGGCAAATTGATTTAGAAAAGGGCACCATTCCTTACAAAAGGGCACTTAAATACAAATTCATTTGAAAGTATGTTTCAGACGAAAATGGAACTCCTTTTTGTTTAATGAAACAGAGTTTAAAATATATTTGATAAATCTTACGAATAAATTCAGAAAAAAACATCAAATTAATTCGTACCAATCTTAAATGAGTTACGGATATCAAACATGTGCATTTCACTCATAACATCAAGTGAGATCATTCGGCTGTTTCCGCCCGTAATCTCCCTATTGTTCCCTATATCTAGCTAAACATATGGTCAGCAGCTGTGTCCCAGTGACACAAAGGATGGATCATTAGTTTAATCATTCCCTTCTTTTGTTTCTTTTGCTTGTAGTTCCTGATATCATAGCAAAATTGAGCTCTTCATACTTAAGCATATTATGTAAAATACAATTGCGACATTGTAAATAATTTCATTGTAAATGCTATTCTGCAACAGGGCAACAGGAAGATTTGGACTAGCAACTGGGAAAAGGGCAGGGCGGGACAGAAAAAGGGCAGGACGCATATTCAAAAGGGCAGGGCGTCGCGCCCTGCTAAAACTGACTAGGGGAAACACTAGTCATCCTAGTAGCGAGGATAAAGTTAAAGGATGTCGAGAAGCTCTCACACCAGGGGTGAAAAATAAACATTCTCTCTAAAGAAGTATCCTAAGGCAACTGCTGGGGATGCTCATAATAATTCTATTACAAGACAATTACAGGTTTGTATCTTGTCTGGAATCCTGTTATTCTCAGTAGAATCAAATGGAAATTATTTGCAGTCCTTGAAAGTTGATATGGTCAACACGAGTCTCAAATGCAGCCAGAGGCAGTGCTTGTCCTATTGCAGCTGAAGTGTTTAAAGGTACATGCATTCACCATGTGTGTTTGTATGCAGTTTCATCACCTTCAAAAACAGTGATAGCAAATTCACCAGAAGAGGTATTTCAGTATTTAGTTACCGGGACAATGAGACATAAGAGCATGTAGTTAAATATCCCTTTTTGCACAGGTATTTTGCAAAGCAACAATTGTTTTAAGTGACATAGAGTATGTTTCATAAATTTTGTAAGTGGCTAAAACAGAGCCAAAATACCATGACCTCAGTTAAGTTTAAATTGCCTATGTAAGACTGCATCTATATCTCTTAAATGCCAAAATCATGATAATATATATTCTAATAATTCGAGATTCAGCGTCCCATTTGCATTTACATTGACCTACTAAGTAATACCAACCTATATTTCTCTTTGCGTTGCTACAACTAAAATTCCAAATTTACGTTGGAGTCATTAGCGCACACCATTCAATCAATCATTTATTCAGTAGAAAGGCCTGCGGCCCACGTACAGAATTATACATAGTACATATATTCAGAGTTGCTATTTATTATATGAATTACGTAAAATTAAAGCATCTTTAACATCATAGTTTTAAATGGACATTAAATAGGCAGAATTATCATTTTGGAGGTTATGGATCATAATATCTTCATTAATATACACAGGTATATTCTCCAAGTATTTAAGACGTAGATTTTCATATACTGGACATTTATAAAGAAAATGGAATTCGTTCTTTACATAATTGGATTTACAGATTTTACAGTAGCGATTTTGGCGAGGAATACCATCACGTCTACCAATATTTTTATAAATGGCCAACTCTCCAATTCTTAATAACGTAATCCTGCGCCTTGCCTCCTTAGATTTAACGGTTATAAGATAATTTTCCAAACAAAACTCAGTTTTGATTTTAGAATATAAATGTAATGTTGAATACTCATTTATCCATTATGAGACCATTGTCCAGTTTTGTGTGCCTCTTTAAGCAATGTTCCACTATTGTCATCTGAGTTCATAAAGCTACTGTTAGAATGTCACTGTAGCAAGATGTCCCTAGGGATCCAGGCCAATTTCAGCATATCTTTGTCATTCAAATGGAATTCATTGGGCATTATCCTCTTCCTCAGAATAGTTGTGTATAAAAAGTGCATATGCTTTGCATAACAGTCAACATTGAGACATATTAAATGTATTCTGACCAAAAGTGTGCTTAAAAGTTTTGATTTACATTTTCCGTGTCCAATAAAACGTCAAACCAAAATAATTCGGTGACCCTTAACTTCTATTGAGTAGTATACCTATCTGAACTCATATTCAATGATGTCGTAGCATCGTGATGGTATTTTGTTTATGGCATTGTGTCATTACTTGATGATGTAACACAATTGTGAGTTCACATACTTGCCAATGCCAGGAAATTGATCAAAATCTACTGAATCATTATTTTGAAGGAGATATCCCTTCATATCCCTCCTACTCATGATATCTCCTGTGAAATAATTGTTGATGATATACAGAGGATACTTGACATTTCTCTTTGAATACCATGTTTGTCTCATCGGGCAAAGTGGAAATTAATATTTCCACCAGTGGCACAGCTATCACAGCCATCTCACGACGTCATTTAATTGTTTCTTGACATCATATGATTGAAGGGCCAATAGAATCACATTGGGTTTTCACTGTGAAAATACTATTTAGTTTCCCCTATAAAGGGCATATTTCAATATAATAACACATTGTATTGCAGTTTTTTTCTATTGCATAATGCAGTTAAAAGGAGCTAGTTTTATTAACTTAATGCTGACATAGCCAAAAGAACAGCTTTTGTATCTTATCAAGGGAAACAACATTATGGAAAGAGAATTAGACATACATGAAACCAAATATTGCTCAACATTCTACCACATGCCAAACAAAATTCTTTCTTTAAAAGAGGGAGTAAGCATATTATCTGAAAAGTTGGGAATTTCACAATAAAAAAGAAGTTACCCAGAAAATCTTGTTTTCCTTATGTATATCACTTCTAAATGCCCTTCAAAGACTTGCATTACAGGTTTGTTCAGTAAAGAGGAAAAAATAAGTTTTCGGATGAAAATTTCCTTATGTTATATTGAGGAGGTACATGTAAATCTCAATGCCACGTTTAGACACAAATTAAAATCTTAGAATGTAGGAAAGGAAGCACCCATAAAATATAAAGTATCTACCGTGATGCATCTTAGAAATACATTACAGATATTGATAAAACATATATAA
The DNA here is from genome assembly GCA_921293015.1 of Phorcus lineatus. Lineage (NCBI taxonomy): Eukaryota > Metazoa > Mollusca > Gastropoda > Trochida > Trochidae > Phorcus > Phorcus lineatus. Next base: position 20,830,544 of record OV121086.1, on the reverse strand, counting down.
CAAAGTAAACATCAGAGGTATAATTATCACTCTTGTTCATTAAAATGCCAATATCTACCATCAAAACATAATATTTCAGAATTGGCTTTCAAACTCGGTGAAGACCATCAACAAAAATTCTGCTCAACCATCAGATTAATAGCTTTCGAGAAAACTTGTTCCTATATGAGCATCAGACATGTCATTCAAATCAAGTACAAGCTAACATTCAAAGGCCAAAATTCTGCAAATTGTTATTTCAGAATTTGTTTATTGTTTGTTGTTCAAGGTTCATCAGGTGTACCAGTAACCAATTCTACATTCATGTGGATGTGATACTTTCCAAGAAACCTGTTCACACTGTACACCATGGAACTATGTCCAACAAGCACAATTGGCAATATCTCACAAGTGGCGAAAGTGTGAAATGAATAATAGATGTAATAGAAGCTGTATTATAACATGACTGCGTTGTATTATCGAATTGAAAAATTACCCTATGAATGACAATGAATTCCCCGCAAATAAGCTAAGGCTAATCATCCTGAATTGATAAAACATGTTCACTAGACCCGGCCCACAGGCACGGGAGACATCGATACAGGTCACATATAATATTATATATATATTGTATATGACCTGTATCGATGTCTCCCGTGCCTGTGACCCGGCCCGACTCAAGATTTAATTTTCCAATTTCTTTTAAAATTCGTGCCGCGCTCCAATTTGACAGTTTTTATTTTTTAGATTGTGTCTACCAGTAGATATTAATTTTTAATGATTTATTTGTGAAGAACAAAAATATTATCAATTGGCTTAGTTAGTCCATCACAAACGCCAACCATTTTGACGTCGCAAACACAACTTTTGTTCTTGGGGTTTTATGATCTTTTTCTTTGAGCTTTATAATTGTTGATTTCCGTCTCAAATTAAACATGTATCTTGTGAGATCTCCCTGGTACGAAGGACACTATTTGGCATTATCAGTGCTATGTTTGTAATGCAAATTATGCCGCAAATTCACATTGTTAGACCTAAACACACCTCTTACAGAAATAGATCAGTCGCAAAAATAAGAACGCAAAAACAGAGTTTGCTCTTAACTTTCTAATAACTAAGTCAGGTTACAATATTGATAAAAAGTTGCGTTTGTAAAAAGCCCGAAAATTTAAGCTTTTAGAACCTCCAGCTAACGCTGTCAGTTTTAAACTACGGTAAATTTGCGGGTATTGAATAACATTGAATCCCAGAAATTTTACAAATGCAACTATCTATCTTTAAATTCTTTCATCAACCCCCATTAACTCGTATTCTTAGTTGGAAACTTTTTTAAACAGATCCTTGGTTATACAATTATTCTTCAGAATCATCTTCTGAAGATCCTTTGTTTCATTATTCTTAGCCTCGAGGTTTTTAGAATCAACCTTGGACAGTAGTGTGACATGTGTTTCCTTGGAAACAGCCAAGAAAAAGATTCTGAAGAAGTCAAAAGGCACCAATAAATATGACTAATTTCTAGACCAATGAACTAGATGTAGTAATATTTTCATTAAAAAGGCCAAATGCAGAGACATGGATATCATTGACTGGTCAATATTATTATTTGACTTTTTCACTAGCTTGCATTTTAACAGTCGCTATATAATGCCGCTGCGGTATCATTGTATATTTTGATACAGAAAATTATTGAAAATCATTTTATAAGCGTAGTTTTAAGCTAAGAATCGTTACAATTACACCAAATTCATATTAAACACCCTAAAGTCACCACTAAAGATGAAGTTGTTCCACCTAGAAAGTTTCTACAAGCTAGGCCTTATGGTAGTTGAGTGCTGGACCAGACACAAACTTTTCAGTTGTTTCCACAGAAAGAAAAATCAAAACTGACTTTAGGAAGAAGTTAAAAACCCTCCAAGGCACCACTACCCACTATGATCCTTTCATACAGCAAATTACAATGAGCAGAGCCTTATGGTTTTTTGGAGTTCTGGTCCGGCAACGGCCATAAATAACTGTAGAAAGAAAATGAAAAACGCAAAACACACTTCACATGAAAATTGTTCCACATAGCAAATTTCAATAGTTAGGCCTTTTGGTTTTTTACTTCTGGACTGAAAAAGAGTTTGTACGACAGACGTATAGCTGCCATTTCCATATCCTCAGAACACTTCGTTTCGAGGGGGTTAAAAATTGACAAAACAATGGAAATGGCAAAAGAATGAAATCATAAAAACTTGCAAATGGGCCCAAGTGATATGCATCAAAAGTTTTAGAGAAAATTGTTCAGACGGAATGACTGCTTTACACATTACACTTACTTCACAGTGGATGTGTATTGAACACATCATCATCCCAAAAAAGAATGACTCAATACTTTTGTAGCTTTATTTTCTTTATTCAATGATGCATGTTAGCACTGCAATGTGTAGGAATGAAACACAGAACTGGATGATGTGGTCATGATAAATGGAAGGCAGGGATGACACTATTGCATCAAAGTAACAATGATTCTTATATACACTATGTACATCTGCCTAATCACCAAGCAAGCTATTTTGGGATAAGAGTAGACTTTCTGAAACTTAACTAACTCAAATCATGGCTCTTCCTCACTTCAGTTACACAGTAAGCAGATAAAACCTTGTGCGATGGCACCTATCAGTTGGTAATACTAAAAATAGAAGTGACATGCCATACACTGGGCAATATTTATAATGATTACTTAGTCATTGAATAGTGAAAAATATCTTAACTGAACTTTTCTTGCCAGTTTTCATATTTCTAAACCATAACTGAATATTGACAACATAGCTGCTCAAGTCCAGGCTGGACAAGAAAAGAGAATTGGCTGCACATAGTGCAGATATATTTGGCATAACTTGAGGTGAATACTGATGCATAATATAATACAAAGCAAACATGCTCAATAACAAATTGCGTTATTTACAGGATTGTTCTAGTATGGAAGAAAATATTTGTTTTGGGCAGGTTTAAATGATCACAGTTGCAATGAGGAGATGGACAAATATAGCGAAGTGACAACACAAACCATACATGCTAAAGGAGTTGATAAGGACTATTGCTCGATACTCTCCTGTCTTGTCTTAGCTAGTAGGAACCATGCTTGTCTTGTTGTGGACTAATCACATTCAAAACAACTGTCAGTCTCTTAATTCAGTAGAGCCAACCCCTTCCTGTTAGGAGGCGGGGGAGGGAAGAAAGAGGGACTAAAACTGTTTAGCAAATATTTTTGTTTGTTTGTTATAGAACTGCTCTTTTGGCCATTATCTGATGACAGAGGGATTTTCCATTGAAGAGTCATAGTACAACAATCAATCTTGTACATGTTAACAGAACCTTTCATTAACACTAAAATTGACAATGCTTAGCCAACTGCCCTGGGCAGAAAAACAGTAAATTAAAAACACCTTTCTGGTGTGATATCGAAACTAAAAGATGATAAAAAAAAGATGATAAAAAGTCCTTGCTAAAACGAAGTTATTTTACAGGAAATTTTATACAAGTTAAAATTTAAAAGCTTACAACAGCATTTCATTAAAATAACACTTTGGAATAGACATTACCCTAAAAACTCAACTTAAAAGCAATGGTTGAACAAACAGCTAAATTCACAATTAAAGCTTGCATTTTAAGCAGAAAATAATAGTAACAGCTAATTCATCACTCCTTTTAAAAAAGTTAAAATCATCAACAAACATATAACCAAAACACACGAACAGCTGAAAGAATTCTTCAAAATGCTCAACTTGACAAGTGACATTAGTGAACAACATGGGTAATTAATGACCCTTACTGGCTTTTAACTTTCTTCTCTTCATCTGACAAGTTCAACAAAACATAAAAACTTTGTTTTCTTTCTCACCTGGGATTACACGATGAACTGAAAACCAACGCAAAGTACATTCTGGCCTGCATTTCAACTGCACAAGGCAGACTCCAAAAAGCCAACTTCTGCCAAATCACAGTTAACCCTCAAAGTATAAACACTAAAGCTTAACAGTATCAAAAATACATTTCATTCAAATTGATTTGTCAACAAAGATTTTTGACAAAGTGTAAACTGACATGAACCTATCCCAGGTTTCCAGTTTCAATTGTCATTCAATCACAGATATATCCATAATTTTTGTATGTTGTGTCAAATGTAAACATTCAATTTTTCCACATCTTAAAGATAATGTCTCAAAAAAGAAATTTACAAATGATCATGTTATGACAAGGCCAACATCTTACATTTAAAACACAGGTTTATTGTAAAGGGGCAGTAACACGTTTTTTTAACATCTATCTTTTCAATTTCATCTGAATAAACAGTAGTATATGGTAAATGTATAATCCTCAGAGAGTGACCACCTCATTACTCAAACTGATCATCTGTAGTTAAAGCAAAAACCATCAAGTATCAAGCAAAAACCGGCATAGCCATGTTGAGTGAACACCTTTCATCATTTGAGGTAGGAAAATGGATTCGTTTAAAGGCACTAGCGCACACCAATATTTGTAAACTCAACAAATGGACATATACATATGTCTCAATATCACTACAATAAACAAACTCAGCTATCCTACCTCGTAAGTTATTTCGTATATATGTACCTATTCAGCTCATTAAGTTGATTCTCAAAGACCGGAAATATTTACGCAACTTTGCATTAGATCCACAAGAACCAAGACAAAATCTGAATTTTAAGTTCAAATCTCCTATCTAAAGATGCATCTTTATCTCTTCAATGCCATATTTATGGCATTTTCCCTTATTAACTGCAAATGAAAAAGGCCAAATAAATATTAAGAAGTTGACATTGTGGGCCCAATTTACGTGTGATCTCATTAGCACTACAAACCTATATTTGTCGTTGAGTCTGCTGTGAATAAGTTTAAAAAATTACGTTTCAGTCATTGGCGCACGCAATTGTCCGGTTCTCGATCACAAATCTCGAATGTAACCTGTTTATTGTCACTGTCAAGATGTTAATTATGAAAAACACTTACTTCTCGATTCTTGAGTGAGTGAGTGAGTTATTGTTTAACACTGCTTGGGCAATATTTCAGTCATTAAAACCGTCATTTTTTACCCTTACAACAAAATCTGTGCCCCTTTAATCCAAAAACAATGCTAAAACCATGTTATCAAACCGGTTAATTACAAGATTGCTTTCATAAAATATATATTCATCCTTTTTTCTCAGTTTATAGCTTAAATTAATTCAAAAGCTGAACATATTACTCGTTCAGACGTTTTCAACTGTCCTTACTTTTTTCATTTTGTTCACAGCTGACCATAGATTTTTTAACTCGCCATGTTGACTGTGGCTATGTTGACATTTTCAATATTGATTACAGATCAATTGTAAAGATTGCAAAGAAAAAGAGTGCTATAGTGCCTTTAACTGAATAAGGTACCTTCTTTTTAAAAATGATTCTTTTGATAAAAAAAAAGTCTTGCATAGCGGTCTGGACGAGTCTTTTCATAAAATCCCTTTATTTATAAAAAAACCCACCATGCTACTGCCCATTTAATGAGTTAGAAGATATTTAATTCTCTTTACACAAGTTCAAAAATGCACTTGAACTAAGTTCAGATCTGTGTTTCTTTGGATTAAGCAGGCACAAGATCCAAATAAGTTACACATGCACATAGCTAGATCTCTATGGTAGTATACAATGAAACAATAGGGCAGTTATTGATGAAGTAAATCAATTGCAATTGCAACTTACAAAAGCATTGTCATGTTTGATCTCTTAATGATAGTGAAAGAACTAAATATGTGTTAACAGCACTTGCAAACACAGGGAGACATAAAAAAGGTAGGCTCATTTCATCATGTCACAAGTATGTACAGTGGAGGAACATGCATGTTCACAGTTGAGACTGTGTTTCATTCAGTAATGTTTGCATTTCAAAATATATAATGGTCAAAGGTATTCATGTAAGTACTTATACCTATGTACATTTCTTACCTAATGGTTTACAGAAAACATTGCTTTCAAGAACAAAATCTCAAGTGGATAATATTCACACTTGTGACAAATGTAACTTTGATATACTCAGAAAAAATAACTTCGAAGAAAATTTGAAAGTCATGAGCTTGATATGTACATCTATACACAGAGAGCACCAAGTTATGAAAATGATATAGCATTTAATTTGCAAATGAAAATAGAGAAAAACAATCTTACTTAGAATTACTCTTTTAAGGTATTATCCTTACACAGAAAAAATATACATAATTTTCAGTATTGACTTGGGTGCAAGAGATTGATATGAAACATTTTTTGTGTTTGTACTTATCTTTTTTGGCCCCAAAAAAAGGAGAAGAAAAAGTCATTTTTGTTTACGAGAAAATTAAGAAATAACATAATCAAGTTCATTTCCTTGTAAAGTTAAAATAAAGCTAAAAATTAAACATTAACAAGAGAGTAGGAAATTAACTAAAACAGAAAGAACTTAAATACAAAGCATCTAAAGCAATTTGCATTTCTTTTTTTTCAATGATGAATATTAATTAATCACTCAAAGTAATAACTTTTTCTATAAAGAATAAGCCTTATACAATTCATAACAACTTGTCAACAACAATATTGTAAGAAATAACTCATATAGCGAGAGAGTTGCTTCGTCTCCTTGGCAGGTCTGATTTGGAGCGTTTAGGACTTGGCATAGCACTTTTGGTAGGAGAGCAGGACGCCTGTCTCTTGAGTCCCTTCTTGATGGGCGAGTTGGTTGGAGTGGAGTTGGCACTTCTTACTCCATGTTTCAACGGTTTCACTGAGAGGAGAGGATTTTTAGGTAGACCTTGTGACAGAACAAGGGTTGTACTCGTTCCATCCGGAGCACTAGATTGTCTGTGGAGAGGAATGGGAGTCAATTTTGAACTCTTTTTCTTCTCATCTGCAAGAATCTTCTTTGACCCAGAAGGTTTTGTATCCTTGTCAGATTTAACCTTAGAACCCTTTTCACTTTTAAGAGTGGAATTCTTGTCACTCTTAACCTTAGAGTTTTTCTTTTCAAAGTTCACATTTGATGCCTTCTTTTCAAGGCTCGCTTTTGGTTCTTTCTTTTCTACTAGTTTCACTTTCAGATCCTTTTTATCAGTTTTAACCTTAGAATATTTTTCACTTTTTGCCTTATAAATCTTTTCACCTTTTGCCATAGAATCTTTTCCACTTTTCAGTCTAGATTCCTTTTCATTTTTTGCTTTGGAGACTTTCTTTTCACTAGATAAATCTTTCTTTTCACATTTTGCCTTTGACATTTTCTTTACAGTTACATGTTCAACAGCTTTCTTATCACTTGAAATCCTCTCTACATTTGATTTATTGCTATTAGAAGCTTTGTTTTCCTTGGCTTTGATTTCTACTAACTGTTGCTTAATTCTCTCTCTTGTCAGTGAAAGTTTTTTAGCTTTTGCCTTTTCCTTAGACATTGAAGAATGAACTTTGACAAGTTTACGAGCTCTTAAATTAGACATCCTTTCTTTCATCTTCTGGCTTTGGGTAAGAGGTTTCTTTTTCAAAGGAGCAACATGAACATTCTCCTGTGTGACTGATGCTTGTGAATTTTTCACTGTCTGTCCGACCACTGGTGCCTTCTTTGTCTCAAGTTCCCCTTTCTTTGCAAACTGTCCATTAGCTCTTCTCTCTGAATGTTTGATATTATCAATTGCCTCAGATGGTGGGGAGGTCTTGAGAGGAGAGCATTTACATTTCTGGCGTTCCCGACATCCTGCACAACACAGAACATTGATGAAGCAGTCCTCATCTGAGGATACCGTTATGATGGACACAGAATCATCTGGTGAGGAGGCAAGGTCCTTAAGACTGTCTCCATGACTAGAATGCACTGACATGGACTGACTTGTGCCTGCCTTTGTTGGGCTATACTGACTGGGAATGTCTATCTTGAGGGGTTGAGAGAAGGGTTGCTTGTGCACCTGTTGACTGGAGTCTGGACTAGAAGATGTGGAGGAAGGGGTGAGGGGTTCAGGCACAGGTAGTGCGTTGTTACTACTGTTGAGGTGGTTGAGGCTTGGGAAGCGTTGCTGCAAATACTTGTCCTTGTCATAAAGGGTAGGGAGATGAGGCGCCTTGTTTGGGGAGATGCTGATCTGGCTGCTGGACAGGTCTGACAAGAGGCTGCGGTACAGGGCAACTTTCTGCTGTAGCACTTCTGCATTCATGTCTTCAGACACCATGTTGGCCAGGGACAGCGACCTTTCCAGCTTTCCATTCTTATTCTTTTTTCTCAGACCAAGCAGTTTGTCTATATTCTCAGACAGGAATGTTGGGCTTTGTGGGAACACACACCGAATCTTACTAGGATCTCCTTCACTTTTGGACTCCCAGTACTTCATACTGTTCTGGGAAAGTCTTCCAACAACCACTTTGCACAATGGTAATGACCTTGCCAGCAACCGACTTTTTCTATTCAAACCAGTCTTAATTCTCTTGTAATTGCTTTTCCTTTGATGCTTTGTAAAGGAATACAGGTGAAAATGTGGTCTTTTCTTAGTCTTTTTTCTTGGTTTGTATGTGACAGGAAAAGTATTTTCTTTTTTTCTCAGCTTTTCAAGAAACTGATTCTTAACAGGTGTTTTGCAGAAAGCTTCAGCATTTGCAACAACAGAGATGTTTGCATCAGACTTCAGATGTTTCTGCAGCCTCTGCCCTAGGATGGAGGACACATCAATGCTGAGAAGGGACCTGTTTTTGGTGGGCGTCTGCTGGTCGTCAGTATCATCACTACTCCCACTCACCACACTCTCTGTGTCACTAGTCTCCTCCCGCACTCGGTATGACAGCCTCCGCTTGCAGTGTCCAGAGTCATCTTTACTTAACTGAGAGATCAACAGCTTTGGAGTCTTGGGTGTGGTTGGAGACTTAGGAGTTTCAGGGTCTGTAAAGTCCAGTTGAGTACAGTCCACTTCTGAGGACGTGCGTGCTGATGCTCTCAGCTTCCGTGCTTTAGACATGGGAATGAGGTTAAAACTCTTGAGGAAATGTTCAATGGTCGGGCTGGCAGGGCTGGAGGGAGAAGATGGAATGGAGAGAGTTGGTTTGCCACATTTCTTGTTGCGTTTGGTGGCAGGAGGCGGTGTATCAAGCCCCTGCAGTTCTTCTGGTCTCTGTGTACAGTTTGCCTGGTGCTGCCGCATCTCATTCTTACTAGAGAACTCCTCCGCACAGAAGAAACACACATAGATCTCCACAAAGGGCTTCTTGCCAGACTTGGCAACTTCTGAAATAAGATTGATATAATTTCAATTTCAAGCAATGACCTGCATATCATACATGGATGAATTTCTAAAGAATTAATAAAAATCTTCTAGAGTTGTGACACAGTAGTATGATTGATTATACCATCATCAACGCTCTAGTGATCATTGTCCTCTCTACTGTTCTCAAACCACTCATAACTCATAAAATTGTTAAAGAATGAATTATTTTTTTAAAATTGAGACTGCAGGGGAAAAAATTCATTTCCTCTGCATCATTTTACACAATATATCAAAGATGCTCTGAATATCAACTTCTCCAGTCGCCAAAGGTTAACATATCATTCAAAATCCACATATGAAAATGAGTCTCTTCAGTTGATCACAGTTTTCTATGGCTTTTAATAATCAATTCTGGAGAAAACTACAAAATATGAACCTAAATAAAACCTAGTCACCAAATTGATTATGTTAGATGGTGAAACTGAAAATTTAAGGCCCCTGAAGGATGACCCTTGAGGCTAAAGTTGCTATACCTAGCACTTCTTGAAAGGAGTTTAAAATGCAAAAAGTCCACAAATTTCACAAACCTTTTGTACCTTTCAGACCTAATGAGCTAATGTATACACTCACCTGGACTGTACTGAAGTGAAACTGAGTCTCCACTGCCATTAACCTGAACAAACAAAGAGACATAAAATAGAAAACTATTCATCGGGAACAAGAATATCAGGTCCTTATAGTCAAGAAATAAAAGAGCCCACTGTTACTAGTATAAGTGTTTCACCTAGGTTGGAAAAAGGGCAGGGCAAATTGATTTAGAAAAGGGCACCACTCCTTTCAAAAGGGCATTTAAATACAAATTCATTTTAAAGTATGTTTCAAAGGAAAACGGACCTACTTTCTGTAAATGAAACTGAGTCTAAATATTTTTGATAAATCTTACGAATAATTTCAGAAAAACATCACATTTATTCTAACTAATTTTAAATGAGTTACGGATATCAAACATGTGCATTTTACTCATTACATCAAGTGAGATCATTCGGCTGTGTCCTCCCGTAATCTCCCTATTGTTCCTGTAACTAGTTAAACATGTGGTCAGCAGCTGTGTCCAAGTGACACAAAGGATGGATCATTAACGGATCATTCTCTTCTTTCTCTCTTGTAGTTCCTGATATCATAGTAAAAATGAGCTCTTCATACATAAGTATCTTATGTAAAATATAATTGCGACATTATAAATGATTTCATTGTACGTTATATTCTGCAATAGGGCAACAGGAAGATTTGGGCTAGTAACAGGAAAAAGGGCAGGGCGGGACAGAAAAAGGGCAGGGCGCATACTCAAAAGGGCAGGGCGTCACGCCCTGTTAAAACTGACTAGGGGAAACACTAAGTATATATGCAATATCATAAATTTTAACAATCATACAATGACCAGAAACAAAACACTCATCTTTGATGACATGACAATTACTCATGCCCGGATAGGCATTCTAGAAGTTGATGTGATGATCAACAAGGACAATTCTATTTATATTCATCAACATTTGGACATTACCGTATTCGACTTAATAACCGCCCACTCCCCTATAAGCGCCCACCCACCACGTTTTTGACTGAACAATATGCGTCCTGATTTAGCGCCCACCTCTCAACATTGCTTACCTTGCATGCTGATTCATTGAAGAAGGTTTTTCAGTCTTGCAATAAGTCTTTTACTTCCACTAAAGCGAAGAATACAGGGTATTTCACGACCCCCAGCCACCACCAAAATGATAAAAGTTATAAAACCATATTTCAAAGACATGTGTATCGTAAGAAAACACTTTCAAGACTAAACTTGAGGACAATTTTTATCGTTTTAATTAGCGCCCCCTTTTACCAATTTTTTAAGCGCCCCGGGCGCTTATCACGTCGAATACGGTAATTCAAATGTCATTGTTAAGTTCACTCTAGGAAGTGGCTTACTTATAAAATAGGTCATTTGACAAACAATAGTTTTACAACTATGTCAGAACTGCCTCTCTTCTGTTCGGTGAATGTGCAGATATATTGTAAATAATTTACAAAGTATTTTGTAATTCTTATGTGTACAAAAACAATGAAGCTAGTATTTTACTCTTAGTTCCAACAAATGCTCTGGTTCAATATATCTAAACCTCTTCTCAGACTGTTAACTAAGAATATATAGTTCAAATTGAACTTTGTAACACTTAACATTCCAATACTACAAAAATGTTACTATGATTTTTTCTGAATAGGTGTAAAATTATTTGCAATATTGGTGTACAATCATATTGTACTGCAGTGTTGCATCCAGGTTTTGACAAAAAAGGGGGAGGTCCCCCCTTACTTTCACAAAAGTGTGGGGAGTGACCTGAAATTGTGTAATTGTGCTAATAAAGTGACATAACACATTTGATTTTCTTTTCTGAAGAAACTGAAGTCGAGACATCGTAATTGTCGGCATCATGGTCGGTCTCACTTACGTCATTATCTTGACTAGAAGTAGATGTTTCAGGACTAACAAGCGTAGGATTACGAAAACATTCGGTAATGCTTTTTGTTTTAGGCATTTTCCACTCACTGATTTGACTTTTAGCGAGGTGAGGTGAGTTGGTGTTTAAAGCCGCTTTCAAGATTATTTCACTTATATCGCGGCTGCTAGTATTATTGCAGGGTGAAAGCCGCAACACCATTGTGGCTATGCATTGCGGTGAAATCTTTTGACCATCGGCTGTTGACTTTTAGCGAAATAGCAGACGAAATTCAGCGCTGGCCATAACTCGGTACCGGTGAAAGAAACATCCATTGCGCATGTCATACATTCGGAAAAGCTAACAATGTTATCATTTATCTCGGAAACAATACGTCTCATTGACCAAGCCGAAATTTAACGAGATTTGCCGATTGCACTGGTAAATAGGAAGCAACTTTTACGATATTGCTTACGTGATCAAGTAATTTGATATTATTTTATTGATCAAAAAGTTGGAAATTAAATAATCTAGGTAGGTTGCGCAGTAGTTTGTCTCGATTGCAGGATGAAATGTTATTTTGTGCGATTACTTCCCCACAATAATAGTAAAATTGCGAGTGATATATGAAGTAGCGCATTTCTCGCAATCGCGCGGCCTGGATACAACACTGTTACTGTTGTCATGTGTACAAATATTCCAAAAGAGTACAAGTAGGCAGCTGCAATGTGCGCGCACCCGTTTGTGTGTGTTTCCGGAGGCGAGGAAGGTCTTCCACTCATTGAGTTTTCCAGCAGAGAGGAGGGCCTCCTGACCCAGGTGACTGTAGCAGTTGCGCACAACCTTCCGCATAGCCTCCGTCAGCACATCCTGCAGGCAGAGCAAGCTTCACGTCACACTAGGCCATAGCACATTCTCAATGTTCTTAGAAACATACCCGCCACAGTTTTATTCAGATTTATGAACAGAAATACCGATTTTGGGCGGGATTTTTTTTCTCAATCTTATAATTTTTGACCTCAGCTCAGTTATTGAGACTTAAGTTTGATGTACCCTATCAGCACACAAGAATTATAAATATCCAAAACCATAAGCTTGGGCTGTTAACATTTCACATGAACAAGGTTTCATCAAATCATCTGAACTTGAATCTTTAGGTAGAAATGTTAATCATTAGTTCATTGTTATTATATTTCATGAATACAACCTAAAAGGCTGTCAAGAATCACTGAAAAGTTAATATTACTGTCATGATTTTCAAAACAGATGGTGGATATACCTCCTTCTTGCTAGTGTCATTAGACCAGAGGGGGACATCTGGGGGCCACCAGTGAGGTCTGTGCACTAGGCTGCGCACCGTCATGTCACCAATCACCACCTTCATCAGTTCAGGCACAAACTCGCGCAGCTGTACCTGCACACACAATACCATTATTCTTCTGGAATTCGGTTTCCTAAGAATCTAATAACAGGACTCTTAAAACTGCTTTGTTTTCTTTTGTCGACGAAAACAGGAATGAAATTTCTATTAAGGGATATAACTCTGCATTTTGAAGAAATTTGAATTAGAATGATAGGAGTCAAATAGGAATATTATATACTTTTTTAAACAACTTTACTAAAATGTCAAATTGATGAGAGAGGTTCACCAGACTTACTTATCTTTTTGCAAGGAAAAGAACCCTCATATTAAGTGGGCTTTTGCTTGAAATAGAAAGGTGGGAACTAACATACCATAGTCATGGTGTTGATACAGAGTGGAGGCAGACGAGGGATACTTGCTACCTCCTTGTGACGAGAGCGTGTGGACCGTGCACTTTCCTCCACCGCAGGCATCTTCAACTTGCTCTGTGGAGAGATAGATGTCTTACAATAGTAATCATATGTAGCATATCCATCAAAACAAGCTAAGGTATTTGCAGTATATGTTATAGTGAAAATAGAAAATAGAGCAATAACAATCAACATGACAATTCCATTTGTGCAGAAAACTGGAAAGGAAGAAAGAATAATCCAAAACCAAAAATTTCAAAAAAATCTTAGAAATCATTTTAGATAACACTTCATGAAAAACAATTACTGGTTTGTTCTTAACAAACAAGAAAAAAGTGAGCATGGCTCACATAGCCCTGCAGCCCATCTGATTTCTTCTCCCACTAGTCTGAATTAATATGATTTTGGATAACCTGATTTACTAAAAGTGACTGTAATAGTTTAAGAGTAAATGTGTCCCCACTTGAGCAACCAATTCATAATCGCTACAAGTCCAATTGTGCAATCAAGGGCCACAAGTCTGTCAAAAATAATATTTCGGAAATGGTTATCTAACTAGATCAAGAGCATCAACAGGTGTGACCAAAACCAAAATTTCAATCACCTAAGTGTGATACTATCTGAGAAATTGTCCCCATTGCAGCATCAGATTTGATAATCGCTTCAAGTCAAATTTCAGAAGCAAGGGGCCATAACTCTTTAAAAAATAAAATTTTGGAAATGGCTTTTGAACTCCATCAAGAGTATCATCAAGCATATCCATAACCAAAATTTCACTCCTCTAGATGTAATAGTTTCTGAAAAAATCTGTTCCCATTGGAGCAACAGATCTGTTAATCGCTCCAAGTTCAATTGAGCAATCAAGGGCTTTAACTCTTTAAAAAGTAAAATTTCGGAAATGGCTTTCAAACTTGATCAAAAGTATCATCAGGTGTATCCATAACCAAAATTTCACTCCTCTAGGTGTAATAGTTTCTGAAAAAATCTGTCCCCATTGGAGCAACAGATCTGTTAATTGCTCTAAGTCCAATTACAAAAGCAAGGGCCATAACTCTTTAAAAAATAAAATTTCGGAAATGGCTTTCAGACTTGATCAAAAGTATCATCAGGTGTATCCATAACCAAAATTTCACTCATCTAGGAGTAATAGTTTCTGAGAAAATCTGTCCCCATTGTACACCATATAACTAAGTCCAAAAAATGTTTCCATGGAAACGACAAAAAAAATGAATTCAAAAGTGGTCCAAACTGTAGACAAGGTTATGGTTAACAGGTGTGCAAAGTTTGGTTGATCTAGACCAAACGGTTTTTGAGTAAATTGACTGGACGGACGGCATGACCGCTATATAATATACCCCCGCTACTGATTATCAATTATATAAGAGCATTCAGACCATTCAAGTAACAATGAATGAGCTTAAGACCCTTATATCTACCAAGGCACAAAGCAAAACAAAGGATGTTGACATCATCCACCTTAGCTTCATTTGCTGAGATTATGGTCTCACTGATAGTAAAAGACTTCTAGAGCGGGTGGCCAGACACTAAATTCTCAGAATACCATTACAGATACACATATATGAAGACACCTATTATGGGAAATATCTTATCTTTTTTTTGTTCAGGTTTTTTAGTTTATATACTGAAAGCACTTTGAATTGCTGGAACTAAAACTATTATCAAAATCTTAAAGACATACAGTATGAAGTCATTATCCCCTTTACTTCATGGGAAATACATCTTTTTTTTATATTCCATATTCATATTCATATTCACAGCATATGGATTTTAGTATAGTTCTTCAACTGTGATGCTTGTTTATGAATTTTAAGAAAGTATTTTTTATAAAGATACATTTAGTAATCTGCAATAGTATTTCAACATTTATATCTTTTTGAAATTTCTCTATGTATTTTGCATTTACATCAATATCATATATATACATCCGTGTCGGCAAATATTTTGGAATATACTGAAAATACTAGACATCCTTTATAAATCAAATTAGAGCCTTCGGCTAAGTAGCTCACTAAGTCGCACATGAAGAAAAATTTTCGTCATATGAAATGATTAGTAACCAAAACTACAAACATGAATTTCCTTTGAAAAGCTTTTAATTTAAAGAGCTTTGAGATGTTAGAAACAGGAACCTTGCTACCCAACAAACACTCTCATGTATCTTCTTCTTGATCTCCTAAAATATTTCAATTAACCACAAATGCATGGTTTTAAAAAACCTAAATCATCACAGCTTGGATACAACAAGACATTGGTAAAAAAGAACAAGAAAAGCCCGAGTGCCAAGAGATGAAAGATGGTGTAGTGAGATGGAAAATACTTGTTGGCTGGATTTGTTGTCCTAGTGTACAGCGCTAGCAATGAGAGGAACAAACAAATGCTTTGAAACAATGGAGGGATATAGAAGCTGGGGAGTCTCAATGGAAATATTTGTGGACCGAACAGTTACACCATGAACACACCTCCCTTTCTTCAAACAAGCAACATGTTAAATATTTTGATTCTCTTCAATTTTGAAAAAAAAAATGTGTTTACAATTTTACCACCAAGACGTTTAATATTATCAGTAAGTTCAGTTGAAGTCCTCTCCTTCAGGCTCAGGGTTCTCCTTTTATAACAGGTATATTCAGAGAACAGAGCACATCATGCTAAAATAATATATATTTTTAATCTACTTCGGACAATCTGACATTATTTTCATCACAGAAACTTTAAGGTCAATAAATATAGGAGAAATCTTTCTTTTCATTTAAATAAACTAGCAAGAAAGAATTTTCAAGCAGTTGAAAGTCAATAAAAGCAACACATTCATTCTTAACAATAAGAGAAAATTGCAAATACATAATTGACCATGTTTACCCATCCAGCTCAACAATACTCTACAGGAACCATCCATCTCAAAACTTAACTAAAAACAGAAAATACATTCTCTTTGAGGATAGCATTTGACAAATTTTGTTTAGCCTTTTGACGACAACTTTGGTTTGACAATGCCAGTGAAAAGGGAGTTCAGGTTGATTGTAAAGAGGAAAGTTTGTTATCATTGATCAGCAGCCAGGATTCATACCTGCACTCTCTCACCCATTGAGCACAATGCAGTAATCAAGCAGAGACAACAATACATAGCAACCTCAGACAACTTGCTCACTCATTTCCCTCTTGGTAACTCTCCTTGTGGAGTACGTCTCACAGGCAGGCCACCATTGTTTAAACGCTTCAAGTATTCACACGACAATTTAAAAAGACACGATTAACTGGATTATTAAGGAGCCACTAGTTGTTGTTATTTTAAAAGAACTGACCCAACCCAATGAACCCATTCATTCCAGCAGAAATATGCCACTCATACTATCTTCTACTAGCTCAGCAGTGTCTTTCCTTACATTGGGGTTTTAAACTTGTTCCGGTTTAGATACTTGGGCATCAGGGATAAAACTTATGTGATCTACAAGCCAAGGCGTGATGAATTAATAAATTAAGGGGATTGAATATCCAAGTCCAGATCTTTAGAGAAAAATCGAAATTACATCCGAACCAAAACATGGAAATAAAATCTATATATACCATGCAATCCATTTCACTAGTCCCTAACACCACCTCCTGTGTTATCCACACTTACACAAGAAACATTTGATAATTTCATATTTGTGCTTTCATGGGGGAAAAAATTAACTGAGCAATCTAAAAATTTGAACTTCCATTAATATGATTTAGCTTATATAAAATTTTACTCAAGTCTAAAGTCCACGCTCGTGCAATAAATAGTTACAGTGTTGCTTCAACCCGTTTGATAATATAAGGCAGATGGATTCATGGATTCTCGAGATTGACAGCCTAACTAATACTTCTGGGGAGACAGCCTAAGGCAACCAAGATTACGCATGAATGATCTGACAGGTCCCCAGGCAACATGGAAGTGTGTAGACAACCAGTCTAATGTGTCAATCAGGAGATAGTCACCACCTTTCACAAGGCATGGACACGCTTGCTAATTGATAACTTATTACATCATAAATACTTTTGTTATCTAATAAAGTTTACCTCCAACCTTCAACATAAATGTTAGAAATACAGAAATGTATCTAAATATATTATATCGGTAAATTCTGAACGATGTAACAAAATAACAACTCCTCAGAGCATTTAAAGCATTTCAACAAATCCCTGATTGTTTGTGACACCACAGATCAAATATAGATTATCATACGAAAGAAGTCCTAATTTGGAGAACAAATTAACATACTACATAACTAAACATATTTTAAATTTCATACAATTACACTTTTGCTATCAAACTCCATAAAGAATTTTTTTAAATAAATATTTTTGCTGAAAAAATGAGCTTTTATTAAAACGTGTATATCAGAAAAGGACAAGAGTGTCTCTTATTGAAACTCAAGTTCCCAAAGTTGACAAAACCATATTTGTTTCATTTTACTATAAACTATTCATTTTAAATCCTAACTACGACATAAAAGTTAGTATTTCCTGTTCTCGCAAACGTAGACAAATAGAGTTATGTCAATGCACTTACCTAATCAAATATATCACATCATTTGTAGATAAGATCTTAAATTATCTAAGTTTTTTTCTCATCTGAAGACTGAAGAATGAAACAAATGTTTGTAATGTACAATGACCATTCATGAAACCTGACAGACAATGGCCATGACATAACTTCTTGTGGACTGGACAGTGGTCTCATCAGCCTTATGAGAAAGTTTTGGTTTTTTTAATTTATAAAATATAATAATATTTATAAAATAAAACTTTCAGCCTTATGAGCCAAATACCAAGACCACAAAATGAACATATCTCATGTTAGCATGGTATCAGTTATTTGTTACACTTTATACATCATGACATAGTAACGTACCATATAGATTCTTGAAGAAAGTAATTCCAAACCTTTCAACACACAAGAAAACTAGTTGACTACACTTTCATGGTTTTATATCATAAACATTACAAGAAACAGAGAAAATGTCATGGCTTGGCTGTTTGAGAACTTTATTTTACTTTATATATCTGTTTTTGAAAGGACAAACATTCATCAGACCATTTTGCTTACTATTAACTATTAGTTTCATAAGAGTTGCAATCATGATTTCATCTTTTCAATCTTATCTCAGAATTGTCATTACACAATGAAATGAGTTTTTTGGGAAGAATAGCAAACATTTCTAGACTCATTTACCTTAAAAGATTGTATTTACCCAGTTAGGTTTTATTTATTTGACAAAATAATAAAAAGAATAAAGATGTATCTTACACTATAGAGACAAAATTTGGTAATTAAACCTCCTTATAAAAAGAACATAATTAATAAATTCTAAATGGATTAAACATGTTTAATTGAATTGCATCCCACGAGTTTGGACTCATGATTAAACTCTGGGAGGGTGTATCCAATCCAAACTTAATCAATTAACAAAGCAACAAAAACTTTAGGCTTGCTTTTCATTGTCTGGATTGTCAAAGCACACAGATGAACTGTTAAGCACCGTGTTTCACCAATGCCACAGTGAACCAGAATGTGTTGATGCAAGTGCAGTGATAAACCTAGGATTTTTTTGGGGTGGGTCAATGCCCCACCTGGTCAAATTTGGGTGGGCCCTATTTTTTTGGGAGGTGGTCCCAAGGGCCCCACCTGATCAATTAAGGTGGGCCTTTTCAGAATGTTTCACTGTGCCTTTGAATTTTCAGAATAACTTGTTTGAATAAACTGTTACACATTAAGTTTTTATACTTTTTTTAAATAAATAAATCACAGTTTTTACATGATGAATTTTCTTTATTCATCACACAAGAACCACAAAAGATCTCAACTCCATGATATGGAAACAGACATGCTCTCCTTGCATATAAATGGTACATCAACTGTCATTGACCATACAAAAATCAAAATATCTCTGAATATATCTTCCCGTTTTCAAATCTAAGCCATTTATACTCCCCGAGCCATGATGTCTGAAATTTTTTAGCAATTTTGGTTTGAACCGTTTCGTCAGATTCAGAATCGCTGTCGTTATCATAATCATAATCAACAAGTGTCCGTTTCTTCGTTATAGGAGGAGACGATTGTGATCTGTCTGTTTGTTTGCTAAAGAAACTCAAAATATCTTTCTGCGACATGATCCATTTGTATATTAGTGCGGGAAATGAAACCGAAAGTGAAAGCGAGATTAGACAGCGAAGTTACAAATCCGTAACTAACACGCTTTTCCATTGGCTGAGAATATTACAATGGCCAATCAGGGACGTTGATGCATATCGTCGTCGGTCGATAAACTGGTTCACTGTCTGAGCGCTTGCGGCGAATGATCGTGATTTAGTGACGGAGTTTTTAGATTACAATTTACTTTCATTTATAAATATAGGCCGCATTCGGATTTTATAGTTGCGTTATTTTACAAAAGAATGCGTTAAAGGGGCGCAGCTTCAATTTATATGTGCGGAAATTTTCATTTGTATGCGGAAATGCCGCAGAAACGCATCCTAGGTTTATCCCTGCAAGTGTGAAGTGAGACTGATGAGACCCTAGGTGAGAACATGAATTTCAATAGTAAAGAAAGAACATGAGGATGCCAAACAAAAGACACTACAGTTCTGCCAGTCACCAGCGTGAGATGGGGCAGCAGAACTCGGCATGGTCTATGTGGGCTGACAGACACGGACAGGGAGGGAGACAGCACATGATGCGTGCGGCACAATCAACTAAGGTTAGCTGCAGAGGCGAGGCTACATCACCTGCAGATCTGCCACTGCCAGTCTGGGGCTCAACTCACGTCTGCTACCGATGACAATTTGGGGCATCTACCTGTTGGGAGGTCATAGCCGGAGGCAGGCGGAAAGGCAGCCAGGCAGTTGTGACTTGAATTTTTAAGTGGGTCAGGCTTCGATAGGACCAACAGCTCAGGCTATTTATAGATGCGGCTAAGAGTTCTTTGTGAAGCAGGAGGGATAAGGGGACCAGGGCTACCTGATTAGAGATCAACAAGTGATGATGTTTGTTCCTCCACTAACTGTGACAGGTCCTAAATACAAGTACCTACCTTACTGTCATGCATCACTGGCTTTACATGCACGGTTGAGCAATACTTCTTGTGCTAAGAGACACCTAACTTACATGTGGTAAGGTTAAAAAGTTCATCCAAAAGTGCCACACTGTACAAAGGAGGTTGATACTACTGACTTTAAAAACACAAAGTTATCATTTCTGCTGACTTCTGATACAAAGTATCAGATTACTCTCTCAATTATGCAAGACGATTGGATACTCAAACAACCTACCATTGGACAACCAATTCATGAAAAAGACTGATAAAATTGTCTTTTGATGAATATTAAATAATTTTTTTCAACCAAAACTATATATTCTGTATTGAATTTCCTCAGAAGTTTTGCTGATGAGAAAATTGATCTGAGTCAGGAATATCCACTGCCAGTGGGAAGCATTTAAAATGTATAAAATTCAATTAATAAAATGCTTTATTTTTATACAAATCTGAAATCAATTACATATATGTGTTGAAAATTGTTCAAATAATTCTTGATCTACACAAGAGATTAATTGACATCGCAAGTTAGTTTCATTGTTATGTTACAGTAGCACGGTTTTTGAAAATATTATTTCAGAACTTTTCCCAAATAAACATTTAATGCCTAATGTTTTATCTTCAGAGGGTCAAAAAACTCAAAACAAGCCAGTTGTCCATAGTCATAGTCAAAATATCAAATATCAAGCAAAAACAATGTGTAGCCATTTTGGTGTGAACACCATATATTCATTTGAAGTATTGGAATTGATTTGCATAGCTTAACTGAACATGGTACGTTCATTTTAAAGCTGCTTCTTTTGATTAAAATACATTTCCTTCCAATCGGTCACATTTATTTTCGTTTTCTTGAGATCACTTTATCAACCTTGAATAATGTACTACTGCTGCCTTAAAACTAAATGATGAACTGATGCACATACTCAGCAATAAGAAGAAGTCTGTTAAGTCCAGTCTTGACTATCAAAGTCGGAGATTCGAAAATCAACCTGACAGACCTGGCAAGATCAGTTATCAGGGGGCTCAGGCTCAGGTGACCCAGATGTGCTACTTTCGTCTGAGGAACATCAGGAATCTCATATCCACAGATGATAAAAACTTAGTTCATGGTCTTGTCACATCTCAACAAGACCATTTTTAACAGTTCCCTTTCTGGACATAAACAGAAGCTCCTTTCTATCTAAGATCCTCAAAGTTCATTGGCTCCCCATTTCCCAGAAGGGATATCATTTAAACTTTTGTGCCTTGTTTGTGCCAATCTTAACATTCTCCTATACATATTATATTCTCATTGTAGCACTTGGAGCATGCTAGGCATGGATTAAGTGCAATATAATTAAACATCAGTTAATACACCTAAAACAAGAAAATTCAGAAATTTCTATCTCAATTAACTAACCTTAAAAGTAATTAGTTCAGATTCACTCATTAAAAATCTGACACTAAACTCAGATATAAAACTCAAATGACATTAAAAAATTACCATACTGTCATCTAATTATGACATCGACTCCACAACTCCAGGGTGAAGTGCAGCACAACAAGAGATGGTTCAGGTCAATGCAGACTCAATCCACATGTTAATGAAAGTTAGAGAATGAAGCATTGAAAGCTGTTACCACATTTCATATTTCCTGGTTTAACACTACAAAGTAACTGAACACGCAACAGAGATTATCTGATAACAATTAGTAAACCAGTGGTTGGAATATGTCTTCAAGGCTAATTGTGTGAAGTAGTTTTGGATATATAACTTCAATATGTATCCACTCGCATCTGAGACAAAGGTTTTACATGCGACTAAACCTTTAAGCATCTGCTGGAACAAATTCAAAGGAAACGATGAATTAATCTTAACTGTAGCATTTTAGTTACTTGGCCAGGTCCCTAGATTACTTGTTACAAAGTTTAATAACAAACACTCTCCTACCCCTCCAGAGGGGCCCAATTGGACAATGAAACTTGCCATAGAATCATAGTTACTTACTTTATAAACTTAAACAGTTTCTGAATCTAATGAAAATGACATCAAACACTAGCAAGTCAGAAACTGTGAATATAAAGGATGAATCTCCTGTAAGATAGATATAATTTGTAATTGTCCCCTTCTTAAGGTATTACGAAATAGACAGCCCACAATGTAAATGATTAGGTTTTGATTACATTGAAGATGAATTTCATTTTCTGTTAATATGTTACTCTTACTCAGCTTTAAGGCTAAAATTTATACATAAATATTTTTATATAAATCCATCATTTGAGAAATTTATAATTCTGATGTCTTCTAACTGTAATTTTTTTTAAAACAACTCTCGAACTATCTTTTTCATGCTTTTAAACAACGGGAGTCATTCATTTATCAATAGTATTACTTGTTATATAATGTTCATTGCATTTTGTAACATTTGTATGTTCTATGGGCCTGTGGCCCAAAACTTGAAATGAATTCTTCTAGCTATACAAAATAGACAAAAGAATTAGTTTTATTAAAAGCATAAAGATGGATAACATGTCAGTGTGTCTGAATTTTATGTAAGCAGGCCTCTACTAGATTCATCAGTGAACTGGTACATTAAGTGACCCTGTTGAGCCAACATTTCACCAAGTTCTGCACATGTGTTGACTTGGAGGGCATTCACATCAAAGCAGGTAAAGGATGAGAGCACTTCATCCCTTCTATAAGCAGCCTTAATCATGACCTATTGCAAGTGCATCCTATACTTCGGGACATTTTACTACTGATGCAATTTTTTATTTTGAATCAGTTTATATATTTCAGTTGTGTATTTTCAAATAGTTTAAGGAGACTTCATGGTGGTTCTGTGGTTCAGCAGGTCTTAAATAGTTTTAAGTTGATGATTTAAATTTTAACAAAACCTATGATATAGTTCTCCAGGCCTAGCACATTTACTTGCACAAACTATAAAACAGTTAGTCACCATCACTCAGAATATTGCTGGTTTACGCCACCAAAATGACTTGACATAAAATAATAAGAAAATAGACAAGATTTTTATTTGGATATTGGGATCATCGAGTTCTCTAAATAACTACTCCACTTTTAATCCAAATTCTCTTACAACAGAACAGCTAATCTATGACATATTGTAAAAGAGATTTGTTTATTAAAGAAACACCCCAACTCATTCACTGCCCTAGCTCAATATATGTGTAAGACTCGAATACATGGCAGGCCTCAAATCTGTGGCGGATTTCCAAATCTATGGCAGATTTTCAAATGCCAGGCAATTGTACCTTCTTTTGTATTTTTCTGCAATGATTAACCAAACCTTACGCTAGACAAACTTACCCTAACATTCGTCGACTGGAATCCAAGGGTTAAATAAGATAGCCTTTCAATATCTTAGGGCTAAAGAAGACAGACTCAACGAGGGCTAAAAACATCCTACAAAATAAACACAATTGATGTAGCATGAAGCCGCATATGTCTTATTTAAATATAAGGTATTGTTTAAGGTGTTTTCGTAATTGGGATATGGACTCTTATTATTTAGTCGTTATCAGTTTGCAATATCTCTCTGTGAATTTCCTAATTATTTCTCTAGCGACGCAATTCGGCCTTACGACGGGAACAGTTAGTTATTATGACGTCATCAAACAATGACGTCACTTAGCGTAACGTCATTCAACAATCTAACAATCAAACGCACCACGGATTAGGAAATCTGTCATAGATTAGAGACCCGCCAAAGATCTGAGTTACGGCATAAAAACTTGTAAAGGCTTGAGGGAGTTTTGCCTTAACCATAGTCCTGAATTCAGGTCATTAGGCAGGTTACACTTCCATGAACAATGAACGGCTTCTTTGTTAAATGAAATACATTTGTAAAACTAATTCATAAATAACCCTCACAGGTTCAACTATGCGGGTTTATCATCCAAAACTGTGTTCCACAGGAGATATTGCTTGTGGAAGATCAAGCCTAGGAGATATCGTTTTGACAGTAGATTCTTAACAATGCCCTGTTAGTCAAGTTCATGACATCACAATTGTTTGACGTCATAAAGATGATTTTTACAGTTCATAAGCAAATAGTTAAGTTGATTTATAGTTCGCTAACAATTTCAAATGTTTACAAAGCCCTAGTGAACGTTGCTACAATAAGGGATCCTTAGTATCGGTATCCTTAGACTAAGGGGCGAATATTTGCGAAGGCTGGCTTCTTTCTTTTATAAATGCGATAATTGATAACATAATATGTCATCATTCAAAAACATGCACAATGATTAGCTGGTCACAGTCCGAACGAGTGTTATGCACAGCAACTACTCACATCAGTTGAGTGAGTGAGTGAGTTGGGGTTTAACGCTGCTTTCAAGATTATTTCACTTATATCGCGGCTGCTAGTATTATTGCAGGGAGAAAGCCCGCAACACCATTGTGGCTATGCATTGCGGTGAAACCTGCGAGCATCGGCTGGAACTAGCGAACCATGGGTGGTACTGCGCTTAAACTCAGTGTAGCATTGCACCCAAACCTGACTGCGTGCAGAACAGTTCTCTACCGCAGACAAAGTTGCCGGACCCCTGGCAGGATTCGAACCACGGACCTCTTGATCCGAAGCCAAAGGCGCTAACCACTGCGCTATTCCGCCCCGACATTAGTTGATGTATGATTTCTGATAACATTGGCTAAAAAAGACATGATTTTTTAACCTTTTTTACAAAGCTTCGATAACCAAGGCAACCAAATCCGAATGCATGGCAGATCTACCCTTCTGGAATGTGATTACAAATATTCACAAAGAAAACCTGTTTCAGTCGCAATGACGTTATCAATTATAGTTTAACGTAAGTTTTTGGATTGGCATTAAAATGTAAGGAGTAGTCGAAAATAGTTCGGTTTTTCTTTACCTAATTTGCATGTTTATCAGATTTGGATACAAAGTATCAGTGTTCGCAGTAGGTTTTAATACAGTGCGTGCAGAAATGAAATAATAAATTCTTAATTCAAATATTTCGCATTTTTTGTTAATGGAGTTTTTACTTCAATAAAATAATTACTAGTAAAGGTAAAAAATTGTCATCAAATTTAGACATCAAAGTTTAACCTACCATATGGTTCAGTTTTTATGATAAAACACATGCAGCCACAATCCTGTGTAAGTAACTAGCTGCCGTTCCGAACTTAATATTATACAGCATGAAACTTGATAATCACTTGTAAACATTGCTCTGATTGGATGAAACAAACGACTTCAGGGGAATTCCATCGGTAAAGTAACCAATGACAGGGCTTTTAGCAATGGGATTTCCAGGTTTCGATTTATTTTTGTCAGGACATCGTAATCAGACAATCAGCTTAGAACGATTTTTTTTAACATTATGGAAAAATATAAACTTAAGTGTACAATTATATATGCTTGCAGAACACGCAGTTACAACATATTTGGTGTGTTTATATGATTTTTATGCGTGAAAAACGCAGGTTTATGCGTTAACGCGAACACTGAGTATATCCAGAGTTCCCACTAGCATTTTTATTTGCCAGTCCTATGGACCGGTGACATAAAAAATTACCAGTCCCTATGGTTATTTGCAAGTCCTGAATCTTGATTGTATTATTGAAAATATTAAAACAAGACAATCAGAGTTCATACCTGTTTGATTCATGTGTCATTTGGCCATGACCGTTAAATCTGCTTTTTTTCTTACATTGAAATAGCCCCTTGGCTCTAATGACATCGCCTGTATTAGAATGCATATTTAGCATCTTCAAATTGTTCATTCTCTTTTCCGAGAGGCGATTTCAACTTGAATTGTGAATTTGACTCTGGCACTGGTAATTCATATATACGCATTAAAAATGAAATCAATGAGTGACAGATACGCACAACTTTCCCTGGATACGAGTCCGATATTTGTTTACAGGAGTGATCGTGATTTGTCAAAGTAAATTTTCATTGATCTTTACATCTTGAATAGTACAACCTATGTGAAATCAAAGATCACCAAGTTTATATTTTGTGAAAGATAAATTTCTCGTTTATTTACAGCTCCTACGTGAGGAAAATATTATCAACGACTAATATCGAAAAGGATGCCATCTTGGAATGAGGATCTGAAAACGATAAACCTTGAAATACTCCTAGTTTCTTTCATGTGGTAATTTTACTCCTGATTTTTATTTTGGAGAGTGAAATACCCTTGAGTCCAAATAATTATCTGGAGCCCTGCTGCTGATTGGCTGATCATCCCTGACGTCATTATTATCTTGACCAATGAAACATATTTATTGAACAATGGTTCGTGATTACAAAAATCACATGTTTCTAAAAATAGCTTTGAGGGGAAATCCAGTTTCGCTTTACAACAATACGAATTTAAATTTATTTTTGTAGAATCGATTGTATATTAAATGCTGTTTCAAATTATTCAGTTGATAAGTAGAGGAAGAGACTTTAATAGTTAAAACTAAAACCGGTCCCTGGGACTGGCAGACATTTATGTTACCGGTCATTGTGAAATTTTATCGGTCTATCACCGGTATTTGTGGTTATTAAGAACACTGATATCCAATAGTTTAATTGCACCGACAACCTCGATTATACGATAAATACTTTGTAAACAATTCAGACAGGACACAACAAAAAGTACTTCAAGTGGCATGGATCCATTGTAGCAGAGACAGTTCAGGCTATGCTGGACAACATAGAGCTTCAGGATTCAAATTCATATAGCTTTCTAATTTGATAACACTTGAAAATGTTACTAGTCCATTTGTTTGCATTAGTTAGACATGTGCTAGGGTGTAAATGCAGGCCTGGTCAGCTGCAAGTAGAAAGCAGGCCCAACAAGTAACACTCACTGTTGTACTAATTGCACACCATGTATCTCCACCAGTGACTGGACAAACCAACTGATTTTATTTTTAGGTATTTTTTTGTTGATCATTGGAATACTTGTGACAAGATAGATGATTACATTTTATTATAGCTCTTTCAGATCTTGGCCTCCATCCAATAAGGATATTATTCTGAAAATTTTAGCATTCTAGGAAAAAATGTTTTTTCTTGAAAAAGTGGTATGAAGGTTGGAGGGCTGGGACTCTAAATGTACAAACTTCAGTCTCATTAAAACAATGATGTTTTTCTGATAATTTGAGGTTTTTCTGTCAACTACCTTACTGGTCTTGTCTTATTTAAACCACCCTCAAGTAGAACTCTTGCTATGCTTCTTTTAAAAGCAAGTCAATAAAATGTTTTAAACATGGTAGTCTCTATCCAAAACAGATGTTAGAGAGATGTTACAGAGCTTTCCTGTTTCTTTAAGTTTGTGGGTGGACACTCAGCCATGGGTTTATTTGAAAGGTCAAGACCAAATCTACAAACTTTAATATACAACTATCCAATATGTTACTCTGTAAATATGAGCATACTATATTCATTGGTTTCGGAGAAAAACATCTTTGGAGGAACAAATTTTGATCAACCACGTACAAGGTACCTTGCAAAAAAAAATTCTGCTTTATCATGACCTTAGGATATTTTGTCAACAAAAGTGTCCATTTTGGAAAGTGACACAAACATGCAATAAGTCTGAACGCAAAAAATATCCATCCATTGAGTTTTGAGATATAATGATTTATTACATCTTCACAATGATACTTAAATTATGTTTAAAAACTCTGACACAAAAAACTACTGTACGCCCTGTTAGGTTCCTTGAAAACAGATGATAACAAAAACAAAAAGTGTTACAGATCAGAACACCTACTGAGGAAAATCTATCACTGTTCGAAGTAAACCAGCTTGAAATTAGAAAAATATCTAATTACTAGTTTTTCACACCAAAGTTTGACATCAGGTTTTTATAATATCAACATCCAAAACACTGTGACTTTGATTTTCAATTATATCTTCCCTATTAAATGTGCAACTACTGAGTGACAGATGGATAAACAGATTAGCTAGAAAAAAGTTTTAGCTTTAATTAAATCTGGAGCGAATATACATATTCTTTGGCAAAGTTCATATCAATGTCAACTTTGTGTATCAACATGTTTGTTGACTAAATTAAATGGAAAATATCAATAAGAATGTATATATATCAAAATCATGGTAATCACTACTGCTGCAACAGCAATTTAACATCTGTTACATGCCACTTACTGCGGACTGAACTAAAACTTTACATATAAGACTTGTTGGTTACTTGAGGTTTATAATTGAAATAGTGATTGATACAGTTTTGTATGGTACACATTGTAACCAGGTTACCTGGTTGACTGGGTTATCATGTTCCATCTACTAAAAAGAATCTCTGTGAACTTAAAAACCATGTTAAGTAAGAAGTTCCAATGCTAAAAAATCAATCAATATCTCAAAGTCTTATAAGCAAGTGATAACCCTTATAACTAACCAAGCCAATTAACTAGTGCCACCGACACCAACACCGACAAAAAAATAGAGTCAATGCCTTTGAAGCTCATCAGCCCATTCACATAAAAGGTAAAGTATACATTAAAACAAATCTACAAAGGAGTCACATAAACAAGATTTTAACATTCTTTGGCTTTTGAATCATTAGGTAATAAACCAAAACAATTTACAAGCGTGTTACCCCTTCGACCTCCTTTAAACAGGTGGTGCTTGACAAAAAGTCAAAAAAGTGCTAAGACTAGGAATGGATGGCCAGAAGGACAACATGCACCTCAGGCCCAATTAACTAAAAGGAATCATGCCGTACACAGGAAATGTTATGGCAATTAATAATAAAACCTCTGAGTTCTTAGAAATTGGCATGAAAATAATCCAGTCGAAAGGGGTTAATTTTCTCAGTCAAACACTCATCATTGCACTCAAGTTTGCAATTATTTTCAAAACATAGTATGCTTCTAGGCCTTCAATAACAATATCAAACAGTACCCCTACCTACTTTCGCATGACTTGTCTCACCATGTCATTTCCCAGAAGTCACCGAAAGCTAGAAGAGGTGAGGTAACTTGGTGTTTAACGCCGCTTTCAAGATTATTTCACTTATATCGCGGCTGCTAGTATTAAATTATTAATGCAGGGAGAAAGCCCGCAACACCATCGTGGCTATGCATTGCGGTGAAACCTGCGAGCATCGGCTGGAACTAGCGAACCATGGGTTGTTCTGCGCTGAATTTCAGTGTTGCATTGCACCCAAACCAGACTGCGTGTAGAACAGTTCTCTACTACAGACAAAGTTGCCGAGCCCATGGCGGGAGAAAGCTAGAAGACATGATTCGAACATGCAATAGACAGTTGACTGTTTCAGATGGGAGGTACATGCATGTACTGTCAATATAGTGGCCATTATAATTCTATGACCCAATTCTTCTGACCAAATGAGGGTTAGAGTATGATATACATTTAATAGCTAGACCTGTGTATTGTGGCCTTAGTGCGGAACTGCCCACCTTCCTCTTGGTAAATGTGTAGAAATATTGTAAATTAGGTGTATTTTGTAACTTTTCTGTGTAAAAAACAATAAAGATAGTATTTCAACATGTATTTAAACACATCTTGCTCTGGTTTTACATTTCTTAAATCTTTTCTCACTTTGTCACCTAAGAATATACAATTAAAATTGAATTTTGCAACATCTAAGCACTCCAATACTCCAAAAACTATTATTATGAAATAAATAAATGTTTTTTTCAGAATAGGTGTACAATTTGCAATATTGGTGTACAATCATATTTTAAGACTGTCGTGTGTACAAAATACTCCAAAGTACAAGAACAAGTAGGGGAGACGATATATCCCAATTCCAGTTTTATCAGGCGAGACAATATATCATGAAAATATTGCCATGGAATTTGCGAGACGATTATCATCACAATACAGTGGTGGCGATACGATATGTGTCCAATTTCTCTACAGTTTATGAAAGAACAATACATAGGACATAAAAAGGTAATGTTATTGCTTAGCTACCAAACTGTAATAGACATCACATGAAGGGAATTAAAAAATTAGAGAGATTGTGAAATTGCAGATAAAATATCAGGTTTCAGACCGAAGGGCAACCAATCAAGTGCACCCACCGCGAGTGCGACATACCAAAAATCTAGTAATTGCAGCACCGATACTTGAGACAGATGCATTCTTCATTGAGTTTATCACCTTGTTTGTTCTTTCTGTATTTCAAAAAGGTAAGTATTAGCTATTTTCATTGCTTAATTAGCTGGGAAATTTCTTGTGTTCTACTGACGCTCGACAAAGACGTAGGGTAGGGTGTTTTGAACTTCATTATTGAGGGCTAGAATGCACACAGAGTTCTGAAAATTTTTGTAAACGTCAGGGGAAAGATTTCTTTGAGTAATGAACTACTTGACTGGTGTTGCATAACATGTTGCATTGCAAAAATAAGCCTATGACTATTATATATGAGTAAAGATTTGTTTTCTGCATTAAATAAACAACTTCAAAATGAAATGTCTTCATTAATATGTATTGTTATTTCATTCATCTGGAATATCTACAGCTCAAATCAAACATAATACGTTTAGTACACAAAATTGTATATCTCATCATGGTCAGATATATTGGTCAAGATCAGTGATGACATGTAGTCATGTACAAAGAATTTGAACAGTTCCGTTGCTTTGGTACAGTAGACACTCAAGAATCCATAAACAATTTAAGTAACTCAAATACTGTAAACCTGAAGAAATTCCATAATGAAAGTAGGTCATCAGTTGATTCTCAGCAAAACAAACAAAAACTGTTGAAAATCTCATCTAGAAAATCATTCTAAATAAATGTTCTTCTTCATTTAACAGCAATATTCACACTTTACTGTTATTTTTGCACTTTTTTAAAAAGTTCTAAAAAGTTCAAAGTTCAATCCAATTTGTACAAAGTGGTCAATATAATTTCTAATTGCAAGACAAGCTGGAAAATTCAATTCAGAGACCTCCGTACCTCTTACTTTAATCATTTCATTGACAATTAACACCAGTAAATTGTTAATATGTTAAAAAAAACATTTGATGACCATGTCGATGTCCCCATTGACATTGCCAGCAATATGGGCAACCACCATGTCAAAGGCTTCATTAACATTAACAACACCATATCCGACAAAAACAATGACCATGGCATGCCCTTAGAACACTATTCTATTCAGGGTTTCTTCCATGTTACGATTAAAATTCTCTACAAAGTTGAAATTTGGTGCACAAGACACGACAATTTGTTTCCTTCACCACCCCGATGGTCTTGATTGACATTGTAATAGCGACTTCTCGTGCAAGGAAAAGACATCTGCTTCGATCGAATTCCTACAAGTAAGCGATATGTCCTTACCATTTTGATTCTAAAGACTTCGTAAGCTAGGTTCGGTTATCTTCAAGCCAAAGAAGTCGTCGCCATCGGGTTTGACCTCATTTGCCACCGTCAATTTCTGGTAGGCTACACAACATGGCGGACGCTAAACACTGAGCGCATTTTACATCCGGGCACTACAGCAGTCCTATGACTGGGCGCACCTTTTACCAGCCACCAAGGACTTACAGAAATTTACTTACACGTTAAATTTCAAATTCCCAGGGACAGATTTTTAAATTAAATAACGAACAAAATAACCATTGATGTTTATATTATTGTATCAAAGAACTGAGAACTTAAAAATAATATGATATAATTATAGAATTGATATTTGTGTTTCCAAATGATCTTTTGACTGCATTTTTTCCATTCCAAATTTTTCTTATTTAATTAAAAGCATCCAGTGTGTTTTGTTTTTTTGATTATTTAAACGAGATGATGTTAATACCTTTACTGATTTCTGGTAGACGGAACATTTTGTTTTGTAATAATGTGAAACTTTTCCAAGATTTAATTGCTTAGAACTATTTCCTCAAGATTTTAAAATGTAGGCCCTACTGGGTAATTTCTTTTAGATCGCATATGTTCGTTTACTTTTGTACTTGGTTTAGTTTGGTTTTACTTAGAAAGACTAATAAGAAATGAAATAGTTACGAGAACAAAAGCAGTCTTTTAAATTATCACACTGAGCTTTTATTTAGTAGCAAATTTTAATAACGAAAGTTTTTTCAACATTTATCTGATACACAGAATCAATCGGAAAAAGCATTTCATTAAATACATTCAGTTTTAAAAGAATAAAGATGTCTTACCTCCCATGAATAAATAGAGCAATCACACCTCAGTATGAATATAATTGTAATCAGATTTTATGATTTTTGAAATAAATCATATTTCTAGGTTTCGTTATTCACAATAAAGTCATGCCGTATTTACTGTATACATAATTGAATACCGTCAATATTTATCTCCTTAACATCACCAAATTATAATTTTGTTGGTCAATTTATCTCATGATTAAAACTTGGATGAATAGTTTAAGTGATGACATAATGTGGGAGCTTCATATTGCATGTGTTTACAGACACATGGCCATTAAAAGTTGGTTAAAAAGCAATACACTGTTTGTGTACATATCTAAGATAATGCTTTTAATACACACGTGATATATCATGTAACATCAAGAACAAAAGCATTCCATTCTTGATGATTGTAATATACAAAACTTACGCCATAGGGACCACTCATCAATCTTTGATCCAAATTATGACAGAGCATCTAGAATAAAAAATGCTTTTATACGTGGAAACACGTGAAGAACTAGCATGCCTTTTGAAGTGTTATAAAGAATTGGCCAACATTCTAATTCATAGTTTCAATAACACTTGGATCCGACATTGTTTTATGTATTTTTATTTCACTCATTTGTATGCTGGTTCAAAATTTAGATTTATAGGAAAAATATACTAAAACTGGATCATATTATTATACACCATAAGCATCGAATCGTATGTGGTATATGGTTTAATACAGTAATTATTTAGTGGTATTTCAATTAATGAATGACGAGATGATTAAATCACCTCTCCGTATGATAACACCTAATGGCAGGTATTCTTATATGGTTAGTTTACATATGGTTTATGTAAGTGTAAAGATGGTTGTAATTTAAGATTATGGAAGTTGATAATGGATCAGGCCGTACAGGGTTGGCCGCAGAAGTGATGAGTCACTCAGTGTATGACATAAAAGTACTTAGGGCCGATGGCCCACACCTTTGTACTGAAATAAAGAAATGAAATGACATGAAGCCCTTACCAAACTGCTGTCAACCGGAAAACTTTTGGTCCACACTGATAATGTTTTAGATTTTCATTTTTTTTATTTTGGACAATAGTACACCTTCTGGCTAGTTTTCATGAATAATCTACGCACTTTTTCACCTAAACATTCAATAATTACTTAAATGTGAAATATTGTGTAACTTATGTATTATTCTTTACATTGCATGCATGATATGACCTTTCTGTTTTTATTGCTTCCACTTGATCATTACTTTTATTTATCATTACTTTTATTTATCGTTAACACGAAATCTCTTATCTGTTTCTTAAGATTATTTTTTAAATGATATAATACAACGATTTAAACTTGACAATTAAATTGACAATATACATTTAAGTTTATCAAATGTATAAAAAGCCATTTTAGCTGATAAGTTGATTTGATCACATTAATGGAATCGATTTGTCTTAAATAGGATGTTCTCTTTATATAAAAAAGGTATACTATCGCTTTTTATTTCATTAAGTGCAAATTGCTTATCAAAGCGTATCACTGTTATTTATGAAAGCAGAAGTTAATAATTATTTGAACAGGATGTTGCGTGATATTTGGCTATGGAAGCTACGGTATATGTCTATATGTCTATCATGCTGAAGTAAATAACCCTTGCTTGTATATCTTTTCCCAGTAGTTGTTGAAACAATAAAATTCCCGTTTCGAATTTCTATATGAACATTTTTACCAGGAGGAGATGTTTTGTTGAACCAAATTCGACTGGTTTTACCTATGTTATTCTACTGTTTATATATCAATAAAACACTGCATATAAACACTGTGGTTAGGACGATCTTTATTGTCGTGAATTTAATTTTTAAGATAACAAATAAACAAACGGGACTGAGTACTGAGACTGAGTGTGTTTATATGATAAACATTTCCTCTATATGCATGCTTTCATATAAATGACGAATTATTCAGAGTACATTACCAGTTTTGTTTTTAGTAAAATGTTGTGTTCTTGTGGTAGTTATTCAGCGTTGCTTTGAAGATGAAAAACACCCAGATGATTTGAAATGTCATAGCTATACTTTCAAATCCGTTAATACCAATGAACACTAGAAATGGAATAATATAGATAATTTAATATATTGTGGTCTGTGAAAAATATAAGACATAGATAATATCAAATATATATGGATCCTCTCTCCTTTGAAATATTAAGCTTTCGTATGCCTCTGCGTGACTAGATATAAAGTATATACTTATAACTTATTTATAGCGATGACTGGTGGAAGTGTGGATGTCACGTATGAAGTGACGGAGACAGTTGCCGCAAATAGAACAGATATAAGCACGTAATACCTTTTGGTACAATAACAGAATGTCTATTTATTATTTGTTTACCAGAGGCTCACAAGTAAACCTTTTTTATGAATGTCTAAAGATTATATAATGGGGACAACTTAGTGTAAGTTTATGTATTAATATTTCTTACGTTGTAGATAATCTTTTGATAACAAAGATGTTTTGTTTCTCAACTGGTGCTTGTTGTGACCGACAAAGAATATCAGACGAGTATTTTATTCATTGGAGCTTATAGGGTAGCGTTAATCATGGACAACATATTTGTGAGAGTTCACTTTTTGGTGGTTTAACTTGTAACCCAAAGTATAATCTTTGTCATAAAATGAGACTTTAATTTGATATTGTTCTTAATGATTAATGGACAATGGCTAGTGACTAAGATCACGTTATACAAAATTCATAACCGTTTTGAATGTAATCAAGTGTCACCACAAAATATAAGTTAAGCGAATATTTTCTTCAAGTTATTTTGAATCGCGTTTATGATAGACAAGTTTATAACAAAAATTAAATGAAGACAGCGATTTTCAGATTGAGGTTTCATTGAGGGTTCTAAGCAACTCAAACGCATATAACATAATATTCCATGTCTTTAGATGGAATCAACATTTAGTGAATGTGCAATAACCACTTCTAAAATGGTATGTATTTTGGTATTGATAAACATAACACGAAGAGTACTTGTAAAACTATTGAAATAACTACACATTGATTATGTCTTTCAATATATATCTTCTATCTATCTTTTATCTTTTCATCATTAGGCCATCTCATTAGTTCTGATGTACATTTTACACTCATTTGGAACATTTGTCGGGTCAGTTACTCGAATCTTTTAAATTGTATTTTTCTTTCGCGTGTTTAACTCAATACCAAAACTTGAGATAATACGAGGAATAGATATAGAATTGATAAAAAAAATTCAGACCAAATTGAAGTACATTAATTCCCAGGACTGTTAATATCGCTTAGTCCATGATATGCATCGTTTTCAGAAGGTGCAGAAGCATTCATTTTTACCTTTTTGACGACTTACATACGATTCGTTCAGTTCCAAAATATCAAACAAATTCTTATGAAGGGCACTAAAATATATTTGTGAAGCTTTCAATACACTGCAAGCCGAAATTAATTTGTGAAAATACCGATTTCGTCAACAGAATCCCTGTATCGTTGTATAATGAGGTTTGCTGACGATGCATGACCCCATTATACTGCGACGAGTGCAAACCATATATCCAACGTGTTATAAATTGACTTGGGTAAATTGGCAATGATAATACCGATCAGCAAAAGGTTCCGTCAACCCCGACCGACATCTTGTTTACTCGGCTGATTGCCTGTTTATTCGTACTACAAGACTGGGTTCTGTATCTAGGTCAGCGGTTACTGAGCAAGGTCTGAGTGGGCGTGTATAGCAGCAACCAGTCGATATAGCACTTAGCATACCAACTCGTAAACAAGGCATTGGTAATACCGGCTTCATTTCACCGGGTAATATATAGAACGGTCGATAAGACGTCTTGGCGTAAGGCCAAGCGTATATCATATAGAGCAATGGAATGTTGCCAATTCATTACCATACAGCTTAAAATGTCCCGTTTTGGCGTCGATTGTTTATCATAAAAAAACAAACCATTTTATTACATATCTTCGCAAAATGTATTTGTTGCTTCTGATGTAGTTTAATGTTTAATTGTTTACAAAGAGGAAATGTGTCTCTTTCGAATAAGGACTCACGTTTTTCCTATTTTGTCGGGTAGCATGCACAAAATGGATGAACGCTGAGTGCAAATCCTCCATGGTTTCATAGGTTCCCCGTTCCGGTCTGCGATACAGATATAGGAACGTACATAGACTATTGTCGAACTCGAATGGTTATCGGTATTGAATAACTACATAATGAAAATGCATAAACAATTTCCTTGGGATTGTTTTATGTATCAAATTCCTGCCAAAGCTTGCCTTCGGTTGTGTTTCATCAGATGCTCGACTCCTGCTCTAATGACGCTGGGTATATAATAATGAACTGAGTTTTTATTATTTATGCAAAACAATTTCTTTAAAAAATGGAAAACAGCATTTCGATAAATTTGGATTTCACATTACGAGCACCGAGGTCAACACTTATGTTAAAGATTCAGGTGGTGCTGTCTCCGCTGTATTTATACTGTAAAGTTCAGATGAATATGCTATTTGAAACATATATATAGGAGAGAGTTGCATGATATTGATCTATATATATATATAAAAAATTTTTTTACCTACATCAGACATCAAATAATATTTTTTGGGGCACATTTGCCAAAATTTATAAATTAAGTCATTTTTTGTTGAAAAGCATCATAATAAAGGTTATTTGTGTAGTACTGTGACATAGGTATATAGTTGCGATTTTGATCGAAAACTGGACAATGGTGCGTATCATTTAGTCCAACATACATGGATTCGGCCTTTTTGTTTGGCTGTTTTCCTATTTTCATTCAAAACTAGTATGTTTGTCATTTTTGAATGAGTATGTAAGATGCCTTTAATTCATATCAACATAAATGTTCTTTAGGTCCTTTAAGGCCAAAATTATGTTTTGAAAAAAGTATTAGCTCGAAATATCAATGACAGAGCTGTAAAATCATTGTTCAATAATCTTGGTTTTTAAATGGTCTGTTATATTGAAAGAGCACGAAAGTATTTACACTTTGCGAAGACAATTAGCTGAAAGACATTGACATTCAAACACTAGTATTTAGAATATTTGACTTGTGATAACAAATAATTCACTTGCACTTTATTCACATGCAGTAAACAATAATTATTATCTTTCCTACAGAAGTAACACCCAGTCATTTCTACTAAAATAAAAAAAATAGCTGTGAAGGCTTAATAGAAAAAACTTCAATAGATAAAAAAAAATGTCCCACCTGTTAGTGCTTATAGTATTAATAATGTTCTTGTGTTTTAAAGAAGAGTTGAGTTTTGACTTAATAATGTGTACTTTAAACGTATTTGACTTGGATATCATTAGATGAATTAATTGAGAAGCATCCTACAATGTACAACTAAGTCTCAACTCAACTCAAGTCATGGCTGTCAAAAGAGGTTTTACGAGGAGTATGAAAACTTACCGCTTATCTACTTTAGAGTTCTACCGATAATGCCTGGGGAGATTCCGATCTACCCGTTTTAAGTTGTATCTTTCTGTAAATGGTGGTCACTTCAAGATTGTCTCTTTGTCTACTCGAGATAAGTTGAAGTTTTCCAAATACTAAAATATCAAAATCACATATTCAAATTGATATCAGTTATTGAAATGGTTTTTCCTATAACATCTTCCGATAGGCCGACTTTAACAATTGATATGAAACGTCCTATGATACTATCTCTCAGTTGAAACGTCCCAATAAAACAGGGCTATTATAATTAGAAACGAAAGTAACGGGATATTCCTCTTATCACGCTATCAATGTCTATGAAAGTACTGAACGAATGTATTAGATTGGGTACCATCAAGCATTTTCACACCTCAAAAACCCAAAGTCCGCACTCTCCCTTTAGCTCTCTTTATAAGAATCGATTATACTAAACAGTTTATTTTTTTCAAATTCAGAAAAATCAACTTCCCTGTGTTTTAGATTGTTTGCCTTCCCTGTTATAAGATTCATAACCTGGGGAGTTCCCCCACACTGTATTTTCCGGGCAATAGAGAAAACGGGTTTTAATTTTGATTCGCCAGAATTTCGAAGTATATATTTCAAAATGATTTAGGGCTTCACAGTATCATTGTAAGTGTTACATAATAGGGGAAATCCTTTGTAAAGGAAAATGGTATATATAAAGTATCCGGCAGAGAACAAATCAAATTAATATTTCCTAATGAATGTGATATAATATTTAATTCTTTCTTAAAACATTTTTACTTTTCTTACAATATAACCGTTTTAGGTGACGTATTACTTTTTCCTATTATATTTATTAGAAAGTTTATCAATTGAATATTAACAAGAAAATCCTTTAAAAAGGCTAAGTTGGAGGCACCCTTGTTAGGCTAGAAAATACTGCGAAATCATAGGGTACAAATAGGATAGGATTTTCATTACAGCAAATAAGTAGATTAAGGCCATTAATAGAACAAAGACCTTATTTTATCTTTTATTTAGAAAAAAGTTATACAATTATTTGTTCATAGCATCAAATAATAGAATAGTCAGGCAAACTTGCAGTTATAAATAGATCTATACAGTTCTGTTTTAATCAACAGTCACCGATTTATC
The DNA here is from genome assembly GCA_921293015.1 of Phorcus lineatus. Classification (NCBI taxonomy): domain Eukaryota; kingdom Metazoa; phylum Mollusca; class Gastropoda; order Trochida; family Trochidae; genus Phorcus; species Phorcus lineatus. The sequence continues at coordinate 20,791,258 of OV121086.1, read as the reverse complement.
CCTTGGAAATAGATCTATTTTTAGAATATAGGTCACAATTGATAGCGTCAAGCACCGCACAAAGTGTTCGACACTTTTTCGCAAATTCATAAATCATTATGTATCACTAATTGTTTCTCAACTCTCAAAGATTGCCAATACAAGTTATATTAAATTAAAGTCTAAACAATAGTTCACTACCTCTATCTTTGTCAGTCACGAAGCGATATCCCACAATTGACTAGCCTTTATGACATTCTCTACTTATCGACTTGTAGCCGCTTGTTTCTCGCGTGTGCCGTTGTAAAGGAGGGTTTTTTACTAACATGGAATAGAATTTTCTAACATTTCATGCGACATTTACGCGTCTAATTTAATACACGTGCGGTCATGAAGAATTGTACTGTCTTTTTTATTCTTAGACACCTCTGTTCCCTTTAAATTTTGAGATGTGCAGAGACAATCGTTTTCCGTATTAAAGGTTGCCAATTATTTCGGAATACCCACATGGTCACGTGGTTCTAAATTTGATACAGATGTGTTCATTGGTTTACGATATTGCCGAAATACAAAGAGGCTAAATATGATTGGTTGAAAGTTCCTTTGAAAATTCCAACTGTAATATAGAGAGAATTTCAGCTGTTAAGATGGTTGGAGGCCGGTGGGGGGCCTCCAACCAATAAAGGGACATTAAGTGTTTTCATGAAATTCTGTAGAACTTTCATTGCGAAAAAACCCCATTGAATTAAATTAAATGAATTTAATTAAAACAAAATATTTTAATCCAAATCGAACAACGATCATACATGTGCAAAAGCCGAAATAACCCATTCTGTTAACATCTATGAAAGATAAATATAACCTTACCAACCCAAATCTGTCTTTATCTCTACTTTGAAAAGTCAAAGTTTCCAAAATCAGTTTTCACTTGTCGCACGCCTCGGTACATTAACTGTTATCAATCAAAGTTAGATGCTATACCCTCTGATTGTTAATTTCCTGAACCCACATCACTGTCACATATGACTCCTACAAAACAATGAGTATCATTTTAACAAATATCATGAGACATTCTGCAGTTGTACAATTTTAATAAACGGCACAAAATGGTAGGGATTTGATAAAAGTTAAGACTTCATTCTAAATCTTCGATCTGAAAAAATAAAGTCAAAACATTCTTCAAAACAACCGAGTACATAAATAAAACAGCCATCAGTGACTAATGTTTTTTGTTGGATCTAGTTAAAGTGTATAATGCTTTAACAAAGTTCTCGTATACAGATATTGGATCAAACCAACTGAGCTCATGTGATAGTTAAGAATAAATCCCAAAAGATCAGTCTTAATTCATTGATAAACATAGCAACTGCGTTAAGACGGTGACAAGTTACGTTGACGTGTACTTATATATGTGTAGTATTACGTCATGCAGATTAATAGGTAAAGGCGTCACGTGATGATGACGCGGATGTAACAAGATTCACTTGAAGGATGTAGATATAAAATAGTCTACGTTCCTGGATACTGTGATATCTGTTGCCATTCTAAACCCTTTGATTAACGATGCATATATAAAATATATAATGAACTATAATTTATAATGAACTATGAATCATGAAATATGATATATAATGAATTTTATATAATGGACTATATCATGATGCAAGAATCATTATCAAATGAAGTCATCATTTGTCTATTATACTCATCTTTTTTATATGTTAAATCATAACTCATGTTTTTACACTATGTTTCTAAATCTATATTCATCATACTTAGATGTCAATAATAACATAACCTTTGTGAGCAGGAAATACCCTGATTCAAATGATAAAAAGCAATAAGAAGATTGGTGAGCTCAGAGGTCGCAGGTCACGTGAGGTCAAGTCCAGGTGTTTTTTTGGGCCCTTTGTTATACCTGACACTTCTTTAGAGTGTTTAATTTAAGGTTTAGTGCCTTGCAGCTGGAACTCGTAATTGCGAATTCATTCACCCGTAGAGGTCAGAGTTGAAAGGTCGTGTTAATAATTTACTATGAAGAATCCCTTATTGTCAGCTGCATTGAAGAACACATGATCAAATGGTAGAGTTAACGATTAAATCAAAACATTTGTTTTCATCGAAGAATTGTCTAAGAAATCTGTTAAATTTCTTCAATGATTAAACACTGCGTTGTATTTTGAAATGGCTAGGAAATTAATAATGTATTGTATTGTATTAATATTGAGAAAAATGAATTTTATCAATAAAATATTCAGAACATAATCGGAGAACTGAAGAACTCAAATTCAACGTAACACCGCGACTTCGTTAAAACCGGGATAAAGAATTATTTGAAATAAGTTACATTCAGAATCAGTTTAATAATGTGTTTCATCTCCTCAAACTTAAAAACATTAGAATGAATGTCAATACCTGGTAAACTATCGACGTAATGATTACTATTGATGCAGTCTTATCTATGTGACATCCATGCTGGTTATAGGTGTCGGGGATTGAATTATAGGTTCGAATCCGGAAACTGAATCGCCCCGACACATAAGTTATGTTATTTCAAATATCTAGAGATTGACGTTAACACTTTATAGTCATTTACTTCACATGAACACATATCACTTACTCTTCGTACCAGGAAGTCCACTTCACGATCTCATGCCAACGTCCTTCCGTGTCTCTTCCTTGTGTAGTTGGTTATCTCTTCTCTTTTCAAAACAAAAAAGTATTACACTTATCTATTTCAATCAAACGATAAAATAGAACCTTTTAGATAAATAACCAATATAAACTATTGTATTTAATACCACCAAATCTAAAGAAAATTGGTTAGAATATTAAAGTAGGGTACTGCTATAAATGTGTACGGTTTTCATATGTAGGTTTATAAAGGGCAAAACAAAATTCGATTTCACTTGTGAGACTCCATATCATGACCCCTAGAGGGAGAAACAACTTTTTATTTGAGAAAAAGTTTTCAAGAGAATTGTTGATGATAACAACGCATCAGTGTTCATTGTCGCTCGGTTGTCAACATGGTCGTGTTGACAACAAAACGCTGAGGCATGGAGCCGGAATGTCCGGCACGCGGTGTAATCTTCTCTCAGAATAGAAGCCGGTGTATCACCAAAGCTTGGTTTGGTTATTTCAAGCAACCTTTCCTTGGCTTGAAGAAGCCAGTAGTTGTCAGTGTTTACAAGACACGTCTCATAGCAGGAAGTGTTCCGTGATTAAACAAAACTTTCCTAACGTTAATAAAATTATGCCATTTTCTTAAAGAAATTCTATAACAAGCTTTTTTGTTTCCTGGTCAAATCATATTCGATCTTTGTTTTTCCTTAGCCAGGAGTTGGAAATATTGAAACTATAGGCTTTGGGTGGTGGCAGCCTACATATAATATTGTCATAAATGATAGAAAGTTGTAATATTAATGGAAGTGTTAGTTTATGCACACATTTCATTAATAAATGAATCATTCATAGAAAAATTCTGAATCTGGCAATCACCTTGAAATCTTATTTTCAACCCAGTCGATAAATCCAAACATTAACTATCATTTCATTTGGGGACCGAAGAGCGAATTATAAGTCTGGTTTTACCTTGTTGGTTCATCTTCATAAACAGAACATAAGCTGCCATAATGTTCTGCCATTACAAATAAACAGCATTTGTTAGTGGTATCAGTTTCTCTCTGACCAACCTTGTATCATTTTGTATCATTTGAATGTTACATATTCGCTTTGGACTCATTTTGTGAATATACTGCTAACTCTTATTAACTATTTCGGAGGAAGTCAGTTACCGATTTGGGGAAATGTCATCTACTGTTACTCCTTTGATGTCGAGATTTCCATTCCACAATTATTTACTTCTAGCTGTACTGTGACAATACTTTAAGGAATGCCACTTTGTTACTTCTAGGGTACTACAGCACGTTTCACCATAAAGGCTGTATGCAAATTTATTATAATGATTGTTAAATGACTAAAAGAATATTCATTACAAGCCACGGTTTTATCATGGATTAAAGTGACAGTGAAGTGTTTACTTCCTATACCAACTCGAATACAAGAGCATGCTTCAAACGAATACAAGATCATGCTTCAATCGAATACGAGATCATGCTTCAATCGAATACAAGATCATGCTTCATGAGAATACACGATCGTGCTTCAATCGAATACAAGATAATGCTTCATGAGAATACAAGAGTATGCTTCATGAGAATACACGATCATGCTTCATGAGAATACACGATCATGCTTCATGAGAATACACGATCATGCTTCATGAGAATACACGATCATGCTTCATGAGAATACGCGATCATGCTTCATGAGAATACGCGATCATGCTTCATGAGAATACAAGATCATGCTTCATGAGAATACAAGACTATGCTTCATGAGAATATAAATGCTAACAATCTGTACGTAGCACTGTGACAGAATGCATCATTCAATGTAAATCGTCTTGTCATAGTTACATCTTTATCACCGAATGTCCATAATAAAACTAAGTGTAGAGGGATATAGAGTTCTGTGATATAAATATGTCAACAGTTCAAAGTTGTACCGGGATTTGCCGCATTTAGGCCCACGCGAAATTAAGCCCTGGGCTAAAATATGGGTAAAATATTACAAAGCAAGACCAGTGATTTCCGTAATTAAGCCCCGGGCTTAAAAAGGGGAATTCCCGGTATAAATAGTATTTCATGAAGAAAGAAGTACTCGCTCTATCTGAAAATAACCTTTCAAATCTTCATATGATAAGTTTAGTGATAATATATAAGTTTATGTCTTGATCTTTGAACGAAAACCAAACGATGCACCGTCAGACGTAATATTGGAGCTTATCTACAACAAATCCGTAGACTAAATTCACCTGGCATAGTTAAATACGTCATATAACTAGTAAACATGTCATGTGGGCGTGTTGTTTTGGTGCACATTTGCTTATAATTTTCATTGAAAACAAGAAATCATTGTTATTTGGAGCTTATGCAAGACGGGAATATTTTGATAACATCAGCACAAGCATTTGTTATTTTGGCACGAATCAAATCTTTTACTATTGTCTTAAGCTTCTTTTCATAAGCTGGAGTTTGCATAGATTCTCACTGTGACTTGATATATTAAAAAATTGGGTATCTTAATTTTAAATTTTCCCTAAGCAGATCTACTACATCTGACTCTGAATGAAACTTCAATATCCGGAAGTAAAATAAAGCTTCTTTAAATAAAATATTTCAGTGATTTATTTTCAGTAACTTTCAAATAACTTGATATTGTCCCCGAGCCCAGAAGAGCCTTTGAGGTGACACAGAGTATGTTTAATAGATTTCGTAACTGGTTTAAATGTGAGCCAAAATACCACCTGTCCTGTATTGATATCAAACTGCCTTTCTAAAGTTGCATCTTTTATCTCTAAATGACAAAATAAGGATATTTTCTTATTTTCAAATGTCATCGTAAAACAGCCATGTAAATGTAAAGAAGTCGAAATTCTCCCATCTACTTTTATATTTATCAAATGATCTACTTAGCACTACCAACTTGTATTTGACGTTATGTCTGCTGTTAATAAGTTTCAAAAATTACGCTAGAGTCATTGGCGCGTGCCAGTGTCCGGTTTTCAATGACAAATAAGCTGATAAGCAAACATATAATTGCTTATTTTCATAAACAAACACTATATCTCTATTCAATAACCCCATTTATGAAGTTTGAAATATTTGACCCACACAACAAACTCTTTGTACCTTTCAGATATACACTTGCAACTATTATACCAGGTAATATGTTAAAGGTTACGTAATCAATGTTCAAATTTGTAGTTTTGAACAGTAAATCAGTTCCTATAAGACAAAACCTCCCGAAAAAATACATTTCAGAGGGTTTCATTAAAGAAGAAACAAATTCTTGACTGCTTGAAGGGCCACAGAGGATGTTGTTGGAGTCAAATATGTCAAAAATAGTTTTATGTTATCGAGAAAAGTTCGTTTGTTTTGAAAATCAGCATCTAAGTGCTTAAAAGTTCAGTATAGTGCCAATAAACAGGTTAAAGTCGTGATTTGTGATCGAAAACCGGACAATGGTGCGCGTCAATGACTCAAACGTAACTTTTGAAACTGATTTACAGAAGACACGCAGACAAATATTGATTGGTAGTGTTAAGTAGGTCATTTAAATAATATATATGTAAATTGGAAGCAGAATTTCGACTTCCTGATATTTATATGGTTGGGTTTTTTTTATAAATCTTTGAAAACAAGAAAATGTTATAGTTTGGGTATTTTAGCGATAAATATGCAGCTTTAGAGGGGCGATTTGAACATAACTTGGCTCGAAACTTGAAATAGTTTGGCTGTTATTTCAGCCACAGAAAAAAATCATCAAACATACTCAGTGACACTTTAAAGTTTTCAACACTTTACTGTCTCCCTGCACAGACGATCGATCATTTCCGGTAAAATCGACTCGCGCTTAAACGTGCCATGTGCAGCATCAGTATGACAAAACCTTCATGAACTGGATAATATCCTAAGTACGGATAGAGATTCCATGAGTTGGGTGTCTGTAGTCCGAGTTAACGTTGCAATGCGTATTCTTTGTTTGTGACATGTTAAACTTTAATTATATGGTGTTATTTATTATATTGTCCTGTTCGTTAGTAATCATTTCGTTTCCGGAGCAGATCGTTTCCGTTCACCAGACATTTCTGAAACTATGTATAAGTATTACCTACCTACTGGAGTGGTGCCTTTTGATATTTTCAGTTTTCGTGGGAAATGGGTTTTACGTCTCTATGGAAACAAGTAGAAATTTGAATCTCTACAACGATAGCCTAATTTCTTGGGCAGAACTTCAAAAATAACTACTATCTCTTTCTTAATCTCTACTCAATGGTCATAGAAGAAATTTATTGTATCATTACATGAATATATGTTACGAATAATGGTGGACCGCTGGGATGATGACTCTTGTAGAAACCTGCTGAAATTACATTTTAAATGCTAGCAGCACTATTGGGTTGTGTGGGATTAGTTGTGGTTTTGTGGTTGTGGACATTATTCTGCGGCCCATTAGTCAAACGTCTCAAGATGAAATAAGGCTGGAGTGTTTAACTGGCCATGTTACTAGTACGATGGATACATGTTAAGGTGTGAGCCATTTCCACGAAAACAAGGATATATAAGGCCTTTTCTAAAGTTTCATTTGATATTGCTAGTTTGGTGAGATGAGTTTACATACAGCTTGTATAAAACAACCAACAAAATAAAATGTTATGGAAACACTACGATCACGTTGACACGAGTTGACACAACACTGTGATATTATAGTTAGACCAGTTTATGTATGCATCTTCCCTCTCTTTATCAAAAGTCAATTCTAAACTTGCCTTACCTCTGAATTTGTTTTTGTGTTTACAGGTCATACTATATTCAAATATCTAATAACTACTAAAACTATTAAATACTGAAATTACTGAGATACATTTTGATTATTTTCCCAATATTTCAGTTGAGACACTGTACTGAAGAAGCTTCAGGCCAAACATAGATATGAAACTCTATTAAGTTTGAATGTTAACCATTGTGGTAAACTATCCGGAATACAACTCTTCCTAAGACATGCAGGAATGTCAGCAAAACTCTTCTGAAATTCATCTTGTAGACATAAACTTTTTTTCATCCATTTCACGACTAAATAAGTCAATATAATTATATGTTGTGTGTTCTTTAAAAGTGTTAATGCAGTGATGTTTTATTATTTCAAAGCAATTTTATCATATTATATAAAAAATTAGTTTTTAAAGGTCATAGTGTATTTTAAAACAGGTATATTCAACTGGAAAAGATTACACAAAACCATACGCCATCTACGTGTCTAAGATCCGCATATACATCCGTAGTATTCCATAAGCAGCAACTGCAACGTTTATGAAAGATAACAATAGAGCTTAATATATCTTAACAGATAAACATCGTAATCATAAGAGATACGGTTGACGCCTGCAAGTAAATCCTGATACTGCCGAGAGATAAAATCTGGTTGTCATGGCAACCAGGAATGAGATTGAGGAAAAGACGAAGAGAAATGAAGTTATCGACGGCGTCTCCTACTAATACGAGTTTCCTTGCTTCCATATGATAGCGACGAGAAAGAGTCATGTGAAAGAGTACTGTGTTAAAGGTGAAATATCTGCCTCATACACCGTCCCATACATACTGGCCATGAGTCTGCTTTATCCTGCTATTGCTTTCCATCGAATGATGGATTTGCTTTCAAATTCACCTGTTTTCAGGATGATATGCAAAGGACACAAACTGAATCTCGTTTAGGAAGATTTTGTTGAGCTTATGGATTTGCTTTCAAATTCACCTGTTTTCAGGATGATATGCAAAGGACACAAACTGAATCTCGTTTAGGAAGATTTTGTTGAGGTTATATTATTAACAATGTTTCTTTTATATCTGATTTATTTGGATTCACTGAAAGGATGTGAATGAATTTAGCTGAAAAAGTGTGTGGTTAGAATATTTAAATATAGTCAAGAAAGGCAAAACGTGACATCTCATGTTGTTTTTACTTTCGAACCCCAATGTCGTGACTCGTCTTACTGTCCATCTGAAGCGTGACGTCAACGTTTCGGTCTCTGTTTGTGTTCCACACTTCCAACCAATGTCGTTGTTACTGTACAGTGTAAGAATGAAATGTCTGATAAAGAGCCATATTTTGTTGCTTTTGAAACCTGTCGTCTGGCTTTGAAACAAAATATCGTCTGCTTTTGTAGAAAGATGTATTTTCTTGTCATCAACTCTTGAAACATTAAAGTGACACAGAGTATGTTTCTAATTGTTTATGTCGCTTAATTAGTACCCAGTATACCACGTGTCCTGCGTAAAGTTCAAGTCATGTCGAAATGATTGCATTTTCGTCACTTAAATGCCTAAATTATGATATTTACTTATTTTTGATAATTATCGACAAAAGGCAATATAAATGTTACGAGATTGAAATTCTACGTCCCATTTGCTTGGATACAACTTGTGTGTTATGCTTAATTCTATCATACCATATTTGTCGTTGTGTCTGCTGTAGATAAGTTTCCGAAATTACGTTTGAGTCATTGACGCGCGTCACTGTCCGGTTTTCGATCACAAATCAAATCTTAAAGCTGCTTTTTTTCTCACTATACTGAATTGATAAGCATTAAAATGGTAATTTCAGATACAACAACCAGTAGTTGTCGATGTAATAACACATTTTTTAAAGTTTGACACAATTGACCCCAACAGACATGTACTCTTTACATGTACTTTTATAGAAGGCGTATAAATAAATACTTTTTAAAAACGTCCTCGTTTTTTGAAAATGGAAGCATATCGTATATTCTTGAATTCAAGGATTCGTGGTGGACTTAGTTAATCTAAATCCGCATTTTCTGTTGCTCTTGAGGACATGTGTTTTTTTCTGTAAATAGTATATCGTCCACTCTTGTACCATTTGTCTGAACTGGTGTGTATCTACCGTTTCTTTAAAAGTGACACAGAGTATGTTTATGTTTATTATGTGGCTTGAATAAGAGTCAAAATACCATATGCCCTATGTTAAGGTCAAATCGACTCTCTAAAAATGCATCTTATTCTCTAAAATGCCAAAATCATTATATTTTCTGCTTTTCAATGATAAATGAAAAACAACCGTTAAGAAGTCGTTATTCTGTCTTCAATAAACACGTGTATTAGTTTCATGACTTACTAAACACTACCAATCAATATTTGTCTTTGTGTCTGACGTAAATAAGTTTCCAAAACTACGTTTGTGTCATTATCGCGCGCCATGGTCCGGTTTTCGATCTTCAACCTGTTTATTGACACTATATACTAAATACTGATACAAGCACTTCTTCTCGATAATATAACACCATTTATGAAGTTTACGTATTTGCACTAACAACATCAATCTCGATTAAATGAAATCTAAAATGCTCCACTAATCTGCGTAACGTAGTGCAGCAATATTAGATTTTATTTTAATGAGATTGGAACAACATACTCTGTGGTCCTCTACGGTGGCGTTTCGTCTGCTCTCCGTATAATTGCCACGTACTTTTGTATCATAAATTCACTGTCTGATTGCTGCTTACCAACAAAAATTTTTAAGATATACGACCCTCTTAGCCTTGTGATCTGTTATCATGCTATCAAATACACGGCTGCTATTTTATGTCAGAACTTTTAGAACGTTTACATAAACATGCATGTCGTTTATTAGCACTATTTGCAGAAAATTTCATTGATTTGTGTTGTCAATACATGTCATTGATAAACACTACTGACAGAGTATGACGTCTGCTTTATAGATACTTATTGCAGGCTATGTCGTCTGCTTTTGTTATAAATACATAAGCCACTTTGGCACTTTTGGCAGAATGTATCGTCTGCCTCATTCACATATTCGGAGAATACGTCGGCTGCTTTTTTTTACAGTAGACAGAACGAGAAATGTAGGTTGGTCACTATTAATAAGTAGGTCATTTAACTATTATACATGTAAATGGCACGCAGAATTTCAACTCCATTATATTTATATGGTCGTTTTTAATTTACAATCGAAAACAAGAAAATGTCTTAATTTTGGTATTTAAGAGACAAATATGCAACTTTAGATAAGCGATTTGAATTCAACTCAGGTCATATAATGTTTTTGCCCCATTAAAGCCACATACAAAAATAATGAAACATGCTCTGTCACTTTAAGATAAGGTCGCCTGCTTGTGTTGTAAATAGAACTATACATATCTTATATATCACTTTCGACAGACAATGTCGTCTGTTGTGTTGTCAAATAAATAACCTCTTTTGAAGATTGTCTTCTTTTTTGTTAAAGTATGTCATCATTTAAAAACAAAGAGAACTGTATCATACAACTTCATATCCTAACTGCAGTTCACGCTTTTGTTTGATATAAGTGTTCGGTTGGTTTAAAAATAACCTTTCGATAATTATTCAATCTTTTCCTCGATGCTGTCACTCAACAAGTTGTCATTTAATGTATACATCTATCCATTATCCCGCGACCTTCATATGGTGTTATTGTGTATATCTACTTGGCTAACATCTGTCAGTGTGAGTGTATCGTGTTTGTGGTATCATTTCATGTTGGCTTGAAACCGATATGATAAAAAAGTTTATGTGTATTTGTTTTGCTGTATCTGTTTGTTAAAGATATACTCAGTGTTGTTGACTTCACTTAGATCAAACCTTATCATTTGTGTCATGTTTTGGGTCATTTTACAAGAAGATGCTGACAACTGACAATATGACATAATACACAAAACCACACAATATAAACTCGCGAGATCGGACAATCTGTAAGCTGGTCTGCGTGAAGTAGTCAAACGTAAATTTGTTGCTACTTTCCTCAGCAGACGGATATTCAGATTTGATTCGAACGCGTTTTATAGGGTAAATAACTAGCACTTAATATGTGCTCGTAAAAATGGTGTCGGCTTCTTCACATCCACTGATGTTCGATTTTTATTGAAACCTTTTAATTTTCACAAATTTGGCATTAAGGGGTGATATTTTCGAATTCATACCAGCATTTGTAATATTTTGGTAAAATGTCTTGAAAACATGCAGTGTGTCTTTTATACCTGGTACGGAAAGTTGTGACCATGATGTCGTATTTCATGCAAAGGGAACCTTTAAAGTGACACAGAGTATGTTTTATGATTTTTTCTGTTGCTTAAATAAGATTTAAAATACCAAATGACCTGAGTTAGGTTCAAATCGCCCCTCTCAACTTGCATCTTTACCTTTAAAATGTCAAATTATGATATTTTCTTGTTTTCAATGATAAACAAAATGCAGTCATTTAAATTTGGGGAAGTTGAAATTCTGCGTCCAATTTACATGTATACTTGATAAGAGACCTACTAAACACTACTATTCATTATTTGTCTGACTCTTTGTATCTTCTGTAAATCAATTTCAAAAATGAGTTTTAAAAAATGACGTTTGAGCAATTGGCGCGCGCCATTGTCCGGTTTTCGCTCACAAATAAGGGCTTGAATCTGTATAGTCACTATACTGAACTAATAAGCTTTAAAGTACTGATTTTCAGAAACAACCACTTCTTCTCGATGAAGTAACACCATTAATTAAGTTTGCCATATTTGACTCCAACAACATATTCTGTAGCCCTTTAAATGTAGTTGTATCGTGTCTCGTGTAACCCTGTACTTTCAATGATATAATTACCGTTTTTGTCCCTGTAAATGCACTCTCTGTAAATGTCCTCATTTCAACTTAAGTCGAGAAACAACTAAGTTATGTTCCACCTTTCGGCAGAATCACCATATTCACACTAAGATATAAGCGAGATACGGTATACTAATTTGACAGCTATTTTCGATGTAAATGTTTTACTTAAAGTTGAAAATTCAATTAAAAACAAAACTTATAAAAACGATCTTTACTTAAAAATCATTAAGACTTGCTAGCTGATTTGAAAAATTTATTAACTGTCAATGGCAATAGCAACTGTATTCCGATTTACGCAATCATAGTTATCCTAACACATAGCACATGTAAATTCGACTGATGTAAATCGTTAATCTAATTAGTTTTGTATTCTTATTTTGTTTAGATATATTTGGATACCATTAAAATCACTAATATGTACAAATTAAAATTCAAAACGTCTTTCGCTTTTTTCGATCCAGACGATTCAAACTGAGATAAATAAAAGTTGATCATCCTAGGACACGAAATTCGAGAGTATATACATTTGTATAACTCTGTTTTGTATAAAGCATACTATATTAATGTTAAATTAATCATTTTCACGGCTCATCTGTCACGGTCACTCGGGTCTTCGTGTTGAAATGCAGCGTAATGCACAGGAAACATTTCAACCATTTGATATGATAACAACCAGCCCCAGGTTGATCTGTGACGGAACCATCCAGGGGACTTGAGACGATTTGACTACTTATAACAGGTATTCATCGATAAGGAAATATCTATTGAATGGGTGCCAGGTGAGACGTTACACGCTATTTAGTAAGCTTACTGCATAGATTTGGTAAGCTTACTATATCGATTTGGTAAGCTTATTATATCGATTTGGTAACCTTACTAATTTAGGTTTATTTAGTAACCTTTCTAAATGAATTAAAAATATTACTTATCCATTAAATGGGTTTACTAATTCATTTGGTAAGCTTTCTAAATCATTTCTATTAACAACTTTACTAAATCGAACGAAATAGTAAACTTACTAAATGAATTTATAAACTTACTAAACGAATTAGTAAGCTCACTAAATAGCTATTAAAGTCCCATTTGGCACCCCATACTATTGCAATTGTGTCACTTATTTTCCGGTCTATATCTTATATCTATAAATATAGTGTAATGACATGAACATGAACATGAACGTAATTCCATAACGACATTATACAATATGTACTTTTTCATTAATGCTAAGTGTCCTTTGTTTCCCTTGATGATTTAACACCCCTTGTCAGATTACAGAGGTGTAGAGTTGTAACGACCCTGTTTATCGAGACTGCTAACAACATGATCTGGTTGAAACCACACTGATCTAAATAATACATAACGTCAGCATACAATCCCCGTCCTCAATGAAACGTGCATATTTTGTCTAAGATGTTGGTTGACGTTTATAACGTAGAAGATATTTTAAATTTTATTTTTTTGGATAACATTATGATATATCGGTAATTTTGAAATCTTTGCAAGGATATTTTGTTTTTAGGTAGGGAGAACTACACGGATCTAGTATGAATAGAAATACCAATTCCCATCATGGCAAGGTAGACTCCCACTTCCCAAGTTTATCAAAGCAGCTGTTTCTATTACTCCGAGTACGCGATTATAAGTCCTGTATGTCCAAACGGGGAATCAGTGTTGTCACAATATCGTAGATGATGTTATCAGCGCCTGGTGAGATAACAGCCACTTCAAAGGCGGATGTAGAAACATCTTGCGGATGTACGTAACAACGTCTTGCAACTTCTTCATGATTTTTTAATTAATATCTTTGTAGGTTATTTATCGATAAAAATGCTTCCCAATTGGTAGGTGTATGTCCTTTTAGTGAGATGCTTCATTTCTGTAAGAAGATGCGCTACGGTGCCTTTAAAGTTGTATACTGCATAGAAGGGGTGAGTTGGAACACCCATCATGAAGTTTATATGTACATAAGCTATATCTATTTTGTACCCAATTTCCCCCTCATTGAAATGTCATCATGAGTACATAGAGTTGTGTACTCTCACATTATAAAAACGAAATGTTAAGAATTGTAATCCTTTTTAAAGTACTCTTATTCTGTGCACAATCTTAAAGCATCGACTCGATAAACATGAAAAGGTAAGTAAATGATGCTTCGTACAATTGTTAAATAATTCTCAGAACTTCGGTCAATCAAACAGACGGACAGGTTTTGTCACTAAAGAGAAGACAAAATAACTTACTTTTTTAAGCAAATGCGATAAGGGATGATAAATCCCGCTGTTTTAGTCGATTTAGATAATCTCTTTTTTCAAAACTAATACACAGAATAAATGTGAATGATGACTTCCCTTTTTTTTGCACGATCTTTTCATCACATAAAATAAGATAAAATGAAGGCATGTATCGTTTATCCTTTTCCATTTATGCACGGAAATAATATGTAATAAATAACATTTCATTCTCTTAAAGTTTCATAGAGTATGTTTCATCACATTTCATTTGGCTTTGATCCGTGCCTAAATACCATGTATGCTCTGATCTAGATTCCAATGATCCCATGAATTCATCCCAAAACTCCACATGACAATCCTATTCATTCGGTTTCAGATAGCTGTGGACGTGTTTACGAAAGGCTATAAAAGGCTCCCGACCTATCGGTATACTCAGTTATGTCAGCATACATGAAAACTCCAGCCAAAGAAAAAAAGTTTAAGTAAATGGCGAAAGATTTGATTCGTGCCAAAATACCAAATTTGCGGATCTATATTCAAATAACCCTAGCTTCGTTCTTATTCATTCCAAACGCAAAATATCACAAGAGCAACGATCGAGCAACGATTTATTACATCTTGCGAAACCAAAGCTATACGTCCACGTCACATGTTTTCTAGTTATATGACCTAGTAAGGTCGACCAAGTAAAATTTTACTATTTGTCTGCAATAGAAAAGTATCCAAAACGTTTTTCCGGATTTCTATTTATAGTACCAACTTAAAACCCAATGTTATCGTTGTTATTATAGATTTATGCTTTTAACGTTTATTGTCAGCTACAAAAATAACCTATAGATAAAACACCAATTTTAGATTGTTAATACATTGACTCCAAAACCACTCTACGTCTGTCTGTCTAATCTAACTCAAATAATAGACATGGATGTGACTATGACTACCTGATTTACAATGATTTATGTATACTGAGAGGATTTGTTCTCATGAAGCATGATCGTGTATTATCATGAAGCATGATCGTGTATTCTCATGAAGCATGATCGTGTATTCTCATGAAGCATGATCGTGTATTCTCATGAAGCATGATCGTGTATTCTCATGAAGCATGATCTTGTATTCTCATGAAGCATGATCGTGTATTCTCGTGAAGCATGATCGTGTATTCTCATGAAGCATGATCTTGTATTCTCTTGAAGCATGATTTTGTATTCGAGTTGGTATAGGAAGTAAACACTTCACCGTCACTTTAATACATGATAATATTGTGGCTAGTTATGGATATTTATTTATTTCACAATCGTTATCGTGAATTTGTAATCAAACCTAATAAAGAAAAGACTAGTATCTTAGCAGTGGCAAACTGAAAACATTTCAGTCTGATACTATAGTTAAAAGGAAAAATAAGTGAAATGGAAATCAAGACATCAAAGTGAATAACATTAACAGTAGATATGAATTTCCTCATATCGGTTACCGACTTCCTCCGAAATAGTTGATGACAGATAGCAGTTTTGTTATTACTGTTAAAAAAAAATGCTTAGTATTGTTTAACATTCAAATGATACAAAATGATGAATATTTAGTCAGAAAGAAATTGGAACTACTTACTGATGCTTTATTTTTTATGGCAGCATCATAATGGCAGCTTATGTTCCTGTTTATGCACATTGACCAAAAGGATAACTAGTACACAGCCTTAAGATTCGCTCTTCGTCTTTCGGTCCCTGATGAAGTTTTAGTTGATGTGTGGGTTAGCGACTGGGTAATATTGAGGAAACAATTTTTAAGGTGCTAACCCGAATGGTAATTTATTCTATGGAAGCACCGAAAATAAAATCATTAGAAAAAAGAGATTTCATCAATTTCTTGTTAACCATAACTTACATTCTCATTATAACTTCCTTTACGTTAAAGATGACGATGGAGACACGGCAGAACGATGGCATGAGACCGTGAAGTAGACTTCCTTGTACGAATAGTGAGTGATTTGTGTTTATGTGAAGTAACTGACAGTCACGTGTTCACGTCAATTTCTAAAATTTGTAATCACAAAACCTATGCCGGATTCTAAGATTAATCATTACGTCCATAGTTTATTAGTTAATGACATTCCTTTTTTGGGTAGATGTGCCACATTTATTAAGTGGAATTCTGAATAAGATAATCTTTAAAAATAATTCCTTTATATCGGTTTAACGAAGTCGCGATGTTCCGGTTATTTCAATTTCATTCGGGTTCAGATAACCGCAGACGCTCTAAGAGAAATCTAAAAAAAACACCAGCAATAATTCCTTCTTAAGTTATGAGTATACAAAACCATGTGAAGGTTTCGGGATCTATGGAAACTCCAGTCCATTGAAATAGCTAAAGTAAATGTTAAAAGAATTGATTTGGGCCAAAATACGAAAATGCGAATATGTAAATAAATTCACACTTCTTGCATATTTTCTCAAACGGCAAACATATGACACTTTTTTGTTTTAACTGAAAACCGATAAACCGTCCATAACATGTGCCAAAACAAAACAAAACTGTCCACGTCACATGTCTATTAGTTATATAAACTATTGTTTATTCACCTGCCACTGATAGGTTTCCAATATTACGTTTTCCCTGAACCGATTAGGATTTAAATGGCTTTTTTCAGATAGTGAGTACTTGTTGATGAAGTAACGCCATTTGAACGGTTGACATCTTCAACTACAACAATATACTTTCATTCAATTACGCCCTGACTTTCCTTGGAACAATTCTAAATATTTGTGAATGTTTTTCCGAGTTTTAGCTTATTTGATGGACACATTTTTGTCTTTCACATTTTATCAAATTTATTCTTACGTGTTCAAAGCCTTCCCTGTTCAAATGAAAAACCTCTGTGATAGATGACTTTGCCAAACTGGTGTTGTCATTTACGGTACTCCGTAATCCGCCACAACGAAGTCAACATCGGTTTCGGTGATTCGTTTTCTTCTGTAAGCGTTGAACGGTTTCACAACTAGCCGGTATTATGATATATAATTACCCGCTTAACGTCTGAAATACCCATCATGAGAAACTCGTAACGAAAGGAGTTTATAGGATCATTATCTCGCTACAGAGATAGTTCCGTCATGAATTCCTATATAACCTCTGTTGTAATACGATCTATTCTCGGGCTTCCGGTAGATTCCAATAGCGGCAAAATAGTGCAACATAAACTACCTTGTAATATTTCAGCCAATGAAAACACCGCATGCACAGATAACCTATTTGTTGTCATGAGGCCTTTGAAATGATGAAGTCGCTAGAGAAGGCGACTGTCTTCTATAAATGAATAGTTAAAGTCAAAGTGTAGATTCGAATAGTGTTTAGCTTTCCAGAAGCATACGGAAATAACTGAGGCTTCTCGAAAAATTACCCATTAAACGTCGTCGCTGATTAATTAGATTTGATTACATCCATTCAGGCCTCCACATTTCTAGACCGAGAAATGCTCGATTTAGAACAGACGTTCTTATGGGAATGTATGACGGAGCTACTTCTGAGAAGAGGAGAGAATGTTATTGGTGTTGATTTAAAAGGTATTTATACACATACGCGAAGAAAATCACGAGACAATTTAGTTTAAGGTACGTAACGTGTAATAGGCTCTTAACGTTTCGCTATATACGAATTTTATATCTTTTAAGAGCCTCTAACTTTATATCCAAAATGTACTAAAAGATAACCATGATAAAGTGTACACCTTCCGAAGAAAACAATGAACCCAGGACATCACAGCTGGATGCACATTGATAGAAAAATGCATATTCATAGAAGTTTACTTTTCAACATTGTCAAAGTAACGATCATTATTATTATGTCTGTTAAGTGCTAAAGGTCACTTAAATCCTGCAAGTATGTCATTATTAAATACTATACTGCGAAATTTATTTATAGTAGGTAACTTTCAACATTGTCTTTATGAATATAACACTTACTACTATGTCTGTAAAGTGCTTAAGGCCACTAAAACCCTGAATGTCTGTCACCAGCACAACTGAGATACATATATACTGAGAGATTGATGTATAGAAGTCAACTTTCAATAATGTCTTTGTTTATGTAACGCTAATTATCACTCTGTCCATAATATGCCAACGGTCACTTAAATCATGCATGTATGTCATATGTATGTCTTTCTTAAGGATCAACTCTATCTTTACAATTTATCATCGAATTCATTGCTATTTTAAAAAAATTGTTTGCACATATATATTTGGGCTAAATTTTGCAAATTTGAATGAATCCATATTTGCTTTGCGTTAACATTACACCAGTTTTTTTGTATGCAATTATAAGTTTCTCGTATACAAATTCCGCATTTAAAACTTAAAACCCCCAAATGTTTAGTATTAGCTTGTGTAGAAGAAATCTATTGAGATGTTTTAGATGAGAGTTTGTAAACCAATGATGTTCAAATCAGTCAAATCAATTAACCAAAGACATCTGTATTAACCATTTCTTTTTTTATTTTGATATTTCATACCCGCAATGTCCCTAACAAATACAGAGATATGAAATATCAAAACCGTCCTAACACGAATCACACGATGGTAGAGTACATACATCTTTAGTCTCATAATCCAATCGTTTCCATTTACGGATATGTGTTAACTTGTTGAACATTAAGGAAAAGAACTTTCCTCTCTAACATGCATGAAAGATATAAAAGAATATTTTAATATTATTCACAAGAAGATTTCTTTCAAGATGGATTTCATGAAGCTACGTTATTTTCATATCGGATATCCATTACCATTTAAGATTTTGAGAATGGGAACCGTCACATAAAAGAAAAGCTGATAGAAGCGCTCGTAAAATATTTATTTTGCGGTAGAGGTTAATAACATTAATTTTGAAATGTATTAAAGTTATGTACTACCCACGTTATTCCAAGTATAATAATTAACTATCTATTATTCTATTTTTCAAACAAGATTGATACCCTTTGCTACGAAGTATGAGTATCGTCACTTTAAGCCAACCATGTGAAGCATGAATTAACATTTACGATAAGAAACTCCGTGATTTTTTTAGTACATGTATTTAAGTAAGTTTTCATACGTGTTTAAACATCAATCATGATGATGTCATGATGATATCATATTCCAAACATCTCACGTTATCAACCCAAAATGCCTAATATAGGTCAATTGTCATATTCCAATCCTTTATGTATCTGCCGAAGCATAAATCTTCCAAAGAAGACAATTCATATGAATACTAGCAAAAACAACTTTCAAACAATATCAACTGATATTTTCTCTTCCCTAGATGAGTTTTCACATAAATCTTTCATATTAACTGTGCAATATTTTTCAAACATTGAGTGCCTTCAGCCTTCACTATTGAATTTCAAACAAAAGTACGTAACTACTTCCCTGCCTTCACTATTGAATTTCAAACAAAAGTACGTAACTACTTCCCTGCCTTCACTATTGAATTTCAAACAATAGTATGTATCCACTTCCCTGCCTTCACTATTGAATTTCAAACAATAGTACGTATCCACTTCCCTGCCTTCACTATTGGACATGATCAGAAGCAACAATTGCAGACACATGATTTATTGACGATCGACTACATCGGATTGGAGGTATTCTGTATAGTCAAAACGTTGGCCGTTCTTATTCAAACTGGTCGTTTCCAAAACTTTCATAACAACTTCATTTAGACAGTACACATTAGTACACATTTCAACCGAGATTAACGTGATCAATGCAATAATACACAGCAGGTAATCATTAATTCTTCAAATTATAAAAAAACACTTTAGAATTTTCCCCTAATAAATATTTAAAAAAACATCCAAAAAGCAGATACAATCTAGATATTAAGTCGCGGAAATGTTTCGTTCAGTATACACTTTCGGCAATCATGCTTGATTACTGAGGTCAAGTAATAATCAGAATACTAAACTTCCTTCAATTTGATACAATTTTTATTAAACTCGTTAATGATTTGGTATCAAACTCGCTTTCGCTCGTTTTATACTGAATCATTAACTCGTGGAAAGGTCGTTTAGTATACTGTATATATCTGACTGTCATTAAATATAATTTTGCAGTATATGAGTTTGTGAATATTTCTTAAAAAAATAAAATTTCTTGAATCATATCAGTTACAACAGTAATACCGATTCCAAACTTGACTTCCATTATGCTTTAGGATATAAAACGATCATCTTATGTTTTGTCCTCACTATGAACACATATAACTTAAAGTAACTATATTCAATTATTCAAAATCGTTTACTTCAATGATATCGTCTAACATGCAATTTTAAAACGGATAAATAAATAAGGTAAGCGGATTCACAATCAGTGTTTAAAGCGAAACAATTCGCGATATCGACGATCTTCTTGTTTTAAATTGATCATATCATAAGAGCGAGTCATTGTTTTTTAAAGTATAAGCGAAAAAACGCACAAATAACACGTTGTACCAAATATCTAATTTGTTTTAAGAATGTTGTTACAATGTTTTCTGCTATTTATATATATAGAATATTAGAAGATGAATAACAATATCGAGACAACAACACAAGAGAACATATAGTTAAATCGAAATCGGTAAGCTTTGGATAAAACCCTAAGGCCTCGAAACATTCATTCTTCTTTCACAAACTTTTAAACCTCATTTTATATCAATAATATTCATTGTAAGTTAATCAATAACATACATTCTATGAAATATCATACATTGGAAACTACTAACATACACTTTTAAGTAACACATAACCTGGGATCAATGGCAAACATTATGTATTGATAACATTCAATTCTACCGAAAACGAATATGATGTATGACTAACATCACTTTTTGCCAAAAACATACATTATTAATCAATAAGATAAATTTCAACCAATAACAATTTCAAATTATTTACATATATTATGAATCATTCTAGTATTGTTTTTAATAGACTGGTGATGAGATCAGTACATAGAGGATACTAAACGACCTTCCATTTAATACTATTTTTATTAAACGAGTTAATGATTCAGTATAGAACGAGCGAAAGCGTGTAACACAACTTGCAACGACACAGAAGTTGGGCGAGTGATAAAAAGACTATGTGAAAAGTGCTGGTTTTCAGAAATATGAGAGTAATTATTGACACTTGGATATTTAATATTTTTTTATATTCACGTCTCGTTGAGAAAGTAAACTTTGAAAGTCGCCATTTTCTAACTTACAAGTCACGTGATAGGACAATGTCATGTGACGTTCGAAAGTAGTTCCGTTTGTTCGCACGAGGTGGTATCACACATGTGTGTTACCAACTCATTGTTATCAAAAGATTGATCTCACCACGGTTGAGTAATAAAAACCTTTATCATATACACTGTAGTGATAATATGAGAATACATAAACCTTTATCATAGAACATTGTAGTGACAATATGAGAATACATAAACCTTTATCATAGAACACTGTAGTGACAATATGAGAATACATACTATTATGAAAACGCTGTGATAAAATAATATGAGCAGATTTAGCATTGAACATTGTGATGATGAAATCGTCTATGTAGTTATGAATACTTGTTTATAACAAATATAATGAAACCCGAGAGAAATGTTTTACTTCTTTTAATTATACACATATACTAAATGTCGTATACACTTACTTATGTTTGTATCAAATCATGTAACAATATCTTATCGATTCATGCCTTATGGTATTTTCCTTCTTTGTATTTTACTGTTGTTGAGCAAAATTAATTCCTTCCATAAAAAAACATTTTCATGAGGTTTAAATTCTAATTAGTTGACTCTTATTCATTTCCCTGGAACATATTCGGGAAAGACACTATTACTTCACACACAAAAATCCAAACCTAGTTTCTAAAACACCCTCCCTTGGATATTTATAAAACATATAGATGAAAAGTTTCATATAAAAAATGCTCTATATCAACCTTACATCTGTATTCCAGATTCAAAACATTAGCCTCACGGATAACGACCCCTGTGAAGCCTCAAAACCATATAGTCAGTGAGAATACAGCACGCCTGTGTTATATGCCTATTTCTAGGCTTAGGAGGCTTAATAACATTTCGTTTGAATGCCATAGCGCCTAGATCTCTATATGCTGCAGCTTATTGGTGCTTAAATCAATGTTGCCATGGCAATGCCATTTTCTGGCTGATAAATATTGATTTACACGAAATTCTCAGCCATGATGAGATTAAATTTGCAGCAATTGAGAAGAGCTTCACATGGCTTTAGGGGCAAGATAGCCGATAGGACAACTGAATGAAGGTTATCCTGGGATGTGGATTCTAGTTTGGAATTAAAAATTGGTTATGGGCATTGGGAACGCTATGTAAAGCTTTTATACCCAACATAAGAGACATATTTTAAAACCCAAAAATTTAAATCTGATATGAAATCAAATGTTGAATAAAATAAGTTAGGAAAAGAAACAAAGAAATGGGCAATCATTTTAAATTTGATAAAATATATTGATGAAAAATGTAATTATGTTGCTTGCTGAACTTGATTTTAGCTTAGGGTTCGAAGAAATACTATAATTTAGTCATAAAAGTTGAACCGACAACAAGAAACTGTTTTCAGTGGAGGTTATTATATGATGAATTTATTTAATGAATTATTTCAAGGTGGTGCCATTAAAAAATATATTGTTGAACTCTGACAAGGGACGATAATTGTTGAGCATATCGGAAATACATTTTACACCAAACGCAAAAAATGTGATATCTTTCAAATAATAAGGGAAGGACAAATGAAACATTTCGGATCAACGTTGTTACCTTCTGATTCATACAGACGCATCAGTTGGTTGTATGTCAAGAAAGGTCATCTCCGGTTGCATCAACTGGTTGTATGTCAAGAAAGGTCATCTCCTGTTGCATCAACTGGTTGTAGGTCAAGAAAGGTCATCTCCGGTTGCATCAACTGGTTGTAGGTCAAGAAAGGTCATCTCCTGTTGCATCAGTTGGTTGTATGTCAAGAAAGGTCATCTCCTGTTGCATCAGTTGGTTGTATGTCAAGAAAGGTCATCTCCTGTTGCATCAGTTGGTTGTATGTCAAGAAAGGTCATCTCCGGTTGCATCAGTTGGTTGTATGTCAAGAAAGGTCATCTCCTGTTGCATCAACTGGTTGTAGGTCAAGAAAGGTCATCTCCTGTTGCATCAGTTGGTTGTATGTCAAGAAAGGTCATCTCCTGTTGCATCAGTTGGTTGTATGTCAAGAAAGGTCATCTCCTGTTGCATCAACTGGTTTTATGTCAAGAAAGGTCATCTCCGGTTGCATCAGTTGGTTGTATGTCAAGAAAGGTCATCTCCTGTTGCATCAACTGGTTGTATGTCAAGAAAGGTCATCTCCTGTTGCATCAGTTGGTTGTATGTCAAGAAAGGTCATCTCCTGTTGCATCAACTGGTTGTATGTCAAGAAAGGTCATCTCCTGTTGCATCAGTTGGTTGTATGTCAAGAAAGGTCATCTCCTGTTGCATCAGTTGGTTGTATGTCAAGAAAGGTCATCTCCTGTTGCATCAGTTGGTTGTATGTCAAGAAAGGTCATCTCCTGTTGCATCAACTGGTTGTAGGTCAAGAAAGGTCATCTCCTGTTGCATCAGTTGGTTGTATGTCAAGAAAGGTCATCTCCTGTTGCATCAGTTGGTTGTATGTCAAGAAAGGTCATCTCCTGTTGCATCAGTTGGTTGTATGTCAAGAAAGGTCATCTCCTGTTGCATCAGTTGGTTGTATGTCAAGAAAGGTCATCTCCTGTTGCATCAGTTGGTTGTATGTCAAGAAAGGTCATCTCCTGTTGCATCAGTTGGTTGTATGTCAAGAAAGGTCATCTCCTGTTGCATCAGTTGGTTGTATGTCAAGAAAGGTCATCTCCTGTTGCATCAGTTGGTTGTATGTCAAGAAAGGTCATCTCCTGTTGCATCAACTGGTTGTAGGTCAAGAAAGGGCATCTCCTGTTGCATCAGTTGGTTGTATGTCAAGAAAGGTCATCTCCTGTTGCATCAGTTGGTTGTATGTCAAGAAAGGTAATCTCCTGTTGTTTGTTGAGTTGACGTTTCTTTCTAAAATCGTATCATTCTAGAATTTATGTTTGGTGAATCTCAGCATCAAAAGTAGATAATATTTCAAAACACATTGATATTGAGTTGATATAACAAACTGTGAAAGTAATATGTCAGTGGAATACCGTAAATCTTGCAACGGTTGAACGTGGAACGTTGCCAAAAAAAGAATTGATATCACCTCTTGTCTTTCAGAAACAACTGGTCAATGAGTTTAAGACTTCCCCGGGTAGGACAGGGTAAATGTAATCATTTGAAATAATTGTAATTGTGGCCAAGGTCTTATTGGTATACAGAAGAAGATGTTCCTCTTTTGAATTCTTCTCGGAACAATCTAATGCAATTTGGAATCCATAATTACCCGTGCAGCTTTGTTGGATTCCAAAAACAAATTGTATGAATGTTTTCGGTGTCTATATGGATTTCTGATACAAAAATATCAAAACATGATATCTATAGACATTTGGAAATGGTGTTATCCAGATTTCGTTACCCCTAAAAAGATTGTTTGATAATGGTTGCACTCTAAACAAATCTAAAAGAAATCGGTATTGGTATACAGCTGTACCTTGCACTGTTTTCTCGTGAAATAAAAATTTATATTTGACATGAATTATTTGAGTACCGATACTTTACCTCGGTTGAAATATCTAGCATTAAGATTTTGATTTCATACCGAAACTTGAATGATTGAATAAATTTTCTCTTCTGTCTAGAATTTGTCGAATAGTTATTTTCCCGAATTTCATAGAAAGATATTTGAAAAATATAGAAACCTAAATAGTTTTTGTTGTATATATGACGTTTTTAAAAAGCTTGTGTTGTTTCGATGTATAATAAAATAGGTTGTTTGTGAATGTTATCATTTGAAAAAGAATTTGATCAATAATATGTATTAACTTCTAACAAAATAGAAATGAGGACAATGCAGTTGATATGACATTTTACATGGAGACGTAGATTTCCTAGCATTAAGTGATCCTTGAGATCAGGAGACTTAAAACTGCACAACAACTGCTCATTTAGGAACTTAATATATCTTAGTTTTGAAACACGCCGATGTTATCTAAAGTCACAACATTACCATGATATTGACATAAAACTAAAATAATCCCCCGGACTACAGTGACGAAAACAATATCCTGATATAAACACGAAACCAATGTCCTGATATAGACAGGGCTATGACATAGACGCAAATTAATACCATGAAAGAGAAATGAAAATATTACCCATTAAAAGATATGAAACACAACAATCATATTGGCACGAAAACAATGCTATGACAAAGACACGAAAATAATATTCTGAAATGGACACGAAAAAAAATACCATGATCTAAATGCACCAAAAAATACCCCGATTTTGAAAAAATCAATAAGCTGATATAGACACGAAAACAATTTCCTCGTATATACACGAAAACATTACCATGATAAAAACACGAAAACATTACCTCGATATAAACACGAAACAATATCCTGATCTATACACGAAAATAGTACACTGTTATAAACACGTAACAATACCATGATGTTGACATGTAAAAAATCCCATGATGTAAACGGCAAAAAAAATCTTTACAGCCTGAAATATACAGGAAAAGGGCCCTGAATCTTTGTCAAAGAATGACACTTATGATTTACAGATTGCTTGTCAGCTATGAGAAGAGCGGAATCATTGTCTAAGAAATGCTAAAGTCAAGATAATTTGCTTGAAATAACCCGCTTTATTCAACTTTAAAATGATATACTGGCTTCATTTTAAAAAGTGAAATTCGTTACACGTCTTTACAGTTCTCCAGAATTCAAACAATAACAACCATGAAGAATGAAGTATACGATTGTATTGATATTCGACTTCTTTATTAACATATTTGCGACGTTTCGTTATAGCTCCTTATACCGTATCTGTATACATAGATTTGTTTCCCATGATGAAGTTATAAAAACATTATATGGTACATGATATCATGTATGGAAATCATAAAACTTAAAGATAATCATTACCATAAATATATACATCATTTTGTTACTCTTTTATTTTCCTTTCCTTCCCCACACCAAAAGTATCAGTAGAACTATTTAATGAACTGTCCATTATAGCAAAGTTTGCTAAAAATGACAGGCGAAACATGTTTCTGGAATTCATTGGTAACAATCTGACATAACATAGAATAACTATTACATGTATTTGTCATATTTCTGCTCCCATGACAACCCCGGTGGAAATAGTTTATATTTCACGGTTTATATAGATAGATGTATATCCTGTGATGTTGAGAACACGAATCTTATGATAAAGAGGATACATTACATTCAGATATGTGACGTCACGGGATGCCCTCGGAATGCCGGCATTTCATGGCCCGGAACTAATCCGTTGTTGTTACAAGCATGGGTGTCGTCTCAATTTTATTGAGTCAGTCAGACACAGTCAGTTCATTATGTTTATTATCCATTACATTCAACACAGACACATACACATACAAATAGTATCCATCATACAGCCAGTCCAGTAACAATAACAGATAACAAATAGATGTATTACACGCCGTAAAGACAGTACAAATAGAAATGTAAGAGATTAGTAATTCAATGCAAATTTGCTTAATTAAATGTAGGTTTATTTGGGTGAAGATATTGTTTGATTTTCTAAAAAATGTGAATTTGCTAACTCAATCTGCCAGTGTGTACCTGTAATGTTTGAATGATAGAGCATGTTAACGAACACATTGAAAGGATGAAACAATCAATAGTAAATATGAAGTATTTCATTTTTCATTTTGAAGGACAAGTAAAATATTCAGTGTGTAACCTAACTTAGAAACATATTGGCTTTCGTGACTATCGTGATGTCAACCCTTTTCCCTGGATTTGTGGTACTTCGACAAGTTATTTAAGGCAAAGTTCTGTTTTGTTAACTGCAATGACGGTTTGATCAAGGAAGTACAGTAAATAATTCACTTATCCTTCTTATCAAAATATGACATCCTCAAAATAATATTTAACTACCTCTTATGTAGTTGAACTACCTATAATACCTTTGTTAAAAAGGTGTAAATAACAGTTATATCGGTGCGTCAATACATCGCTATCGTAAATAACCTCAAGGTCATGCAGCTATTCTGAAGGTCGTTTGCATTTACATTCAAGAGTTCTCTGTTTCAGAAATCGATGTTTTCCCATCTGGCTAAATTTCTGCCGTCTTCAACGTTAGACAACTCTTTTAGGTTTAAAATTCGTCAATTGTTTTTCAAAACGTTATTCAAACGGTATAGTATATAGTATGTTGTTGTTTAATGCGATTACTTAAGACGGGACTTCTTCTGTATTAAACGGGGTGTGACCTCTAACGTAACTCATAATTTTGATTTAACTTCAACAATGAACTACTTAAGGCCGGGTTTACACTACGTCCGTTTTTGGGAATGCGATGCGTTAAATAAATTCGCATACGAACGCAGCACGTTGTTTTCAATGAGTTGTCTTACACTACGTCCGTCTCTTCAATGCGTTGCTATGCGTTGCGACAAAAATAGAACCTGTTCTATTTTATTCGCAACGCACTCGAAAACGCATTGGAATTCCCTATGTGACGTCATTATTTTGTCATTTGAAGAGGTATTCCCCAACACGTGGCATCTTTGAATTAGTCATGTTTAGTCTGAAAGAAGTAGTAACATTATAAAGAATGATATGGAGATTCAGAGGAACGTTATTATGTCAACAACATTCATATATTGAAGATAAACCAATGTACATCTGTCTATCAAGTCATATATCCATTGATTTTGCACACATATACATTGTTAAGTTAAGTACATTCATTGATGCCATTTGAGATTTATGTAGTGCCTGTGTTATTATCAGGTTTGTATGTCAATTTTAGAACTTGATCTGTGTTTTAACGCAGTCACAGCGGATGTGACGATTACTTGATGTGATGAATGACAGAGGTTTAGAGGTTGAATATATTGTACAAATAATAAATGGTACATTTAAAAAAAAAGTTTTGGATGGTAAGGTAACTAAGAGTATCCATTTAGGTAAAATATTTCAAATGTTAGCAATTATTTCATAAATGGATGTTACGGAATAGAAAAAAATCTCGTTAATATCGGATCAGCATGGTGACACAAAACAACTCTTCAAGTCGTGATTGGTAATCGAAAACGGCGCACTTTAGCACTGCGCCGCGCTGGTTTCAACATACTTTAGGTGACTGATTTTTATTATTTGGAGTGTTTGATTGGTCATATATTTAATAACATGGAAATTCAACACGGAATTCGGTTTCTAAAGTTCTTTCGATTATCATTGTCAGTGTCTTATGTTTGACATTCCTAGTCCAAAGTTGTAAGTTGAGTGAAATAAAAATTAAGACATCGCTCATCATCATTAAGTCGTCGTCGATGATTTAGACTTAATGTTCCGATATTGGTGGAGAATTATCGGAACGTTTACCCTGGGTTATCGAGGATGTCTTAAAGCAGGGTCTTAAAGCAGCAAAGTGTGAGGTTCTGAAACTGAAGATAACATACATAAAAATGTTTTTATATAATTCATGTTTAAGGTATCAAAAATCCTTGAGATCTCAATATAAAAAAGGAATTGTTATAAAAAATAATTGAAGTGACGAGAACCGGACTTGCAACAGCTGTTCACTCCATGAGTCACCAATGTGCATATCGTGAACCATCACAGTTATTGATGCAATTAATGTTGTCGCACTTTGGTCTTTTCGGGCTTACGTTGTCAATTGGGCACTCGAAATGTTACTTTTTCTGATATGAAATTAGTTAATACTGACAGGTGTTTGTAGATATATTAGATTAAAACTTTCCGCCTCACATATTCAAACTGTTAATGTGAGCAATGTAGGTACAGTTCCGAAAACCATCTTACTGTGCGGGTTAGTGTTACTTGATGACCATTGTACATAGGTCTTCTATTAAATTTAGGTAGCCAAACCTTATCAACATTTCATAGACCAAATTCTAATTCAAGGTCAGGTATGGATGATATACATTATCAAAACAAAAGTTGTAATACTTGACAGTCCTGAATCCACGATCCTGAGACCACAGGGGCGTGTATAGGTATATATGTCTTTCTAAAGCTATTTCTAAGCAATACACGCCCCTGTGCCTGAGACCTGACATATTTAGATCAAGGGGTCTTATAATATCAACTGACTTGAAAATCCCATTTGGGGGCATTATCTGGGATGTATGTATATAATGTGAAAATTTCTAAATGTTTACTTGCTCCCTATGGTACGCCAGGTACGGAATGGTACGGCATATTTTGGCAGATGATTCCTTCGTCAGAATTTACCAATATAAAGTAGCAAACGGTTCTTATAAATCCAGACATGAATAGGTCCCTTGTGTAAATTCCTTCCTTTGGGTCTGAGAGATGATCACATCAGGTTTTAAGTGCCAATACGTATATCTTACTTTCTAATTTAGTTGAACAACATTTTTTCAATATCTATAAATGAAATTCAATGCTAGAAAAAATTGTCCTCTATAAAAGACACACACGAAGATATTGAATGCAGTCCTAAGGGTATTTTACATATAATACAAGAAGGAAATACAATTTGAATCATGCCTGTTAGCCTACAAATTTATGTCCATCCCCAATTTCGCACTGCAAAGGATATAAGCGTCCAACACAGAGACTGGTTGTTTCAGGGTAAAGCGTCTCTGAGGGTTATTGAACGATAAGGTGACGGACCCGATTTTCATTACTTCTTCAGGTGTGAGTTTTGTATTTTCCCAAACCATTTTATCAATATTCAAATGCATTTCAGTAAGACATTTAATGAACAATCAAAATCCAAAATGATCGCACACATAATCCATAGAAATGAGATGCATTTACTTATTTGTTGGCTTTTGTTATTCTGCAATGATAGTTTTGGGTAAATAAAGATTGATTGATAAACGCCACTGAAATACGTTGTACCCTGTAGACTATAAACCCATATTTAGCCTGCACGAAAAGATAAAATTTCACGATAAAAAACAACAATGAAAAATTTCCCGATAAGGATCAGTTCGCTGAAACGTTCCAGTTTGTTGCTAAGCAACGACCTCGTTTCACTGCGTTAATCTTCGCACGCTGGCCGTTATCAAGGATTTTGACAACGAACTTCACGATTTCGTGAGTAAATGGGCCTGTGGTGAAACCTTAGTGCGTAAAAGAAGATGTTGCTTCATTAGTGAAAACGCACCCTTTTATGGGTGTATGACTTTTGCACGAGAAGAAAGCTAAACGTTGTCGGTAAGTATTTAAGTACAGGGAAACAAAGCTGCATCTCTCCTTACAGGGCACCGACAGTCGCTTTCTTATAACGCTCTAAATACTTCGTTATACCACGTCGGCTCGCGTTGTTCACCGATGTCCAACTTTCTGAATATTCCATTTTCTTTGCGTTTGAGCATTTAACAGTACAAGACATATCTAGGGATCAGGGCATTTTATTGAGGGGGTAAGGGTGGTGGGGTTCACTGCACCTGTTCAGATGGGGAAGAGGTTGCGTGGTATGCGAAGTGTGACGTTTTTGGTAAGGACCTTTTGGTCAGGTGATACTTTTAGTTAAAATTGTGAGGCGCTTCATAGAAAAATAAACTAGTCTTTAACTTTACAAGTTACAAGGTGCCCAATTCCTGAAATTGATTGGTGCAACGTACCTTTCCCAATTTCAAGGAACGGAACAACTCATAGCTCAATTACTCAGGAAATAAACTAAATGAGAGTGACTTTAATAGTTGTACTTACAATAATGTGTTGCAATGTTTCACATGATACTAGGTAGCTATAACACATTTTTGAAAATAATAGCTCAATCTTTGAAATCAATAGTTAAATCTGAATACTTAACTACAAAATTCCATTCAAAATTCTAAGGTTAACACAACCAGTAACTCACAGTGGCGTACCGAAGGTTAATTAAGCTAGCCAGTTCTTTAAAGTCGTTTGATTTCTTGGTCTTTGTTTTGAATAAGCGCCTTTGCTAAATTTATGATTTCAAATTCCGAGAGGGTTCGTCTCGATAAAAGACAAGAGTAATTAACCAACAATCCATAACGCTGGAACAGGTAATGGACTTTGCAATGAGGATGTATGTAAGGGTTTAAATCTATTTCCCAATCTGAATATTTTGGAACTCATTGCAGGTTAAAACAAGCAACTTCGTGGATCCACCTATGGATACTGTCGACTCTATGTCAACTGGAACGAAAAGGCCACGCACATCTATTTCCCCTCGTCCCGTGATTAAATCAGAACCATTGGACTCCTCGACCGTCGATGATGGGCAAGAAAGAACGCCGGTGCTTACAGACATATCACGTGACCAGAATTCAGCACGGGGGCAAGTTGTGTGTGGCCATTGCCGAATATGGAGAGCCTCGGTGTGTTGCATGGAGGAAGTCTGTGTTGTACATGCGAAGCGGAAGTGGCGTATGACAACCATGTTGATTTGTTCGCAGTGTGACAAGACAATTCATGACAATCCGGTGATGTCCGATCATCTACGAACAGTCTTGCTCGTCAGAGGGCTTAACTGTTCTCATGATGGTTCCCTTGATCCTGGTAACAACCCTTTTTCAGCTGCAGAGAAAGAAATCAGTGATGTTCTCGGATCAACTATATCAATATCTACAAACGTTGAAGAATCAAACCAGGAACCGGAAGTTGTGGTGTCTTCGAATACAAAGAACCATCCAGCCAAAAGTATAAATCAAAACAACATTGAGCTCGGCGTTATTTACAACCAATCGAGCATAGCTTCACGCGGGACGTCGGACAGAAAGTCGGTCACATGGTCTAGAGTTGAGAACATACACAAGAGGTACACACATGTTCTTCAAGTTCACCTGACAATGCATCTGGCGCCCACAGAGATGTTCAGAACAGCAAACGTACCGCGCCAGACACTACTGGATACGGTTGGCATAGCTGAGCTGAAGATTGTCGACCCGAAGCGTTACGAGGAGTTTATGGGGTCGGTCTGTGCCGATGGGGAGTCAGGACGAGTAGCCCTAGGGGACCTGGAGAGAGGATGTAGGGGTATCATCAGGGAGCACTGCCGGGACAGGGTTCGCGCACTCAGGGGAACAAAACTCCTGCCCCTCAATCTCAGTGTGTACGACTAGTTACTTGTTGTGGATTGTACACGAGCCAAAAAAACTTCCAACTGCAAAGAAGTATGAGTTTCCTCGTCATTTGATTGATTCATCGTCCACTGCCTATTATGACGTAAAACACATGTGCACTTTTTAGGTCTTCAAGACGAAATTTATTAAGATGTATAGTTTCTATCGTGTTTTAAGAAAAGTGTTATTCCACCTTTTATGGTCCAACAGGTCATGAGACATTTCCAAGACTGAAAGACTTTATTGTAAATAAGATAAGTGTCATTTTGTTTTGTCTACACCCTCAAACAAGAGAGATACATGCTATTAAAATTTTGAAAATCTTCAAACTTAATTATCCCGAAAGGTATTTCAGACTCCTTCACCAAACTTGTTTTAATGTTCACGGTTTTGAGGTCGGCTTATTTGAAATTAAAGCTAAATCAACTTCACAGATGTTGACGACGCTCAAACTACCTATTCTCATCTAAAACATGAGTTTATTTCCCTGTTATATGGTTCTCATGAAAGTGTATGTTTTTAGCTGAAAGGCTCCAATTCAGATCAATATGATTTGAAGTGATGGTCAGTCATCACATGGGACTGAAATACTGTTATTTTCTGATTTTCCGAGGGGTATTTTCTTTGGAGAACGTTTGTGTGGAAATAGCCAAATAAACAATGGAATAGTGGCTCATTTTCAAACATAGACTTGTGTAATAAAGATTATTATTGTCAAGATTTGTATTTTTTATCATTAAATTTTCATGTTTCAGAGAACATAACAAAATACAAAGTAACAAAATAAGCAACTGAAATATTTTAAATGTGTGTTTTTCAAATTCAATCACATAACGTTTGTGCATACGTGAACCGTATTATTAAAACACAAATAATGAAGCTTTGTTTTTCTTGAACATGCAGGGGTCAAACAGACATTTTCTGTACAACACTTCAAAACTCAGTATCTCAAAGACTAATAAATATATTTTCACTTTGCTTTTTTTGGAACTTGAAATTAAAATGACACGACCCAAACAGCGTAAAGAAAGATCGCTGTATCAATTAAAAAAATCAAATTCGGATCCAATCTAGACACAAGGTTATAAAGAGTCACTACAACCGCAAATCGTTAAAGAGCCTGACCTTTCGGCATCCGGTCCGCCATCTTGTTTTGGGGAAAATGACATGAAAAAAAGGCGCAGTATTTTTACTCATTTTACAACATTTTAGAAATAAACTTATGTATGGGAAAAATATCCACACATTCATAAATGATTTATGAAAAGAATAATCAATAATACTTTGCAATGCCGTAGCAAGGTTTTCCACGTCCTTTTCGCCGATCAGTGGGTTCACATCTCAGTCTTGTTTTATTTCCCCGAATGTGCACTCTTTATTTATCTAGTTGTCATCTAGTTAACATGTTTCAACTGGGTTATCATATAATCATTTCATAACATACATGTATGGGATGTCCCATTGAATATTGTTTCTACATATAGTCCCGATAGGACTGTCCTTTGAAGACCGACAGTAATTTCAAAAGGACAATTCATTTTTATTTTACTTAATGAAAACAAGCGTGTACGAACTGAGTCCACTGATGAAAAAGTTTCTATGTATTCTTATGAACCGAATATGCCGAAGTCATCACATTATCTAACACTGTCTTGGAGAAAGTTATGAAATGTTTATGACCTCGCCATTTTATTGTTTCAGTTTTTGCTTGCGTCCACGCTTGATCACTACTTGGAGGATGTGGTTTGACTCCAACTTGTGTTTATTGAACAATTAATAGTTGCTGAATCTCACCATCTATCATTGTCAAATTAAAGTGGTCATATGTCCATTCAGCAATCGAATACTTTGATTCCGCCTGCCCATGATCTCCTTGTACTTATGTGCATAACGCAATACCGACCTATATCATTTGACGTCCATAACGCCATTTAAACGTAACGTTGACGGTGGTCTCACTTGTATCAGTGCAGAAAACATGCAGCAAACATGCTGTTTTTGACGTGGATAATATCCCACGATCCTGTCTGCATTGTGGAAGCACAATACCAGTTAAAATTTAAGAACTATGGCGATTGTGCCAAGGCTGCAATCTGTGGAAAGATTTTTTGGTCAATTTTCAAAGGTTAGTCGCGTTTTTGTAGCGTAACTTTTGATGGTTTGTAGGTTTTTGTTTACAATTGGGAATGACCATCATCGGTTAAATGTTGTTGTGTCACTTCTGAGTAATGTTGCTTTGCGCCACTAGCCAGGTCACGTGATTCCCACCTTTTTGCTTTTTTATCCAACATGTGCGAAAATGAAATTATCACAAGTTAAAAATCACAAATTTAGGGTTTTGCCACTTGGAATGCGATATTTACAGATATCATTGGTGTAAAATGGTTTTCATAATAACAGTTCAAAAAGTGATCATCTTCTTTCCCATCTTTTTTTCTTTTAGTCTCCTTTTCAAATTATGCAATTATTTTTATCGGTTCCCAATATTAATGTTTCATAAACGGAAAATATTTATGATAAGGGAAAACATTCTCAAGCAAAAATTTGAATAGTCATTTTGTCATAATCTTCGTTACGTTGTCACGAGACGTTTTTCTCATGTTTGTTTTTACAGCAGCACGGAGAAGCATCGACCTTAATCAACCAGAAACAATTCTCAGTCACTTCCGAAATGTAGACTTTGCTCCATGCTTGATGTTTGGTCATCATTGTTTTGGACGAAGAATCCTTGAAACAGAGTACCAAAGCAAGTGTTAGAGTTCGTGCAGTCGATTACCGTTAGTACTTGGTGGTATGGTAAGGTGCAAATCAGTTGTTACAACCATAAAGCACACTAGTTGAAAGCAGTTATAGTATTCTGCGTCCCGTAGGTCAGCAGTGACGTCAAAGATACTTCTGATAGAGATAAACTTCAGTTGACGTTCAACAGTCTTCGACGTAGGAAGGAATTAAGAAACAAAAAGTCAAATTTAATCAGAAATCACGTAAGGGTTCTCATTGCTTTCTGAATGGTAAGGCATTTTGCTACGTGTCTGTAGAAGTTTGTAACGCGCCTGAACTTTCATTTAGCCAAAATGGTGAATCCACGACGTCTTAGACGAAATATGACCACTGAAGAATTGGTTAGGAATTGGAATGTGGCAAAATGGGGCGATACAACGTGAAGTTGGTGAAGAACATAAGTCACAGTGTCTTCAACAGGGCTTGGAATCGTTTCCAAACTTATGGTACTGCTTCCAGACGACATGCTGGAGGTAATGAAAGATTAAAAACGCCACTTGATGACTGTTTTCTTCTACTGTAAGCTCTACGAAAACCAGAAATATCACCCAGCTGATCTCCGTACCACGCGTGAGGTCAACCTTTCCGAGAATAGTTTGCATGCAAGACGACAATGTGTTCGAATCCATAACTCCTGCCAGCCGTGGTGCACGATGGAAGGCTGCTGAGCATGTCGGTTGGGCCTGTGTTGTTCACGGATGAGTATAAAGTCTGTCTTGAATTTATTGATAGAAGGACGAAAGTTTGAAGATGACAGGCGCAACGTTCTGCAGATGGTAACATTGTGGAACATTACACGTATGGGAGAGGTTCAGTCACGGTATTGGGCTGTTTTGTAATCATTGCTTTTGACCTATTCTGCATTTACATGTTTGTTTCTCGGTGGTTTATTCAGGTGTAATGAAAGCGAACTTTCTCTGAATAGTGTAATCTACCTTTCAGTAGATGTCTTATACATTATGTTCAAATGGTTCCTGGTCAAAATGTACTGTACATTCTGAACAATAACATAAAGAATACATTACATCGTCCTTAGCAAAGTCAAACAGTATAGTTAAAATGTACTGTACATTCTGAACAATAACATAAAGAATACATTACATCGTCCTTAGCAAAGTTGAACAGTATAGTTAAAATTGGTTCAGTAAAGCAGTCCTTGTTCCAAGGTGCATCTGCTGCTTTGTGTGAATCATCAGGTCGATGAATGATGAAGCAGTGACTAACTACACATTATGACAGTTACAACCACAACAATCTGTTTTGTAGTTGGTATTGAATGCACAGATTTCAGTTTTTAAAACTTACCAAGCATTAACGTCAAGAGTACGTTATTCTAACTCATCATCTGTTATTATAACGGTTTACAGCGGTTGCAATTTACAGTTAGGTCAAGGACGGCGTGCTTTCTCAATGATTTACGTTCATATTAAACTCATATTGAAATATATACTATACGCACTGAGCTGAATAGAATTTACGCAAGGATTGATTGACGTGAGGTAACGTAACATTTGACTCGTCGTACGTAAGACTTATCACAATTTTTACATGAAAAACTTCATGCTATTGAATTGTAATCTTGAAATAAAATTGTAAAATGTGCTATAGACTGGCCTACACACCAGATATACGCGTTTACGAAATCTTCTGCAATTCAAAGGATAGAAATTTTATTTCTCTGAAACTAATATTTTACAAAAGCGGCATGAGCACGGAATTCGCTATCACTTTTAAATAGAAATAATTAGAAAACTCAGGGTTTTTACATGATTGATCAAGTAACATTTTTTACACATTTTTACGTTAGTCAAAATTGTTTCCTGTAACCAACTAAATTTTTACTTTGGTGGCAATTTCATGGGAGAAAATAGTGACGTTAATTCAAGTGGGTTTTTTTAGGAGGAAGTGTAGAAGTAATAAGTAATTTGGAGACTACGAGAAAGGCTTTGAAAGCCCGCTGGGCAACTCCTCTGAAATCTATCACGCCCGTCAGTCAAATCCGTGAAACGACTGGTTGCTAAGCAACCATCCAAGTTGCCGGTTTTACTTCACGCTTTGGCCACATACTGACCTAGTTTACTGAATGTAAACGTGAGATGATACGACCATGTTTTGAACAGCGTAACGTTAAAGGAATTTATTGACAGTGAGTATCAAGTGGTTTCTATAATATTTCGGCT
This sequence comes from Phorcus lineatus, assembly GCA_921293015.1. Classification (NCBI taxonomy): domain Eukaryota; kingdom Metazoa; phylum Mollusca; class Gastropoda; order Trochida; family Trochidae; genus Phorcus; species Phorcus lineatus. The sequence goes on along the minus strand of OV121086.1, from coordinate 20,753,563 downwards.
TTCATTTTGCACGAATGATGTATAGATTTTATCATTTATTGAAGATTAATTTTGCTCGTCCGTTTCAAATATGATATCAATAACCATACGAGTTTTCGGTACTTATGGTCACAATTTATCTCTGTACTGGCACAATTTATAGGATTGAGGGAATATCCTTTTCTCTTTGGTTTTAATAGCTTGACGTCACGTAAATTCTTTCATCTTTCCATTGAATGAAATACCCTCTGAAAATTGAAACAATCATCGGTTATTTCATTTTTTATTTCCAGAGGGTATTTCGGTCCATGGAAAGATGTAAAATTTAACAATGATAAGGAAGTGTTATATATAGTAAACAAACCGTCTCTGTGAGTAGAGCAATTCTGTGGATCTGTGTGTGTTTATTCAACTAAATGATTTCATATTTCAGAATCAGACATACATATCAGCGTTAGTTAATCATGTACCTCCAGTTGTATGCGTTGACACGCGGTACTGTATCGCCGATTATACGTACAGAGTTATCCGTTTACACTTGTTTAGAAACAGCTGCAGCTGTGAATATGCAGCTGTTTAGATAGAAATTTCACTTGTCTATCGTCCACATTGACAGTATACTGAAAATAATCAATATTTAAAAGAAAATAAAACATAGATAATAACATCGTTACAACATCAATATGGTCTATTTGTAAAGAGAGAGGATATTATAATTCATAATGTATACTTTATAACCTTTATGCTTCGTATACTGTATGCTGGGATATATTGTATATTCATCCTGTGACCGGGGTTCGTGTTGAATATACCAAAGGAAATACGTGGATTATATCTAAGAGCTTTCCTATCATCTTTCTGTTTTAAACTTTTGAAGATTATCATTAAAAAAACAACTTTTGTTGTTGTTGCGTGCATCCGATATGGCACTTCAATAACATTCATGCAGCGACTCTCGGGAAATAGGTTTAACATATATGGCAATCTCTTAGGTGAGGTTTGCGATTTTTTAAAACGTTATGCATCCAAAGCTACGGTAGTGAAATCAAAGTTAATCTGGTGAATATAACAAGTGCTATATTCATGATATATGCACATGTGAAAACATATATTAGTGTCAATAGGGTGAATTCTTGATTGTGATTGGCTGATTTGATTCCCTACGTTGAATGACATTGAATACTCGCAAACTAAAGCGTTTAAAACCTCAAACTAAAGCCGTCGGTTTCAAGACTAAATTTACGGTCTATGATTAACACTGAATATCGGAAATTTTACAAACGCCTATATTTATCTTGTAAGTTTTTACCGCTTAAAATTCAGTCCGTGAAATAGTTATTCCGTAAATCTTTATGAGAAATTATGATGAGATGGTCAGCAATAAAGATAGTTGTGGTAAAGGTAGTTAACTTCTACGAGTCCACATATTTATTAAAATATTCAAGATAATAATTCTGACCAACAATTGAGGTAATTGTGATAGTGGTAATTGTTGATGTAATTAGGACAAATGTTATGATAGTCCTCCTTTGCGAAATTACGCGTAAGTGATATTTTTTTATGGAGAATAATTATTGAATTCAAATTTAAACTTCCTTTTCCAGCGGTTATATTTAGGTGGAAATAGTATTAACTGTCTGAGAGATTAGGTTGTATCTATCGCGATTTAGTCATGCTAAGGTATCACAAAGTTTCATGCATTTTCACTTGCCATCGAGTTATTTACATGTATTTTAAAATAAAACAAAATAAATTTAGGGCCATTCGTCTTATTGCATCGATCCTGTAATATTTATTATGAATAATGTAGCAAATTTAAAAATTAATGTCCGTTATGTATTTTTGTCCTTCTCGAAGCATATGCTACAATGATGAATGCTGATTAACATTATAACAATTATCTAAACTGTTGATCCTAAATTATCCTAATTCCTACCTTCACATCATTCCAAAGATTTCATGAACGGATTGTAAAGCCATCAAAGTCACTTTAAAGCATGACGACATCATATCTGTACATAGTAATGAACGCAACCAAATTGAATACTGCTCTCTTACTTGCAGACCTTCGATGAAAACTAAGATTAATACCAATGGAAGCCGGAAGTGGCCAAAACAAGCGGAAACACGAGGTCGGAGTGGAAGATGGCGATAATCTGGACTCAATAATCGAAGAAAGTTTACAACATAAACAAATCAAGCAAGAAGGTTTTGGACAACAAGGGACTTGTGGTACTGATAATGTATTGCAATTTGAAAACGAAGCATATGGCCTGAGTCTTGCAGAAGGAATTGTGATATGTGGGCAGTGTAAGCAACAACGTGCTACTATCGTCTGTATGGAACAAGCCTGCGTCTCGTACGCATACAGAACGTGGCAAATGACGTCACTATTTATTTGTGATGGCTGTGACGCCATGCTTCATGACACAAATCCGATTATGGCTGAACATATAAGAACTAGGCTTGAAATTAGAAGAACAAATGTAGTCGTTAGAAGCTTTGAAAACCGTAAGACTATGGCATCTCTTGAAAACTCTTCTACACTTGCGTCTGCTCGGAAGGATGTTGAGGTGAGACATGCAGACGACATCCCTGGTGTCTCGAGGATGGATGTTGAAACAAGCACGGCCACGCTGAAGCACCCAACTCTGCACTCCAAGCTGTGTTCCTCCCGCCAACTGAACCTGATGCTGGAGAAGATACACAAGCGCTACCTTACCGTTCTCGAGCACAATCTGTCTCGTCTCTGTCCTCTCTCAGACACCTTCAGGGAGACCGGCGTCGCCAGGCAAACGCTAATTGATGCCATTGCTATTGCTGAACTCAAAATAGTCGATTCAGCACGATTTGACGAGGTGATGGCGGTTGTCAGTAATGCCAGAACAGCACCGAGAATGTTTGAACTAGAATCCGAGTGCAGAGTGGTCATGCGGGATTACTTGGACGCTGTTGCTAGCTTGAGAGGAAAGTCCCTCATACCTTTCAAATGCAATGTGTATTCGTCAAAGAAATGAGAGGTTTGACTCTGAAGTTGGTATTTCTTTCTTAAATAAAATATTGCGGTCACCAAATGTTTCGTTCTTCTTTTAACATAGATTCATGTTTAACAATTTAACTTATTCTTTTTCATTAGGTTTCCTCATACACATTTCGCCGTGTTTGATAAACCATACCATATACTATATAGTATATATATACAATGTATTTACTATGCTATTTTACAAACGTTATTCACAACTCTAAGCGTATTCATCACGGTTTATATATGATATGTTCAATATTGCATTATGTTTCATCACGTTTCAAATAACTAACATTAATATTTCATCAGGATTCATGTTTCATAACGTTTAATTATTTATCAATTTCCATATCCAATCAACTATAGTTCATATATCTCAACGTTTCCTATTTCGTTTTTTTTCTTACCGTTTAACATTTATAGACTTAGTACTTATTCAAGTTCCATACCACTTGTCATGTCCTAACGCTGACGTTTCCTAACTCATCATGTACCATACTTTACGTTCCATTGTAGACTTACCTGATATAATTACCTTAAAGGCACTATTGCACGCTTTTACGGTTTAAAGGCACCAGTGCACGCTTTTACGGTTTAAATTGGCTATTTTAAAGTTTACGAGGACTTATGCATTCACTTAAACTTTTTATCGATGCAATGAAATACTAAACATTCTTTACAATTTACCTGCAATCAACAATGAAAACGTTAAGGCAGCCGCTGTCGGCTTGGAAACGGATAAATTATTGACACTTGGAAACGGCTGAACTAGTATTGTGTGCAACCACTGAATTTACTTACACTCTGAACTGAGAACAAATCATGAAATATTAAACGGATTAATGAAAGCAATGTTGTAAATTAACCGATTTAATATCACAGCATTAGCATTTTTTAGCATTAGCATATCAGATTGACCAAAGCGGCTGCCGATTCCGCATTTCTGGTTATAAGTAAAATTTTAATATTTCCGATATCGTAGTTCATGCGGATTAATGCTATACTTCCGGCCTTTAAAAATCAACTTTACTACCTGAATAAGTAAATATTTGCTAAATAACTTACGAGGTAAATTACTTGAGTGAGCATTGTCAGTAATATCAAGAGATATTCAGTATCTATGCATTCGTTGTGTTTACGAAATATTCGTGTGCACTAGTGCGTTTAAAGGGACAAAGAGTATGTTGTTTGAGTCAAATATGTCAGACATAAATGGTCTTATTCATCGAGAAGTAGTGGTTGTCTCTGAAAATCACCATCTATCAGAAATCATTTCAGTATGGAGACAATAAACAGGTTTAAATTGTAATTTATGATCGAAAACAGGACAATGACTCAAATGTAATTCTGGAATCTTATGTACAGCAGATACAGGGAAAATGTAAGTTGAAAGTGTTGAGTAGATCAATTAACTAATATTCATGTAAATAAGATGCAATGATATTACTTATTAAAATCTATATGATTGTTTTTTCGATTATCATTGAAAATGAGAAAGAAGCAAACGAAAATACAAGTTTGCCAAACCCTCCCTCCCCCCAAAAAATATCACATCTACCCTATTGAATATTTATCATCGATTTATAATCAGAGATAAAAAAATGATGTGCCATTCTCAGTGCTTCTGAAAATATAGTTTTATTGAACAAATATTCCAAACAAACACTTTTCAATGCTGAAACCCCCAATCCTGGTGGCAATGATACAAATATTCAACCTCTGTTTATGACCTGAAAATGAACATCTACACTGTTGGTGTGCAGTTAACGATCTCCAAAAGGTTTGAATCAAGTAGAACTTTTATCAACGATATGACCATCACAGCAGAGATTTTTAAAAATATCAAAACCAACATTATCCACCTGCTCCATGGCATGGTGTACACTATCTATCTAAACACGCTGCACAGCTGTACTCGTATTATTTACTGAAGGCTGTATCGATGGTATTCTTATATGAAATGTAGTTTCGGTTATGATTCCCTTCATTTGCGACACAGCTTTGTAACCTAATGATTGGATGTTTATTGTTTATTATTATTAAATGTGCAAACAACATTCATTCAGGTGTAAAGATGACCACCTGTTGTCAACCCAAACGGTTACTGAGCTTTGTTCTATCCTTTGAAACAATGACACTTTGAACTTATTTCCGTTGAAAATTCAAATTCAAATGGAATCAAAGTGACACCTAATTAATAAACAGGAAATGTTTCTTGAGAATTTATCAAAAATGTAATTTTAATCCCATTCCAATTTAAAATTGAGTTGTGACCTTTTAAAAAAATAACGTGTGATACTGCTATGCACAGTAGTTGTCTTGTGGACGTATCGTAACCATTTACATAAATTATCGTGATATAAAGGAAACGCTCCTAACGTCATAAAGAAATTATTTATCAGTCATATATCTTCTTATAAAGAAAGAATGATTGGCTACAGTTTGTTTTATGCTATTTAATGAATAGGATATTGAATGGCCTCTGTAACAATAGGCACATAATTATATTACTGCTGTAATTTGATTTCTAATTAGTTTCTAATGATTATTTTTAATTATGATAATTCATAATGACGAATTCTGTCTGGTGTACATATAGGAATGGGAATGAAATCGACTAGAGTCTGGGTCATATGCACTGTCATCCTAAATAATTGATTCTCATCTTTGCTTCCACATACTGGCAGCAGAATTGATACTGAGTTCTGTCTAGAGATATGACCATACTGAAATGTACTTGACATACCCATGATACTCATGAATGACATGAGTTGATAAGTTCAAGATACCTTAGCTTTCCATTTTTCATATTTTGATAATATGTACAGAGAAAATGTTTTCGTTTACGGCGTTGAGTTGGGATTGTGTCATTTGAATAGAAACAAACACCTTAACTTTCAATTTCATTGTACATAAATGGTAACACTGTCACACACTGTATAGACGTCGATCGATCGGAGAACCGACCACCGGAACTAGTTTGGAGGAACATATAACAGTGCTATACCGTCACGGTCAAGGCCATTCACACGTTTATGTTGACCCCTTGGATACTTAGAGTTGTCTTGAAATTATTTCAAATCAGTCATTGGTTTGAAACCTGATTGTATTGCTCGAAATTGCGTTTAACGATATTGTTACAACAGAGAGTTGTAAATTTAAGGTAATAAGTTAAAAACCTGTTTATCGAATTTCGTTGAAACCAAAATGGCGGAAATGCAGTTAGCTTACGCTGACATTGGCAGAGACGAACACGCTACGAGAGAGACGAACACACTACGAGAGAAGCCACCTAATCACGAGATCACGAGCTCCCGCCGGGCACTCCGAGGAGTCTGCTTTGATTACGATCCTGTCGAGTCATGGCGATAGTGAGCGGCCTTGTCCTTCGCTCTGTTGTCATGGCAACAAGGCAGACCACGCTGCGCTCACGTGATGGTAAGCGAGGCGTGGCACCACGCCATGCTGTGTATTAAGACTATGATAGTTCCGGGAGTGGGTTAGAGGGTGTTAGGGCCAGATGTGTGCTGCGTTGTAAGCGATGCAATCAGGACTTCAGGGAATGATTGTAAAATGTTTGTTTGTAGACACCATGTTGTATGACGTGAGCTGATGACGTCTACATATTTAGAAATACTGTTATAAGTTTCCTAAATTGTGTTAAAGTTGTATGTTCTAAACGACCTTCAGTGTTGATACGTGTAACGCGCAATACATATTATGCAACTTATGTTTCGGTCGTATACCCAAGAGGGCCTTTTGACCTCACTGATTATCGTATTTATCGTATATATATATAGCATATGTATTACTTCACCGCCCCCTGTATGAACGTGAGAAAGAACATTTTATTAATTTGTGCAATAGGGTTTATCGAGAATTTTGTAGTTTTGATCGGGATTTATACTCTCAAATGTTGATGGTTTTATTATTGCTGCCCCAACCTGCCAGACTATTTTGTGCAATAGAAAATATTTATTATACTCGTAATCTTTACTTTCTGCTTCTTTTACTTCAACTTTTAAAATAATAATGTTTATGTTGTTTGTACTTTAAATATGTTAATTTTAAGTGTGGTCTCTCGTAACCCCACTTGTGTGTTTTATGTGTATATTCACTGTCTTTTATGTTGTATTGGGGTGAGACTTTAATAAACACATGTCTGTCTGTCGACTAAACCACAACATGAAAAAGCTTTTATATCTTTATAGAGACTTAAATATCCAACCATACTTTAAAATGTATACAAAATCATTGTTTCGAATGCACTCATTGATAAACGTTTCCTTTAAGAATGTCAATGAAACTTTTATCTCATACTAATAGGCCTCAAAATTGATAAATAAAATCATCCAAGTGCTTCTAGGGTCAAATCAATTGATCAAAATGATTTTCAAAACTTTCATCAAGGAGTGTTGAAGTTATTCACATCAAAAGACATGGGGGTGAAATTCGTTTTATCATCCAAAATTATTTTTCAAAACATTCTGACGTTGTCGTGTTTATGACTTCATAGCACTGGTATGGCATTTCTTGATGATGTACAGCAATAGTGATGTCATGACCTTGACGATGCCGGGCAGTGATCAAAATCTGCTTCCAATACGATGTCTCCAGCGAAAAAAAGTTTCGGCTTTTGGGGATTTCAAAGTTACTTAGTTTCTCAAGCAAACGGAACGGACATGTGACTCCTAGTTTTACCCATTTCGGGATTTGGAGGTCAGATTTAACTAAAGACGTCATCGATTAAATGAAGTTGGTAGACCGAAGTTTTTGCTTGGAATATAACAGTCTTTATATAACAGGCTATTCTACAGCTACTGTTTACTGAAGCAAACATCTTTTAACACTCATGAATCTGTCATGAAAAGTGCATACGATTTACAATAAATCATATGAAAAGGATATTTGGAGAGTTTATATATAGAACATACACGTACATAGTCTACAATGACATCTGTTATAGAACATTTTTGTACACTCATAAATGGTGATTAGATAAGATATAAAACTTTACTGTCATGTAAGGCAATGAACTATAACATGAAATGTCATTAACATTCCATTGGCGACAATTTATTTAGGTCGACAAAATAATGACGATAAAAGGTAACGACGGATTCTTTTGTAAAATTAAGAGTTTCGAAATGTTTGACACTTTGTCGTACTATAGTCATGCTAGAATTGATAAAAGCACGGATTCAAAAGTAGAACTACAGAACCCTTTTTATGAGCAGTGAACAGATTGATAAAAAAAAGCATCTTATAAGTGGATTTGCAACAAGAAAACCTTTGTTTAGCTGCAGGGACTTTTCAGGGACTCCTAAATTCCTCGACTCGAAAGCTGACTGATGAGGGTTCTTACGTTAGCATTACGTCTCCGTGAACATAAATATAAAATTGTCAATATAGACAGAAACGATGCATATGATTCAATAGTACACCATGCTAATATTGCAAAATATTAAAATTGCATTGGCTATTCTGAAATCTTTAACATCGAACTAATTTACCCGAAAAGTCAAAATACAAGGGAAATTGTTGTATAGTTGTTAATTTACCCGAAGAGTCCATATACAAGGGAACTTGTATGTATAGTTGTTAATTTACCCGAATATACAAGGGAAGTAGTTGTATAGTTGTCAAGTGTGCATGTTCTTTAATGTAAGTGTTACAGTTTCGTACTGTACAAAGCCACAACATTGTTACAACGTCAGATTGGAAAGGACGTATCACTGAATAAGGACTGCTTTAATCCAATTAAGCGAGAATCCGATTAGAAGATATAATGGAATTTCAGTAATCTTGATTGTATGGTAGTGGAAGTTGATTTTAATTTTTATAAACAATTTTGTCCTTAGGGAGACCAAAAACAATTTTTTCGCCGTTTACATTTTTCTATATCAATATGTGCTTTTCAACAATATAGATATTGAATTAACTAAGTTTTCCCCAAATTAAGTGAATGGATCATGTGAATAAAATTGAAAATTTGTTTACAGAGTATTTTGGCATCACGTTTAGAAACATGTTCTACTTTTCTCAGCAATGAGAGGAAAAACGTGCAGAGCTACAGAGGAAAAACGTGAGTTGCCATAACAATTGTGCAGTTAATGGTAGAAGAAGAGAATTAACAAATAAGGATAGTAATCTGGCAATTATTTTATATAGAATTATATATTACATAACAAAATATGTAACTAGTACAGATAAGTATTAAGACGAAAACATACTGAACATAAAACATAACATGTTTTAACTGAGTCATGTCTTAATATACATGTACTAATTATATACCTGTATAAACTGGAATGTCACCCTGAATTTCGTTTCAACAAAAATAGCCCAATAGGAGTGTACACTTTAAAAGCGCAATACTTTGAAAATAATCCGAATTTCAGTTTGAGATATCGGCATCTTTGATGTAGTCAATTGACCTGTTTTCTATTGTGAATCTTGAGGTAGTATTCAGAGTTATCAAATAGACAATTCCTTGAGGGAATAATTTAGAATTCAACATAAGAAATTCTATTTTAATTAAGGTTTTCATAAATTTAAAATAAGGGCTGTGATGTTCAGTGTCACACACACTATAACCATCGGCACCATTACTTCAGAGACAGTCCATGCAATGATAAAACATTATGCATTACACGTTAGGGTATGCAGCCGCAAATAGTGTATCAACGGTAGGTGGTTGCACTGGTTAAAAAAGTTCCGTTAGTATAATGGTTGCAATTAAAAGGTAGGCATATGTGGTTGCAATTATTACAAAAGGTGTGCGGTTACAATGATTACAAAAGGTATGTGGTTGCAATGGTTACCAGCGGTCTGTCCAGTGTACAATACAATGTACGCATCTCTCCAGTGTACAATAAATTAAAGGTACGCATCTCTCCAGTGTACAGTACAATGTACGCATCTCTCCAGTGTACAATAAAAGGTACGCATCTCTCCAGTGTACAATAGACGTACACGTACCTAAACTCACAGAAGTGTTCCAGCTACCAGTTAACCTTTTCATTCGCAATTGGTCATATCTTTAGTCAAGAACATTCGTTTTTATCATCAAGTTAGGACGACAATATAGTATTACAATCGTTTAAAAGTTCACATTGTTCTTATAACCTTTTATTCATCAAACGGCGAATCTTTTCTGAATGTGCTACAAATTGCTGAAAGTATACTCCATTGATTGCAAGAAAGTCGACCTGAAACCAATAATGTGTGCATCACCATGGCAACTACCAGGGGCTGTAACCATAAAGAGTTTGGGAGTTCGTTGTTCCCTAGATGTTCACGGCTGCAATGAAATTCCATGCTGATAAGGTGACACACGTCTCGAAGCACGGTCTCCCAAACGCAATGTTGTCTAGGGTTTGCAGGCTTTATTACGCTGGTTTGGGCAGAAATTGGAATCGCAGTCTTGCGGTTCCGTTGGTCGAAAATCTTAAATTTTAGCAATCAGCACTCCTATTTTCTCTTGATTTGTTTGTGTATTCAGCATGCGAAACAATATGCATTGTATTTATTTCTTTTGAAATGAAATTGGTTTTGTCGGCCACTTTCTCTCTCACACTGTTTTTCAATAAAGGTAAAATATCCTATTTAAGAAAGTCTCCAAAAGGGGAAAATTTTCATATATCGCAAACTTTCTGATGATGGTGTTCTTCATCAGGATATCCATATTTGTAATGTTTAAAACAAAGTTCAGTTTAAACCAAGTTCATATTCTTCACAGATAAACTCTTCACGTCTGTGGGCTCAACAAACTGGGGTCTGCGATGTGTGGATTACACGCCAAAGGTTGTATCTTGCACGATGAAGTTTAATGGAAATGTGAGAAGTGGCGATCTTATATAAGCTGTAGGCTGTTTGGAAGGCTAGCTAAATTGAGGCTAAATCTATAAATGTCGATACTAGAATATGGAATCATTACGTATAATTTGTTATCACGCATAAGCAATTAGTTCATTGTTGTATGTGTCTTTGTTAGAATAAATGCACGTGAGATATAAAAAAAATACTTAGTTTGGATAATGAACACACATTTACAGGTAGATAAGCAGATATTAAGAAATCCCAACAATTTCATTATGCCTTAAAAATATTCTCAGAAGATTTTAGATCACCAGACGATCAAATGTAGAGTATGAGATATTTTCAAAGCAAACATTTCGATGAAGACGTACAGTTTTATTATATCAAGATACGAAGATGAAAAAAGAAGGTGAATGGTCACAGACAAGACCATTTAACAGGATCCATATGGATCCCAAATACGGGTATCATGTTCGAACGATTTCAGTGAGATTGATTGTCAAATCTCCCCGGGCATTACAAACCAATTATTCTACTTGAAGCAACGTGGACACTTACTCTTTGACGCCCCCACACAAAACTGCCAGACAAAAAAAGGAATCATTTAAGAACGTCTCTTGTCGAGGCAGAATGTTCGGTTAAATTCATTAAGCTATTGAAATGGAAAGACGTTGCTTGCATACTCAAGGTTTTAGTACTCATTCAGTAAATTCCCAACTCAAGAATGTCACGAATGTCGCAACATACATCATCCTTAACCATTTTCCCCAGGGCGATTAATTGTTGAAGTAGCCTTTTAAACCTAATTTTTAAAGCGTGATTACAACGATTTGTCAAAGATTGACATAAACTCGATAGAGATAGAAAAGGAAAATTAAAGTTTAAAAGAATTAATAAGATTAAGGAGTAAGAATATATCTTTTCAACAATTGGTGCCAAAAACAAATAGGTCCTACATACATATATAAAATATATAATGGCGTTTGGAAATTTAGTTTTTTTTTTTATTGATGCATTCATTAATGGGGCACAGAGTATGTTGTTTGGGTCCAATAACAAACTTCATAAAATGGTCCTTTGTTTCAACAAGTACTGGTTGTTTCTGAAAATTAACAACTCAATGCTTATCAGTTTAGTATAAAGACAACAGGTTAAAGTCAAGATTTGTGATAGAAAACAATTGGAAAATATCAAAATGTTTGCATTTAAGAGATACAGATGCGAATGTAGGCTATAAAGTCTATTTGAACATAACTTAGGTCATAACTCTTATACAGGTCTTAACTCTTATTCTAACCACATAAAACATTATAGTCTAACAATTAGACTCTGAAATGAAAATGTATCAGTTAATGAAAATTTTAGAAAAATATTACATGAAATGAAAAGGAGACTGAAATTTCTGAAATTAAGCTCTCAAGTCTTTTATAGACTTGCTTAGGCTTCTTACTTATTTCAGGGTCTGGCCTACAGACTAAAAACATTATTAAACATACTCTATGTCACTTTAAGTTATGATAATCTAAACATGTTGAATGGTAGCATATTTGTTATTTTAGAAAGTAATACCGATTTATTGATGAGCCTTTTTCAGATGAACAACTAAGACAACCTCTCAATCCCTTCTGACGGCGGTCTTGTGTCCAGACATGCAGCAAACAACGGCGACTTGGCCCACCTACCTTTTACAAAGGCTCAATGGTGGATAAAGCTTATAGATGGTCTGAGTCGCTTCCTAGGCCTCAACGTTAGGATTCGGGACATTGGCAAAACCAAAATATATTTCAATATCATATTTCTGGATGATTAAAATATTTTTAACACACATCAGTTGCTAAATCTTTAAAACAACCTACAATATTAAATTGCACCTATGGCAAAGCGCCATTTCCCTTAAACATCCGACAGATGGCATGGTTTTAATTATTAACCAACGAAAGTTTCTTTATTGGGCGTCATGACTTATGCTGCTGTAAGTTACTTGATTTGCTTATAGTCGGATGAGATCTTCTTTCGCTATGTGGAAGGCATAATATTATACAATAATAATATAATAATATGTTCAATTGCAGTAATTGTGCACAAACCAAAAGCGTATCATTGAACATCTTTGACCTATTAGACATTTTGGTATGAAATATTCAATCAGTAATTTACTCTTATAAATGACCTCGATAATGTTCCTAATGAGCTGCACGTAACGTTTCCATTATAGTGTCCTATTATATATAATAGTAAAGTGACTATTCGTTTTGAAAAGATATTTTTTAATATATATTTTGTTTTGTATCATAAGAATAATGTTGACCTATTGTTAAATTTACCCATTGGCGAACTATATTTCTTTTACTTCTACATAGGTTTTGGAACGTTTATCTATTAATATATATTATCCCTATGCCTTCAATGTAAAACCCCTATATCATTAAAATATAATGACTTGCGGCACGTGTTGTCCATGCATGCAGATACCTTCAGATTCATACAATCACAATCTGTGTTTGTTTACATGTTTTCATTTTGAAAGGCATCGTTATTTTAAAAAAGTAACTTAAGTTTAATATTCTTCGTCATTACATCATATCTTATGTTGATTAATAGTATTGATCTCTTCGACAAAAGGAAACAAAAACCAGGATGCAATCGAATAATGATACAATAAAAAATATGAGACTCACTATTCTCAATACTCTCTTAATACTGAAATAGACGCATGAACCATACACTAACATTAGTGGACGTCTTTATGCATTATAAGTTCAGTAAGTTTGTTCCAAATCTGCTTGAAATTGTTATGAACATGTGTTTGTTGTTTATTGGTTCATTGACGATTTAAATTTATTAAATACTTTCTAAAGTATGAGACAAAGAAGATGGGCAAGGCCATTTGTCCAAATGTGTTAATGACCAGGTTTTGTCCAAATGTGTGAGTGATCAGGTTTTGTCCAAATGTGTGAGTGACCAGGTTTTGTCCAAATGTGTGAGTGACCAGGTTTTGTCCAAATGTGTGAGTGACCAGGTTTTGTCCAAATTATCTCCTACCAGATATACTCTGCTGCAGTAAATGCACGTTCAAATGTATTTTGTAGTTGTATTCTGTCTATATTCCAGGCAGGAATGATTCAAAATATCCGAGGGTAAAACCTTGCTTCTCTTTGGTAATGAATGTCTTATCTTCAATATTATGTGGATCATATCCATGACTTAATAAATTTGATAATGTTAACGAGCTGCATCAGTGTCCATGTTTCTGTATGTTTCATGTTTGTATTTCGATATTTCTGTTATAAGCCCACATTCAACACACTTGGTCTGTTTCCCGTATCTGTACGTATTATACAGCCTGATTTCATACGGACATTCGTACACGACAGTATTAAACCCTGTATTAAATGCTGGGTTCTGTAATAGTTAACTGTTAGAGAGATAGAATCCACACCATTTGTAAATCTATCGGCTGCATAGGTGTAGGTCTAGCAAAAAATCAACAGTAATTTATGATGAGAACAACGATCATTATGCACCTTTATGTATTTAACTGCAAGCATTGCCGAACCTAAGCTAGCTCACTTACGACAGTGTTCATGGTCAGTTGCCATTGGCAACGGGCTAATATAGCTGAGCTGCAAGCAAATGCTTGGAAACGTCTATGCTCAGGTTGTTTTGCAGGCGAGCTAAATATAGATCAGTGACTCGCAGCAGGTCGAGAGCTGTTATGATCAATAGTACGCACGCATTGCGCTAAGCACGCATTTTGTTCGACAAGAGAGGGCTGCAGTGCGCAAGCGCAGCTTATTTGCTGACCTACTTTTGAAGAGAACGGACGTGAAATTTCAGCGCTGCGGCCTCGTGTGAATGAAACGCAAATTCCGGTAAGTGAACACATATCTTCTTCGGGTTCTTGACACCTGGTCGTAATACTCATAGGCCGCACGTTGGTATCTGGTGTATTGCTGACCTCGTCCGAGCAATCATGGTCTTCTGTGGTCATGGTTGACAAAAACAATTTTTACACTTTACTAGCACGTTTCCAAAACTGTGACAAAATCAAATTGGTCGACAATTTCATCAAAATGATGTACCTACTCTTCACGTTTTTAAGGGTTCATGATTTTCTAATTCAGTTAGTGTCTAGCTATTTCTACACGCTGAGGGTGGGATACCAAGTGAACGTACTGCATAGTTCGCATATGCGTATTTATAACACTTTTCTCTAAAAGTAGAAAGAAAAATATCGCACCAATACGTACCCATGATACAACCATTTAAGACCAGACGATTTGAGGTTGTCAGATTGGTATCAACAAATGCCCCGATTAAGCAACAATACCAAATAATTGCCACGTGTGGCATATAGTTGTGAAACTTTGTGTCACTCGAGCAATTTCTTATGATTTTGTTCATTTCCACATTCGATTTACATCATTTTAATTACCCGAATTTAGGCAAGAAAATACGTAGGGTTAGATTTACGTTTTACTGTTTTGGATCAATAAAGTATGGTACGCCTACGACGAAGCCGTAAAGTTACGACCTCTCCTTACGGTAATAAAGCACGGTGGTTTTTGCTTTTAAAACCCAGTGCACTTTATACAACAGTTGTGACGTGTTTACTTTGATGGACCTACACACTTTTCCTCAGTATTACATGCACATGGATTCACTGGAAGATCGCTACGAATAGTTACTAACTTGCAATCCGATAGATGTAAGTGGATCATAACGCTCTTCTGCTTTCCTTGTTTGAACCTGGAAAATCTTATCAAGAGTGTTTTCTCTTTCAATTGGAATTAAAATACTGAGGCCATTGAAAGGTCACTAAATCCGACCGTGATAAATTGATATCCAGATCGAATAGGGCCAATATTCTTTTTTAAAAATTCCCCTTTTCACCTGCGCCTTTCACTCTTTTACTGATATTCAATGTTCAATTAAGGCATTTGAACTGCTCTGTCTCTTTGGAAAATAACTTAGTGTTTTAGGCGTGAAAAGTGACGAAGAATTTGATACTCATGCCTATTTGTATATTGTTGCAAGTTCTCCCTTATTCGTTTGTGGTAACCATCATTTCATTTGGAAAGAGACCTCGATCCATTACTTTTATATTTTTTTCATGAAGTTAATATAACTACACGCTGGTTCGAATCAGCACGTGTGTCGAGGGTGAAGGACGCATAATATGTGTTTACGTGGCCCTTAGTAACAAGTTGCCATCGAGGCTATAAATAGATTAGGATAACCGCCGCCCGGTTGTAGCTGGCGTGAACTGGTTTTAGATAACCGAAAGTGACCTCGTATATAATTATACATACTGCGTAGTTCATTTGTAATGGTAATCGGCACAAAATATTACGTAATAATTTCGTTGTACTGGTCCAGGATCAGATAATACGCAGGAGTGAAAGCGTCATAAAGTTGTTTGAAGACTTACTGATGGTGCCATGATAACTGAGAATTCGAGTCAATATTCTACTCTCCTCACACTGTTTAATCGAGTCATATCTTACCAGGAATGATGTGGCGTAGTAGGGAAGATTTGTTAACGTAGATTACTCAACACGATCCCAACAATTTTTACTGAAACTCAGCGACTCAGTCGTGATTTATAATAGATACAAATAGGAGAATAAACATTGATATTCCATATTTGTAACGTGTCGTGAACTAGCCAAGGGAGACGATACCAACAACTACATGGAAGAATAAATTCACGCTCTGTCGTTACTAGGAAGTCACAGGTTTGGTGGCCATTATTCATTGAACTACTTTCAGGTTAGATAAGCTTGTTTAATAGCTGCATGTATCTCCGAGTATCTAAGTAAGTCGACATATTTAAGATTTACTTCGATGTGGTGACATAGAAAATAGTGGCTTTGTGCTTTTGATTTCAAAATGAAGTAAGCAAGTGCCACGAAATCAATATCTGAGTCGTACATAACAGGATGTAAAACGTACGCCTGTGTTACGCACTTTTTACGTACGTTTTGTACGTAGATTCTTTCTTTTTTTACGTTTGTGTATTTTCTGTAACCGATGTTCTTTATTATTGCCATTGTATATATTTATATATATTTACACAAGAAACTCGTCTTTATGTTTCCATGGTGACGCGTGATGCTACTGGACCCGGTTCAAGTACAATCCATTCTGTTAGCGGTCTTTCTTCAAGATAATGGATAAACAGTATGAATATTTAATATTTCATACAAAGATGGTTGTTTGTTTAAGAATGTGTTTAACATTGAAAGTTAATATATAGACAGATATCCATTGTTAAGAATTTAAAAACGAAATTAATAACAACATACGTCAACATTTTCATGTTCGTTTTCTACGTAAAAATAAAGGACAGTATTAGCTCGAGGCCAATCGTTAGCCTAAAATAAACAATATCTAAATCCCCCCATGTATTCCAGCTGTAAAAGCATAATAATTTAGGGTTTCTTTGTGGAAACTATAAATGCACAAACTCTCGTGTGGTGACGAAAATATTAAATAATTTGGCTGTTTCGTGAAAACAAGCTTTAGCTTTAAACACATTAAAACTTATATATATAGTATCATACCAAACATGCAACATTTCGTACTTATGAAAACCACTACGGCTTTATAGGAATTTTGGCTCTGATGAATCTAAATATGCACTCTGAAACAAACAAGCCTAAGAGCGAATTATAAATAGATATATCTGAATCAATCGTAATTGCGCAGAACTGATTTGAGCACGTGCGCATAAACTTGGCGGCCATCATTTGGTGACCTACTTTCATGGAAGGCAGACGTGTTTCTCTGTTACGACGAGGTTCTGTTGGAGATGAGATACTCGTGATTTATACCTGCTGTTTTCCCGGTGAGTTCGTAAAATCGTTTAAATGGTTGTGCGAGGGTGTATGCGGACAACGTAGTTGTCTCTGTTCTAGATCCATAATAACGACCTCGACGTAAATGCGAACGTATCGTTGCGTAGGTTAAACCTACCTTTCGTTACTTTTGACAGCATCGAATACTTCTGACCAGGAGGTAGGGCGAAGAGACGAGGTTACTGAAAGCAGATTTCCGAGGTTGTTTAAAAATTAGAGGTGATACGATACATATCGTTGACGTAAGAATTGTGTTGCTTCTTGATTATAGGTCAGTAAGAATAGTTTTTTCTAGAAAACCCCCCAAAATAGGGTCCCGAGACGAGTAACGAATCGAATCGAATAGTCTCGTGGAACGCATCGCAACGTAAGAATGTATTTACCGTCACAAAGACGCGTGGCAATCTTACTAACTAGACGTTAATGTCAGTTTTAGGCTACGAAACAAAAATATGCTTTCACTGCCGGCCGAATTTTATCTTTCCAATGCGCTTAAAATTTAAAACCCCCCACCAATTTTCACACTGTAGACAATCGACTTTGTTTTAAAAATGAACTTTAGATTCCACCGCTTCAAGGCATTTTAGGTTACTATAGGGTCAATGGACGTAAATGGACTTACTATGAAAATGAAACATATCCTTCCAAGCATGTGCTTTTAAGAATAAAAGAAGGAAGTGTTTAAAAGATTTTGTAATAAGGCTTTAGATTCTCTAGTGTGTATTTGCTTTTCTTTCTCATGATTAGCGAGACTGATCCTTAACCACCATTGTACAAACCCACTTTCAATTTATTATTTGGAACTTCACACACAACACACATATGAACCATACAACCTTAAAACCAGATCATCTTGTTTAGTTCATCAGAGCATCTGCAATATACGAATATTTACCCTCGTCACGTAAAGAGGGTTTTCCCTGTTACAATACGTCCATTGGAAAACAATCACCTCTCTGCTTTGCAGACAAGCGACAACGTTGCGGTTGAATGGCCGTTGTGTCTTGGGCTCGGTTGGTTGGCGAAGCCACGAAATGATATTGTCAGGTCCCCAGGATGAACGATGTCATATTGTCGAACGATTTGTTCAATGAGTATATTTAAAGAAATCGTGGAACGTTATCGTCTCTTTAACTGATAGTACAAATTAAGTGTTGAATACGTGATTCGAGATACATAATACACAGCACGTTGTAAACCTCACAGGAAGACAATCGAGTATTGTAATCTCTGCATATTCTTATTCTTATCACTTACTTTTACTAAAACAATATTTTCCCCGGTGTACCTTCGGAAAGATGTCTTCCATTTCGCTCAATTCAGATGAAAGATCGGACATAGGAATAGACAGTGTCATGGTGCGTACTTACTAGGACTAGGAAGAGAGCGAGAGCCGGCAAAACGACTTATAAGCCGAGTCCCTATTAACTAGTCACTCACATATGATCTGACGGAATCCCGTAGAGATCCCTGTCCACAGGAAGTTATGTTACAACCAATCACTTTCGAGCTTTCAAATTTCTGAGAGTAACTAAAAACTCAAATATCGCTTTTCTGAGTAACGCTGTGAAGAGCATGCCTTTACGGAAATTGCCGTAGTTTTTCAAACGTTTGGTCCTCCAGCTGCCCTCGTTCGCTTACTGTTCAGGCAGAAACTGTGATTTTCCATGGCCAACCTGGTGAGTAGAACTTGTGTACTGTCGCACAAATATGTCTGCTGATATTAATCATCTTTATTGATACGCCAGAGTGCCCGAGAGAGCTGAAAACTGATTGGTCAGGTAATGGTGGGCCCTACCAACTGATTGGCTTACGAGTTCGTGGTCATTTCCTGTTCAAAGTTCATGTGAACACGAATGTGCACCAGGTTCCTTCAGATCATATATGCGTGACAGGTAACAACCCATTATAAGACTAGGGAGTGAATCAGTGATTTGATTTCAATGAGATTGACGTGTAGCCATTTATTGTAGCTGTATCGGTCTAATTTTCCCTATAACTGTTGTCATAAGTTACGTATGGAGGGCCCGTTGCGTGTTGCCATACTCGTTAAGTCGTATTTACAGATACCACATCTACTCAAAACCATTATTTATTCATCGAAGTGAATTGGAATGTTCCAAAATGTTGAATGTGTTGGTCCTTCATGGGGTGCTAAGTGAAACTTTAATCGCTATTTAGTAAACTTACTAATTGAGGCAGCTATTTAGTAAGCTTACTAAATCGATTCTTAAGCTTACTAAATATATTTGAATTAGTAAGCTTACTAAATGCTTTTTTAAATGTTCCTCTGGGTTCAAATTGATAATTTCTCCCCACCATGTGATAAAATTGCGGGTAAATATATTGTCGTGGAAGCTTCTGGAGAGTTTCAAATGAGTTCTTTGAAACATATTTTGTCTCTCAATGTGTTCTTACAACAATTTTTCACTGTGGATCGCTGCCACATATAAATGAGTATGATTTTCTCGTACTATAAAGAATTTGTCGGGTCAAATGGAGTGTGGAATTATCTCCCTTTGCAAAAATTGGCTTCTGTTTACTGCGAATTTTATAATGTTCCTCAAATGGGTTTACTTCTTGAAAGCTAATTTGAAGGACATACATAACAAGAGAGAACAATGAATTTTGGTTACACTTTGGTTTTGGATCTCAATCTCGAGCGTTCGTTCCTTACACATAATTTCTTACTTGGATTCTTTTTTATTTTCGAAATATGTTCGTGACATGATAAAAAGCTTGCGCCTTTATGGGCTTAACATGCAAACCGTACAAGTTCTGCTTCATATGTTCTAGTGAGCAGTAATTATTTAAGATTACAACCAACCGGAAAGGAATTAATAAGCTTACTAAATGAATTGGCAACCTTACTAAATGATTTAGTAAGCTTACTAAATAGCGATTGAAGTCCCATTTGGCACCCCATAGTCCTTGCTGATATGGCCAATACGAGACTTCACATATAATCAACGATCGCTTAGCTTGGTTTTAAGTTCATCTCCATTTACGCCAATGTCCTATAGTTGAAGGTTTATGATAGTAATCACAAAGTCAATGAATTGAGGCCATTCCCATGAAATTCCACATGTAATTATTATCTCATGTATTATTTATTATTACCTACATTGAAAGCAAATCATTCTTATCCTGTTTAAAAAAGCAACATGTTGTTGTCTGGTTGTAAGTCGCAACGCCCAGACAAAAACCCGCTAAAAACAGCGAAGTCCTTACGAGAAGTTGTTTGTTGTTGGGTTGGGGTTTAAGCGTCTGCTTCCACCTTTTGGTGATGTCGCCGACGTTTACGAGAAGTTACTAGTATTAATAGATCACTCTTAATCAATCGACCTCGCGCAAAATTGCCTTTCAGCGCGTTCGCATTACGTGCATGGAGGCCATCATTTAGTGACCTACTTTCATACAAGGCAGACGTGTTTCAGCGGTCCCTTATTTTCTCGTGAAGAGGAGAACGCCGTGATGTATTTGCCTTTATACTGGTGAGTTCAAATGATGGGTGGTAATGGTTGTAAGAATATCTTATTAGATAGTTTTTGCCCAAATTGGCCTACGTTTTAGAATATTTTATCAGATAGTTTCTGAATATACGTACGACCTCGACGTAAATATTAACGTGTTGTTACGTAGGTAAATGTCAAGTCGTTCTAACGCCGGTAACTCATTATTAACCGACTCGTAAAAAAAGAGCAAAGTTGAGATGCGTATACGTGATTCATACCTACGACTTCGACACAGGTATATTAACATAACTGAACCCCCTTTAATTCTTTGTGAAGGCATATTCCTTACGTATTTTAAGATCTCATATCCTTTGTTTTACAATGTGTATAGTATTATAATGTTACGATATTGGCCTGCTCAGTGACTGGTATGAACTCTGAACCGTAGAATAACAAACAGACTCAACACAACATCTGACAAACAACTCTACAACTCTAGACCTATCTGAGTTTACTATCTTTTAATTATTTTTCAGAGATTGAAATGGGCAATGATGATATAGAATTACTGAAACTCTCAGCGTTATTCTCGACGTCTTTCTCAAATATGTAACGATCAAATTCTAAAGCATTTCTGGATTTTTTGTTAAACTATAAGCCTACATAAGACCGATGTTTACTTCTGAGAGGTAAATAATTTGATGTTTGAGTGGTAAAGTGCAGGCTCAGACTGTGCTGTTGTCTTGATAAGACTGTAGGCAGAAATGGACGCCGAAGTTTCGCTAAGCAGTGATACTGCAGTCGGCCAAAATGACTTATTCCTCAAATCTAGACAGCTGTGTACAATAAACTTGGCAGTGACAGCCCATGGTTCTTAATATAAAACAATATATATATATATATATATATATATATATATATATATATATATATATATATATATATAATCGTAAAAGATTTACCTTTCCCTCGGTAACCTTAGCGGTGTATCTCGCCATAGTATGTCATCATACAGTTAATTGTTTCTCAAACGTGTTTATTATAGTTTGTATGTAAATTATCGTAAAATGTGGTCTTCTCTTAAATTATCAATTGCAACAAACCTTGATATAAATTGTAGTTGGCTACTAGACGTAATCAGTATAAAATATAGATATTCTTTATCGACTATAAGCTTCTCTGATAATTATATGATAATTATTTATTTTGGCATTTTATACATAAAACATCATCGAACAGAAAAACCCCGTCGAAATCAAGATTAAGAATTGCTAAACGTTACAAAAGAAACTCGGACGTCACAAGTGGCCGTAGTCATATTGCATGGTGATTCATTCCACACTCACACTTAATTATTTTAGCCCATCCCATTTATCATCTCGACGTATCATATTTCGATCCCTTAGCATGCAGTGAACCTAACAGCAGAGCTTTCTAGCCTAACAGGACAACACCATTGCCTCAACAACGTTTTAAAACAAGCTTGAAATGATATTCACAGGAGAAAACAGTGGCTGAACCTGAACAGTCGTATCAGATGACAGCTATAAATAGAACGCTGTGCCTTAGCAGTGACTGCGCTGGCCTCGCTCGAAGGGGAAGGGCGCAATAGGCTTGGTTGAAATCATTTTGTGACCTCCTTTCGACTAAGGCAGACGTATTACCGAGAACGTCAGGAAGTGAATACGTCAGACTGTCAGCTGTCAGGAGTGTAAGACTCTGTGATGGTGAGTCTGTAGGGAGTGTTGAACGTACCTCGTATAACGTGTGTGTACTAGTCCAGTTGCTAGGGTTTGAAGATCTTGCCTTTTCTTTTGTGCCATTATGGTCTTGTTGGTTTTCGCCTAACTGCAGGACCTCTTGAGGATTGGTTCCCATGTATACGCGGTGTCCAGATGGTTAGGCTTAAGTGATGTATCTAAAACTTCAAGAGATACGATGACAACCTTGATTTAAACTTACATGTAACAATTTGTAAGTGGTATTCTATATCCGATATTATCTTGAAGATTGACAACCCAAATCGTAGAAAAAGTTTGAAAATCGAAAATCACAGTTTCACCTGCTGAATACGACATAGAGACGTATACGATTTCGTCAAGACCGATACCGCAGAATTCGTAT
This sequence comes from Phorcus lineatus, assembly GCA_921293015.1. Classification (NCBI taxonomy): domain Eukaryota; kingdom Metazoa; phylum Mollusca; class Gastropoda; order Trochida; family Trochidae; genus Phorcus; species Phorcus lineatus. Next base: position 20,730,299 of record OV121086.1, on the reverse strand, counting down.
ATGTACGACTTCGTAGAAGGGACCGTAGCTAGGTTGACAGGTTCAACATCTATCTTCTATCGTCATCGGTGCTTGTTCTTGCAATTAAGTATTCAATTTTATTACGGCCACAGGCCTATTACACACAGATGTGTACAGCAAGCCATATCAGATTTTCACGATTGAGACGTATATGTGAAGAATAAAAATCACGGTTTTGAAGGATGTCTGCATGTATCCGGTCTTGTTGCTACCATATCTGGTCTGAAGGTTTCGGAATCTTCTCGATTTTTTACTGTTCTTATTGAGGAATTGAAAGAAATCCAAAGTTTGGCGAGAGCACGCCAAAAGCAAGCTGCACGTGCTATGTCCGCACGGAACAGATCGAACGAAGGGGGAAGGTAAAACTAGAACACGTTTGCAATGGATCGTGGCTCCAACATAATATAATTTGGTCGTATAATTAATTATATGGATTTGGCAAATAAAAATTCACACCCAGTCCTGTGTAGGAATCCAAGAAGCAGACTGCAGACGAGCACGACGATGACGTAACGTCAAAATTGGACCGATTGCAGGTCTTCGAGGACGTAAGCCGTATTCTCTCAGCCGGTTTATTACTGTTTACGGATGTATCCGTCTCAGGTTAGGGATGTTCCTGGCTGTCGTCGTTGCAGTTTGTTGCCGGTTCCGGATATGGGCTACACGGATATACCCATCTTGTGCAGGGGTGGTAACCCGGGGTCTCCCAGAGCGGGGTCGGTCTCGAACAGCACCATGGTGTGCATGTCGCTGGACAACCTGTCTACAGTGTTACGGTAGCAGTTGAAATGCTGGGCAACCTCTTTGTCTGTCCTGCCAGCTCTAATCATACCCAGGGCAAAGAGACGTTGATTATTGGTCAATCTTGGCATGCTTGCGTGGAGTTTTAATGTGAACGATAGGATGGCCTACCTTTAGTGATTAAATACATAATGATTGACACTGCTGCATGAATTTTTTGACTCTCCACGTGTAAAACATGCCTTTTCACAAACGTGCAGCACGTCATTTACCATTAATGCAAGTTCCACGAGGAAAACCCGTTTTTTGTGTTCAATATGACTTATTCAGGAACAGGTTTACATTTTGTACACTTACAAAATTATGTTTAAGGAGTTTGATCAATTTCAATAATGCACATTTTCTCTCTTGGGCTAGTATATTATCTAACGTGGTTTGATAAAGGCCATTTATTCTTACGGTTATAAAGCAAGAAATTTATGATATTTCATCTAATGCTTTTAACCTTTTACTTTTCTAAACCAGAAACAACATGCGCATTTGTTTGTAATTATCCCCCGCCCAACGTAGTTGGTGGGGGATATTGAAATGGTCTCCGTCCGTCCGTCCCGATAATGTTTCCGGAGCACAACTCCAAAACGGTGAGACCTATCTCGACGAAACTATGTATGGTATGTGCAACGGGCATCATGCGGAGATGTGCCTTTTGGGGTTTTCAACTTCTTTGCATTTTTATTTTTACCCGTTTCCATGGAAACGTAACATAGGATTTTGTTTCCGGAGCACAACTCGTTTGTGTAAACGAATCTATTACATCATAAAATTCATTCTGAATACCTGATAGTAGCCTAGTCCTAGCATCGTTAGTTTACCTCAACATTCGTGGTTCTAGAAAACGTTCAAGGACATGTTCATCGGGTTAAAAGCAGAATATGTTGTTGGAGTCAAATATGTCAAATTACATTAATACATTATCGAAAGAAGGGGTCGTTTGAGAAAACTTCTAATGCTTATCAGTTCAGTATAAGAACAATAAACAGGTTTAAGTCGTGTTTTGTGATCGAAAACAGGACAGCGGCGCGCGCGAATGACTCAAACATAAATTTTAAAACTTATTTCCACAAAGACAATCATACGTTGGTGTCAACAAAGTGAAATTTAACTAATTTACTTGTTAATCTGAAATAAATTATCGATTTTTACCTTTAGATCTATAGGGACGTTTTCTGATTACATTGAAAACAAGAAAATATCATCATTTTGGCATTTTAGAAATTTGTATACAATGAAGTTTAGGGAGGCGATTTTAACTAAAATCAGGTCATAAGGTGTTTTGATGCATACCAAAGTCACATGAAAAAATAATGAAACACAATCTGTGTCACTTTAAACGAACATTGCCGTAAGCGGGCACGAAATACATTGCAAAGCCTTATTGGCAAGCAAAGCAAGCTTGGGCTATGAACAATTCAACCAGTTGTTCTTAACATTTTACATTTAGACCATGCATTATGTAGGCTACTTAAATAAATCACAAGCCAGACGGGCTTGCTGGTCACTTGTGCACCATCTAAAACCAACAAGCAATTTCTATATTTCTATATATAACTGGAAGCAGGGTCGGGAAAACTCATTCCCAAACTGGCTTTTCGAAATCATGCTTTTTAATGATTAGGCTATCCTTTTTGTTGAATTGTGTATGATTTATTTAATCAGACTAAGGCCTGAGGCTTTACCCCAACAATGTTAACAGATTTTTAACCGTTTAACTTTTGCAATGTTATTTCAATCCAAAGGACATCTGCCCAATCTTTGAAATCAAACGTAAGCCAAACCATGTAGCCTAGCCTACATGACCACTGCGATCGACCAACTTCAGTGTTTAATTCTCCTATCCACTCTCTATTCAGAATGGAGTTGTACATTGCATTACGTTTTTGGTACGTCTTGGACATTTCGCTGGTAGGCCTACAGTGAATAACAGGAAATCCCTCCGTAGAGCCTAAACGATTTCCCGTGCAAAGCCCAATAGCTCCGTGACGTCACACGAGCTTCATGGGGTTAGAGCCGGGCGCCATTTTGGTTGTTGATGAGAGAGTGTGTCTAAACTCTATCGCGGTTTTAAGCCAAGTTCATTAATTTTCCGGTAATGGAAACATGGGTCAGTATGATAATCGACCAATTTTAACTTGAAATGATTTTGTGTGTCTAAATGAACATCATTTTGTCTGTATTCGTAATATTATGTAAAAAAACGGGCTCAAATGTGTCTAATGGTCGGGGACCAGTCGTTGTAATATTGTTCTCTCCTTGTACTTCATGTATGAATGTTGGCCTGTTTCTCTTATGTGAATCGCAACTATAATTAATGCCTTTAGCCTTGTACATTAAAGCTTATTTGATTTTGTACCGTCTAATCAGAAACTTGCTGAATTGATAATCGATGTTTTATTTCGGGACGATTAAATAGTACCCACTCCCTGTTGTGCGCCATTACGGTTATCGCATACGCATCCCGTTCTTGGAAATTTTGTCATGTTTCTTAAAATATAAGTCTGAAATTGATTATGGTGATTATTTTGACTTTTTAGATTAATATATTGACCAAGAAGTCAAGGTGTGGTTTTAGCTGCATCTAAGAACTGTATAATCTATGATGGCTTCGAGACGTATGTGACGTCAGAAGGGTTGAATATGACATCACATAAGAATCTATTTATGTAGGGATGTGCAGTAGAGCTCACTTTGTGACTGACTGTATAACTAGTTAAGACAGTTATTATTTCATTCTAATAATATCAATAAGGAAAGTGTAAAAGCTTCTTTTGGAAACTTTAGATACATCTAAAGAATAAATAAACCCAAACTCTTAACCATGGATTGATATCACAATGTTTGCTTCACTGTCACATTGGTCTTGGTGTTCTTTGTGCTGAACAATGTTTGTTGATGAGTAATTTTAAATAATATCATTTTAAAGTATAAGTCATGTTTAGTATTGATTCACAATTGTTTTGACCTGTCCACACCTATATATAGTTCGTCCTTCATATCTGAAGATGACCATGACTTCAAGGTATTGAAGTTGTAATTATAAACACTTCACACCTTTTACGAGTCTGAAGCCCTTTTCACTTAGAAACTAGCTAGGTGTATACAAAAATAGTTTGTTCTTTTGTTCTGATTGTTTTGTTACTAATTCAGTAAATAGAATCATTTGTGAATTATGTTGAATTCATTCATATCATCCTCAAATGTGACAGCCCTCAGTTTTAATCTTTATTTATTGGTATCAATCAATCCTGGATATTTTAAAAACTCAACTATTTATCTTATATTCGTTTACTTAAATCATTTGAATTTATTATCATGAATCGGAAACTGAAGTTGCAATGTGTATGTAACATTATTTAACCCAATCATTAATCACCAAATTATTTTAGTATGATGAGCATTCAAATTGAGAAATTTAAAAAAATGAAAATATGAGAATTTTTTTAATCTGAGTAAGGAATAACATATAGGTGAACAAATGACTTTCTAAACTCAAAAGTGAACAGTTGATTTAAACTGAGTGCTCTTAAAACTCATAACAAACAAGATTATAGATTATTAAATTGAAAATTGTTTTGTATAGTATCAAATCAAAAGTTACGTTACTCTGAGGTGTTCTGTTGTAGTAAGGTAGATATGACAGATGCCAAATACACAACTCACAAAAGTAGCCATATGAGTCGGTTTTTACTTCATTGATTTAGCTTTGTGAAAGGAACAAAAAGGCCTGTGAGGTCTAAAAAAATTGTGGGCTTATGATATGTTCCTTCATCTTAAGCTTGTTTTGTATCTATAAGAGGGAACTGCTGTGCCCCTGAAGGTAAGTGTGTAACAATAATCTTCCCAGAGATGTGAGTTTATTTGTGTTGTTTGTGTTGCAGGTGACAAGTCAGTGAGAGGAAGTAGCTGGGTAGCCTCGTTATGAGACTATGATTCTGGAGTCTGGGCTCCAGGGCTCCACAATGCTTGACCTGCCTCCCCTCTCACTCTACTCTATGACCAAGGTATGTCCATGGAAAGAAACATTACCTTGTCAAATTATGTCAATCACTGGCTAATTTATGCCTTGCTGCCAAACTTGCAAAAACTTGTGTTTTGGGTGTAGCACCTTTATCGGCAAAAAATTATAAATCTTCCTATGATTCCTCCTTGACTATCGAGAACATTGCAGAAGCATGGATGGCTAGCACAGAAAAGTTGAGGAAATAAGCCTACCATGGCAAGTGGGGCTGGCGAAAGTATAGACCATTGGTTGGAAGATGGTTCCTAACTTCCTATGTATGCACCCAAAGCAAGTGTCAGGACTTTTCACTGGTTTACACATGCCACCTGACACACAAGTCATTATTCAGAGAATTTTCTGTAGATAGTACAAGGCATCACTCGTTACCCTCTTATTGCTATATTTACATCCAAGAACTTCAGTTTTCTGATAAGTATCTATAGGTGTTATTTGAAGTTTCACAAATTGGATCAGTGTATCATTAAGAAACTTTGCAAAGTAGATTTTGAAATCTCAATTGGCTTCATTAAGCTGATAGATAAAACGTAATATAAGTGCATACATAAGACATTGTGCCTTTGTAAATGCACATTCCTGCATGGAAAATACCAAATGGAATTATTGCAAGCCTTGACAGACAGATTCAATAAAACATTTATTCAGTAATGTTAGCAATATTGCCTTTATTCAATGAAGTTAGATACGATGAAGCTGGAAGATGATATACTGAGTCAGGTTTCTCAATCTGAATATCGTGCATATTTAATATACAGATGTTAATTTAATGAAGTTTTCATTTTGAAATATAGGATGTTTGGCAGTGAAATGTAACCAACATACACATTTTGCAATTGTTTCATATAAAGGGCTGGTAAAGTCTGGAAATAATCACAATTAAGGAGACATGGTATCCATTTTTTTTGCAAGCTGTATGTAATATTTATATCGATCCTTTCAACTTCTAAGGGATGTTTGTGTGGAAACTATACGTGTCAATTTTGCAAATTAACAAAGGGCTCTTTTGAGAGATTTATCCTGTAAAACAACATTTTTCAGCTTTCAGCTAAGATTTAACATTTTGTTAGTGTGAATGAATAATGTTTTATTCGGCCCATATACAATGAATACAAATGAAATACGACAATCAGACAATATGTTGATATAATTAAATAATAATGACTAAAGACATATACAAATATACATCTAACATACAGTATAAGTACTTTAGTGACATATTTTGCAAACCAGTTTTTGAAGCAGTATCTTTAAGTTTTTCCTGAAATTGATACATAAATGTATTTCATCACCATCATTTTGGCAGATTGAATGACATAGCAAACCCTAATACAAAACTCTTTTGACAGCCCCAACTGCAGGAGTTCATTCCACGCCTCATCAGCTTATCGAACCCAACGTCTCCTGTGCGCACCCCTGTCAAGTCTTTTCCACCTGACTCTTCTTCCTTCTACAAGCCTGTCTGGTGGCCTTCTGATGTGCCCTGGATTGCCCCCAGTGTCAGCGACTGTGAAAATCTATGCAAAAAGGTAGGACTGATACTCTGTGGTTGGAGGGCCTCTTCAAAGATTCAAAGTTCAAAGATTAAGTAAACATTGTATAATCAAGATTGTTTATGTGCCTGTTATTAGTAGTAAAAAATAAATGCGGCAAAGATTATCTTAGCAAGGAATTGGGGCTGACAGAGGTAAAGGCCATGCATATGAAAATAAGTTGATCCATAATCTGAACAGAAACATAAGCCACTTTACTTTAGCTGGGAGTTTTGTAAGGGAGATAACTCTGTCGTCTCTTTTGCTAGGCTATCACAAGATTAGGTGGATCAAAACTGTTTTATCTCCAATTTCAATGTATAAAAAGTGTCAGTTAACATGCAGTTCATCCTGAAAAGGGGAGTAGTTTTGGTCAGAATCTATTACTTTACACGCTAGAGAGATAAGTGAATTTCTTCACGCATAACATGGTTTTATTTTTCCATTTTCATGACTAGAATAGAAAATTCAGGTACATTGCAAATTTAAATTCGATTAATCTTATTCACGAATTTGCCATCGGCGAATCCATGAACGAATAGAATATTGTCTCAACACTCCATGAAAAGATTGCAACAATGATCAAACACGGTCGATTAGCGCTAGGTTAAATGCACTTCAGCCTTTGTCGAGAAATAAAGTGTATAACAAAGATAAATTATAAATGATAATCATCAAAATATCATTGTTAATATCTATTCATTATAATAGTACAGACACAATCGATGTTTTTTGTCCCGACGTGCAAGTGAAATAACATCATATCGAAATCCATTTTGGTACAGTAGTACCGATGGCAGGCCTAGATCTTTTAAATTCTAAGAAATATCACATTCGTTTAATTTGTTTCGATAAGATCCTCAATTATTATCGCCAGGACGTTAATGTTGATTTGGCCTGTAAACATTTTGGAAAAATATTAGTAATTTTATTTCTTATGGCGAGAAGTAACTCGAAGTATTTCTTTTACTCAAGTCTAAAAATCGCATCAAAATGAAACAAGCTCTGTGATTGGTCTTTGAGTAGCAGCTCTAATCCAATCAGAATGTGTTATACAGATAGACTATCTTGTCTGCTAAATCAGAGCATAGCAATCGTCGTGTTTGATGGGAGCATTTGAATTAAACTCTAAATTAATGAAAGGTAGTTATATTTTGACAATATCCAATGATACTTCTCAATTGCTATTAAAAGATTACTACCATCTATTATCTGAGGTATTGTTTTAGTCGTTCTTTTGTTGGTCATCGAGGGAACCGTCCGCAAGTTTTTATTTTAGCCTACGTAAATCAGTTTATTATTAGTAATTTCGATGCTGTTATTTCAGAAAAATAGATAAATCGGAGTTGCTTTTTTTGTAATTTTCACAAATGTTAACGTTTATACCAAGTGATATTTTTTTAATCGTTTACCGTTTACATGAATCTGTAAACATTTATTTAGTTATAACAAAACGATATCGTGTATACGTGTAAACGTCCCAGCCCTACATTTGAGATAGCTTTGCAAAGATACCATCAAGCTGTAATATCAGAAACAAGGCAGGAAGGTACGATTCCCTACTGTCTACTATCTTTACATAGCCTAGCTCAGTATACAGGAAGAGGCATTATACAGAAACCAGTTTTTAATTGTTAATATCTGTTAGATGTGTTTACTGAGCTATACATTTCAGTTTACAAGTGAGGCCGAGTCAACTGAGGACCTGCGCAGTGTGGTGATGGCCTGCTATGAGTACATGGGTCACACCGACCTTCTCAAGGCAGATACGGACATTGAGGATAGCCTGGTGGGTGGACATTGTTGATCAACTTTATTCTTACTTTGTCAGTTTTTTTTAACTTCCATTTCCCTAGAGCGTTTGGGCCTAGTTGTTGAATCACCTAAACTCAAATCCATATTTCTCTGTGTATTAAAAAACTGAATTCATTGCAACCATTTGACAATAGTTGTATAATATGTCAGTGGTATGACATCCTGAAAGTTATCAGAAAAAAAGTTGTTTGGGATAAAATGAGAGATTTGAAAAAGATTTGTTTCCAAAAATAAAAAACTGGTTCATGTGAGCTTAAAAATGCTTTTTCCTTATAATTTCTACTTGACTTAGTTGTCATCCTCTAGCACCTGTTGGTAATTTGCCTGCAATTCGAAATTGATTTGATACATAGAAGCTTATTGATGTTAGTTTTATCTGTTTTATTTATCAAAAAGTAAAATATTTTCTGTTCAAATGAGGTGATTTTATTACAGTAGCTTATATGGTATACATTTTGGATTTCAGTGCAGTTTGAAGGAAAACACTGACATCATGGCAGTTGATTCCTCTGAAGGTATGGATCATTGGTACTTTCTGTGTTTCTTGCTCATGTTTCATATGCAAGTGTAATGATATATAAGTTGATAATGTTATCTGAGTTCAGCTTTTTGGGTAATTTCATATTAATGTAGCTTGAACTGTTTTAAGTTATCCTATTGCACAAAAACAAAGGCTTCAATGTTATCCATGTAAGTACTTGAAGAAATGAGTGTATTTTACTGTACTTAACTTTTATCAAGAGTATAAATTACACCCTGTCATCACTGTACATAACAAGTAGGAAGGTAAAGTCTGATTGCACTGTTTCTGTTTGCAGAAGAGTCTGACCAAGAGGTGGTAGACGTATTTGTGTGCTTCTACTGTGACCATTGGTTTGGAGGGAAGGAGGGCAAAACCAAACTAGAAGAACATGTGCTTACCCATATGGACACTGCAATGTCTTCCATAGCTAGCTGTCCCAGTGCAACTGAACGCTCAGTAACTCGGCCAACACCTCAAACAAAACCAATAGTTCCTGAAGTAAAAGAACCCAAACCTTTCTTGCCAAGACCCCATAGGAGACGTGTTGAAATTCCTTTGTGGAAGCGCAAAGACTTGCCCTGTGACAATGGTGTGAGTGAACCGGAATTTCTTAAAACATTTGGTCTCATATCCAGCCAGCAAGCCAAAAGAACTACCAAAAAGTCCAAAACAGAAATGGACATTGATTGTGAGATTGTTGCTGTAGAAGGTCTAGAGAGTCGACCGATGACTTCTCCACGCACCCCTAAGTCGCTTATGTCCCAGTTGAGTCGAGATGGAGAGGGCAACTCCAGAAAGAGACTCAGCTTCACTCAGAATGAGGACGGGAGTGACGGGGAGAGTGTGGAGACAAGTCCCAGCAAGAACATCCAGGGAGCGTTGCTCAATGTGCCCTTTTCATCGCTTCTCGGCAAGAGGGTAAAGCGGCACATTAAGTCTGACAGCTCTGCCTGCACTATCAAGGAGCCTGAGGAGTACTGTTCAACTGTGAAGTTTAGGAATGAGTTTGTGGACAAGTTACGATTCAGACCTAGCGATTACCCAGTGACATACAGGAGAAAAAGGAAACATTGTGTTAAGTTTACTCATGAGTATAAATTTAACAGTGAACAAACATTAGAGTTTTTGAAACGTGTGAGAACTGGTTTGAATAAAGAAAGTAGATCTTTAAAACGTAAAATGACAAATTGTGAAGTAAAACTGAAAAGACTTTCAAAAGAGGAAATTGATTTCTGGAAGGAACGGAAGAAGAGCCGCAGTGCGGAATGGATTGATGATGATATCAGCATAGTTCACATTGAACCTGCTCCTATGATGGATAGGTCTAGGTTGTACCATGCTAGCACAAGTGGAGGTTTGCGCAATGTGAGACAAAACCAAATGCAGACAGCATATCACAATTCATCATCAAATATCCTTCAGCCCAAAAGTCCATACCTCATGGCACAGCTGACCTCACAAAACACCCAGTACGCTCACAGGTCTGTGCCCCAGTTCTTGGTGAAGAAGGTGGAAAAGCAATTCAATGGGCATCAGTCCTCAAAACTAGTGTATGTGCCGATCAATGACCTGCAGACAGGGCCACAGAAGAGAATTGACTCTCGACCAAAGCAGTATCCAAACTCTCAGCCCTCTCAAACCTCAAAGATGTGGGGGGAGCACACAATGGTTGCTGATCGGAGAGTTCTGGTTCAGAACAACTCCAGACGCAAACAGCATTTTGTGAATGTGCGACAGGAGCTTGATGATAGTGATGTTTCTATCCATAGTGAATCATCTGACGATGACAAACCAAACATGAGCAAGAGTGAGATTCAACCCTCCATCTCCGCTTCAAATCCACAGCGACACATGGTGATGTCAGCAACTGGAGAATTTGTAAAAACTGTTGGCCAAAAAGCAAGAAAGAGCTTTGGGAAAACAACCGCCATGGTCAATTCACAAACATTGAGACATTTCACTTCCCATCCAATTCCAAAGTCTGGTTCACAATGGCAAATAAAACCAAAAAGTGAAATAGGTTCCAAATTGATACCATTGGATCATATCAGAGTGAAAGGCATCACTCACTCAGACTTGGGCAAGATGGGCAATGTGTCCAGTAGTATTTCTCACAGGGCTGCGAATGCAGCTTCTGGAGCCTTGGTCCAACAACGTACTGTTCCGCCAAAGCAACCTGCACTTAAGGTTGTGGATGATGTTATTTATATTGATGATGATGATTGATTGGAAACCAATGTATCTGATACTTTGGTGCAAAGTGAGCAAGATCTTTTGTAGTTATTTTATTGAATGGCATTGAATGCTTTTATTAATTAGTCAAGTTTGTGATGTCATGTTTTTCATTTTTGACAAACAATAAAAACTATTGCAAGGGAAGTTATTTTTCTTTCATGAGGATGTTGCATGTTGATGTTGCACATAACATGCGTTAAACTTGTTACCAAAACTACATAAAGATAATTGCAATCAATAACCCATTATTCTCCCTAACCTACTGATTATCTGAAAATTTAAATCTGAAACCTACTGATTATCTGAAAATTGAAATCTAAAATTAACTTCAGAAGCCCTGGCAGGTAATTCCGATATACAAAAACACTAGGTTCAAAAGGACAACAGTTTCTGGCGCAAGCCTTATTTGAAAAAAGGAAAAGGTTCTTAAACCAAAAGAATGAATAAAAATCGCCAAGCTTGATTAAAGGTAACAGGTCAATGTTTGATGCCCAAATGCAATTCTGTTTTAAGAAGCTACCTTTATATTTAACGCGAAATTAAAACACTGTATGAAGATAGGGGTGAAGGCAAAGTCGCATTATTAAAAGTGAGTGTGTACTTTCTGATTGAAACAATCTGTACATCAGTGCCTCATGGACCTAACAAGAATAGTAACCTGTGGAATAGCATGCCATTCTGCCAGAATCTGCAGAGTCCGTACTGTGCCATGATTTTCTCTTGTTCAATTGGAGCTAAATCCAGTGAATATTCACGCTATTGCATCGACGTCACATGATGTTCCAAGACGTCTAACGACTCATCTCGATGTGATCTATCATTGTCATATTGCAGATTGGTAACTTATTTTATTCAAAGCTTGATGAACCAGTGAGCGCCAAACCTTGTCCCTATTTCTGAACCCTGAACATGGCTGGAGAACGTGACCTCAGACTAGCATCTCTGAAGTGGTTCCTGATGGTGTTAATGCTCACGTTGGTGATGGTCGCTTGTCGATCTGCAGTTCCAAGGCACTGGATCTTGTCAAACGGTGTCGAAGTGCTTGAAGCAAAAGATAAGTAATCTGACCCGTCCTGAGCGAGGTCTGCCTGAACTTGCCTAGTAACGTGGAACTCGGAATTTCAAGACGTAAGGTGACCCCGTGAGTTGTTGGAGTGATATATGCCAAACTTAATAAATGGTGTCACATTTCATTTACATAAAGACACATTTTAAAGCTTATTTGTTTTTTTTTACAGTGACAATATGAAGGTAGAAGGTCGTAATTATGATCGAAATTCGGACAGTGGCGCGCGTCAAATAGTCAAACGTAATTTTGGAGACTTATCTAAAACAGCCAGGAGGGCAGTTAGGAGTTGATAGCGTTTGTTAGATTGTATAACTAATATCCATGTATATTGGACGTGATATCTACACCTCTGTGCATTTATAAGGCTGTTTTTAGATTTTTATGGTAAACCAGTATTTGTCATATATATGTTTTCAGGACATGAAAAGTTCAGATGTTTTGATTTTATTTCATCACATATAAAATTTAGGTTCGTATCAAAGGTAAATAGTATGTTGTGAAAATCACGGAGTGGCTCTTTAAGGCGACAAGAACTACTCTTGTGGATTTTCCGTCATTCAACCATTTGATGACCATGGTTGGAAAGTTGCAATTACTACCGCGACTAAAATACCTCACCCCTTCTCCATTTATATTATCTATGTTATTTTGATGTGTTCCCATACGTTTTGTTTGTAGTATAGAGTTTATATAGTTTGTTAGCTCATTTCATTTTGGGATGGATCCTAATGGGAATGTACACAAAATAAAATTGAAACTCTTCAACCACTACAGCACTTGATGCACACCATACTAGCGTGAGGCATTGGTTACCAGGAGATGGTGTTTGGGGCGCTATCAACTCACTATCACTATTCACTATCCTTATAAAAACAGGCGTCAAAAACCATTTAGCGATGTAAATTGTAATGACGTTATACGTTCTCAAAGTAGTATACACATGAGAGAAAGTATTGTTACACCAAACGTTTCCTTATTTCTTCCTATGATCTGCAACCCACCAGAACCCTCTGTTACATTCCCACCGATGCATTACCAAAACGGAATCAAAGCAATGGCTTCACAGACGGTCCAGCGTCTCGTTCTATTCATCATTTGAGTTTACCTGATGCTCTTTCTTGTTTTGTGCATTCAGTCAGTTAATGTCGTCATCACCACCACTAGTCGAATATGACCGTTACATCAAGAAGACTACGAAATTTGACTGTTTTGTTTGATGATATATCTTTTGACATGGTATAATTGAAACCAAAAACTTCAATATGAATTTGATCTTTATTAAACGAATATCATTTAAAAACATTTAGCGTCGGTCCTTGATAATGCAGATGTTGCATTATTTTGTCCATATATGTTTTACTTATTAAGGATATAATCATTCTTCCATTTTTCTAATTTGTATGTAATCATCTGTAATAAAATTCACTAAAACACATTACTAGGAAAGAAAGACTGGAGAGAATGAGACAAACTGATACATTACACGTTATATATATTTCGAAGGACATCCTTAAGACTGAGGATTTCACACTTTTAAATCTGGAGGTCACTGTTATTTAAAGTCACACAAGTACCCTTGCTCTCTCCGTGCTTCCTGCGCATCACTGTAATATCTTGATAATAACCCATTACAATTACTAATGCGTATTTTTGGAAACTTTCTTATCGTAGACCAAAAAGACAAGTGTTTATATTTTTGGGTAAATATGTCTAATCGAAAGAACTGGATCTTGAATCATAAAATTGCTATTTTGCATGTTAAGAGGAAAATAAGATTTACATAAACTTCTGTCATTAAGATTTAGTCCTCTGACCTGATGGTATCTCTTCAGTGGTGTGGTTGGTATGGCATGGCACTATTGCGTTAAGTTAGAAGGCTTCATAATTCATGCCGCTGATAATTCCTTTGGTGATTTCACTCACCAATGATCTCTTCTCTGACCAGTATTCTTCACCAATCGTTAAGTCTATATCGTTTTATTTCCCACACTCGGGGTTTCTACGTCATCAAAGGTGTGTCCACCTTTACGTGACGCGTCATGTAAGGTACCAAGTGGTCTACTAACTGTCTCACGACGTCATTCACACGTCTTTCACGAACCAGGGATAAAGAAATGGGGATAGATATATCCTGCTAAATTATGTTGCTAATATTGAATGAAAACAAACACGAGTCTTGACGACACTTTAAATACACAAAGCTTTTAATGTTCTAATTGCCTCAGGATAGTACTTGCATTTTCTGTCTTCAAAGTTTACTGTCCAAATATATTAATTGTTCACAGTTATGATTATTTTCAAATGACTCACCACTGCTTATTAACACTTCTTTAAGATGCACGTCATCATCAGCCAAGGGAATCACCAGTGTATAGTTAAGGCACTAGATGGCAGTCTCCATGAAGGTGTCCTGGTTGTAAGCATGGACGTCCATGCACAGGGAGCTTTCCTCTTTGTTGGTTTATTTATCGTGTTACTGGCGCTCTTGGTGGCCTATTGCTTCCTACACAGGAAGGTACGACATAGCGAATCTGCATTCAGGTATTCCTCAACTTTCGGAGTTACAGGTCAGTTGAGAACAAATATTTCATCGACTTTGTTATGATTATATTAGACTTGATAAAGGATGTATATGTAGGTCTTTGACGTTATTTGGTAGAGTTTGGATATCACTCACAAGACGTGAATGAAAAATCTATTCATTATCAGCTTGCCTTCACTACAAACGAATCAACTTAAATCATACTTCAAACTCAAACGTAAAACATCTGTAAAGCAGAGAGTACACCTTATCCCCGTATTCTTATTCTGCTATGGTAGATGAAATTCATTGTTCAACTTGATGAATAGCATTTAAATAACCACATTTGCATATGATTGAAATAGCCAAACACATTCAAAATATTTATATGACCGAAACACTGCTAGAACTTTAAAAGTTTTAGTTTACAATTACCATCAACATTCTTGGGTCGTCAAAGGGCCGTTATAATGTGGCCATAGCTTTCATTCTTGTGAACTTTACCTCGGTGAAGAACACATTTTCTAAAAAGAGTAACTTGGGCCATACTCTCTGATTGGTTATACCTTTCAAATTTTAACATTCGACCTTGACATGTGTATCCCTTCTCACCACACAAGCAGGTGAGGTCACACTTTTCAACCTTCAAAGACAATGTCATCTTACATGAATATCAACATTACAAGGCCAGACCCTTTAGTTCATGTAATAATACAAGGGACGCTGAAATATTTAGTATCGAGTAATATCTTTACTTTGAGGTAGAGAATATTTGAACATGATGGAACTTCAATCCTTGTCTCTCGTATTATTCTATTAGCAAAATTATCCCTTCTACAATTACATGATTTAAAAATCTCAAAAACATTGAAAAGCACACACAAAAAGTGAATTTAAAATCCTTAAAAAGCTTCTTTCACCAATCTTTTCCAGAAATAGTCACGGTATATCTAGAGGGCGAAAGCGTGAACCCCACGCACGAGCGTGACGAAGTGCGGAGTACCTGACGGAGCCCTTCGGCTGTACCCAGGGACATGAAGAATCTATTATTTAAAGATGCTTCACATAAAATATTTGTCAATGCTTGTCAGATATATGTGAAGATGCTTGTCAGTGATATGTATTTATATTCTGAAAAATGTGGGGAGATGCTTCTGAGAAATACAATGTATGTGGAGATGCTTCTGAGAAATGTGGGGAGATGCTTCTGAGGAATGTGTGGATATGCTTCTGAGGAATGTGGGGAGATGCTTCTGTGAAATATGTGGAGATATTAAAGTTCTCACAGCTTTGTGAAAATTGTTCTGCTTTATGCTTATCGTGTTACTATATTTCTCTGAAATATGTGACGATGGTTTTGTGAGATAATAAAAGGGGCATCATTTAGATGCTTCTGTGAGATAATTGAAGGAGCATCGTGTAGATGCTTCTCTCAGATATGTGAAGACGATTCTCATGTGAAAATGTTTCTCAGAGATAACTGAAGATACATCGCATGTAAAGATGCTTCTGTGAGATATTCGAAGATGCCTCTTGTGAAAAATTGCTTCTGTGAGATATGCGAAGACGATGCGTCCCATTACATATTTAGTTTTCAATACTTATGTATGTATGTACTTTATATATATATATATATATATATATATATATATATATATATATATATATATATATATATATATATAAAAGATGAATTTAAAAAACAACAGCACACAACATTTTCTCCTACATGTTTCGATTTACTCTTCAGGGAGAATGACTACCGGCATTTGTAGAACCTGTTTTGGAAATGGAAAATCTACATGTATAGAAATTTAACAAATACTTCAATAATGCAATGATAACTCAAAAGTCGTTAAATATTAATATGTAAATCATTTTCATTATTATCGAGAGAATATCCCTGGTGATGTTATGGGCTTGAAATGCAAGGGTTATGGGAAAGAGACTCAGAGACACTTCATGACATTAGCCTACTCTGTTATGTTTTGCACAGGCAGATTTTGAGGTAGTACTTACGCATATGCTTTTCAGCTATTAATGCGAGGTGAGGTGAGGTGATATGGGGTTTAACGCCGCTTTCAAGATTATTTCACTTATATCGCGGCTGCTAGTATTATTGCAGGGAGAAAGCCCGCAACACCATTGTGGCTATGCATTGCGGTGAAACCTGCGAGCATCGGCTGGAACTAGCGAACCATGGGTGGTACTGCACTGAAATTCAGTGTAGCATTGCACCCAAACCTGACTGCGTGTAGAACAGTTCTCTACTGCAGACAAAGTTGCCGAGTCCCTGGCGGGATTCGAACCACGGACCTCTTGATCCGAAGCCGAACGCGCTAACCACTGCGCTATCCCGCCCCCTATTAATGCGAGAACACGACAATATCAAAATACAATCTAAAACAAACAGACCATTTTACTTTCTCAATTGACATCTATAATCGGTTGTATCCCATCGAAAGTTCTTCACATGTGTTTAATCGACGTCGTGATACGATGGATATACTTCGACGTAACTAGATAGTAAATGTTCACGTTTTCTGTATCTGTATTTTCTTCTGACATTGCGAAGGAAGGACTGTCAACGAAATCTTTGTCAGTTTCTTTCTTAGCGTCTAAGCTTTGTATTGAATTAAAGGGCATAGAGTTTGTTGCTATGTCACATATGACAAACTTTTACAAAAGAGTCATTATCAAACAGTACTTGCTGTAGCTGAAAATAATCAATTTAATGCTTACCAGTGCAGTATAACGACGTTATAAAGATTATTGTCCTGATTCATGATCGACAACTGGCGCGGGGCAATTAGTCAAACGAAATAATGGAAACTTATTTAAGGCAGGCAGAACGATATATTTTAGTTTCGGCTATTGTACATAATATAGCCGCATTTTTCGATTTTACTTGTTATATAATTGGCATTTGAGGCTGAACATTTTATCAAGTCGATTCCGTTGATTTGAACACAAATCGGTACATATCGCATTGGGGCACGGTTTAAGCCAAATAAGATTTCATAAAACTGACTCGCTTTGAAACGTGAAAGTGAGCATTTGATTTGCATATCATCTGTTTATCAACCAGTGAGTAAAGTAGTTTTGAAAAGTTATATATTTGTTATATTTCTCATATAACAAATAACGTTATCGTCTTGAAGCAAAATAAGTTTAAATGATTAACTAAATGTAATCATGTAATACCAAACACACACAAAAGGTTATCAGAAACGTATATATTTGCAAAAACATGTGTAAACTACAACAGGTGAAAAGAGTGGAGTCACATAAGAGCAAATATTCGTAATATTTATAAGTAAAAGATAATTTACATCGATAAATTCAAAATTCTTGAATACATATATGTACATATATTATTTTGATCTTCTTATGAACACTTTCAGGGTTACTAACAAATTTATAACACACGGTCCTTTTCTACGCATAACTCAAAATTTACATTCTAAAAAATCACGGATACTGTAGGCCAGACCTCTGTTACAGTTTGTGGGAAAGGTATGCTAAGAAAGATGTAACTTCAAACAAACCCACAAGTATGGGTTGCTGAAGAAATAAAACTCCTCCATTTGGAGCAGACCATTAATGCAGGTTTTCAGAGTGTGGATCTTATAAGGGCGCTTCAGGATCACTAAATCTTTAAGTAATAATTCACACTTACTGTGCATTCTGTATACATGATTTCAGGTTTCTAGTCGGTTTGCTTGTGGAGCAGAAGACAAACTTTGTTTCCAAATTCATCAAAGAGCTATGATGATGCACTTCCCGAGTCCATTAATTACATGAGCTGTCCCATTAGTAGCTGGCCTCTCGTGGAAAACATACTAATTTGTACAGTTGGTTTATAATATATTTTATTACTCTTTGTATATTTCAACCTTCAGGAACTTGGTTCTGTTATATCTCACTATCATGATACATGAGTATGACAATCGATGAATTTGTTGTCACAGTTACTCACTGATAGTGAACACAACACCTGATAGTGAACACAACACCTGATAGTGAACACAACACCTGATAGTGAACACAACACCTGATAGTGAACACAACACCTGATGGGACATAAGTTCATGGCAATTGTGGTGAGTGCAAATGTGAAATGAATGAATATGCTTGTTCTTTATCACAATGTAAAAAGGGTTTATCATTCAAACACCAGCATCATACAAAAAGTATACCGAGCTTCATGTAAAAAAAGATCACTCAAGATCACTATTATGAAATATTGATCAGTCAATCCGACAGCTGAGGATGGTTGGTTTGCCAGTACAAGTCCTCTGCTTCACTTCAACAACAAACGGAAGATCAAGCAATAGTGACAAAACTTTTTAGTGATTAAAAGATAATAATAAACAACATTATCTTACCTTTATGTAAATTACTTTAATTTCATTGGTCAACGTTGTACTTAAAATATTCCGTGTCACCCGTCCAAGAGGGTGACAACTGGAAAAAATATTACCCGCTGCCATAACAACAGCTATTTGCCGAACTCTGTTATATAAGCTCTATACAGCGACGCCGGCTTCGGTTAACGTAATTTTCTTTACAATGTTGCGGATGCAAATGATGTGAAGAGTCTGTTTGTAAACATTCGTCAGCTGGCGTTCACAATGGCGACAAATTAACGCTTCGCTTCACATTATCATAAAGTAATATTAGAAAAACGCTCAAAAGTGATTCCTGACCATACGAAGAAATCAAACTTATCATCAGACAAAATTATGAAAGAGTAACTGACGGAAAAGGGGCAAAATCCTAGTTTTGAGGATGTGGACACTGTAGCGCTAGCGGAGATATTGTGAGTTCACTTGCCGTTTATCAATGAGTGTCAAACCGAAAAAAAATGCAAATGAACCACGCTTTATGATGCGGGACGCGTCCTTCCACTCAATCTTTCGAGCCAACTTCTCTCGAAAGTACCGTCAAAGCCGTCACAAGTTCAAGGTCAGGGGAGACGTCATTGCTGCCGATAACTCCGAGTAAAGTCAAACATATAAACCAGCTTACTTTCTTAGAAGATCTGAACATAAACGACCTCTTTTGTGACTATTCAGTTCTCAACAATCAAGCTAATGTGAAAATGAACCAAACATCGTCACTATTTCAGAACTGTACTATTCAGATTATCAACGTTATTGTAATCATAGTCGCAAAGTTCGGCAAACACACCAGCTGATCAATCAGCTGATCTTTGTTATTGTCCTCTGCGAGTTCGGCAAATCACCAGCCCCATAAATATAAGGTCACTTATTGCGGATTTTTATTTCAAAGTAAATAATACGTGAAACACAACGGTAAGATAAAAACGTTGTATGCTTCTCCCGAGGGTAATACGGTCTGATGTACCATCTTTGTTGCGGTGTCATCCCGTTGATAATCTGAATAGTACAGTTCTGAAATAGTGACGATGTTTGGTTCATTTTCACATTAGCTTGATTGTTGAGAACTGAATAGTCACAAAAGAGGTCGTTTATGTTCAGATCTTCTAAGAAAGTAAGCTGGTTTATATGTTTGACTTTACTCGGAGTTATCGGCAGCAATGACGTCTCCCCTGACCTTGAACTTGTGACGGCTTTGACGGTACTTTCGAGAGAAGTTGGCTCGAAAGATTGAGTGGAAGGACGCGTCCCGCATCATAAAGCGTGGTTCATTTGCATTTTTTTTCGGTATTTTCGTATTACCCTCGGGAGAATCATACAACTTATACAATGTTTCAAACACTGATGCCTAATGGAGCATGTGGAGTGTGGACCTGATTCCTGAGGACATTCACAACACATCATTCTTGAAGCAAGCAGATTATGGTAGACATAATTAAAATCTTACAGAGTTTGAGGCACAACTCACAGCCAGGCTGTTCCTAAGATCTTTTTTTGTTACATTACAGCATAGGTGTATTTTGTATATATTTTTGAAGATGCAAGCGTGTTTATCTATAGCCATGCAGAGCCTCCCTGTAGGGTGGGGGAGGTTCTTCAGCCTCAAGGGGGTTAATGTGCCTTCCTGTGCCCAGAGGGGCTGTGGCCTGACTACCCCCATACCCAACCACACCCCCAGAGGGGGTTGAGTAACCTGCCACACCCCCTGAGTTATCAGAGGGCGCGGTCTGGTATCCAGTGAAACCACTCTCCTCTGGAATATGGGTGGGAATCATTGTGTAAGGAAGTGGTGCATTGTTGGAAGAAGGTGTCACATAATCATTTGTTTGGAAGGAGGACTGGAGAACTTGATCATTGATAACTTCAGTGTTGGCTGGGTAGTAGTTGCCACCAGCTCCTCCCTTGGTGCCCCGACAGGCGGGGTGGTTTGTTGAGTCTACCTCGGAGTTGTAGCAGTCCGTACACATGAAGAGGACAACAACACATAGCGTGAGGAGGAGGCCGATTGAAGCAGCAGCAACAGAGAACGTCAAACTGTTGTTTCCGAGTGTCAATGTACTCTCTGAAAACATTTTTAAAATATACTGAAATATTTTTGGACAAAGTTATAAAAGGGACAAATTCCTCAAATATGAATGTAATTTTATGTTGAGGAGATAACTGTTAAACTATTCTTGTCTTCTAATATCATAGTGACCTATTTTTTGGTATGAAAGATTGATCTGCTTAATGCTATTATTTCAAAAAAATAAATTATGTATGACATGCACGTCACTATTGATTTTCGAAAGGATGGGCCTAATAATGATTTCTTCAGATCATTTCAAAAATGGAAATAGCTCACATGTTTATAAGGTTATACATAAATGAGTTGAAACACAAGAAATAGTAGTCCAGCGTGTAAGAGGTCTTCCTTCTTTCACTGAAGACTATTTTATCTGTAGCAGAATTTTGCTACCATATCAATTGCTGTCTCATCTAACAAAACAAAATAATTCTGAAACATTGATTTTATTGCTACCCCCCTACCTAAGATGGCGTCTGTCAATATTGTCAAATAAGAGCGGGTAGCGATTAACTCAATGTATGTTGTTGATGCTGCCAGAAAGCCGTTGAACATTGTACACAAATGGGCTTATCTTTTCATTCTGTGTCGATTGCTATTAGATGTTTCCTTATTTTTGAATAAGTAGGCTAAATCTTTCCTAAACAAAATTGTTGAGAAGCTGCCACAGATAAAACAGGCTTTAATCTATACTTAAAACTTTGGTGCATTTCATCGCAAATACACCTAGGTTGAAATGATCTTACTAAAGAAATAGTTACCATCAACTGCTTCACAAAGGGTCAACTGGAAGACAAGCAACAATCCTATTTGTTCCGATAATGATCGCATCTTGGAAGGCAACTGAAAAGCACCAATATATCTATAAAAGAACGTTTCTACTTATAAAACATTTATTTCAGTTGTAAATTTAGAAAATAAGATAATTTAAAACTTCCTGAATTTATCTAAATATAAAGTGAGATAGCATGACATATACTATAAAACCAAATACACATTAAATGTAATGTTGACTTCGAGGGGTGTTGTGATAGTGTCAGTGATAACTAAGCAAAGTTGGATTCTCTTCAGCTCAGATAGTCTTACCTTTGAATTTCTATACAGAAAGTCGAGTCTCGTTTCCGAAAATAAGCTTAAATCAATTTATATTGAACACACAAACTTTGATGCTTCAGTTAAAATTGTTTCTCAACTCCACTGTGTGTGAATATGAACACACGGCATTGTGCAACAGGAACCTTGACTGTCGACATGTTTACAAAATAAAACCCGGAAATAACCGTAAGGGAGGCTACTCTTCGTGTTTTGTTTTCTTGCTTACTGCTAATCGGAATGTTGAAAACAACGGAAGTTCAAAACTGCTTACAAGAACATAGCATTCGTTTTACCATAAATTGAAGATGTCACTGTAAATACAA
This sequence comes from Phorcus lineatus, assembly GCA_921293015.1. Taxonomy (NCBI): domain Eukaryota; kingdom Metazoa; phylum Mollusca; class Gastropoda; order Trochida; family Trochidae; genus Phorcus; species Phorcus lineatus. The sequence goes on along the minus strand of OV121086.1, from coordinate 20,707,884 downwards.
AGTTTACGTTATCGAGCTTATATGGGCTATTTGTTACCTTATAAATGATTTACTATTCATTTTTTTATTGAATCTATCATTGATTTTCAAGGGGGGGGGGGGGGGGGGGGGGGGCTAAGCAGATCCATGTGTCTGGTTGTGAACACCCTATATACTTTGTATTTACAGTCACATCTTCAAGAGTGGCCTTAAATCTGAACTGTATTGTCCTTAATCTAAGCACTAAAATTCCCAGTATTAATGTGGAAGACATATTTTGTTGACGAATGAGTTGTTTATAAGGTGACAATAACAAAAACTACAAGCAACATATTAAAAGCGAATGATTGCAGAACAAAATAATTGAAAAAAACCCTGTATCTATTGCTTAAATGTAAAGATTTTTTTCCAACTACTATAAAATAAATTTAATGATGCTGGCAACGCCGATTCATAGTATCCTACTCTTAATGTTTGATATACAGTTTCGCCTTAATTATTTGAAATATACACTGTGATAATCAAATAAATACCATTTTTTTCTCCACGATGTGTGTAGCTGCTACATTGCACGTGGCCCTACAAATCTTCGAAACCAGTGAGATTCTATATCTTATTCTATATTTTATATCTTTTCAGATATATATAATGCTTATAACACATTAAAGAAATCACTTATACATCACTACAACAAATATTGGACAAAACTTTACTGGAATATCTTTGCATATGCTTTAGATGGAAGACCACTAATGTGAAAATATTTATTTGGGTATCAAAATATAGTCACCTTATTTACAGAAGGGCTCTTTGTTGCGTAGATTAATAATTATGTGACAAGATAGAAGTTTCAATCGCCTTTTGCTTTACATTTCATCTTTAGCAAAGATCGCTTAAACGCTTTATCCAATCACTCATCACACTATGAAATAATGATAAAACAACAATATATCCATACACAAGGTTCATGCTCAAGGCGCATTGACATAATAGAAGTGTGAATTATTGGTATGAAATAAGAGAAGGGCATCAAGTAATACCTTAAGAATAATGAAGGCATTAAAAGTCAGGTAATTTATTCTGTTTGAAATTATCATGAAATAAACTCTAAGAATAACAGCGCGAAAACAGATGAGTTTTAAGATATGAGTTTTTAAAAAGTCAATGAGGGTGATGTCGTGATGACTTTAGAAAGTTGGTTCAAAAGACGAGGAGCAGCATTACTAAACGATTTAATACAAAACTGGAGTGATTATATTACCCGAGAAGACTCGAGTCCTGTGATCCAAGAGCTTTTGCAGGTTTTTGCAAAGGGAAAACGAGTGTTTTTAGATCAAACTCCAAGAATGAACTTCGTAAGTAAGTTGGTAAGTAAGTAAAATTATCAAAGCAACCATACTACCCAAAACATCATTGGGTAAAACAGGGGCGTGTATCGCTTAGAAATAGCTTTAGATGAACGTCATTATTCGTTTGAACAGCATGGAATTTCAATGTTGGGGAGAACGGATCAGGTACGCACTGTTTTCATCTAAAATCTCAGTGGCCCTTCTTGTAACAATTTTTGTCTAATTTGTGATGGATCCAAATATCGGCATAGTCGTTGTTATCGGCGGCAATTGATGTCAAAATGCACACTTAAAGGATAAGTCAATTTCTAAAAATCTCTGTACCTGCTTCATCAGGCCGTTTAATGCAGTTGTAATTATATCATGACAGTCTCACAAAAGGAAATCGGGTTTATTTTTATTATTATTGTCACCTCTTATCTACTCTCAATATGTCAGACTTTCATCTTCCTGTTCTGGATGGTGCCTGTAGATAATTGGAGCTAAACCATCCTTCTTACTGAACTACTGAGGTAATGCCTGGTACAGAACAATGAGTTGTGAACTATATGATCCAATTACCCAGGTCTGTCTTCATCTCCTAGTGACCCTACACCTTCTGAATAAATGACCTTCAACCTAACCATTCCTGAACAGCTGACCTTCTATAGCACATACTGGTTGCTGACAGGTGTTATGTAGCTAAACAAGGAAATGCATCAACATTTACAGACACTGGTTATTATAAATTCAGTCTTCAGGAGACCATACCTTGTCTGATATTGCCAGGAGGTCAGCTCATCATGGGACAACTTCAGGTATCTTTTCCAAAAATAACTCACAAACATATTTCATCAGATAAATTTATTACTTTCCTTCACACTTGTCCATAGTTACACAGTAAAACACACAATGACAGGACGATTTAAAAGGCTCCTTGTTTGACAAGAAGCACCATGGTTGAGCAGCGAGATCTAGTCAGTCAGCAATTGCAACTAATCGCTGACAGTAGGAATCGAGCAACCAACGTGAGGCTGATTGTCTGGGTTTAGTCCTGCCATACAGTACAGTAGTGAAGAGGTCCCATGTTTAACGTTGTAATACACCTGCACAATATTGTCCATCCTCAGTGTCAACCTGACATGTCTTCCAGAGAAAAAGTGCGGCTGCGCAAGGATATGTTAATCCTTGATTCAGACGGAGGTTTATTGTTGTCCTGATCGCAACAAACAGTTTTCTCAACTAACTACAGAAGCTTTACAAATGTCTGGAAAAATAGGATTCAGTGAGGGTTGAGAATGGTGGACGCATTTAGAATATTGTCTTGTTGAACCAGCTAACCATTTCTATTGTGAATCAATTTCAATCATGTTGGAATTTGAAAACAAATGTTATTCAACAACTCAACAATAAAATTTCTATTAAATATTTTTGATTCCAAAGTCATTTTTTAAAACAAGAAGGGTTTTAGGACTATAAAATGTACAATAATTTTTTTTATGAAATCTAAAATCTTTAGAGATTAAAATGACTATACAAAAAATCAAATCTTCAAATAGATACAAACACATCTGTTATTTTGAACAGAGTATCTCTTCTCTAGATCATTAACATACAAAATGCATCAACCACTCTTAACCTTTGTGTTGAATTTGTACAGGGGTGCTGTACAAAACGCTGCCTTTCAAGTGAATTCTTCAAAAATAAAAACTACTAAAGGCAAAAGTGGAAGTTGTCAGTCACAGTGTTTTTACTGAATCTGGCACAGCCAACTGCATTGTTTGGCAATCTGCACTGAAGTGTCTTATACATTCACGAGCACCCCTAGGAGAACTTCTAACAACAGTGAAAGCACATGGTCACTACATTTAATGGTAAAAAAACAACTGGAATACTCTGGTAACCAGCAAACAAAATTACAAAATTTTTAACAAAGGTATTTTAAAGTTCACCTTTCACAAAGGAAGCAAATAAAAGCCGCAAAAATAAAAACAAGCTTTTTTGTATTTTTATATTTGTTGACTAAAATTCAGTTTCAAACTGTATATTTATGTAGTGTTACACCACAATACCCAACGACACGAGTCGAAGCAATTACCCCCCTTAGCAAGGCACAGACCTGACGAAAACATTGTAGTACATATCGCCATAGCTCCCCTAGTCCACACAACAACACCAACTTCTGTCCTTCAGGCTCTGGTTCAGTGGCGGCCAACGTTAATGTGTAAAACACCTTACTGGTTCCATTCACAAAACATTTTAGTTCCAAAATATCACAGCAAGGAGACAGTTAACAGTTTATATATGAAAGTCAAGTTTGAAATGTAAGCCAAAAAGATAGCGCATAGTGTGAAATTAAGCTGAAAATATGATGAATTCCAAACCAATATGAATGGTTTATAGGATTCAGAACTCATTAAAAAAAATTCTTAAACCCGCAGGTTTATTTAGGTTGAAGTATCCTTGGAAAATTCATTTAAAGGGTCAAGATTTAAAAACATTTAAGCCAATGACAGATCACAGCAGTACCAGAAAATTTGAGCCAGAGTCTGGAAGACCACCATTCAAGAACACCAAATCTTTCTGCTTGTGGTTGAACAGCCAGAATCTTGGGACAGTCACTTGCATATTACAAGAGGGGTTACAGTGGATCACAGAACTCTGCTGGAGGAGTCTCAGTGTTGTTCTTTCTTCTCCAAATAGTCTTCTACAAGGCAAGAAGTTTACACACCACACTCATAATGCCCTATTTTGTATCATAACAGCAATACTTTTACTGTCAACAGAAAAAAAAGGGTTTCAAAATAAGCAGTCCTGTAACACATGGCACTGTGATGTCTTGTGGACAAAAGCTTTAAAGACATGACAATGTTCTGCATTAGCAGGAATAACACATATCACAGGCTCCAAGTCTAACTTGAACTTACAAGTGGCAAATGATATCAAAATAGTTTGATTCTGTTTATAGTCCCTTGTATCACTTTATTGTTCAAAGTTGAGCAGAAAGATTTGATATTAGTGGGACTGGAGGTTCACAATGAATTCCCCAGCGAGCAGACGGACGAAGTCTTCACACGTATCCCAGAGGATACAGCCAGAACAACATCAAAACAATGAAGCAAACTCCACATTGCCACACACGTTTTGATGTCAATGTACAACTGGGAGTGGAACTCTGCTCCCGAGCATGCTTTGCTGCCATCGGTATGCATCCAACTTCAAAAGAAACAGCTGATCAACCCCCCAACACAAGGAATCATTAACAGTTGATATGAAACCCTGACCCAGTACTAAAAACAATGTTAATTCTCTCTCTTGAGTATTCAGATATTCATTCAAGATAACCGTAAGTGACTACTTCAGTGACTGTGATACCTTAGATTGAGCCTTCACACGGCTTCTAGTAGGTATACATACTAAATGAATGTGGAGGCCAATCACATGAATTGGATAGCAATAGAATCAATGAGATCAGTATTGGAGATAAGAAACCTTAGAAACCTAATATTCATTTGTTTGGAAAATGGCATAAAATATATAAAATTCCAACCATTCAGTATAAGATAGATGAAGTTGATTTCTCCAGACTTGGAAGTTAAAGCCATTTACTTACCAGTATAAAAGATTTTGATACCCTCTAGACCATCTCCTTACATAAAGTGGAATTAGGTTCTATCATCTAGTAGCTTTTTGTTTCTTTTGAAGTGGATGACTAAATGTCAATTCTTGGTCTTAAATAATAAAAGAAACTTTTACAAACATAAAACAGCCACACATGCAGATTCTTAACAGAATTAGACTTCGTATTTGAAAAGATATAAAGGTTTACGAGTGCAAAATTTTAAAATACAAAAGATCTTGATGTTTATTCTAAGGAAAATTAGTAAAACTTTTCAAAGTTTCTTTTACACAGTGCCCTTAAGGCCTATTTTAACTCAGCAAAACATATTTCACATAAACTTATGAACTACATGATATTTTACATCAAGAAGAAAATACAAATGCCAAGATGTATAATGTTACAATTGAATAGTTTCAATTATAAAGGAAAATTAAAACATAAAGACCCTCTTACATATTCACAGATAATAAACTTTGACTTAAATGGTGTAATGATATTTTACTGCAACAAATATTAACATACCCGGTCATCGTACAATGCTGCTCAAAATAATTCTTATCTTTCAGCAGTATAAAACGTACCTTCAAATATCATCCGACATTATGTGCTTATTTGTAAACAATAATACATGTATCAAATATATCATGTCAGTGGAAAAAGATCAAAGAATCAAATTATTCACATAACATTTTGAAAAAGGTTTCTTCTCTTATATACACATATTAATTGAATTAGAAAATTAACATGGTGATGACAGGGATTTAAAACATTGGCAACTTTAAAACTGAGGTCACTGAGAATTGTAAAATCATTCTTTGGTAGAAGAGGGAGGGATGAAGAGTTGTGGTGAAATTGTATCTTATTGAAAAACAATTTAAACATTCTTCAGTAGTCAAAATGCAGTAATCATGAAATAAAAGGCTATCAAAATATGTTGTCATGCATTTTGATTATTTACATGAATATTAATACACTCAAAACAGAATTATGTTAATTTGTGATGATACATCACAGCGTAAACTTTCCACTGCCTAAATTTTAATAATAAATGCAGAGAATTATTTCACTCAACATAATGATTCAACCAGGTTACATAACAAAGGGAGGTAACTCTTTGACCCATCTAAGTGGTAATCTCTAAAAATAAATGATTCAGATGTCAATGAACTTGTGGCCCTAAATTTCAACTCTAGATTTTACAATCTTTGGGGCCTCTTTCTTTAATATTTACAAATTTTAATTTTAATGATTGTTTTGAACACCACATTTACATAATTAAGAGCTAATTAACCTGTTGCAATTAAAAAATAATTCGGGTTTTTACACTTTCTAATGCTAACTAATTCCCCTAAAACATTATGATTTGTCTCAAGACTTCACAACCACTGGAACCTTGTAATAAAATGAGTTAACATTGAATAAAATACAATATTCCATGTCGTCTTAAATCTCAAAAACAAATCAATAAACATCAAGGGATATATTGATATTTACAGACACTCTGAACTAAATTGTTTCTTAAATACATACCAAAAGTTCCTACCGATGATTTTTCAAATCATGATGTCAACATAAATCTTTTTCTCACTATGGCTATACCCACTAACACTTTATCCTTACGTAACTGAGATCAAATAACAATTGCATTTTGATAAAAATTGCATTCAATACACTGTGATGATATGGACAAACATATTTTGACAATTGATTCTTAAATATTGAACTTGAAGGATTGGTTATGGAATAATATTGTCCATTGCTCAGTGACCTGACAAGTGTATTTTCTAACTTCCTATAAAAATAATAGATTAAGTTGTACCATTTTTAAGGTTATTACAGCCCTACATGATGACAGCATGTCAGACCACCCAGCATGGCAGTACAAAGAAGCGTCAAGAGAAACCAATAAGGAATGTTCATACTTGTAAACATACACTTTGCAAGTACCTGGTTCAATTCTTCAGAACTATGAACTTTATTTCATTCCTTTTCTTTAAACCAATAACATTTGATTGAAGAGAATATCTATATGTGTTTGCAATCTGAATTCAATATTATACTTTTAAAAGTCTTATCTGTTAAATAGATATTAAAAAATGATACTTAACATTATCATGCATAGAAAATAAGAAGTAGAAAATTTACATTTTAACAAACATGACTGTTTTACAACAGAAAATGGACTTTGGAAGGCTTTTTACATTGATGAAAGTCGGAATTATGGCATTTAAAAACAAAACACGTCCTACCCTTCATGGCATATATATCAGTGATATGAGAGTATGTCTGTGAATAGCTGATGATGATGATGATGATGATGATAATGATGATTTATGTACAATGAGGGTGAAAATGTCAAAACGAAGGGGGAAATGTTCTTGAAAACAGTAAATATAAATCTATAACCACAAATAATGTCATTAAAAAATAGTGCAAATAGAAGAAAAATATGCAAAACCCATATAATATTTAAACTTCATTTTGGAACAAAATTCAAATGTACAGCAGGATACCAATGCTGAAACTGGTAGAAAGTAGTTTGGTAATGATGAAGTTAATAGCAATGAAAATACGTCATAAAATCATCCAAGTATCCAAAAGCAGAAAAGCATTGTGATGACATTATGTCAGCTTAAGAAAAGGAAGTTTAAACAGAAGCAATTTGTAGATGAAGTGAATCAAAAGATGACATGATAAATGATCTAGCACCACCCCAATGGCAATAACCAACTAGGTATTTGCGTAGATCGGGGAATCTGGGGGCTTCGGCATTTCCAACGCTTCCTCATATGAGGGTGGCAGTTCCCCCTCCACATCCAAGGGGTCCTTACTAGTGAAGTCCAAGGGCATCATATCCTTACTGATTGATCTCGGGGTATGTCCGTTTGAGTGCAAACTGTTTGGTCGTTCGATCAGAAGTGAGTGTCTTTCACCATTTTGTAAGGTGCGAGGACCATTAACATTGCCATTTGGATGACCTGAAACAATTTCAATGAAGGTGTGATAGAAGGTTTATTTAGGAACTTGTGATAAGGGTTCAATAGTACCACCTTTTAACTACTTGCATAAATTCAATTTGTACAACTAATTCAATGATGATAATGTTACCAGGAGTTGTAGAATTTCAGTTGACATAATAAGCAGTAGAAAGCATAATATTTTTCTTTAACAAGATACAACAAAGCCTCTTATACTGACATCAACCTGGTAAATTATGCTCTTGACTGGAAAGGTTTTGAGTTTTTTCATTAATTTAATCAATAAAATCAACAAAGTTGCACTTTGGCTGGCTAGTTTAAGGCTTGTTTATTACATTGCATATGGAATTCCAACAATTGTTAATTAGTCAGGTAAATAATTGCTTGTACGCTTGTCATGTCTGATTGTAGTCCAACTATCGACAGAGGCATGCATGATAATGTGACTGACAAATCAATGGAAGGACATGGAACATAATTTACCATTGCTAGTTCCATTCTGCCTGTGGCCAGGAATGGGGGTGACATAGGGCGAGGTGTCAGCACTGTTCAACTCTTGTGAACTGTACACGTAAAGAGCTGACTCTATTGCCCGCTCTGCCCGCCGCTCTCGCAACATGGAGTTCTTTAGACGGATGTACTTGATGAGGATGAAGGCAATGACAGCAATGACAGCGGACAGTGCTGCAGATATGCCGATTATCACAGCAACACTCGGTCCGGCTTTTGGAGGTCCGTCTGAAATGTCCTTGGGATATCATTACAGTATAAATTGAAGACATGAATGAACAAATGAACAAAACGAAAGAATAAATGAACATTGAAGAAGAAAAATATCAACAGAGAAAAGAAACACAAAGGTATTATTGAAGAAAGTACAGTGTCCATCCTGTGTGTTTCACATTCATTTCAAGTAAAAACAGGTTATTGGTCTGTAGATGATCAGTATTTGCATAATACACTAAAGAAAACGCTTCAAAATGAATTTTCTTATAAGATTCAATGTCATGTCAACCAAATCTATGTAAAAAATTTGATCCTCAGGTGCATGATACCTCCGCTCAATACATCAGCAATGGGGATGCAGCCGAGTTCAGGAGAAATCAAAATGAGAGACGTTTATGGACAACACTTGATGTGCTTTTGCAATGACCAATTCGGCATCATAAGCTAATAAACTTGCATATATGCAGAAAAAAAGACTCGTACCTGACAATGAAACATTGATTCTGAAGTTGTAGTTCCTCAAGAAGATGTCTTCTCTCTGGAGTTTAAACTGGACTGTGTAGTCTTCTTTAGCATACAGAATTCTGGGGCTCGGTTGCTCACATTTCAGATGAATCTACAGAGCAGCAAGACTTAGAGATAAGTAAATGATAATTCTATTACATATAGATTGGCCAACCAGAATGGTTCAGCACCAACAAATCCAATAGCTTTATAGTTAAGACACAGGAGAAGTGATCCTACATGTATTTGGTTTCACTTTGAGAGTTTCTACTCCTTAGCTAACTAAGGCATTAGTGTTATGTCTTAGTTCCCTAAAACTGCTACAAATATCTTAAAAGTAGACTAATCCAATTACTTACCAAATCTGTTATGTCATCTTGGAAGGTGGTATCACTTGACTGAGAGATGGTCAAGGTGACTCCACAATCATTGATGTAGAAGTTGTCAAATTTGAGACTGAGATAATTGCGACCCTTCTTGGAGATGGCCTTGAACCGAACTTCGCACTCCTTGGAGCGTGCCTGGTTCTCCACATTGTTGTTCTTGCCCACCACGATGGAGCTGTCTCCGTCCTCCAGGAACTCCAACCTCACACTCGTGTCCAGACACGTTGCTTTGCTGTCCATGCCATCTACCAAGGGTAATAAAACGTATAATAAGCATATGTATAAAGAATAAGTAATGTGATATGAAGTTTAACTCAAGTATTTCTTGATTGCAGGAAAAAAGGCCAAACCCAAAGTGGTTACATTTTGCATTGAAACAAACATTGTATCAAAAGCATCAAAACCGGTATAGGGTTAATGAGATTGAAATGTTTGTAAAGAACACATTTGTAATGTCCTTTGCTTGTCCTTAAACTAAAACTTGAGAGATGATGCACAAAACATGTGACGTTAATCCTATTACTTAGCCGCTAAAGAATTATACTTAAACTCTAAAACAACCACAAACATAGTCAAAATACTTGCAAGTCTAAACAGATGTTTAAAGATCAGAGTATATTATTATCCACAGGTACGCTAAAGACATACCCTGATGTGACACTTAAACTTAACAAATTAAAAGCCCAAAGTTAAAAAAGCTCTGGAATCTAGCATTAACATGTATCTACTCTTATCTGTCCTTTATGGTTCTATTTATCTTTGGAGAAATTACAAAAGTTTGTAACCTATCAAGGAATTCAATGCTTAACCCTGGCACAACTTGTAGAGAATTGTTATACCTAGGAGATCCCAGAGAGTCTGGCACAGATGACACCAAAAGTTCACTTGCAAAATGTCATTCTTCTAGGAAGTAACAATTGAAGACAAATTCAACTAGTTTTCCTTATCTTCACAGGGTTTAAAGTTTTTGCAGTGTCAAAAGGTTAATCCCTGCGTCAAGGTAACAGAGGTGAATCATTTAGGAAAAGAGTCAGGCTATTTAAATTTTCTTCAAAATCTTACTGAAGTCAAAGGTGCTTTTCAAACATTGTTTCTAAAGTTTTATTATTTATCATATCAACATCATAAATCTAATGATAACAGTCACTTGGTGTCATTTTAGGCCCAAGGAGCTTTGATAATCAAAAGTCAAGTCAGATTTAGTGTGACTTTTACTAAATTACAATTTAAAACTCCATTGGTTTTATGAAACGTAGATTGTCACAACAAGAATGTACCATGACTTATATAACAAGGTAATGGACAAAGCAAGAAAATCAGTTGTGACGTTTCTTGTTGAAGCTGTGGCCACTCACATGTTGATCTTTTACCTCCAGGGTCCGCCCTCACTTTAGTCACAAATAACAGGAAGGTCAACAGTAGATTGGACAACTGCATTGGTCACCTGCAACACACACCAAAACTATGTCTTATTCACAAACACTTACAAACCCCTTCTCCAATCTACGCTGACACTTGTGATCATACTTGTGATCTATAATCTATGATCACCGGTATCAAGCACATTTGTACACTTGAATATTTATGCTTCTCCAGTTGTTATGTGACATTATAAGTGAACCTTATAAAGCAAACATTTTGGAAAGATTTAAGCTGAGAAAGTTCATGTCTGATGTGGATTTCTCCAGGGTTTGCCAATAGGACACCATTGAAACCTGATGTTATAGGAGAGGGGTAAGCAAGGACAATACTGTCCATGGGATAAATCTAGCCTTTCTCTCGTAGAGGAGATGGATGATATCACCAAATCCTTCCACAGGTGATTCTTGACAATTACTATTTTTCCAATAAATACAAACATTAATTATTTCTCTGGAATTTACAAGTTGAAAAACAACATTGTTATTTTGTTATGAATGGCGATTGTCAACAAATTAAATGTTTGAGCAATTTCTGAAATCTCATATTGTATAAACAATGAGGAAATATCTACAAAGGGTTGCGGCATGTTTCAACTTACATGCCAAAGGGATGTATGCTGATTTCATTTACAGTTTTTAACTTTGCCTGGAGAGTTTCAGGAATACAAGATAGAAATCAAAGAATGAATGATATGATAAGAAAATGCTAATAAAATTCATGCATAAAGGTTCGTTTAACTGAAGGAATAATCATTTACCAGACTGATTCAAATAGACTAGCTGTGTTAATAGTAATAAAATATTTAAAATTGTCTCTAATGAATAACATCTTGATACATAAGGGGTGTTTCCTCTGCACAATGACAAAGGACAGGGGGATGTTTGAAATTGAGGAATTTTCCCCCCAATACATGTAGGATAAAAATGACCATCGGGCATTTTTCAAAAGTATGCCCGACACCCGTGGCCATTTCCCTAGGGAGGAGGGTATACTTTTCAATAACCCACACGGGTCATGTTTTATCCAACTTATAAACCGACAAAAACAGCCTTAGTTTAGCTTAAACTTAACATAATAATATACAATATCAAACCACTCAAACTCAGACCTTTGTTAAGGAACTAGCTTAAGACCTTCATCAGCGCTGTTACAGTGGCTCAGTAGTCAGAGCATAGGGTTCAGCGTTTGGGAGTGTGAACCTTGTGGTATTGAGGTGGCATATCGCAAAAAAAATTGCAGATGGGAAAATCAGATTTGTGTTATTTTTCAAAAGTAGTAGTAAATCTACACTTTGAATTTGACAAAAAAAATCAATTATATCATTGGAAAATAATTAAGATAATTGCCCGGGCAGAGGGCGTTATTAAGATAACTGCCCAGGCAGAGGGCGTTATCAAGAAATTTATTATTATTAAAAACTTTTCACATTTCAATAGATGAAATATTTTGAAACTTCCATTCAGTTGGTGGTTGATAAACCCATACCAAGATATAAGTCCTTAAGAAATTTGAACAAAATTCTAAAATATTAAAGACTTCCTATTAGTTTATGCTGTCTAACCCTTGCAAAGATAATGACCATATTGTTCAATCATTCTCAAAATCAACCTGATAATCCTCAGTTGTTGCAACTTATTATGAAAATTAATACAGATGACTAAGAATATTGTCAACAACTTCATTTCCATTACAAAATAATTCATTGCAGTGGTATCTGAATTTTTTATTCAAATGTCCAACTTCAATTTGAGGGCCAAATGTTAATGTGACCTTTGATGACAATGACAAAGGACAGAGAAATGTTTACGATTGAGGAATGTTGAGTTGAGGGGAAACGATCAGGAAACTGTATCCCAAGCAGTGTTATCACATTCTTGACATTCCTCACCATATATCATAGGTCACTAACTAAGTAAGTTGAATACCACTTGTTTGGATTACGAGCAGCAAGGATTTATATATTCTTATTCAAATTGGAAAATTGCATAGAGCAGGCAGGAGGTATTCACTTATTAATCTCATCTTCTAGAGGCAAAGCTATGCATGCTAGGCCAGGTTAGTTCATCACTTACATAAATATTTCATTGCTTGCTTCTTAGCCTTCAATATTGACTTCCAAACGTTTGTACCCCGGAGTCTATCCATTTTCAAATGACTTGCCTCACCAAACTACTTTGCAACATGTGAGTAAAAAGTAACATTTATGGACACATAATGATTGACTGCATAGGAAGGAGGTTTTCATAAGTTTTATGTATATAAAATACACTTTCAAGTCTTATTCTAACCCTTTGGTCATATTCTTTGAGGGTTAGTGTATATCCAGACAATATCCAAAACTCAGACTTCAGAGTCAGGGAAAGAAATAACACCACAGAAAGTAATGTTGAAAACTTGCTTGACTTTGCCAAAATCATCTTTCCTATCTTCATTCCATTCTTCAAGCTTCAAGTTCTTCTTTGCCAAGGTGAAACAAGACTTTATAGGGATTATGTTAAAAGTGATCATATGACCTTTTTGAACACGATGTGTAGGCCTAATGAATAAATGACCTAAAGACTGTTAAAATGTAAATGTTTTGATTTTAGATATCCCATGGTTAACATGACACAACAGAAAAACTAACAAATGTAAAACAATAAAGATGAAACATTACAAACTTTTAGATATACATCCAAACACATATGAACACAAGTTAACTTGTTTATATCCAGAAACACATTTGTACGAACCAATTTAGTAACGAACTCAGTTCAAGCACACGTGTTTGGTCACACAAAGGCCACAGCAGACATGCACGGGGTCATTACATCAGTGGTCAGCTTGACCGTCCACAGGGCTGATAAACATGCGATGTGACACAACAGCTGACTGTAGAACGCAAAAACTGGCCGTTTGGACCCATAGTGTGATACAAGCAGTCGCCCCACTGAATGCACTTCGACAGACAGACAAACATGGGATAGGCTTCTAACTTTAGCAAGCGTCATATCTTTACCTTGTACAGTACTCCCATTCATCGAGAACGAGTTGTGTCCTATGTAGACTCTTATGATGCAGGACACATTGTCCACGCTGCAGAATATATTATTTTTGTCCTCTTTCACTTATCTTGGATGTCAACAAGTATCCACAAACGCCATCTAGTGGTTTAGTTCCAAGGGAAATAACTCTATATTACATGTTTAGCACCGAAAAAAAGATATGTTCACTGAGAAATATCTTCAGTTTGAAAAGATAAACACCAGTAGAACATAAGCTCCTTGCCAACAATTCACCACAACACTTCTGTAAAATGCACATTCCCTGCAACTGTTTGAATTTCTGGATTTATCTGGCGGGGTCTCGTCTATCTCATTTGTGACGATACCATGCAAAAACAGGCAAGATGCGACAAGTGCTATTTTTAGTCGCAGCGTCATTACGTCATCGGGCCGTGGTGTGAAATTGAAGATAAAACTACTGTAGCTTTTGAAATGAGACATGTCATTGTGATATTTTAAAAAAATTAATACACATTTCTCTTAACGAAACAATGTTTACTTGAACAGAAATAATTATTTTAAAATATCATTATTTATTTTTCTTGACAATTTTCAAAGTAGAGCGTGATTTTGGCAGCTATTATTTAATGCATTCTAATATATAGTATCTAGTGTCAGATTTACACAATGTTTACGTATGGCGTACTTAAAGGAGGAGAAATCGTGAAAAATGTTACCGAGCGGTTATTGACCCCGAGAATTAGGCTATAGAGAATCGATCGGTTCAGTGAAATTAGGGCCGAATAGTGCAGTTCCATTAGAGCCAAAAGATTCGTATGTTGATGGAATAGTTTTTCATTTATTGTAAATAAAGAATCATATTTATTGGGAAAATGTCTCTTCATGCCTTATTTTTCTAATATATATTGTAATATCCATATATATTATATTTTCCATATTATATTATCCATATATATTATATTTTCCATGATATTATTCCGACCAACATCCTCGTTCACGAATAGTTGGAACTATAATCTAGATCGTGTGCAGGTTGAACATTATTAAATTCTTTTCTCTGATTTCCTTTTCAATATTCAACAAATTACAATGTATGTACTGTTTAAGTGTCGAAGTGAAGGTGCAGTGAGAACTTGCACATAGTTTTTGTTTGAAACTGTATGGTGAAAACCACTTTCGATGTTATTTTGAGATTGTCATTGTCATAAATGAATCGATATACATAGGGGACTTATTCCTATCAAATTTCATTATCACACACATGCATGTGATCCCATTGTTCCTTTCACGACTGGATTTCACATGTCTTCTTTGCCCTTATAGTTGTCGTGATGTCACCATCACACCCTTTTTATTCAGCCGACAATCTTATATAGTTGGTATTTCAAGATTGAATCTCTACCCTTTTCCATAAATGCAAAATCAAGGGCACAATTTCAATAAGCATGTTCCATGTCAATGTCGATAATATATTGTTAAGAGACTGAGGAAAGTCGCCTAAACCTTAGAGTAATCTCATATTTAGTCTCCGGAACATTACTCTTTATGGAAAAGTCCAGAAATGAATGGATAAGTTAATTTTATCTTGCATTTCAAATCTGAATTGAAGGAAAACAAGGTTTTTTGATAATCAAGTTCTATACAGCAACGAATGCGACGCAGATTTTATACACCGTTATCAAGCAAGTGATGACCGCAGAGTTGTTAGTATGTACACCGAGGCCTCACATTCATTGCAAACGAAGAAGTTTATTATCCTTAAACCTGAATGTCCTTCAACTCCACAACTTCTAAATTAAATCTAAATTGCAATTAAAAGTCACTCTTGGAACACATGCGTCAGGTTTTCACTAGAGCGAAGTGAATTCAGTCGGCATGCGGCAGTTCAATTGTTTTAAGGTTTAGTATTGAGGTTTGGGGAACAAACGTACGTTACTCAGAGGCTGTTACAGCAGTAGGGAGAGGGGTCAGTGATGTTCGTAATGCAACATGTTGCTCCTCAACAGTAGAAATAAGCCTTACCAAAATATCACGATAGCCTTATAGAGGAACCTATTAGATATTTTCATTTTCTGTTGTTTACAATCGCTACAATTTGAAGGAAAGTAGGTGGGACTTCGTGGTGCTCTTGTGGAGATATTTTTTTATTATCAACCTACATAGATTCATAATGTATATCACCATAAAGTAGAACTTTCCAAGTGTATTCAGATTGTATATGTTTCCTTATTGTCATCCAAAAAAACCTTTTAAAATATACCAAAAGCCAAAAAGGGGAAATTCGATTTTGGCTTCGGTCAATTTATGTAATTTAAAGGAGCAGGTAATGAAAACAAGATATCACTTTTTACCAG
Source organism: Phorcus lineatus (assembly GCA_921293015.1). Lineage (NCBI taxonomy): Eukaryota > Metazoa > Mollusca > Gastropoda > Trochida > Trochidae > Phorcus > Phorcus lineatus. The sequence continues at coordinate 20,691,580 of OV121086.1, read as the reverse complement.
AAATATTGATTTGATGAGATAGTTAAAGGATTGTAGATGCGTTAACACTATGGCCACACACTGTATTCTTGAGCCAGCTACACCACGTAGTCTGCTTTGTCTTACCTCCGTCAAAATATACGCAGAGAGTATTAAACGACGTTCCATAAAATACTCTTTCTATTAACAGATTTATTGATTTCATATGAAACAAGCGCATGTGAGTTTGATATCAAATCATTAACGAGTGTGAAATTGTAATTGTGTTTTTTTAAAAGTGGAATTTTCTTTTGTGACGACAAAACTAACATAGGGACGCCAAATATGAATATCATTGTGATGTTATATGTCACTATTACACAACGTTAGATATGTTAGGCATGTTAGATGTCACTATTACACAAGTTAGATATGTTAGACATGTTAGACGTCACTATTACACAAGTTAGATATGTTAGACATGTTAGACGTCACTATTACACAAGTAAGGTATGTTAGACATGTTAGACGTCACTATTCCACAAGTTAGATATGTAAGACATGTTAGACGTCACTATTACACAAGTTAAATATGTTAGACAAGTTAGATGTCACTATTACACAAGTTAAATATGTAAGACATGTTAGACGTCACTATTACACAAGTTAAATATGTTAGACAAGTTAGACGTCACTATTACACAAGTTAGATATGTAAGACATGTTAGACGTCACTATTACACAAGTTAAATATGTTAGACAAGTTAGACGTCACTATTACACAACGTTAGACATGTTAGACGTCACTATTACATAAGTTAGATATGTTAGACGTCACTATTACACAAGTTAGATATGTAAGACATGTTAGACGTCACTATTACACAAGTTAGATATGTTAGACATGTTAGATGTCACTATTACACAAGTTAGATATGTAAGACATGTTATATGTCACTATTACACAAGTTAGATATGTAAGACAAGTTAGATGTCACTATTACACAAGTTAGATATGTAAGACATGTTAGACGTCACTATTACACAAGTTAGATATGTTAGACAAGTTAGACGTCACTATTACACAAGTTAGATATGTTAGACAAGTTAGACGTCACTATTACACAAGTTAGATATGTTAGACGTGTTAGATGTCACTATTACACAAGTTAGATATGTTAGACATGTTAGACGTCACTATTACACAAGTTAGATATGTAAGACATGTTAAATGTCACTATTACACAAGTTAGATATGTAAGACATGTTAGATGCCACTATTATACAAGTTAGATATGTTAGACATGTTAGATGTCACTATTACACAAGTTAAATATGTTAGACATGTTAGATGTCACTATTACACAAGTTAGATATGTTAGACATGTTAGATGTCACTATTACACAAGTTAAATATGTTAGACATGTTAGACGTCACTATTACACAAGTTAGATATGTTAGACGTGTTAGATGTCACTATTACACAAGTTAGATATGTTAGACATGTTAGACGTCACTATTACACAAGTAAGGTATGTTAGACATGTTAGACGTCACTATTCCACAAGTTAGATATGTAAGACATGTTAGACGTCACTATTACACAAGTTAGATATGTAAGACATGTTAGACGTCACTATTACACAAGTTAAATATGTTAGACAAGTTAGATGTCACTATTACACAAGTTAAATATGTAAGACATGTTAGACGTAAATATTACACAAGTTAAATATGTTAGACAAGTTAGACGTCACTATTACACAAGTTAGATATGTAAGACATGTTAGACGTCACTATTACACAAGTTAAATATGTTAGACAAGTTAGAAGTCACTATTACACAACGTTAGACATGTTAGACGTCACTATTACACAAGTTAGATATGTTAGACATGTATGAATGAATGAATGAATGAATGAATGTCTTTATTTCCTCCAATGGCGTTTGAAGATTACAAGGCAAAAACAATATCAATCAAATATGTACATAAGGAATATTTACAAGAAATTCAAACCATAACGGTGCACATTGCAATATTTACAGGAGCATTGTTTAGAAGTATTTACTCAGAGATATTCTTATATCATAAATAAAGTGTGAAAATTCAAGTATTACGGTTTGTCTATCTTCATTTGTAAGTCCATTAATGTCAAGGGGTGCACCACAAAATAGTGCCAAGACATCGTCATCATCCAGCAATTCAATATTCACATAGGCATCTACATCAAGTATGTCAAGTAGTTTTAAATAAAAGTTATTTCTCTGGCACATCAAAGATTCACAATGTAGGATGACGTGTGCATCATGGTCATAGCAGTGTTTATTGCAAAGTGTACATTCGTTTGAAAATTTTGCCTTAGAACCAGTTTGTACAATTAGTTGTATATGGGCTTTGTAATCTGGGAATAGATCTATAAGAGTATAGAGTCTATGCATATTGAGGTTTTGGTGTATCATAGCATATCTTGACATATCTTCTCTTATGGAGAGTTTCAGTTTCCATTGGGTTTCTTCAAAAGAGAAGATAGACTTAAAAACTATTTTCCGCCACACTGTTTTAAGGGGGAAAATACCAGTTTGTACATAATGTTCAACATATTTGAGAAGATCATACTTTTGTGCTGTACATAACAGAGTGTTGCTAATACTGCGGGAGTTAGTACATACATGAATATTGAGTGATAGAAATGCACAAAACAAAGTTTTCGTTGATGAATTACAGCAATTATTACATAGTCTTCCAAGGAATAATAATCTACACTTGTCAATATATCCGACCATTGTCCATAGACCAAGGTTAGCACAAACAGAATCTGTTGACATACGTCTGTTAAAACCTTGTACACAACAGGCAAAATATCGTTGAGTATTTTCCACAATATGGATGTCTTTACCATGTAGTGTGGATAAAAGTTCACAACCATAAAAGCTTGTAGGTAAAACCATTCTCTTCCATATATTTACACACGTAATTGGATGTAGGCCAGTATTGTTAAGACCCAGTGAACGTAGGGAATTTATAGTTTGTCTTGCCTTTTGACAACTAGTCAAGATTCTGTCTTTACAAGAGAGATCTGATGAGAGAAGGATGCCTCCGTATTTTACTGATGGTCTTACAGTTATGAGGGTATTACAAAATGAAAATAAAGGTTCAAGACTGGATTGTTTCCCTTTCCGAAAAGCTATGACAGTGCTTTTAGATGCATTGTATGTTAGGCGCCATCGAGAGGCATATTGCGAAACAATATTGAGGGAATTTTGAAGCCCAGATGGGGTGGTACTTAATAGTGTTGTATCATCTGCCAGCAAAACTGATGGTACATTTATACCATATACACATATACCATTGTCACATGCTCTTAATTCAGTTATTAAATCATTTATGAAAACAAGGAAGAACCAAGAAGACAGGACTCTACCCTGTCCTACCCCTTGTTTTACTTCAAATTTATCTGAACTATTTCCATCATACATGACAAAAGAGGAGCTGCACGTGTAACTGTGATATAGTAGATCCCACATTTTACCTGTTATGCCTAGATCATGAAGTTTTAAGAATAAACCATCCTGCCAAATGCGATCGAAGGCTTTCTCATTATCTAGAAAAGCTGTAAAAACTTGTGATCCACGCTCGACATAGTGTGTTATGCAATCATTAAGCATAAACGCTGACATAACTGCACCATGTTCCTTTCTAAATCCAAATTGTAGTGGGTCTGGAAAATTTGGGTTAATAGTATTGATATAACTTTCTAATCGCGAGAGTAAAATTTTTTCAAAAAGTTTTCCTAAACAGGATGTGAGAGTGATACCTCTATAGTTTTTTGGGTCGTATTTTGGGCCTTTTCCCTTGTAGATTGGAACAATCATACCCAATCTAAAAATATTTGGAAAGTACATAGCCTTCATTATTGCATTGTATAAAGTACAGAGCTTTATTACTAGCGCGTCGCCTCCGAGAATAAGATGCTCGTTTGTTACGCTGTCTGGTCCGGGTGATTTGTTGCGATTTAGTTTGACAAGATGTTGCTTTAACTCTGAAGGTTGTACATCGATATATAAGGTAGTATCTGCAGTAGTAATAGCGTCGGGTCGGGAGATTATCTCCGACAGCTTGGTTTCCACTGATGTTTTATATTCATCATCAAAACTTTCAGAATGATGAGGTACAGCAAGATTTGCATAATATTCGCCCCAAAGATTACATATAGTATCTGAGGAATCCGCATGGATATCATTGAATACTAGCTTATCAACTGTTGAACGCGGCCGTCTTAGCTTACGCACTGATTTAAAGAAAGTATTTATATCTGTGTCTGATGTAATTTCAAGTTCACACGAGACTTCTTTGTGTTGTGTACGTTTTGCCTGCCGGTGTAAGCGACGGAAGTCGCGTTTATCGCGCTTGTAGTCTCGATACGTTGATGAGTTATCTCCTCTTGGTTTGCCGTCTGCTAACCAGATTCGCCGTGATTTTCGCATTTGATAATGCACATTATCTAGGCCGTCTCGCTTCCAATAAGGCTTTAGGTAGGGTCTAAATATTCCAACAGGAATACATTTGGAGCTAGCAACAATAAGGGCATTGGTAATTTGCTCATTATAAAGCTCTATATCTGCAGGTTGTACTTCATCACAAGGAATACTAACTTCAGAAAGCAACCTTTCTGTCTCATTAGTGTAATCCCTGAGTTCGGAAGATTCAGCCTTACGCCATTTTGGAATACATGATTTTGTTACGGGTTTTACGAGTCTAGATTGTACTTTGATATCAATGTAACATGGAAAGTGGTCAGAGATTGTATAGTCACAACTGTCTAGTACACAACACTGAACTAAGTTGCTTACCGCATGAGAGGGTATGAGGATATAGTCTATTAAAGTTCTATGTACATTATCCTTACTTCGCCATGTATACCCCGGACCATATGTACGGGACGTTCTTAAAACATGTACAAGATTTCTGTAATTGATAACTTTTTCAAGTGCCTTTTCACGTGAGGTTAAAATAGTTTTACACAAGTCAGAGTTCAGATCTCCAACTATATAGGTATCTCCTTCTTGACAGAAAACATCATATACATCAAATAACTCATCTACAGCATTCAGATACGTTGAATGCAATACATTGGTAGATGGGAGTCTACAACAGATTACAAATATATCTTCAAATCCACTTGAACTAAGTCTAGCACTAACAAAGTAATCTGATTTTTGTAAAGGATTGGCTTTCCATCGTGATTGAGAATGACATAATAAGGCTAGGCCTCCTGATCCTTTAGCAGAAACGCTTGTGTTACACTTACAGCTAACAATGTTGTAACCGTGAAAGTTATTTAGAACATCAGTATTGGAAGGATTCAACCAGTGTTCCTGAATACATAATATATCTACATTTCTGGGAAGAGTATTTGCTAGTACATTCGACTTGTTATACAAGCCACGTACATTCCAGGTAAGTATACTAAGGGTCATTAATGTTATTACAACACATATCAATAGATTGATTTTACCGTTATCCATTGGAAGTTAGTACTGTTCATCATATCGGTATCCATTGCTGTGTTGATCACTGCTTTTCCACTGACGATTTCGAGGAATATAATCCCTGCACCGAATGTCATGTGGCCAGAAGTCAATGTCGTTGCCAATGTTAGCATAGTCATCTGCCGATAGGTTAACTTGAACTGTATATGTTCTTGTGCCATCATAGTGATGTTTCTCACGTAGGAGACGCACATACGTAGTGCGCACATGTCGTTCATGAGTGTAGTCAAACACTAGTTGTTTGACCTGATCAAAAGGTTTCTCTGCATTTATGTTATATAGCACAATTCTTTTTGTCTTCATTCTGGAAACACCCTCCAATGTTGAGTACGTCTTCGCCAGCGATTTGATGTTGTAGGTCTCAGATGCTGTTGTCGTCGTCGTCTTTGCTGTTGTATATGACTCCTTGCTCTGCTTCTTAGGTGATGGTTTCCGGGTGTGTGACACTTGGCTGTCGGTCCCACAGAAGACTAGATCATGGGAGTTCTGTGTATATATATCCCAAAGCAGATCTGTGTTGGTTAGGTCTATTTGCCGGTTGGTGTTCTTACTAGAATCTGTCTTAACACCTGACACTGACACTGACGCATCACGTGACCCTACAGGAGACTGAGAGTTGTGTTTGTCTGTAGAAACACTTCCTTGTGACTCATTGACCTGAGTGTTAGACTGCTGGTTTAGGTCTGGGAAGTCTTCGGCGTTGATGCAGTTGTCTGTCTGTACTTGTGATGATTTTTTGAGTATTTTAGCATAGGTAGTTTTTGTCTTGTTTGCTTCAGCAATTTTACTGTCTATAGTTTTCAGTTTATTGTCTATCTGGTAGTTCAGACGGAGAAGTTGATCTTCGAGTTCATTCACCCTGTCTTTCATTGTTTTGTTTTCCTGGCTATTAAGTTTCAATTCTGCTCTTAGGTGTGTACGTCTGTCTTCTGAGTCTTCAAGTCTTCGTGATAGGTCTTGTATTTGATTATTTTTATCTTCTATAATCTTACTTTTACGTGAAAGTTCTTGGTTAAGTTTCTTTTCAATATCCGCAAAGTTTTGAGATATAAGGTCGTTATTCTGTGCAATACATTGTTTCAGCTGCAGCACATGGCTTAGCAGTAGGCTAAGTTTATCATTCTCACCTCCATGTCTGTCGTTGTTCCTCTGTCTGTTCTGTGTATCCTCTGTTTGTGTCTGGTCCACGTCATTGCTTGTAATAGATAGATACCGGACGTTAGCACGGCTAAACACTTTGGTTTGCAAAACATGTGCAGGAAGCCCTCCTTCAATAAAGTGGAACAAGTGAAATACATCATGTGCATATTTGTCCAATTGTCCCACAGTAACCCCTTCAGTTTGTCTTCTTTTGATAAGATGACCTTCCGGGAAGTTGGAACATGTGTCTTTTCCATAGTTATACAAACTCTCTCTGATGTAGTTGATTTGTGTCGGCTTGTGGTCATATATGTCCAGTAGACTATCAACAAACGATTGTCTGTCTTTGTGTCCAAGCTTTTGTTTCAATTCGAGGTATACATCTTTGTCCAGTGCGTCGCTTGGTTGAGTAGCATACACCTCGTCATCTTCCATTGTTGCCTCATTAGGAGACAAGCATTCCCGGTTAGAATCTGAACTGCAGCTCATGGTTCAGCTTATCTGTAGGCTTATGTTCTGAGTAAAGTCTGTCCCTTTTGCATAAAACACTATATATATTTTGTGTGTTTTCACCTATAAGTCCACAAATATTCTATTTACAAAGTAAAGGTCAAACGGTAAGGTATGTTAGACATGTTAGACGTCACTATTACACAAGTTAGATATGTTAGACATGTTAGACGTCACTATTACACAAGTTAGATATGTTAGACATGTTAGATGTCACTATTACACAAGTTAGATATGTAAGACATGTTATATGTCACTATTACACAAGTTAGATATGTAAGACAAGTTAGATGTCACTATTACACAAGTTAGATATGTAAGACATGTTAGACGTCACTATTACACAAGTTAGATATGTTAGACAAGTTAGACGTCACTATTACACAAGTTAGATATGTTAGACAAGTTAGACGTCACTATTACACAAGTTAGATATGTTAGACGTGTTAGATGTCACTATTACACAAGTTAGATATGTTAGACATGTTAGACGTCACTATTACACAAGTTAGATATGTAAGACATGTTAAATGTCACTATTACACAAGTTAGATATGTAAGACATGTTAGATGCCACTATTATACAAGTTAGATATGTTAGACATGTTAGATGTCACTATTACACAAGTTAAATATGTTAGACATGTTAGATGTCACTATTACACAAGTTAGATATGTTAGACATGTTAGATGTCACTATTACACAAGTTAAATATGTTAGACATGTTAGACGTCACTATTACACAAGTTAGATATGTTAGACGTGTTAGATGTCACTATTACACAAGTTAGATATGTTAGACATGTTAGACGTCACTATTACACAAGTTAAATATGTTAGATGTCTCTATTACACAAGTTAGATATGTTAGACGTGTTAGATGTCACTATTACACAAGTTAGATATGTTAGACAAGTTAGACGTCACTATTACACAAGTTAGATATGTTAGACGTGTTAGATGTCACTATTACACAAGTTAGATATGTTAGACGTGTTAGATGTCACTATTACACAAGTTAGATATGTTAGACATGTTAGACGTCACTAGTACACAACGTTAGATATGTAAGACATGTTAGATGTCACTATTACACAAGTTAGATATGTTAGACATGTTATATGCACAGCTCCAAATATACACATGAAATATATACACGCAAATGCAAATATTACAAATACCTTATATACATACTATTATTATATTTACCATATTCATGCATGTATATTACACTTATACAATTTGTAAATGCCTGTAAAGCATTGAATATGTTATGTTTGGTGTACGTATACATATCGGATTTGTGTATTAAATGTATCTATATCTATATGTTTGATATACCCATTTTATATATCATTATCATATAATTGCCGTATATATATTGTGTATTCCCAATGCAGGATATGTACCATCCCAAAACACACGCATGATAACCTCTTTTTATAAGGGTAATCGAAACTCTTATAAGTACATTGTCGTGCAAAATGCACGCACATACAAAGGTAGAAACAAAGAGCAAGATTTCTGAAAATATATGAAATTAAGTTGAATCTTTATCTATCTCTGATGCCATTTTCATATATAATAAAGACATTATCCCCCACATGTCATTGTCATGCGATCGCTTAAAGAGTTATTTCAATTCACATGAGTATATTGACTCATGAGCAAATGTGTACACTTGAGTAAAGTAAGTGCATGCGATCAGGATATTTGTGAACTAGTGATGGATAAGTTATATTCAAAACCATGAAAACTCAAGGTATGTGTCGAAGTTTTGTGTTTACTTTTTATATTTGCCCTCATTCCATTTAACTATTAACCATTTGTGAACTTTAACTATCAGTCGTCCTAGGAAATACTTCGAGCTAACTGTAAACATTATAAGCATTATCGTCTAGCCTATTCTTTGATAAGACCTACATAGTTTATATTTTAAATCGGTTATCAGATAAAGTTCTAATAGCGGTGTCAATCGTGATCTGTTTTCAACCAAATTCAGACATGTATTAGTTGTAGAACGGTTGAACTCATTGATATTGCTCATCCACAAATTCTTACATATTTTATGTTTTGTTAAAATCAAAAGATTTTATGGGTTTCCTTTCATTTTATTGTTTTTAAATTATCAAAGCTTATGGCATGACACGGCGTTCGTCCGTCCGTCTGTCTGGCCGTCCATAAACGTTTTACACTTCCGACTTCTTCTCTAACGAATTGGCTCTAGAGAACTCTAATCTTGGGTAAAGGTACAGGATTATAAATTGTAGATTTGGTGTCTTTGGCCCAATAAGATTCGGGGGAGGTGGTAGAGAAGGGGGAAATGCCATTAAAACCTATTCTTTTTTTCGGGTCCAATAGGTCCCAGAAGGCTGATATCTGGTGTGCAGGTATCTTGTATAAAGACCAGAGGAACCAAAGTAGCAAAAGGCAGCACTAGGTCTAATCAAGCTCCACCAAAAAATATTGAACTGCTCTTGAGAAAGCGTGAGATGCCTACCCTCAGTAGGCACTAAGTTCAAAATGTTTCCATGGAAACCAACAAAAAACAACGTATAATAGGTATTATGAAAGTCTGATGAGATACAAGCCTTATGATCAGCCCCTTGCAATCACCCCAGTCCACGATTTTTAAGAATGTCATTTACCATGGTAATTGGCAAAAGTTGTAAAGTAAGTTTGAAACAACAGTTAAATTTCGTTTGTAATTTCATACGCCACAGTGTTTCAAATGCACATTGATTTCATATCATTAGTTCTACATACTATTTATGCCAAAATATAGACAAATCAGTATTTGGTAGCATATATTTTTGGGGGTGAATCATTTAAAGTGCCATTTGCTTAGCCTCTATAAATTCTTTGCTAGAAGCGCCTGATTCATGTTCTACCACTTTTCTTATTATCTTGTTTTATTTTTCTCTCTCCATTGACTCAGGAAATCTGAACTCTAGTGTAGAGACGCCTTAAATAATGAGTTTTTAATTGTATACATTTGGTGACCATCTGACCACTTATTAGGGCCACAGGGACCACACTTTAAAACATTTCATCTTTTTCTCCAGAAGAAAAATATATAGAAAGCTGAAACCTTGCATGTGTACAGACTCCTCAGCTGATGGAGATTCCAATTTAAAGATTTGGTGACCCTGTGACCCCTTATAATGGACACGCACTAAAAACTTAATCAACAGATCAACAGAAACAAAGGCCTTAAACGTTATAATCTTTTGTACATTGTCCCAAGCTGACGAGGATTATGATAAATGGATTTGGTGATCCCGTGGCAGCTCATACAGTGACACTGTGACCATTTATAAAACGAATTGTAGACAGTTTGATGAGCTGCAGAGCCTTTCGTTTGGTCAAATTATTGTCCATTTCATTGTTCATACTCCAATGCTTGTTTCCTTTTCTCTCCCACTTCCTTTATTGTTTTCTTCTTTCCTTGTTTATCTCGTAATCTCTGCCACAGATCTATTCATCTCTTTCCTTATTTGTTCTGCTGTCTATCTTCATCCCTACACCCCCTTTCCTTCTTCGCTACTGTTTACTCCTATCCCCACCATACTTTGAACATAATTTCTGCATCACGGTTCACCTTTTTCACACTTTTTAAACGATGTCCCGAATAATTTTCTTCTGCCAAATGTACACATATGTGAAGAGACAATACCATACACTTGCAGAAGAAAATGGATGTTCTCATATTTCTAAATAATAATGTCGACGAGGCATGGCTGTGTTTCAAACTGTTGCGGATTTATATTAAATTAAATGACATCTAAATATTTTATTGAATTAGAATTAATTTAAGATAGTATAAGCTTAGACAAACATACTGTTAAAGACACCTGTTTCAAAGGCCTGTCAGATTTTGTGCAAATAGGCGGACACTGTGTCACACCCAATCAGTTGTCGACTAAATCTCTTTACCATGAAATATTCATCAATTTTTTTCTAAACATTCACATTCCCACAAATCTGCCCGTGCCTATCGATCAAATAAAGGGATAGATGTATCGTCATGATGTTGAAAACGTTTATGGTAAGTTATGCATTGTCTTGTCTTATCAACACTTTTGAACCTAGGCTGGTAAGAGAATCGTGATCGATACCCTCTGTACGTATACCAGTTAGAAGGTGATCGATACCCTCTGTACGTATACCAGTTAGAAGGTGATCGATACCCTCTGTACATATACCAGTTAGGTGATCGATACCCTCTGTATGTAAACCAGTTAGAAGGTGATCGATACCCTCTGAACGTATACCAGTTAGAATGTGATCGATACCCTCTGTACATATACCAGTTAGGTGATCGATACCCTCTGTACGTATACCAGTTAGAAGGTGATCGATACCCTCTGTACGTATACCAGTTAGGTGATCGATACCCTCTGTATGTATACCAGTTAGGTGATCGATACCCTCTGTACATATACCAGTTAGGTGATCGATACCCTCTGTATGTATACCAGTTAGGTGATCGATACCCTCTGTACATATACCAGTTAGGTGATCGATACCCTCTGTACATATACCAGTTAGAAGGTGGTGGATATCCTCTGTACGTATACCAGTTAGGTGATCGATACCCTCTGTACGTATACCAGTTAGGTGATCGATACCCTCTGTATGTATACCAATTAGAAGGTGATCGATACTCTCTGTACATATACCAGTTAGGTGATCGATACCCTCTGTATGTATACCAGTTAGAAGGTGATCGATACCCTCTGAACGTATACCAGTTAGAAGGTGATCGATACCCTCTGTACATATACCAGTTAGGTGATCGATACCCTCTGTACGTATACCAGTTAGAAGGTGATCGATACCCTCTGTACATATACCAGTTAGAAGGTGATCGATACCCTCTGTACATATACCAGTTGGGTGATCGATACCCTCTGTATGTATACCAGTTAGGTGATCGATACCCTCTGTACGTATACCAGTTAGAAGGTGGTGGATATCTTCTGTACGTATACCAGTTAGGTGATCGATACCCCCTGTACGTATACCAGTTAGGTGATCGATACCCTCTGTACGTATACTAGTTAGAAGGTGGTGCATATCCTTTGTACGTATACCAGTTAGGTGATCGATACCCTCTGTACGTATACCAGTTAGAAGGTGATCGATACCCTCTGTATGTATACCAGTTAGGGTATGTATACCAGCTAGAAGGTGATCGATACCCTCTGTACGTATACCAGTTATAAGGTAATCGATACCCTCTGTACGTATACCAGTTAGAAGGTGATCGATACCCTCTGTATGTATAACCAGTTAGGGTATGTATACCAGTTAGAAGGTGATCGATACCCTCTGTATGTATACCAGTTAGGGTATGTATACCAGCTAGAAGGTGATCGATACCCTATGTACGTATACCAACACCAACTTTCTTAAAATTTGATGGATATTCACTCAATTTTCGATCGTGATTTGTTACACTGTATCGTATAGTTAATTGAACCCTGACCATATATTGGTGTATGTTGATATTCCTATTCCTATTTGCATATGTTTGGCTTACGTACTGAGGTGACGTTTCGATTGATTGATGGAAATTGAATCAGCAGTAAGTAAAAACAATCTTGGGATGCGGTGTGCAAATCTACACACGTTTCGTTGGCGAAACGAACGAAACACAAAACAAATTCAGATATAAAAATTACAATTTATTCACATGATAATACACTAATCGTCCACATCATTGTGTATTAAATTGTCAATGTATGTATCGATATGCAAACTTCAGTAAGTTATTTTGTTAGATCTAAATTGACTGATTTGATTGTAATCATTTAAATGAACTTTGAAATAGGTAACTGAACCAATACTTTTCATATTTCATACTTCATACTTCATATTTTCTGTTAATATATGTAGGCGTCACCAACAGAAACATCCTCGCAGATATACATACATGAACCTTGATCAACAATTTAATTCGAAGCTGTGCTTTTGAAGAAACTAGAGTGTTAAATACCACTTTATTACAGTTATTACAATTACTTGATGAACAATTTAATTTGCTTATTTTGAAAACGAAACACCGAGAGAGAACTGTCAGTAAGGCGCATGTCTTTACGGGAAGCACTGTTGATTCGGTACAGACTCATTTCTTTGATTCATACATTTTCATACAAAGAACGGGCGGTTTATAACTGAAGACGTTAATGATAAACACTTTGCAAGTATACCAAAATATAACATATTTGTAAATGAAATTCGACGTTACTTATTTTTATAAAACAACATAACATCTTGAAAATTAAAAGTAAAAATTAAATTGAAGAAAGTTATCTTGCATATTCATCTTCGATATACCTCAGTTGCGTTTAAAATTATTCAAAAGCAAAAACAAAATCAATTACTTTTAGACATTTAAAAAATTTCAGTTTTACTCAATATCAAAAAGGTATTTTATGCATCCTTGAATCTCTTAATATTGCCTATTATGAACAATCAAGCATGCGTCTTAAAATTATGAAAACAATTGTAACTTACACTTTTTTCCTTCGATTGATTATTATTCATCGAAATAAAATATTGTTATTAAAGGACATCGATAGAATTTCTCCTTCTTAACAACTATTTCAAATCTGTATTTGAAAGTCCTTTACATCAAGATGCAGTACTGGTGAACTATTATGATAAATTCTATTTAACATATTCGAAACTTCCTACCGCATACAATGTCATACATTAAAACTCGAAATCATGATATTTATGAACTAATTTCCCAAACTCATTCAATATGTAACAACAAATATCAAAACAAAATAACACATTTCAAACTAAACATAACACAAGAATAAACAATACGAAAACGAAGTATATAATAAATACAAGGGTAGATAAGCAAAGCATAGCTAAATAAAGGCTTAACGAATACATCTAAAATAACCTTTGACACAATTTTTTGATGAAGAAAATGCAGATTTTTGACACCAATTATTTTCACACAGTACATTGTGTCTTAATAATAATTATACACAGATTTTTCGTTCTGCCCATTCACACGAAATTAATGATTCAATTTACTCATCTTGAATGTCATATCTGTTTATCTAACTCCATGTTTAGAAATACCTTCTTTTAAGCAGTAACTACTCCATATTTTGAACGAAAGGCTTTTCAATACACATTTTAAAACGAATGTAATACGTGTTATCAACAGAAAAAGTGTCACCCTTTGCGGAGAAAAAGAACGAGTGTATTGTAGAATCGTCATTCATATTCATTAGAAATGTCATATATCTTCACTGTATGTTATTCATGCACCTCTTAAACTGATTATATAATATTAAATAACAGGGAGTTAATGCAAAACGTAGTAAAGAAAGGCATCACTACATAACCCAACGTCCAGGTTCGGTGGTATATGTCAAGATGCTGATTATACCAAACAGTAACTCGTATAACTGACATTAATGGCAAGTATAGAATTGCAAGTTTTGCATAGGAAATGTCAGTTTTTACGTTAAATACCGTTATCTCCATTATTGATAAAGATCGTGAAGTTATCGTTCACATTCAGCCACTTCATACACATCCCATCAAACCAGTAAATTCAAGCTTTAGATTTTAGGAAAGCATACGTATTGCATAATCACATTTTAAGGACGTTTCATAAGCTGGTACATAAAGTCAGCTCTCTTGCTCAGAAGCACCAAGGACCTTCGTCCAGTCTTTCAGTCGCGTGTCACATCCAAATGTTCATACCGTCGACTTGTCCAGCATGTATTTGACACATTGTCACAATATCGTACAACAGTGAAATATTCACTAGTTCGCGTATCAGTTCACATTGTCACTAGTTCGCGTATTAGTACACATTGTCACTAGTTATCGTATTAGTACACTATCACTGGAGCGTGTATCAGTACACATTGTCTCTGGTTTGTATATCAGTACACATACTACACATTGTCAGTACTTAGATCGTGTATCATTGTACATACTGTCACTTAATAGTGTATCAGTACACACTGTCTGTAGATGGTACACTAGCAACATCTTCAATGAATCAGCAGAAAACAAGTCCTATACTTGGCTACCATACTGATCCTGTTCCACTGTGTATTGGCGGCCCCTGCTTCTCGATCTGTCGTCACGTCTTCCATCGGGATTATGCGACACGTTACGGTCGTCATCATCTCGACTACTGGTTGACGAGTTACTGCTTCCCCGACTTCGTTTGGCCAGACTACTTATGTCATACATGCGGTTGTGGCCCTTGCTGTCATATGCACTGTGATTTGAACTTTGGCTGTGAGGAGATCTTGACCTTGATCGCCTTTGACTTCCACCTCGGTCGCCATGTGATCTTGACCTTCGACCTGAATCCCGATGGCCCGATCGATGACCGGATCTCGACCTTGACCGCTGACTGGAAGTCCCACCGTCACTGCCGCTATTTTTTCTGTTTCTTGTTTTCCGAGCACTTCCGCTTCTAGCGCTACGAGATAGGCTGCTACTCCCTTGTCCATTTTCTTGATTCTTAGAAACATATCTACGACCGGAAGGCGCATCAGAGCCGGATTCAAAAGACCCGTTTACTACACCACTTCCTATGTCGTCACTTCCGGTACTATCTCGGCTCCTGTCATGGCCGCCATCATCGGAGGAAGCATACGCTTTGTTATCGTACCCCCCTCTTGGTTTGCCCCGTCGCCCCTTAGGGTCAGGGTTCATGTTCACATAAGTGTTATGTCCATCCGCTGAACTGTAGCTGCTGTTATGGCTGTCAGAGCCGGATTCATAACTTCCAGAATAGCGGTTCTTCTTTCCCGGGAACATCACTTTAGAATTCTCTGCAATTATAAATGATTTATCATCAAATTTGAGATGAATTAGTAAGCATTATAATGTTGAATCGAAACACTAACTGTCCTTATTCTCAATAGATCGTAGAATCTTAATGTTGATCGTATCCAGTAAATTATGGATTGACTTGAGAATTTGTAGTGAAACGAACACTTGAGAAATAAGTTTTCCGACTCACCAACAAAATAAAATAATAGCAATAAACAATGTACCATTTGTTTTAATCAGCTAAAGAAAAAAACATGCGTCAGATAATCACTCTGAAAACTTGGAAGTGGCTAATCAATTAGGAATGTGCGATACAATCGTTAACTAAAACACACAGAGAAATAGTAGAAGTTTTAAAGTAAACTACGAAGAAAATCGGCGATCAAAATTTAGGTTTAGCGAGCAAACTATTCTAAAAAAATATTGAAAATATGGTTAATATTTCATACCATATGAGATAAAGACAGTATCCTTGGATTTGAGTTCGTGTCATAATTATGATTGATCAATGTGAGAGAAAATGGAGTTCGTTATTATTCCATTTGTTTATCAGGAACAATAAAATGAAATATCACAAAACTCAAGTTTAACGACGTCACGTGCACGAAGATTAAGTAAGATTTATTTTTAAATACACGCAGGAGTAATTCTCAATTTCATCTTAAAATGTAAAATAAATGTCCATTTGAATTAGATGTTTACTAGAAGCTTGGCTTACAAACTGGCCGTGATTATAAAAAAAGAACTAATTCCACCCCAAATCAGTGTGACGCAGGTCACTGACACGGGCTGGGTGAATCTTCAGGTCAGTGTGTCGTCACGTCGTTACATGTCGCTTCCGTGGAGGCCAAACCGTCGCTCAACATGTTGTATCGATTTTAATGTGCGTCTAGTGACTTTAAATTTCAACACTCAAGCTCTCTTCATCGACGGCAATTGTAACAGTGGTGTGCAGAGCTATTGGCATGTTGAAAATCGTTGTGAGATGATTAGTTGTGAGTTGGTGGTAGCTTGTTCTAATGTCAGGTGCATGGTTCGAATCTCAAATGTATTACACACTTGAAAAAGGTTAGGGATATTGTTGATTTTATGATTGATATTTTGTCAGGTGGCAAATTTAAAAAGACCACATTATTTGTGACTTAAACTTTTCTTATACCCCTTACTTTTTATGTCCGGTATATGTTCAAAGACATTACTTCCAGTTATATATAGCAACAGAGATGAGCGAGCACCAACTTCGAGAGTGCGTTTATCTGTAAGGGTTTGAATCTCGGTGAAGTTGGGCAATGGTGAAAATGAAAATTATTAATTGAAATGGTGCATTTAAGTTATTATCTAACATGCCGTCGGTTAGCCGAGTAGCAGATTTTGGGCAGTTCGGTCCTAAAACACTTTTTTATACGTAATTGGAAACCAATTGCAACAGATATTCGTGTGATGGTAAATTTATGCGACCTAAAAAGTATAAATCAGTTACTGTGCAGTTGGTTGTGGCTGTGTCACAGTATCAGACGGTCCTTATCTCGAATCTAAGCCTCAAGGAAATGACGCATTCGGGGAATTTGTTCCTTGCACAAAATGGTGTAAATGGGGCACTGTTATCCAGGTATGGCTTCGAATCCTGGGCTCACGAATAAGCAGACGCACCATGCATACTTATTGTAAGTCGTTAAAACGGCGTCAATGGTTGAGTTAAAACCCCGAAGGAACTGTTTTGAAAACAAACACCTCCTTAAGGGAAGACTTGACTAAATACAGGATATATTATACTCATTGTACTTGTTAAGATATTTCAAAATCAAAACTGCTGCGGGGAGCTTAATATGGCTAAATCTGATATAAAGAAGTTATTTTCTGCGGATGATAACTTTGTGAAGCTGGTTATCAAAATAGGCCTACATGGATAAGCTTGAATTTAAGGGGGAAAAAGTCGCAACAGCCGTCGTGTATTTTGCAATAGTATTTCCAGAATTAAGCAGTAAAGGATTGACCATTATGTGTTATGCAAAAACATAAGTTTGTCCCTGATCTATTGCAGTTGTAGTTTTGAAGGATGCGAGTGCAGTTTGACGTCATATTTATTTCAGAGCAAAATGGACTTGTAAAAACACATGATGTTTGATGGTACTCTATTCTTATTCAGGGCCTTTACCGAAAAAATTCTTGAGCCTGGAAATATTGCTATCGTACGGATGCCCGAGACGATACTGAGGTTTGATCATTAACACGACTTTCTGCTTCGTTTCAAAATTTTGATATACAGCCGCTGAACAAATAATTGTTATACTGTTCATAAGTTACTGAGTAAAATCATCATGCAAGTAATTTAACAAACTTTTGTTCACCAGCTGTAGGCCTAATGATATAAATACGTCAAGCCTTTGGTTCCAATATGACAACGATACCATGTTTTGAGGTATTAATAATTTGATGATGTTGAGTGACATTAGATAAGCGGGCACATTGTAAACTATTCAATATTGCTGGGTTGTAATATCTGCTTCTTGAAATGTCAGGTTTCTTCACGTGATGTCAACATAACCCAAACTGATCAACTTGACGTGCTCTGTGTTATGATCATTATTTTCCTTTCATGAGTTTTTTGTTCTTACCCAATAACATCTCAATCAATGACGTGCGTTCACGATGAGTCATTAAGTTCGAGATGATGATTATTTCGATTCAAATCCATAAGTGACCTTGAACAAAATCAAAGTTTAGCAGAGTTTAAGGGAATTAAATGAGTTAAGTAAACCGGTGACTTCCGCTTTGTTAACTTGTAGCGTGGAAGAGTCGGTGTTTCACATACGCGTGAACCCCATAATTTCATTCCATTTTTATTGATATAAACGTGCTTTCCGGAGATAAACTCTCGAGCTCATTATGATAATAATGTACAGATTTGGGCTATTCAACATCCAGAAGAGTCGGTGGAAATGTCTGAATTTAGGACGATAGGCCAAGTTCGTAATTTTATTGCTGTTTCTTGCCTTCGATCATTCAAAACACGCCGTATTGACAAAGTTAGCAACATTACTTTAGAGGCACTTTAGCATGCCTTTCGGTTCAATTTGGCTATTCAAAAGCATATGAGGATGTAGGCGTTGACTTTTATTTCTATCGATGCAATGAAATACTCATTATTCTTGACAAATGACCTGCATTCAACAATGACAAAGTTGGGATGGCCGAAGTCATCTTAGAGATATAATAGATCTATGGTCAGTAGTGCGAAAATGGAAAGAATGTGCAGTTGAAAACTTTTGAACTAGTAATGTATTTAGATTTTAAATTTAACTAAACTCCGAACTGAGCTATGCATTGTTATGTGATCAACATAGCGGCTGTCGTTTCTGCTCTTCTGGTTGTAACAAAATTCGAATATTTCCGATATCGTAGTTCATACAAATACTTCCGGTCTTTTAGAATCAACTTTATAACCCGAATACATACACATTTGTAAAATAACTTACGGGTACATTACCTGAGTGTATTTCGTTAGTAATATCGAAAGATATGCATCATCTACCCATTCGTTATTTATACAAAATATTGATGTACACTAGTGCCCTTAAAGAGGCATTTTACTTGTTCATAATCTTTAAGTATATATCCTTATTAGGTCATAATTTTGCTGCAATACGTTACGTTACGTAATTCCAATGGTAAGCAAAGCAAGCCGTATGCAATAGAACGCCTTCGTAGCAGTGACATCTGAATCCGTTTTAAAAAAACCACATGTGGTCATTTGAATCTGTATGACTTTATTGACAAAACAAGAGATGAGACAAAACAAGAGATGAGCGAAGACAGAGACCAATGAGTGAACACATGCGCTGATTGGTGGCTTGCTGGTAGGCACAAAGAGATGGAGAACAATATGTCTGATATCATTCTAGAAATCATTATGAAAAACGTTTATTTCGATTTTGAATAAAAAATCTCTCTACTTTTTAAATTCAGGCATTTTTACGATGATTATTATGCAGTTATGATAAGTAGTTAAGCAAATTTGAACAGAAGAAAAAAAATAGAAGGCCTGATGATTTCATATGTATTCTCGTCTTGACCGTGACATCTCATAGTGTTCTTGGCGATGTCTCCCGTCATTCCTCCGCCCGTCTCTTCTTTCATCTCTCCGTTCTCTAGATGGATCACGTCGTACACTCCGGTCATCTCTTCGTTCACTCCTCCGTTCACTACTTCTCCCTCTGTCGTAATAGTCATCTCTCCTTTCGCTCCGTCGCTCACTACTCCTTCCTCTATCGTGTGGTTCAACTCTCCTTTCGCTCCGTCGCTCAATACTCCTACCTCTTTCGTGTGGTTCATCTCTCCTTTCGCTCCGTCGCTCACTACTCCTACCTCTATCGTGTGGTTCAACTCTCCTTTCGCTCCGTCGCTCAATACTCTTTCCAACCGATCTGTCATCTCTCCTTACACTTCTTCCATCATCTCTTCGCCCAACTGATCTGTCATCTTGTCGTTCGCTTCTTCGCTCATTTCTAGGGTTATCTGTCCAACGATCGCTTTTGTCATCCCTCCATCGGTCGCTTTTGTCATCCCTCCATCGGTCGCTTTTGTCATCCCTCCATCGGTCGCTTTTGTCATCCCTCCAACGGTCACTTTTGTCATCCCTCCAACGGTCGCTTTTGTCATCCCTCCATCGGTCGCTTTTGTCATCCCTCCAACGGTCGCTTTTGTCATCCCTCCATCGGTCGCTTTTGTCATCCCTCCATCGGTCGCTTTTGTCATCCTTCCATCGATCGCTTTTGTCATCCCTCCATCGATCACTACGGTCATCTCTGTTCTCATTCCTTCGCTTGTTTTTTCCCTCATCCCTCAATCCATCGGTTTTGTCGCTCTTTGTGTCCCCCTGCTCGCTCCTCCAGTCCCGTTCACTTCCCCTCTGACTTCTGTGTCCGATCTTCAAATCAGACCCTGCTGCAAATGAAGTAAAGATGCTTAAAAGTTATTTTCAGAAGTAAATGTCACTTGTGATCGTCCCATTGAAAGCACCAGAGCATAAGTTAGTAACAGTCCACAAATTCAGTTACAACACATGACCCTCAACCAATTGGCTTTATAAACACACTAACAATTTTAAACAGTCCACAATCATCTATTTGTTAGTTTGTATTTTCCTGTGGAGATATTCATGTCACAGGCGAGACAAACACATTGACAAACATTGAGCAGCCATTTCAACACCAAATGAGAGAAACATAGAAGAAAAGTTAACTTACCAGAAAAATTGACGCCGTTCTCCTTTCATGAGAAATTCCATAGAGAAATCATTCGTATTCACGCGAAAATCGGTCGCTTTACTTGAGACAATAATCTTTCCAACCAACTATTTATCTTTTTTTTAAAACTGTTGCTTAAAAAAAGAAAGGAAAGGTTGAGGATGAACAACTGACCTTCGAAATGTAAACAACCTCCAGAATATAATGAATAAAAAAGGAAAGAAAGAACGAGAGGGAGCCGTGAAGTGACATGAATATCAGCACCGGGTAATACAAGCTTCTATCATATACACCATGAACATTATGTACTCATTGAAAAAGTATACAAAGTAACAAAGTTTGAGAAAACTTAAGACAAATATGGTAACTTTCAATTTGAAAGGATGTGGCTGTTAGTATCGTGAAATTAGGGAAACAGCTCGTACGGTTTAGAGCACGTCTTTCTTTGTATGGTAAAATCTACTTCATAGTCATAATTTACCGTTAACAACTACTATGCTTTTAAGTCTGAAAGCTAATGGTTTTGTAATATTCTGGAACGGTACCCAGCACAGGTTAAATATTTCTAGATCCTCCAAGCAGGCGAAAGGAAGAGGACGTCATCTATATTGTGGACATCCTTTTAGAGTGACTTAACGTTGCCATAACTACCAAAGGGTATGGTAGTTGGAGCAAAAGCATCAACCGAGCCAGTGAGAATGCACCCCCTTATCCATGTCTTTAAACAAACATCTATGTCGTCGTCAAAAATTGAGTATATTGTAAGCTTTGTGTTGCTCATTGACGATTTAGTTTAATTCAAGGTAGCTAATTGAATGTCTCCTTAACAACAACTGAGCTCGGAGTTACGCACTTCATACCAACGTCTTCAGACCATGTGCGAGTAGACGGAAGGGGAGGACAGATTCAGTTGGAAACTGAGTTAATACCTGAGGTGTAGACGGTGGGTTGAGGCTGAGCCTTCTCTGCATCCAAGTTCTTCTTCCTCTGTTTGACGGCACAGTAGATGAAGATGGCGAGAAGAGCAATGAAGATGACCACCCCAGCAATGGCTATACCGACAATTACGCCGGGAGCAAGAACGTTGCTGTTGTAGTCCATCGTGGTACGTTCGAAGTCGATATCAGGACCTGCGGGCGGAAACATACCATTGGTCAAATAAAGGGTATCAGACATACGTTTTTGAAAACGCCGGAACACTAATGCAATCATCATTTGGACTAATGGACAAACATCACCAGTTCTCCATACTTTTGCAGAAGGGTTACAAATTTATTACTTTATTTTCGATATATATTCAAACAAATTTGAAATACTGGAAAAGCAACATTAAGACATAAACAAGCATTATATAACGACAAACAACTCACAAGGTTCATAATCCTCCTCCATATTGAAACGTTCATAAGTACAAAAATGAACAATGAATAAAAATATACACTCCTCCGATACGTTGGCCCTCTTACTCGTGCCCAGACTACAGACTCAGTGACAATGGTAACATTTCAACTGAAGGTCGTACACGACACGTCATACGTGATATGTCGGAAGGGGATTAGTATTTTCTTCCTCACACAGGTGCCTACACTTCAAGGAACGTGCCCTTCCTGCTAACTTTATGTTTTAAAAGCTAAGTCTGTTGTTTCTTCCGTTAGACGATCAGTAATCAGACAAGAAGGAAATCTGTCCATCTCCTTGGCTACTATGATGAATGTGTCAAGGAAGAATTTTCTCCCCATGGATTTGTAGCCTAAGTTTTCGTTCGCCAAGTTATTTGCATGTCTATTGATCGTTATAAGCTGAACGGATTTGAATGAAAGAACATTTCTTAACATAGTTTTTTTGATTATTTTATGAATTATAATTGTGACTGGGCGTTATATATTCATAATATATCTAGGTTAACTTATAGTTGTCCTTCATCTCAATAGATGTGAAAAACCGTATGGCTGTACATAAACTTCATATCTAGTAGACATTCATTGACGGATAAAGGAATATTCAAAGCGGGAAGACCATTTGATTGGATGTACGATTTACCCTCTGTAAAGTTTAGACATGGAACAAATTCAAATGGGATCCCCGGATCCCCCACCGACATTAATAAGCAAACCTAACATGATAAGCCATTGATCGACAAATAATTTGACAATTAACTGGAATTTTATCAAGAAAGTCATGAAGAAAGTTTACTATTTCAGGAGGCATTTTAAAAATTAAGAATATACCCAGATCGTGTAGGAAGAAAATTCTCTGAAATGACCCTATCTGGTGGATAATGGTCCATGTCGTTACACACACCTTATTAAGTTGCATTTGAGGAGTCAGGAAACGAAAGCTTTGTGTGGTCAGTAAAATACTCTTTGGCCGGGTTGTTAGTGGTTATCTCTGACCATCTTCATTATTTCAGGGACACTACAGTGGTCATCTCAGAACATCTTAAGTATTTCAGGTAGCACCCAGTAATCATTTCCGTCTATAGAGTGGACAATGTAAATACATACCTTGATCGGTGGTGACGACGATGTTGAACCTGTAGGCGAGGTAGGCGGGGGACTGCTTGACGAAGCTAAACTTGAGCGCTTCCGACCTGGAGTCGTACTTCTTGACGTTGTTACCGCATCTCAACACCAGCTGCAGACAGAAACAGTGCATTACAGGACTGCTGCTTACATAGGGAATTAAAGAAAAGGATTGAACCATCATATTCCATATTTGAGCATCATATAAATCACAATATCAATGGGAAGTAATTGAAGGTTAAAATCTGAGTACCCAATAACTTTTCATGTTGAATTTATAAAGAGTACATGTACATTTGGCAAAACTTTTTATGGATATTGTAATTTTTTATGATTGATAATTTAAATCCTTATCTAAAGGAAAAACAATTAATTTTTTCTAATATGAACATTGTATATGTCGGTGTTTTTTGTCAGGTTTATCAAGAATAAACGACGCTGAAAGCCAAACAGAAATATTTAAATTTCAGATTTGTAGTAACAAGAAATTATATAACAATACGTCTAATGTTCTCGTTTCAACAATTTTCCTAAGTTCTTCTTTTCAAGAGTGAAACATTTACCCATGTGTCACAACTACCCATGCCATGAGAGGATATTTCAGTTCTCATAAAAAAATTATTGCTTAAGAAGTTCATGATTTGTGTTTATTGATACAAACTTTGAATGTAGGAGAACAAGAGGTAGTAGCATATTTTACCTATGTCGAGCATGCAGGTGTGAACAGAGATTTGTTTTGGGTGAATAATGAAAAGCTAGTTTGTTAGTTTGGGCTTGTTAGTGACAAGGACGTCCAAATAGATTCCCCGAGAGAACGTTTTGCATGACAAAATAACAATTCAAACATATCCTCATCCGCACAAGTACATCTGAAATTAGAACAGAAAAAGCGCAGCATGAATTTAAGGATGCAATCCACCAGCTAAATGCGCATGCGCAAACGGAACAAGTTTAGGAGCTGAAGCTGATGAGTAGACGTCATGGCGGCTTGCAGGTTAATCCTAAATAGCAACTCGAGTTAACCGTCTTTCTCAAGCGGCGCTACCGCAACGTCGTCACGTGACCTTCAATGACGGCGACCTTGACCCCAAAACAAAAAGATGCACAAACAATGAACTCAGTAGAGAGGACTGGACCAGTGAGGATGACAATGGACACGTTATGTTGCATGCCGCGAGGTCGTAAGCTTCGGAGGTGAAAAAGGGTGAACATTTAGAATTAGGAACTATCAAAGACGTCAACATACAGCTACTTTACAACTACGACACTTTTGTGTTTACGTGCAAAATATCGAATTATGTTCCGTCGGGACATGCGCAGATGGTGTCAAAGCTTACATCCTCACAAATTCAGCTATCTCTACTCACTGAAGGAACAGTCATGAAGCCAGATCCATCGAAGATGTCCATGTGAGCTCCACAATCCGTGATGACCACATCGCTTATGTAGACCTTGAGACGGCGGTTTGTAGAAGTTCTTAAAGACACAGTGCACTTATCCCTTGTGGCACTGCCCCCTGGTAATTGAGGGGGGTTCGCCTTCAGAAGGACGATGTCACTGTCATCAAGCTGGAAGGGGCTTAGCTGGTCACAATGGCTACTCTCCATGTCAACTGTAACCATAGCAACAGGGAAATGGTGTTACTATTGTGGAAATCAAGACACGATGTTGATCGAGGACTGGTTTAACACCAAAATATTCAACTCTGGGGTATGGTGGTAAAGGTGTCAGAGATTGTTACAACAGAAACTCTGATACACTTTAATGTGGATCCAGAAAGGCCACATTACAAAGGCCTTGAAGGACTAAAAAGTAAAAAAAAATTGTATTTTTTTCTTCGATCTGACGCATTGCTATGGTGTGTAACGTTGAATAATCACAAGTATGGGTAGATCCGTAGATCATGTCCTACTGAATATGGTGTTCAGATTTTTACATAGTTCCCCAATACGAAACGGTTCTATTCTTCAAACTGGGTTTACCCTTGCATCATAAGCATCCATGCACGAAAGAGTATCCCTTGTAACGTTTTTCTAAATACCAACGAGGCGGAACAATCAGTAGAATAACCACACCGATACATTATAAAACTATGTTTTAGAGATTGAAAAGGCCAGCAAATTTATCTTATCTTACAAATTTAAGCTATTCACTTGAATCAGATATATTACTCTTTAGTAGTGTGTATCCACGTTGGATACAGCGCTGGCCTTGACCTTAAAGATAAGATGTCGATAGCCATTGTTTGTGACCCGCTTCTTCGCTATCGACAACTCCCCTGCCCCAACTGATATTTTGAATTCAGAACTTGAGTGTTAACTCTTTCTCTAATCTACGACCTTATGTGTCGCAGTTACTGACTGGTCGACTTGCAAAAGTTCAAATGGGCTCACTCTCTACATCATTATTATCCAAAGTACATATATTTATTTAATATTTTTCGCATTATGTCGACAATATAACATAAATGTTAATCTAATCTTTTCTAAATCTTATCCCTCAGTATATATTTCCTTGCATATATATGAAAACAAATTTCAAAAGCAGTTGTAAATGTCAGCCTGTAGCAGAGTCACACTTTTTAAGTGGTGAGTATTGTTCTTTATCTTGCTGTTCTATCTTAGAATAACACATCTGTGCGTCCACAATATACAGATAAATGCGTCGTTACTACAACAAGCCTGCACAAGTTCTAGTGCGCTCCTGGGTGAGATCAAAGTTTAATTGCCTCCTAAATTCCTCAAATGAGTAACTGTTCTTGGAGCTTGAATCAGTATTCAGCAATCAGTAATGAGATAAACATTCAGATTTGTAAAAAATACGATTTAAACAGACACGGTAATGACTTTGGAAGTATTATCGTATCATTTTCATTATCACACACTGGACCATAGAAATGGCTAGTTTTAAGGTTATTCAAAGTATATAACTACTTTACAAACTTACACATTTATCATAAACTCACTGTGACTCTGAACATATTCTATAATTTTATCAGATGATATTTCCTTTTTGGATTGATTTTGATGTCAATAAAGATTTAATCTTCACTGTGACAAGATAATAGATAGGAGGTTGATTCATGAACTTTGTTTTTATTATCACACTATCCTTATTATCTAGGTTTTTTTGTCTCGTGCCAACAAATCAATATGAATTGGATCTACAACTGGGTCAATACGGAAATAATGACAATGTTGTAACAAACCTGATGTAATCAACACTTTAAAACCCTAAGTGGATATGTCAATGTCACTGTTTACTGCTCCGTTTTACAGTGATAATATAGAACGTGTTTTAGATATATGGAAACTGATATATTCTTACTAAGGGCGAACATTACCATTCTGGTACGGTAAAGAAGGTGTCTCCTTCACGTGTGAGTTAAAACACATGATCTCGCGAAACTATGAGTATATCTTGATGTCTTCTATCAGATGTTGTTCTCACGCAGGCGCGTGTAATCATTACAATAACATTGTCATCTTTAGCTATATACCAGAGTATTTCAACATCTTATATTGGTTTTCAGTTGTCTTGTTAGTTAAAATGACCTATTAGATTTCTTCGCACATTGAAATGACTTTAAAAACATCAGTATTATGTCCGAGTCGTAAATTATTCAATTATCAAGGATGAAATAAAACACACATCAACTTAAATCAGTGTTTACAAAGGGTGAAATATTATGTTACTCTATACGGTGAACTCATATCCTACTATCAGTTAGGAAGACGTTATTACATGACCGCCATCATACGGGAAATAATGGTCATTTATAAATCCTAAATATTTGATTTTTAGTAAATATATTTCAACTTGTGAAATCAGAAGGGGTCAGACAAAGACAGGGTGCATAACGTTTGTCCTCCCCCTCTTCCACTGTCTTCTTCCTCCTCGTCTTTGTAGTGACTGATCATATGAACCGGACTGATACACTAGTATACTCCCGCTGACCGGTGTTCAAACTGTGGTCAACGTCTTGATAGCATTCCAATGCATTCATTTAACCTTCATAAGTCCTGTAATTTCATTTTATTTTTCACTTCACAAAAGTGTTTAACGCACTTTCCTTAAAAACCTCTCCCTGTGTATGATTAATAGAAATATTTGTAAAACTATCCAATACGATATCTGTGAAAAACACTGAATGATTTAACGTGTGCTTCTTAATGTAAAGATATGAAGTTAGTGATATGTTTGGAAAAGACATTTGCTCCTGTCAACCTTACCGGCATTACAAAAGGTGTGCAAAGTTTCTCATCTCAACAATCTATGCAAACCTCATTTACGATACGACATCGGTTCAATCCAGTGATTCGTCTTCCTTTATTGTATCAACTTCAAACACGCCTCTCCAAAAAGATTTAAAAAAATCTAAAATTAAGTTTACTCAGCAACAACTTGAAATGTTCATTCTAAGAGTTTCAAGTTGGATCCGCATACCTGTCGCAAGTAGGTCAGCAAAACCTATGAGTCACATGTACTATCTACCTGTGTTATCTACTTACACAGGTGAGATACAGGTATGCATATCCTAGTAAAAGGGATTGTGCATGGAGGGCTTCAAGCAAAGTTAATGTTCAACTTATTTTAAAAAGCTTGATTTCCCTATGACAGTATCGTCTTTAAACAAACTACGAATGTTATGAGTTACTGTCAAAGACGACTGTTTAATTGAGTACACTCCTGTCTAGTGAAATTATCAAAACAATTACTCATAATTTCAGAATGATTTTTGCATCCATGTAAACCAGTATTTGAAGAGCACATAGCTGTAGTTTTGAAACAATACACTTACTCTATAAAGAAAATTTAAAATAAAATACAAATTCAAATTTGCCTCTGTATGTGTCACCTCTCTCCCAAGTACCCCCCCCCCCCCCTCCAAGACAGCTGTGACCCCAGACACTGCTGCCTATGGGAATGGCCAACTAACAATAGAGATGATGCTGAACCTCATTTTATAATGATATGAAAAGATTAGACACACAGATGTACTTTGTGTTAGCTAACAAGTACAAAATGGTCATAAGGCCAAACAGTCATAAATCTGATGCATACATGGCTTGAGAATCCACAACATACACCATATAGACGGGCCTAAAATGGAGTATAATATGACATGTAAGCATATAAAGAGACTAATTGAATCAAAATATTCAAAACGGATAATCTTTTAAAAACAATTTTTATCGGGAAATACAATGATATTATTCAAGTCATTATAAAATAATATTTTCTACCAGCACATTTATTCACCTATTTGATTTTTGCCATGAAATCTCATTTAACTATAGAATATGTGTGGATCTCTAATAGTACAATTTCCCAAAACCTTGACCTCCCAATTATACCTGTCAAAGATGTTAAATCCCTGCAAAAACTCTTCGATCTCAGAATTTGAATTTTCTCAAGATACTAAACTATAATCATACCAGTTGAGGACAGAAATTATATTCAGTAATGCTGCTCCTCGACTTTGGAATCAACTTCCTCACGTCATCAAAATATCACTTTCATTGACTATTTTTAAATCAAAACTCAATACTTATCTTTTATTCAAGCTATTATTCATAGACATCATTTCATGATATTTTCCCACTGACTAAATTATCTGACTTTATGTACTGTATTTATTCATATGCTATAATTCACACTCTTCTCTTAGATTTTATATCATGCCAATACTTCACACCATTACCTTTTATTCTAGCATGTATATGCGCTTTGAGCATGCACCTTGTGTATGGAAATAACGTTTTTCTAAATACTTATTATTATTATTATTTATTATCATTATTACTATTATTATTATTAGATGCACGAAACGATCGTTAAGGTTATCAATGAACTTGGCATACGTACAAAGCAGGTTTTGGCGGAGCGACAAAGATTATCCTTCGGACACCGTGAGAACATTCCTTGCATTCATAAGGACAAAACTGAGTTTTGACATTTAGCAGTTTCAACAGAAACATTTTCTTATGGGTGTTAAAGTTATATTCTATTGAGGAAGAGTAATTTTTTCTGTCATAATTTTACTGATTTAAGTAGATCATTTCGTTGTCTTTCTACCGATTTATTATTGGTCTAAACAGAAGAACTGTATCTGAATTTTACACAGTGGTACACAAACAGGAAGAGTTTATTTATCTCAAATTTAGAACATAAACAGTTTACTTTTTAACTCGGTGAACAACAAACTCCTCATATATGTTTTTAATACTTTGGACACTTTAATCTAAATTTTTGAAATATTTGTAAACATCAACACAGCGGATGACATTTAAATGATACGCTTTGTTTTGGCAACACGCAAAGAATGATTTGAATGCCAGAGTTTAAACAGAGGCAACATTACATCGCTATGCTGGCAGTTTGTCAACAACTGGGGTCAAGGGTCAGATGAGGGTCGCCATAACCCTCTAGCGGGGTCACGTGTACATTCATGTAATGGGATAATTGACGAGCAAATATATTCAAATAGTGTGGCAGTGTGTGGGGTCACTCAGACAGGGGACAACCGTATCGTCATCATCACCTAATAAAATTACGGCATGGCTACTGTTTGTTTAATAGCTTTCATGCTATTTGAAGATGTTAGCATGTTAACGACAATCAATAATTTAGACTCACCGTGTAAGGATATGGATCTAATGCATTTATCATCATCAAAATATTGTTGAGACAGTTGTTTTTAGAATAAAACTGGTTTCAAATCTGCATTTCTATTCAGTTTGTAGTCCTTAAATTTTGTTTTCTTCAATATATGCAATTGCTTTATGTCCTTGGCTGTAATATTATAGACATAAGCATGAAGCGTTAACGATTGTCATCCCCATTGAATGATTTGTGTATACTGTACTGTCAACTGCAGCTTTTAATACAATCTATCCACTGATAACAAACGATTTGCTATGGTATGTGTTATGTTCAATATGACAATATAAGTCTAGTATCAGTCTTCTTCCCCTGTGAGATACTGACAATAAAGCTTGTATATAGAAAGGGAAGATGACATTGTATTAAACAAACATTTAGTAAGTGAAATAGTTTCATAATTTACTGTCATACAGTCATGAAGCGGGACTAACACAGTATAAACCTCTCACGTTTCTTAAACGTCCGGCATGGTATACATTGTTATCTAACGGCCCAATCCTCAAGTACAGCTTCTTCTTATCCAAAACAGTGAGAGTGCATCTATATATAAGCATTCTATAAGCAGATAGGGTCCCTCGTACCTTTGTTGCGGTGTGTATTTTCAAAGATGATGACTGCTGACTGCAGTTCAAACACAAATAGGGGTGTTGGTGACATGAGAAATCAGTTGAAGAATCACATCAAAATAAATACGTGAAGCTATTAAACATTAAAACCTGTGGCCTCATCTAATTTTTAAGCCGAGGAAATAGAAACATTAAGGAAGGCAGTTAATTACGGACAATGCAAGGTGGTTGTCTATGGGTTTAATGTGGTTTAATGGCGGATAGTAGTAATTCTTGGAGAAAAGCCGCGGTACAATAGAGACTCGGCGTCGCAGTGAAGCCTCTACGCATCGACTGTTACTGGGGATCCGTTCCTGCTACAACACTGAAGTTCAATGTAGTATTTTACCTTAAAACTATAGATGTAGAAAACACTGCCGAGCATCAAGCGGGGATTAAACCCCGGGCTACTTGTAACTAAAGTCGACTTTTCCGACAGCTATGCATTCTATCCTGCCCATGGTGCTAAAATGATGAAGAAGTAGTTATTCACCGAGACTGGCTAGTGATATCGTTACAACTTTAGAATCATGTTGATCAAGATGTCTTTGTGACAAAGACTTAAAAATAGAGCACGTGGACTTAGCGATATGATTGTCAATCTTAGCGGTCAGAGTGTCAATTACACGCCATATCGCGTGCTCGTAACGTTATTAGTACCGTCAGACAGCGTCATAGCGCACAGGTGAGAGAACAAAGCATAAGGTGGTTTTGTAATTTCTCATAGTAATATCGTAAGCGTCTTTGAAATTGAAATAATAGTCTTGTCATTAAGCCAATGGCAACATACCGGAAGTGAAACCTTGATAGGTCGTTCAGATTCTTATATCAGTTAAAATCCAAAGCAAAGAACCGACAAATTCGAAAGCACCGGGGTTTCTTTTTAAATACGCTTTGAATTTTTAAAGTATTCATTTCCTAGACTTAATATTAGTCTTGTTTCGCTTCACAATGAATGTAAAAGTATATCACTTTAGAATTCGGCTCAAGAATATGACTTTACAATGCACATAGAAGAATATGACTTTACAATGCATCTTCAAAAATATGAATTTTTACAAGAATGAATAAGAATTTGACTTTACAAGAATGAATAAGAATATGACTTTACAAGAATGAATATGAATATGACTTTACAATGCATCGATAAGAATATCTTAGATCAATGATATTTAGAACATGGCACTCCTCAAAAAAAGGTTTTTGATGCAAGCTCAATGTAAAACAATAATACGCGTTTGTGTCTATACAGACGTTCTGGTGTTGCCTAAGATCGGTAGTGTTGGTATGTCCGACATATTTCACATCAATGGTAATCGTGACTGAGGAATAATAGATATCTGACGTCACGATGCACGCTGAGAGTTGAGCGACTCCGTGGTGTTCACTGTGCAGCAATAATGCCTCAAGTCAGACACTCCGGTGTTACCTTCCTTGTGACGCCTATTTATGGGAGAGGACCTTTCACCAGATTAGCACTGGTCACTTTGGTGTGACGACATGGAATGTTGCCGTGTTATTCTATTTTCTCTTAAAATGTTATTGTTGTATTTCCAAAATAATTTAACACCATAGTTAGTGAATACATATTTAGTATCAGTCACGGTGTACACTATTAAAGCTCACTCTCTGCAAGACTTATTGTAGTAGTAGAAAGTTGTTGGTATATTTTAAGTGTTTTGTTTTTTTAAATAATCATATAAAATACAAATTTCAATATATTCACGTTCTTTCGTCACATACCTTTAATTATAAATCGGTAGAGCAATGATATTTTATAGACACTACATTTCTAAAAGCGGATTATAAGATGGATTTATATGTTCACCAGTTCTGTAAGTTACTTATTATTCGATAAAATTTAATATGACGCTTGTACCTTACATTATTCTTGTATCCTTAATAAATATTAATGCATCAAACGAGGTTTGTTCAGGTGTCATTTTATAAGGGATTATTGCATAATAAACAAATAGAGGGGGAAAAGAACTTGAACAGCTGATCAATCAAGCAAACTCGCCAACAGTATTAAGAGGACATGTGTTAACCCTTTGTAAACATATTATAAAACAATTAGGACCTCTACAAATGTCCTTGGGCATTAATCGGTTAATTAGCGTGTAAGAAGGTGTGGTAATTAACATCAATTACTTCATTAAGGTAACGGTGATAATGACAGTTCAACATGAACGGAGTCTTGCACTTCTACTTCCCTGTGTACGTTTAAATATTTCAAATATGTTTTTAGTTTACATTTAATTGTTTAATCACTGCATGGAGTGGCGAATCATATATATAAGAAACGCAGTGGTATCACATATCACTGAGTATGATAAACTGCATAATTCCTATATTCTTCAAGTTTCATAAACTAATGCTTTGAGAGTAATATCCTATTTTCCAAGTAAACAATAGCAAGCTTAGTCGGGTCAACCGGTTATTTATTAACCCTTTTACTGTCAAACAGGCAAACCAGTTTAGCGATAAGAACAAGCTACACCACCTAACAACGATAATACAAAAAGACAATATATCATTTAGACATATTTATCATAATGCTTGGTCAGGGCTGGAATTAACCGTATTGCCGCCCTTGCCATTTGGACTTGTCATATTGATCGTTTGGCCGAGACAGCCTACGGTTAAAAATAGCCACTGTACAGTTTCGTTTTACGTAACATTAAATCTGGTTTCGATGATAAAAGCCTTAAACGCACTAGTGCACACCAATATTTCGTTAACACAACGAATGCACAGATACTGCATATCTCTCGATATTATTCAAGATCCTCACTCAAGTAATCTACCTCGTAAGTTATTTAACAAATATTTACGTATTCAGGTAGTAAAGTGGAGTTTTAAAGACCGGAAGTATTTAATGTTACGCTACAATAAATCCGCATGAACTACGATATCGGAAATCTTAAGATTTTGCTTATAACCAAAAAAGCGGAAACGGCAGCCGCTTTGGTCAATCTAATAGCAATGCTAATGCTGTGTTATTAAATCGATTTATTTACAACATTGCTTTCATAAAACATAATTCATTATTTGTTCTCAGTTCAGAGTTTAGGTAAATACAACAACTGCACATAAAAATAGTTCAACCGCGTTCAACTGTCTATAATTCATCCGTTTTGTGCACAGCTAATCTTAGATTTTTTATATGTCCAAGTCAACAGCGGCTGTCTAATTTTTTTCATTGTTGATTGCAGGTCAATTGTAACGAATTTTAAGTATTTCATTGCATCGATGGAAAGCTTAAGTGAATGCATAAGTCCTCTTAAACCTTAAAATAGCCAATTTAAACCGTAAAAGCGTGCACTAGTGCCTTTAAGACATGGTAAACAGGTCTAACTTGACTTTGTCACGGCTCGCTTCACATTTGCATAACAGTTTGATTTCTGTCAATTTAACTAAAAGTGACTGAAAGATTATAAGCTTTGGGTATCCAGTTTTACATTAGAAATATTATAACAGCCTGAAAGCCAGGCATTATCCGATTTTTGCCGACTTACGTTGTTTGAATAGTGAGGAACTTGAACACTGGTATAGTAATTGTATACAATTCTCAACATTCTAAGTTAAAGTTATGTAAACAAACTGTTTGTGTTAGAGCTGTTAACGTTCACTTGGTTGGAATAATATAGACCTGTCTCTTTCCAATAGTTTGAACAAACAAATTGTGAGAATTCAAGGAAATAAAATCACAAAAGTTGATTGGTACAGGATGTTTAAGGAAATGCACTGCGTTGATAAGTAATTGAATCGTACGTGTGTCAAGTCTTTGCATTTACACGTCCTTATCAATAGAAAGATCTATGATAACGACTTGCTCTTGTGAGTGTAGAGGAAACAGCTATATGCTTAGTTCTGCATCAGGTCAACTGCTGGTAATACTCCGCCTCTGAGGTCCAAACAATCCACCCGATAAAGCAGTTATCATTTATAATAATAATAATAATAATTCATTTATATAGCGCCTAGTATCCATCTCTAGAGTTGCTCACTGGCGCATTTGAGTGATTAGTCTGAAGAAGTGGGATCATAAGCGATTTTGAACAGAAGAGTCTTAATTTGAGTTTTAAAGTTTGTTTCACAGGTGATGAGTTTGAGTTCTGGTGGCAAATTATTCCAAAGTTTAGGTGCAGCAACTGAGAAAGCTCTTGTAGCCAACATGCTTGAGAAAAATTTATCTGGAATCTACATGTTGTCGTAGATAAGATATATTCTCTTTTGACAATAAAGATGCCATCAAGACAATTCGCTTTTCACAATAACCAAGTATAAATTCGCTGTACAGGTACTCTTGTTCTGACTTTACTCAGGAGGTCATTTTGCTGGTCTAAGAACATTCCATGTCATTTTGTTTCAACTCTCTGGAAAGTGTAAACCCGAAGTCATTACTGTGCTAAATTACACACTGTCTCACCGCTACTAGGTACCCAGGCATACAGCTGGGTGGAGAGATGACATCGATGAAAGTGACTACAGAGAAACTAAACAGAGTTAGAAATTAAGTAGGGTCAGTTTACCCAGATGTTAAAAAGAATATATGAGGTTATAAAACAACTGTCAACAAGATATAAAGGATCTTTCATTTGTAAAAGTGCAAGTTAAGGTCAAGTCATGGAGAGAGTTTGTATCATTTTAGCTAAATCATTAATTTCTGAAATGTTATATTCTAATATCTTAAAGTAAAATCGTAAAAATATAAATTCAAGAATTTAAATAACTTATTCAAGGATTCTAGTAAATGAACATACAACAATGGTGCTTCAGTTATCTTCTCTTATATGACATAGGCAAAATGAAAGAATCTTCACACCACATGTTACACAGGTCAGTTAGCTGTCAAAGAATAGTATGATCAAGCAAGAGAAGGAAGTTACAAGAGAGAAAAGAAATGCAGTAGGTTACTAGTATGCTGTCTGGCACAGGTATAAGTAAACAAAACTTAGCAGAAAACAAAGATATTTTACCTATTTGAGTAGCATCGATGGCTCCGTCTACTTTCCGCGTTAGCCAGAGCACGAGCACAGGTAAAATCCACCGCCATTGTAGCTCCTCGTCCATGCTTATTGTGACAGACTTGACCTGGTTAGGAATTTGACCCCTGACCCGTCTCACATGAGTGAGCACGGATGGATTTCCAAACACGGACCTAGTCTTAGTCACCGAGTTACCTGGCCACGCAGGTGTTTTATAACGTCCTTCTTTCTTCACCTGGAAGTTCAAAGAAACTGTGTATACTTGTTTTTAGATTTCACATACATTTTTACATCCATTGTTCATTGTTTCGTTACGTTCGTTCATTTAAATCTGTCTTTATTGAAGGTGGTTTTCAATCAGTAAACGGAAAAGTTAAATAATCTTTAATAATAAATTGGCTTTTGTGAGTCCACATTGTCCTGTGACGGTGTTCGGACACTAGAAAAACGTACACAATAACTTATTTGGTTGACCTCCTTTATCTCCACAGGTGTGTATTTCGGTCTAATACCTTAACAAACAAAGACATGATAGACAATTAATATAATCAGGTAAATTGTGATTAGCGTTACCAACAAACTTACCTGGTAAATGTAATCTCGATCTTTAGGAGACGATAAGCGTCACAAAATAAACAGGTCACATCAAATAAGCTTGAAACCTAGTCGCGCCCGTCATCAAGACACAAGGCCGCCACCTAGCGGACAGGTATATGACAAGGGGGAGGCAATTCGTGGCTACCTGAATAACACTCACTGGGATTACTGTAAATATGTGACGTCAGTTGCAGTTATATCAATTGCTTAGCTAGAGTAGCCTTGAAATGAGTTACTCATGAGAGAAATTGATGTCATTTCCATACAAATGTGAAAACATATACATCTGGAAAAAAAA
Organism: Phorcus lineatus; assembly: GCA_921293015.1. Classification (NCBI taxonomy): domain Eukaryota; kingdom Metazoa; phylum Mollusca; class Gastropoda; order Trochida; family Trochidae; genus Phorcus; species Phorcus lineatus. The sequence continues at coordinate 20,654,662 of OV121086.1, read as the reverse complement.
CCCATAAAGGTATATCATCAACGGAATCGATTGAATTATTCAAAATCAAATCAATAAGATTATAAGCCAATTTTTAGATTGTAATGAATTTGAGCTTTCTTTTGTCAATATTCTGTAATAATGTAGTAAAACAAATTTATATGAAATGGATGAAAATATATGTTTTTAGCTGTTTATAAAACCAAAGATTGACATAATTTGTGAGTATGTGGGCGTCTAAATATCAATTGGTTGTGTTTGCTGATATAAGATTAAATTTGTCGTCCTGTTATACATAGGCACGATAACAAAACCTTAAATACATCATTGTGTGTGTTCAGGACTCACGTGAAATATGTAAACCAGCATTGTGAGGTTAGACGTTTCTGAATATTATAGAAAGTTTGGAAAAGTCATTCATTCACATGATGTTTAAATATCACAATTATCTTGTGAATCACCATTATATTCTCTATATACATATCACCATCATATATCTCGTTATATATATCGAACTAAAATATGGCATCATTATCAACCACCAAATCCATATATCATCATATCATTTACATTCATGTATCTCAATATAAATCGTCATCCTCAGTATTATTGGTTTAAATGTATGTCAATATTATTCATGACCATATGTCTACCATAATAAATTTAAATATCATTAACCATCATAAGTTTTCATTATCAATCACCAACATAAACCTCTGTGTATATCAACTTCAAAGACCTCAGTTTTGCTTCTGAATATAAATCACCATCATGTATCTCCATATAAATCACCAAAGGTTCAGGTTGCATGGCCTACACCGTGACCTCTGCCTAAGGGCAGTTAACTCTCTTTTTAATGACTCTGTCACACACCCTTCTTGTTTGCATGAGCTATTATTACGTAATCTAGCTAGCTCCCAAGGGTCCGCTCCCTGATGTGTGACGTAAGATTGGAATGTTTACCTTTAACTCGGGGCCAACTCGGGACACTTGAACTCCTGGTATTTGATGTTTGTCTTAAACTAACAATTTTGGGTGACTGTTATACAACCCAAGTGTTGCTTCTAACATGCTTTTATTTGCTTATTTTTTATGACACACTTTGTAATCATATTAATAGTGACGGTGACAGTTTTAAAGTGTTTATTACCTTTAAATATACCAGTGTCGCTGATCTTTTCACGTAGAATCATATGATAATATGAATATTCATGACTTTAGTACGAGGTAGGGTTTCCTATAAGTAGCTATTTTAATAGAAAACACTACAAATGCAGCTGTTTTGATATTTAGATTTCACTCGTAGTATCTTTCAACCTTCAGGAACTTGGTTCTGTTATGTTCAGTGTCACGTCTCCCCGTAATATTTGACATCTTACATTGGCACCTTTTTAAAAGTTCAATTCACCAATAAACATAAAACAATATTTTGGAAACAAAATATTCAAGTAGGTAGTTTAGTGTATGAGGCAGGTAGAAGTTCACTCAAATGCATTGTGGGCGTTGATGCACACAAACAAACAATTTAAGACTACATCCATCCATTGAAGCTTCTACCGCTTTATATTTACCAAAACAGCTTCTTTGCGAGATACGACCTATCGTGTTAAGACGACGGTATCATAAGGACTTCTGTCATTGTATTGTTTTCACTTTCATGATGTTCTCAGCATACCATTAAACAATGTAAGCATTAATTTCTTGACAAGCATTAATTTCTTGACAAGCATTAATTTCTTGACACACTGATTCCGAACGAGTTGCATCAAAATATATCTACAAATCTCCCTACAAAAATATCACACGAGTAGAAACGCCTTCAAAAGGTGAGTGATTATGGGGAGTGTGAGATGGCAAGATCTGTCTGTACCACTGTTCCCCAAAAGTTACCGATAATGGAGGGGGGAGGGGGGGGGGGGGGGGGGGGGAGAGGGGCAAGATTGATTTTCAATGCTACGAGAGGCGTGAGTATGTCTTTTCTTTTGATATTGATGTTTGGTGCCAAAAGATAATTGCCGGCTTGAAAAAATTAAACGTGGGGGGAGGGGGGGGGGGGGGGGGGGGGGGGGGCTGGTCAGCTACCCGCTCCCCAGTTGTTACACCTAAGAATAATATATTTGCGCGTTAAGCAAATAATCAGTACTTGTAGTAGTGACGTCCTTGCTGTTTGTCTTGAACCTTCAAATAGTTCGTAGACGGTAGACGGTAAAGACGGCTACAGTTTCAGTGGAATTGAAGAGAATCAAATTATTTTGCCCGAGCAATTGGTTAAATAAATGTTTTTCTTTTACAAAAATTACCATATTTAATTACCCTAGAAACTAAAGCCATGTCAACATTGCGCAAAAAGTGTCTGCTTTTCACCACCCAACGACAAACCAAAACGAGTTAGGTGTCGGAAATTCCGTCTGCTTAAAAGGGAATATGTAGAGAGAAATATATATGTTATATGAGCGTTTTGGAAGTATGTCAGACCATTGCCTTGCTGACATATATACTACGATTCAATGTAAGGATGTCTCGCCCCCTCATCATTTTGAAGAGATTGGTATCGCAACCTACACCAGCGTACAGCACATGCCTAGGAAAAAGAACATAAAACGGTATGGAAAGACATATATTCTTATTCTTTATGTGAGTCCCACCTCCTCATTTCAATAAAATTATATTTTTATAAATAATACATTAAAAATGAAGATCCACCCTGTAAAGATTGGTATTGAGAGACTATAAACAAGTAATCACACTATTAAGAAAATATACAAGATACTGATAAGAAAACACATGCTTTAGGAGAGTGCGCATGGCGACGTTTTTAAAGCTTAAAGCTCTAATCAAACTTAAATAAATGAACTCCATTTTGACCCTCGTTATAACTTTGATACTCTAAGGCAAATCCCAGTCGCTCACATGGAGGTCTAACAATGTTTTTATTCAGGAAACTTTACCCTTTCCCAACTATCCGGTATTACTCCAAAAGTTCGTGTAATAGTTCTACATAATCAAAATATATCAACTAGGTATATTGGAGACATCAAAACATGGCTGCAATCGATTTAAAGATCAGCACCCCGGACATCGCTAATCAGGGCCAGTGGGAGGTCTTTGATAATCCGTGGGGAAGTGATTTCCCATATCCATTATTTCCTTACACCGTAACCGAAATTGTCCTCAAAATCCATTATTCTCCTACAGCAAGGCTGACTGAAATAAATTCCAAACGCTCTGCGAGTATTTAAACCAATACCAAACAATAAAGTGCGTTTTGTCCAATGTCTTCGTGTTAGAACAGAAATACGTAAATGATTCAAGTTGTGTATACAAGATACCCCATTTTGCAAACAAACATATTTTTCCGATTGTTATCTTTCTTTTTGGACATCTGTTAATAATATATATGTAGATATGGCGATATATTTACAACCGATCCGTCGTCAAACACACTGCCTAGAATGTTACTTTGAATAGCATTGGTCGATTTTGTAGATTTACAAATCAGACTCGAATTAGTTTCCAAAAGCATCAATCCAGTCGTATGTACCGTGTCTATAAATTACAACAGCCCTCAGGAAACATGTTACACCGATCGGTTGTTGCGAGATTGGTAAGACTATGTAAAAAGTGACACAGAGTATATTTCATAACTTTTGTATGTCCCTTAAACAAGAGCCAAACTACCTTATGACCCAAGTTGAATTCAAGTTGCCTTTCTACAGTTGCATATCTCCTACATGCCAAAATTTTTATATTTTTTTTGGTGTTTGATTGTTAATGAAAAAACGGCTATACAAATGTTAAGAAGGCGAAATTCTGCACCCCGTTTACATGCATATTAGTTAAATGACCTACTAAGCTATGCCGACTTAAATTTGTCGTTGTGGTTACTGTCAATAAGTTTAAATTACGTTTGAGTCATTGGCCCGCGCCACAGTCTGGTTTTCGATCACACATCTTGACTTTAACTACTGCAGTGACAAGCAATAACATGTTATTTTTCAGAAACAATCACTACTTCTTTATCAAATAACACTGTTTATGAAAATTTGACATATTTGCCCCCAACAACATACTATGTGTTCCTTTAAACATTGTCTTATTTGGGATCCCACTGTCTGCAGTATCGGATCCAAGTACGAGGATAAATAAAAACAGTTTGTAGAATAAGCATGATGTAACAATCCACTACTTCCAAATTATCTATAAACCTGGAAGCAATCTTTTCGGAAGCAAGTGACAAAATATTACAACCGTCCGTAGAATCGTTTTCTAGATGTCACACACCAAAGTGCAAAGGGGTGGAACTGGAAAAACGTGCATTTATCAAATAAAAATATTTCAGAAAAGGAATGTCTGCACAGGATGACATGGTCGATACATTGAGTGATGTCTCCCATAGTTGCCAAGTGGGTTGCTGAATGTAAACGTGGCCGGCAGAGTTTTGAAGATGATGCCAGGTCTGGTAGGCCAAGAACCTCCACCAGTGATGTTCAAGTTGATGCTGTTCACGACATGGTGCTTGCAGACAGATGTGTTGCCATTCAGCATATAGCTGAGACACTGGGCATTGTTTTTTTGGTCAGTGTACACAATATAGTGACAGATATTCTTCACACGAACAAGCTCTTCGCAAAATGTGTGTCAAGAATGTTGACCAGAATCAGGAACTTTTGGCTCGATTCAGGGGAGACAGGGATATTTTCCTGAAACGATTAGTGACCCACGATGAGACGTGGGTACATCACTTTGACTTTTGAGACGAAAACCCAAAGCAGACTGGAAGTATACCAGTTCCCCTCCCCCAAAATATTTAAAGCAAGTTCCATCTGCTGGAAAGGTGAAGGACTCGGTTTTTGGGATTGTCAGGGTATCACCGTGATAGATTACTTTGAGAAGGGCCAAACTATCAACGGGGCATATCAACATCCACCCTGCCCCCCAGATTTGGCACCATCGTACTTCTTCCTCTTCCACAATCTGAGAAACTATCAACGTGGATGTGTTTTTGCTGATAACAACAGCCTGATTGCTGCCGTGGAGGAACCAAGGTTGCAAACTTCTACAAGAATGGCAGAAAGAAGCTGGAACATCGCTGGTCCAAATGTATTGATGTCAGTGGAGACTATGTTAAATAATAAAATGCAAAATGTGATACTTTGTTCTTGTTTTCTATGTCATTCTACTAACTTTTTTATTTATCCTCGTATCAAGGATTATTTAAGAGACCTTTCTGAATTTTTAAGGAAGGTTGTTGTAGACACCTAATGCGATCTTGCTGTAAAAGGAGAAAAATAGAGCCATGGGCTCAGCAACTCATCAAGTATTGAATTACTTATTCACTCTAAGACATTGCCTATGTGGTATCTATCATAGGTAAGACAGTCACTGAGTTAACAACTTATAATTTGCATTGACGATGACATGTTTACACATACCTTCAGTAAGTGAGGCCTTCCATGTCTAAAAGAGAACTACGGATAACGTTAATAACAGGGACCAATTTCGCCTCTATTACAGACTTGTATAGATGAACTCATACAACCACTTCTCACAAAAGCACAGAAATTCTAAATAGTATTAATAGCAGCCTGAAATATGCTACCCCCCTCCTCAAAAAAAAGAAAGTCCCATTCCCCTATCTTTCAAGGCCTCCCAATCTGACCTGCAATTAACATTAACGATCCAAATCCGTTTCATTCCCATTATTTTACACTTCTCGACTGTTCTACAAACACATCGGTAACAACAACACCGTGCAACACATGCAATACAGACCTTCATAATGATATGGATCCCTAATAGAAATGGATCCGATTAAGGTCGGTGATAGATACAATACACATGTTAATAATGTTGTATCTTTCCTGTTAATGCTTCGAGCATAAATTTGAAAGTTTATGAACATTTCTGTTTGATAACATTAAGCATTATATCATATAATATCAAACAGGGTCAACAGTACTACCATCTTTATGGCTTATATCCAAAACATTATTTTGAATTTGCATATTCACTAGACTTGTTAAAGGACAATATATCAGCTACATGATGTATAAGTTTCAGCTTTCTATTGCAAAAAGTGCCAAATATCAAGGTGCCACCCAAATCATGTGACCTACGATTGGATTTGCTATTGCCCATCATTTGGAACAAGTTGCAAGTCTGTAAGTGCATTTTGAAAAAAAATTCATTTTAAAAACGTTTGGTCATTCAGCACCTTTAAACACAATAGTGCAAACCAATATTTCTTAAACACAACGAATGCACAGATACTAATGATAGGCACTCAGGCAATCCACTTCGTAAGTTGTTAGGCAAATATGTACGTTTTAACGTAATAAAGTTGGTTTTAAAAGGCCGAAAGTATTTAATGCAATGTTGCATGAACTCCGTATGAAGTACGATTTTAGAAATATTAAGATTTTGCTTACAGCCAGAAAAGTGGTTAACGGCAGCCACTTTGGTTAATCTAAAAAACAACGCTAATACTATGTCATTAAATCGGTTAATATCTAACATTGCATTCATAAACTATATTTCATCCGTTGTTCTAAGTTCAGTTCAGCTGACCAATGACTTTTTAATGTTCAAGCCAACGGCGGCTATCTTAACACTTCGATTGTTGATTGCAGGTCAATTGTAAAAAATGAAAAGTATTTCATTTTATCGATAGAAAGCTGAAGTGAATGCCTATGTCCTTAGATAACCTAAAATAGCTAATTCTAAGGAGAAAAGCGTGCAATACTGCTGCTACCTTTGCATTTTCTGAATGTGAAATATTCACAGAAAAAGTAACAGATACAAAATAACAATTAATGAATGAATAATTGAAAGTTTTATTTTTTTATGATTTTGTATGACAAAACAAAATAAAATATCACAGTTGAGTGTTAGTGTGAATCTCGATAGTGAAATACTGTACCACAAGACCCTACAAGCATCTTCATCTAACTGCAGGGTGTGGATTTCCAAAGCTAACTTAGTGCCAGAACAGAGGTTCTTTAACTGTAAGTATGGTTATACATTTATCAATAACATTTACAATTTAGAACTTGTATTACAATGGTGAAGAAAATGCACGATGTGCTACCTCACTAACAATCTTTTTAGGACATTAATATTTCAAGTTTAAATCATTTAAAACTGCATAAAGACATCATCTGTGTGAATGATATCTCTTCACATCACTACGCTTTGACATCAAGTGACTCACCTTGACATCTCAACAAAAACTGATCACAACACATTGCTATGATGTCATATACTTCATGACATCATAATGCCCTTACCTCACATCAAAAATACAATGGTGATTTCAGATACTTAACTTTCAATTAAAATCCAAGGCAAATAACTTTAAACAGAATTTCATTCATATTTCTTTTAAGAACAAATACACCAAAACTCTTTGATAAAACTATCATTGACTTATACATCTTGTAATCTTTATCTATAATCTGCTGATCTATTTGCCTTCATCAGATTCTAAAAATATCATCATGGATCCAGTTAAAACATGTACTTTCAATACACTGCATTTATCTTTTCTGAATGTTACCTAAGACTAAATTATGACAAATATCTCAGATGAGAGATACATTTTCTTGTACACTCAATGACAAACAGCATTCAAGTAAGCTATGGGAATCCACACACAACCTGTCCATCAAGCTGCAAAAGCTTTAGCAAGATGTACGCCATTAGTGATTGTGCAGATCTCTCTGTACTTACATTGTTTCAAGGTTTATCAGGTGGGCTATATACTCTCATCAATATCAAATCTTCACACATTTACTTCCAGATGATTATCTTGTGTTCATTGAAGTCAGAACAAAAATGTTTTACTTCAGCTGGGGTATAAATATGGCCTCCCTTCTTTGTTCACAGCTACTGTTTCAGATATCAAAATGAATTTCTACAACGCTAAAACGCATTACATTCATTTATGTCAATGCCATAAGGTCATCAAAGGTCTTTTTATTAGAATGTGAAACGTATCAATTTATAAATCCCCAATAAAACAATCATATACTATTTTGAAACGGTTTGTTTAGGATATTTTGATGATTACCAACTTAACTTGAACCATTCAAAAACATGCTTACATAAGTTCACAAGAAAAGAATGAATATTGCTTCTTTGTGTATCTAGCTTGATGAACTTTTTACCTAAGAGTAATATTAGGGGATTTTTTTGTAGGTTATATATCATAATGCCATTACAGTTAAGACTACTACCATTGTAATACAAGTTCTAAATTCTGAACAGAAATTGGTTCAATAGATAAGCATGATCTTGACAACATTCTCAATCATCCAAACTTAAAAAAAGCCACTCATTGCAGTTGACAATTTTACCCTTTCTGACTTGCCGACTTATTGACCACACAGATAAACTACCACCAAGAGAGTAGAAAGCCCGCCTGTTACCTTTGCCCTAGTATAAAACACTCACAATACTGATAATGGTTTATGTACAACATTTACAATCCAATAACCCCTTAGTATATATACCAAATAAAAAGAAAATATTCAAATATATCGTACAATGTTTCAACAAAAAACCGTGTCCTCAGCGACTAGAAAAGCATAATGTACTTTGCAAAAGGCTGAAAATAATTAACGTATTAAAGTGCATACTTAGTGAAAAGATAAGTTTCTATCAACAAAACCAGAGGTATTGAACGTTGAAACAGATCGGATGAACATTTGAAATTAGTAGAATAGTAGAAAATTTGTCCAAAAAGAAATCGGAATTAGTACATTTCAAAGTTAATCTAAATCAGAATGAGTTCAACCATTTGAATTTAATAGATAATGGAATCAAGCACACATTTTGCCATACAGAAATCAATAAAAGTATACTTAAAGATATCTAAGAGAATCTTTTTCATTTATGTCATAAATGCTCATTACCCAATGATAAGAAACACAATTAAATTAATATATTTCATGCATCAACAGCCAAAATTAGGTCATAAAGCAAATTGTTTGTAGCAATTTCTACAAATAAGAAAGGGTTTAACCTTTTATCTTTAACAGGAGAATGATCCTTAATAGAAATCCACATGATAAATTCAAAATCTGCATTGAAGAAGTCGTTGAGTTAACTTTGAGCCTCAAAATAACAAATCCAATTTATTTTCCACAAAACAATAGCTCGGCTGTCTAAATGTCCCCAGGCAAAAAGTTTTTAAAGATATTCAATGATTCATCCACTGACATTTATAACAGGTAAGTTCAGGGCACACAAATAAATTTTGCGTTAGATGCAATTTAAGCACATAGATCATAAACCATTCAAAAAAATGAGTGACTCACAACAAAATAATCAATGGAAATGCATTCACCAATATTTACAATAATAGAGACTGATGCTCAATGAGTCATAAAATACAATGTTTAATGCATAATTCATAACCAAAATGTATCAACAGATTGTTTGCTATCTTACAGAGAACATATGGAGTGCAATCTTAATTGTGCCCTCAAAATCATAAGAGAAGCTATTCAAAACATCAATGTGGTTGATATTTACAAAAAAACATTCATAGCTCTTAAATCATATTTTACAAAATATGCAATACAATGTCATTGGTGCAAACAACTGTGGATTTTCAAACACCAAAGTTATAAACCAATGCCATATAATCTATATTAAAAAAATACACAAGTAAAAAACAATTTTGGCATTTAAGTAACTTTTTATAAACTACATGCTCCTTAAACTTGATTAAAAGATGGTTTCGGCATCATTCGACCAATCTTCAATAATTTCTTCTACACTAATCAATCACATTGATGATCTATCTAAAATCTATGGTATCATATCTAATAACTTTACCATTTAGAATACAGTGATGAAATCTACAATATCAATTACATACATAAATTCATACCTACCCTACATTAAGTAATTATAGGTTATTCGAATATTCATATATGACCCTGGCAGGAGAAAAACATTCCAAGTTTCAAACTGATATTGTCAATTGATATATTTTATCATTAAACATGCAAAAAAAAACAATATAAAAACATGTCTCTCTCAATGAACGTCTGAACTGAACAATCTTTATAGCAAAAACAAGAACTTACATGACCGAAAAGATCAAAACTGCATGTAAGGTTGCCCTCCAAAGTCTATCTCAATATGTCATTCCAACCATCTCACAATATCAAACATTCAACAGATAAACTAAGTAACACCAAAATCAACTGATAGTATTCACTTGAGAAATTAATATTAGAGATTAATATTTAATTAGCTCTTTCTCTTTGTGTCAGAAGAATTTCGTTTAAAAATAACATCAGAAATCTGATAGCATATATGTAAACAGATAATTGTTCCACATGTCTTTGTCAAACAAATGATGTTTAAGAATATTGACCTTGAACTGCTTGCTAGCTCATATCAAGTTCACAAATTCATTATTCATATGTCATTTTAAAAACTATTTCTTTACAAATCACATGTGAACAACCATTTAAAGAAAAATTTGATTCTTAAGAGAATATTCAAATGAAACTCTTTCAAATCTAAAAATACCTATTGATTCAGTTAAGTATAAAATTTTCGACATCTTTATCTCATTTTCAGCAAAATTTTAAAACCATATTTTTATCATGAAAACTGAAATAATAATGAATTAGAAATATTTTTAAACCTTTGAGCAAGTAAGACTTCAGAATCATCAAAAGATAATTTTTCAGAAAGAGATGCACATGTAATACTCAAGCAGTTTGCAAAACAAAGGCACAATTCTCCAAACAATATGTTCTTTTCGACAGACTTAACGTGATACACAATGTTGATGCACAGAAACATTTGGAAAGAAAGTTTACAATTCAATTTCTGACATTAATTGAAATTAAACACAAGTGTGTTTTAACACTCAAGCAATGAAAACCGTTCATAGCTAAATACAATGTAGAAATAATCTTATTTCATTTAAACATTATTTGCAAAAAGTTACAAGATGACATAAACATTTGAATTAAACATTTTTTCATCTTTATTGTTTCATCTTTGAAACATATGATATCTGATGTAACAGATTAAACTGAAAAATATGAATGTCAAAACTAATGCACATCCATGTCAGATTAAAGTTTCAAAACTTACTGCAATAGTCTATAATAAAAATAAATAAATTTGTAGATTTGTAGAAGGGACTAGCTAACTAATACTGTAACACATATGTTGTGCCTTTGCATATAGTTGGAGCATCGCTGTATACTAGTTATTTACACAGGTGTAAATCATAATACATTAAGAACATATAAATAATCATGGGAGATGGCATAGATGTCATTTTCATAATCCAGCATGATTACAGAAACATATGGAGTATAATAGGGACCAGATCAACGCAGTTGAAGTAGTTGACCGGTGAAGCGTCTCTGCACTTTGTCTTTTGTGGAATGGAAAAGATGACACTAGTGTTTCTTGTGTTATTCTTCACCTGTGATCTAGGATGGCCCATGTAGGTTTCCTGCAGTTGTTGATAAGCATCCAGTACCAGAAGAACAGAGTAGATCTTAAATAAACTATAAGTACTTGGAATATTTGTAGAAAAACAGCTGAAATGAAATTAGGTGATGAACAATTTCCCCATCTATATCACTGGCATTGATTCAAAATTCTTTCAAACACTCAAAATAATGGTACCTTTTTCTTCTTCCACATGTAAAAAAAAGGATCTCATAACTATAGTTATCCATTTCTGTACTGAAAACATATATGATTGTCTCTTTAGACGATGTTGGCAAAAGTCTGCATGTTTAAAAGATGATCAATAAGTTTAGTCATCCATCAGACTGTTAAGCTCCCCTCGTATCGAGGAGCGTTGATTCAGTAGTCTCCGCAGCTCTGATGCAACTTGTCCAAGACGTCTGCCAAGATCTCGGACTTCTTCTAGTTGCTCTTGGCGATGACGTTCTCGCTCAGCATTTATGTCGAACACTTCCTGTTGCCTTTGCTCTAGTTCGGATCCAAATGTTGTCATGAGCGAATTGAGTCTTGACCGGGAATCAGTGAGGCGTTCTCTTATTTGAGTCAGGTTGTTGCTGACCTGGGTTCGAGTGGAAGGCTGGATACGGGACCTTGGTGGTGCTTCGATGACACGTGGTTCTGGAGAAGTTGGTGAATTGGCAGTCAGGTTTGTGGGTCTAGGGGAGTCTCGATTGAGCAGAGTTGGACGTGATGTGACTCTTCTTAGACCCTGCAAGCTTGGGCGTGGGGTGAGGGGAGGTCGAGGGGTATGTACAACTCCTTCTGAACTGTCTCTGCTGTCTCGACTGAGGACACTCTCTCGTCCGCTCAGGATGTTATTGTTGTTGGTGTCGCTCAACAAACTAACATTGTTCAAACCTCTGTTGAGGTTGTTGGATGGAAGAGATGATCTCAGATGCAGATGTCTTGTCGGGAACTGGAGTCCTGTTCTGCTGTGTGTTGTAGCCCTGCGTCGAATCTGTGGCAGTTCGCCTTCTTTATTTTCACTTTTACTGTCGCCAGTGTAGTTAGTGTGTTTGTGACTGCTGAGGTAGAGCAGTTGACCAGTCCACTTGCAGCCATTCATGGCACACTTGACCTCCTTCTGACCAATGCGGTCATCCAGCTCCTGGTTCCGTGTGTAGTAGCCATTCGTGCGACAGACTGGACATCGTGTGCGGTTGAGGTGGACTCCGCTGGTTGACCACACATAGATGCAGGAGTGACAGTACTTGTGCTTGTTTATGCACTGCATAGTCTCCCTCAGGATCTGGTAACTGCAACAGGATTATTACATGCTCATTACATTTGAGTCATCAAACATAGTAACTGATTATTACATTGTTCATTACATTGAGTCATCAAACATAGTAACTGATTATTACATGGTCATTACATTTGAGTCATCAAACATAGTAACTGATTATTACATGGTCATTACATTGCGTCATTTAACATGGTAACTGAATAATATCATTGTAGAATTCATTGCATACCACTGTAATAATGTAATTGGACACTGAATTGGTAGAAGAAAGATTTTTCTGTTTTATCATCTACTATAATGGTTAGTGAACATAATTGTTCAAGAGGTTCTCTCATATCTAAATATTCCAGTCGTTTTGTCATTTCAACAACAAAGGGAGAGATGACATGGTCTCTGCACAGATTTTCTTCAGTATGACCAAACAATCTTTATTGTTTATAAATTGAAATTTCCAATATATTTTACCTGATCATATAGTGTGGTGTTTAGAAAATATGAATGTAACATGCTTTTTATTTGATATAACTCTGCGAGTAATAAACAAAATACTAAACTCAGTCCAGTTTAATAACCTTTTTATGAAACTCGTGAATGGTATCGGTATCTAACTCGCTTTCGCTCGTTAAATACCAAACACTTCACTTGTTTAATAAAAATGTTATTAAACGGGCCGTCGTTTAGTATTCTCTATATAAAACATGTAGAATATGAAAACCAAAAAAATATTCGAACACTGTAGTAAGATACAGAAGATAGCTTACTCTATTGTATTTTCAAATCACTTATTAAAAAATAACACTTTGTCACAACCAAAAACATGTTACTTGAATGTATTTTTATTGAAAGTTGTATAAGATATCTAATATTATGCACTACCCACCATATTGAGCACTCAAATTCGTCTTTCTCCTCCTGTGTGATGTCAGTGAAGACATCATCCGAGTACCCCCCTGCCTTGATTGCCTCTGTCCCCGCCCTCTTCGGTCTGGTGATGGGAGGGGCAGCTAGACTCAACACCGCCTCTATGAGAGCAAGGAAACTCGGCTCTGGGGGTGTAGACATTGTGTATTCTTCAGCTGAACCTCTGGCCGGAATTTCAGTCAAACAATTTCCGACCTCCTTGCAATACGATCCGGCATTGTTGTCAGACGAATAGTGTCTGTTGTTTAATTCCACATATCTGGTTCGACATTTCCTTATAAGAATCGAACGGGTAGCACTTCCACGACCTGATAATTAATTCTACTCTTAGCTCACAATATTGTATCCTCATGAAATAATGATAAAATCAATCCTGAGACTATGAACGCCCCTGGTGACAAGTTTTCACAAAATGTCTCGCCGTCTTTCTGATAATGGTAGGCCTACCCCACACACGACCTTATTCAATCGCTTCGGCTATGTTTACTCGTCATAGGGGTATATCGTGCTAGGTGATTTGCAAGGCCACAAAAGAGAATTCCGGGGAGATTGGCTATCAGCCAGGTAACTTGGAGTCGGATCGAATTGATTCTTTTGATCAGCTGAGTGATTTGACAAATAGTTTCCTGTGCATAACGCTACACATTTTTGCTCAAATGATTACATAAATGGATAATATCTGAAACACTCATCGTGAGAATTTGTCAAATTTCAAACAATGATATAACTGATTGCTCTACAGTGGATAGATACAGTTTTTAAAGGGAGGATTTGTTTGAAACACTTTAGTGACCGATTTTTTTTGTATGGGCATCATATAAAAGTGACACCGTAAACACCGACAAGTGCCCTCTGTCGTCGGTTTCGGAAGGGGAGATAATCAGAGTTTTTGAAGTGGTTCGTCATATCACGTTTAATAGATAAGAAAACGTTTGCTGTATAGCTGTCCACTGAATGAAATTTTTTTATTTTGAATATGTTTGGAATATAAACATTTATAAATTGAAATATTGTATCTAGTACATAATGCTCTACCGATTGGTTCTATGTATCGACCAATTTCAACATTTAGGCCTATACATGATAAAAGATTATTACAGTTCAGTACGTGTTATAATCAATGTTATGCTAGAAAAGGGTAGCCTTGGCGTTTCTTAAACAGCGTATAGCGCCTACTAAAGACAAAAAGTCAATCGACACAGATTATGTTATTGAAGTCAAATATTTCAAAATTCATGAATGATGTTATTTCATCAAAAAATAGTGGGGTTTTTTAAATGAAAATTAACATATTTATGCTAACCAGTTAAGTATAGTGACAAGAAACGGGTTAAAGTCTATATCTATGGTTGAAAAATGCGCCATTTACGATATTTGGAAACTTTTTAATTTATGAAAAGAAAATGTAACGACAAATATAGGTCGGTATTGATATACTAGAAGATGGGAGGCAGAATTTCGACTTCTTAACATTTAAAACAATTACGAAATTAATGAAGCATACTCTGTGGTACTGTAAAATAGGTTTTTCAGTCTAACAGAAAACTATTTTTTTATTCATCATTGAATTCTTTGGCAATTCAAACTAGGTTTATGTTTATATCTGTTTTCAAAAATTAAAATGAAATACAAATCCATGTTATTAAACACATAAATTTTAACTGTAATTTTTATCAAGTCAGTATTAGCATGGTTTTCAAAATTGTATGAAAACACGCAAAGTTTATCTAGGCCGCTTCGTATTTTTTAAGAACAATAAATAGACATACACTATATATAATCTAGCACTGTTATTATGCCAACCTTATTTGGCGAAATATTAATGTGATTTTTAATAGATATTTTAAGATGTCTTTCTGTACGGAGAAATTATAAAAATGTCAATATTCCATTTCCTACCATACTTTCCGACGGAAGTCACGTACGTGTAATTGCGCATTTATTCGACAGCATATCATATTTGTTACAAATTAAGTCGTATAAACATTTATTTGAATTTGTGTTTTGGTCAAGATCAACTTCCCCTAAAGAATATTATGCGCCAGTAATCGTCACTATTTACTAATGGTAGAGACCGGCGCAAGTTACGTCAGAACGGAGAAGTTAGGTCAATATGCGAAACTGATGTTTGCTGCTTCTCGAATAATTTTGTAACATTTGATAACGAACTGTTTGTTCGGGTTATAAATCATTATTTTAACATACAATTTTATCGTGAGAATAAATAAGATATGATGTTCGGGAATTATGATTTGATATAAAATTTACCACAGAACAATCGAAATGGAATATATGACAGTTTTGATACACAGCTCACCAAAGGACACTAAATATATAAACTCGTTATCTCAAATGTAAGGATAACTCATATGCCTATATGTCTTTCAAATAACATTGATGAAACATAAGAATTCTTACAAAAGAGAATTCCCTTATTATTCAGTTATTAAAACATTGAAGTGTTGGCGTACGACGTACTCTGTGGCACTGTGACAAGTTACAACGTATATAGGGTATAAGGGACGCAACTCCTATTATTCAAAATCAAGACTCTGACGCGGCGATTTTTCTTACAAATATGTCATTGTTTCGAATTGAACGTGTAGAAATTAAAAAATATAATGCTCAAAATTAACAGACAATTAACAATACAACTTAGCATATCCGAAACCAAGGTGTATATTTTTCAAGGATCAAATACCCGTTTGCATAACAATGTGAATGTCTAATGCGTAATGCGATCTCTGCTTTGGTTTTATGACATTAGACGTACGGACATTATGGTAATTCGGCAAGAACGACGATAGTAATGGTGATGATGATGTCGATGGGGATGACGATAATTACGACGAGTATAATGGTGATGATAATGATGACGGCGATAAAAATAGTGATGATGTTGTAATGGCGATGATTAAGAATAGTACAGTGATAAAGTTGGTAATGATTGCGAAAATGATTTACCATCATATACATGTCAACGTAATCGCACGGTGCCACCCCACTATATATAGACATATAGACAGCAATATATGTAGCCCATCAGGATGTTGTTTTTAAAAAGCGATTTTAAAAATTCGAAAAATGTGATTGACCCATCTTGAAGTGTATGAAAACCGTATAGAAGAATGAAAAATGTGTGTTTGTACAGCAAAGTGTATGTATGCTATGACACATAACCATTCCTTAAACATTTCTTCTATATTTTTACATACTGAAAACATTTCCGTATCAACCAACAACATTTCTGTACATAAAAGTAAATTAATTTTCAAAATAAAGAACATATTCAGAATATCTAGAAATATTCATTTTAAAAAGTGACAGCTATAACCTATAATGATGACTAGAGAAGGAATCCTTGTTATGTAGCTTTGGTTACAAGGTACACAATTTGTCATGTGAGATGTTATCAAAATGATCCTCGTATCATAACGGTTATTGTAACGTCGAATAACAATTGGTACACAGAGTTGGTATTCATATATTTTGATTTGGATAGTAGCATCTTTCAAATATGAATTTTGCAACATAATTCATGAATACCTAGATGATTCAACGGTGTCGTCAACTGTGTCGACCACATTAAAAAGGATGTGCCTTGTTGTTTGACGTGTGTTCGTCGTACAGTCACTCCTCGTCAATGCATGTCTGAATTCTAATGCAGATTTTAACAAAAATAAAACGGGAACAGACTTAGAAAGGAGGCGAACTTAAGAGTATACTATATCAATATTGAAAGAAAACGTTATTAACTATGCCCTTTTGTTGAATAAAGTATTTCTAGCTTCCTAAGGAAGTATCTTCTCTGAGAGATAATCTATTTTGCTGTAAATACAATTTCTCATAAGAAGCTTATGGGGAGATAAGGTATACCTCAAGAAAAATCCTCGTTCCTTTCAAATACAATTTTTGATCATGCTTTTGAGCATCTTCCCAAGCATGGCTAATCTTATGCCAGCCCCAGTGACTTGCTAAGATAGGCCTCGCAGCATTTCCCGTACCTTTCCGTGCTTGTCGTCAAGGCTGCTGCGACGGATCGCGATAGCCCAACGAGAAATAATATGTGAATTGCAACGTTTGCCGAAGAGGGCGCTGCACTTAAAACACGAATTTTCACTGGTTGGCTGCAATATTTAAATTAGCCAGTGATAGAGACTGGTACAATGTAAAGCCATGCGGGGGAGATTGCCATTGAGAAGTAATTATACTCTTTAAGATTTTTTATAACATTCCCTTTTACTTGATATGGCATTAGTCACTGTATATGGTAAATTTATTATTTTTGGAGAAAGCATTTTCGAGGTATTCCTTCATGGAGGTTCTTGTAGTCACTGTGCTACTCCTTCAAATAACTTCTGTACATTTGGTGAACGTTTATAAGAACATTTTCAGGAACTTGTTTTAATAATAAAAGTGTCTTTTCCGACACTGTCTGTTCTATGCATGCAAAGATGAATACCTTTATTGACTTTTGCTTTGCCGTAGGTGGACATATGTTCTTGTATAGTGAAGGCACTATTCATTTGAGAACAGTTTGTATACCTTTTACTTATACTTACTTTTTTGTTATTGGATTCATGTTACCTGTTAAAATAAGGCATTTAGTTTTTGCCATATTTTTTTATGGACAAAGAAACATCAATGTAGTATCGGTTAAGCATAACAGGGCAGCGCTCATAAAATGTTATTCAGCTGCTTTGTATTAACCCCATGAAGTAAGAAACATTAGCTCATGTAGTTAAAATACCCGCCAAGTTGCATTAGAATGGTCGCATACCTATTCGTCGAATTTCTAGTTTTAGGATAGAAAAATCCGTTCGATGGATCGGAACTGTGATTTAAGTTGTTGATTGGCTTACATAGTGTTGGAACGTTCCAAAATAAGACAAAAGGGATGTTTAGACTCATTCATTTTATTAGAATAAACATGAAAGGATGGACAATTTACGTATGCGTTCTTCTCTTTTCAAAATTGTACTCCATGGTGTCTGAATATATAATCTATTTACCTGGCGAGAAGTGATTGAACATGTACGATTCATACACGTATTCGTTCCATCATCTTGATCATCTATTTCATAATGTTATTTAATTATTGACTTTTCTCATTTTTTGTGTCTGTTTTGTCGCAATTTACTTAATTAGAGGAATATATTACACCAGCAATTTATATATATGACTTTTATTAAACGATTGTAGGGATTCGTTTAGTTATTTAGAGAAAGCAAGGCGAGATCTACGCACAAATACTCACGGTTTGACTAAAAGTCATAAAAAAAACTTTGACGAGTGTAATATTATATTTATTGATTATGTTATGTAACATATTGAGAATAGCAAGCGAAAACATAAATACATAAAAGACAATAGAAAAAAGTGGAAACATATCTTAACGTTTTCTAACATCAAGTATGAAAGCCTCAGAAAAGTTCATTTTGAATGATAATCTGCTTGCTCATACGCTATTCGGGTCATATAATGAGAATATTAGAAATATCATCAGTAGAATATCAGTTTATATGGCGTTAAATAAAAATACTGATAGCTCAGTTACCTCGGTCAGTTATTGGGTTCATTAAAAGCTTTTGAAAACTACATAAAATTTCTAAGTAAATTTAACCTCTCTGATTACAGCACGTACGCTTGTAGCTTGGTGTGTTTGCGTGCTAGCAAATCATTAACAGACGTTTATTACTATTTATTATATTTGAATAACGATAACTGTTCCCGGTAAAATGCACTGTGTTCGATTTCTTTATAACAATAAAAGATATTTATTTTAAACAGGTGGCTTTCGAGTGTTTCTGTTACCCAAGCTCATAAAGCTTAGTTTGTAAGAGCGTCCCTCTGCTGTTACCGCTTTAAGCGAAAACCGTGCTGAGTAATAGAAAGCATCTCTCTTTGTGTCACATTTTACCCATTGTCACATTTCGGGGGGAAAAGAATTCAACAAGTTTGGATGTTCACTGAAGCATATCCCCACCTGTCAAATTGTTGGTTGGCTGTCTGGCATCTTTTCATTTATATGCACGTGCTTGTAGAGAATTATGTAAAACTCGCGCCAATATATTTGAAGAAGGTAAATACCGAAAAGTTAAATTTGTTATCATAAACTTGGAGAGACTCTGGCAGCTTGGAAACTTATCAGTAGCTAAGACTGTTATCAGAGGCTATTAAGGAAACTGGATCTATGAAACTAGCGCTGCACGCGACGAGCCCGTACTTCCATATTTAGAACCACGGCAACATATCGCACGTGACTGGACCACTGACAGTGAAGCGCTATGCCATCCGCCGGGCTGGAGATTTGAGCTGTCGGATATACCGTTATTCACCGGCACAAAGGTAGGTAAAAAAAGGGTCAATATAAGGCCATCTTTTTTCTGTTACCTCACCGACCTAATATATTGATATCAGGGATACTACTAAGCGATAACCAGCGCCCTTGGCGGCCTTTGTTCCGTGTGAGAGAAAACTGAAAGCTTTTCTTTTGGAATCGATGGAAAGAATCGATAAAGCACAACGAACACGTTACAAGCATAGCTGTTAAGACTCGCTGCTTGTCAGTAGCACGGATGGGCACAACATAACCATCACACTGGCCCTCACGAACGGTTATGGTTCCTTCTATCTGAAACCAGGATCATTTGGGTGTGGAATTCATGGTGGAATATTTCTGCTCCAGGTAGCCCGTTTGTTTACATCTCGTCTGACGTTAGATATCTCATTTGAAGAACGGGGAAAAAGGTATATTTGGTTAAGGTGCCATAAACTAGAATTGTCATTGTTTATGTGGCCAAATGGCATATAATTACGTCATTAAATAAAATCAAATTATAAGCGTATACGATTCCCCACGAGCTATTAATTTTTTTACAGTTATCTCTGTATTACATGGCGTGTCTGCAACTTCAACTCATGAAACCTGCGTCCATCTTTGAAACCTTCCAGCACACTGGTGTTGTTGTTTTCATACGTCACATATAGAATGGGTTCTTTATTCTGGGTACCAAGCTTATCTTTGGCTCATCTTGTTCCTTGTATTTGACTCTGCCTCTTGATCTGTGTAATCTTCCTTATACATGGCGGCTGTGGGTATGGTCATGCTGGGGGAATGAATATGATCAGAATCGACTGGGCCAACAACTGGATTTAATTCCACAGGGCCAACGTTCTGTGAGTAATAACATTGGAAGGCTGTGATGAGTTGATGGGTAAGGAATTTGTTCAGGAAAAAGATCAAAAGAATTTGTTTTCATTCATTCCTAGTGATTGAAGGGCTAATTCATGAATATATCTTTTGGAGAAATTGTTTGGAACAAGAGGTTTTTTGACACAAATGCATTTGTATCAAGTTTCAATTTTTAGGTGGCTATTTCAATAGAATCATAAATGTAACTGTGAAAGAGGGGATCGTGAACTTGACACAGTAATTTGTGTTGATTTTAAGGTGATGTATGAGAATATGTAACTGTGCAATGATTGTGAGTGAGATGTACCTGTATCTAATTTATTTTGGTGATTATTGATGTGGTAAATCTTGTTGAGTATTATCTGTGCAATTATCGTGTTATCTATCAAAACTATTTCACATTATTTGATACTAGACCAGTTTTAATCCATGTAATATATTTCATGATACACATGAATTTTCATCACCATTTTTTCTTGCTTCTCATAAAAATAGATCTTAAAATATAGTTACATTTTTTTTATTTTCAAAACTAATCAGCTAAAGATATCATTTAGGTGCTTTATAATAACTTATACACAATTTCTTTTTACAAATCTTGAGAAAAAATGCTTCTCAGAAATAAAATGTTGCCCAAAACTATTTTTCTTGAGTACTTGTCTGATGTATTTCCTTGAAAGCTTTCTGGAAATGTTTTATTCAAATTAACCAGAACAGCTTCATTCCTCACCTACCTTTACACACAAAATCTGTATAATATATATTATACGTCCCCCGGCCTTAACCATTTGTATATGTTCCAAGATGATTAATTTCAGAGCCAGACATGACAAGGATGAAATTCAAATTAGTATCATTTCAATGTCAGTCACACATTGTATTGACGTGTAACACGTACACTGATTACCTCTGTAGAGTTCTATTGATTACCATTATGTGGAAAATAGGTCTGTACAAGTGTGGTTAGTCTGCTGGGCTGTTGTATACATACAATACATAATGATGTTCACTCTCTGACCAGGTAAAGTGCTAATGAGAAAGGTTCTTATGAACACGAGCAGCTGCTCTGAACAACAATATTGTTTTGAATAAATTTGATAAATAATTAAGTTAATTGTTCAGCAGTGTAAGTAAATATATATGTTTTGCTTATTAAAAGAGATAGACTTTGATAAACTCATCATAATGTATCCAATATATATGCATTGTATATGCTATATGTATAATTTTTATGCATTTTTGCCTGTGGCCTTCATTCTTTAAAAAGTTGATTGATTAAGCAGTAAGATTATTGAACTATATTATAATTTTGTTTTATTATGTTCAGCAGTTAATGTATTATAAGTGAATATTTGTATTGTTTATCATCATTTTTACAAACAAAATTAACAATGATGTACAAGGAAAACCCACACAACATAGTGAACATACCCGGTATGTCCATTAAAACTAAGACTAATATCACATGTGATAACCAACAATGTTTAGAGAACCTACCCTATAGTGCACACTTAATGTGCACAAAGTGTTCTCAAAGAACTAAGTTTAGTTATCATGATCAACAAACTTGACACATAGTACTTCAGTCTTGAAACCGAAAATGGTAACTTTGACAAAACATATAGCAATGACACCTTTTATACAAATTATTTTACTCTATGTTGACAGTCAGGTTCTTAACACTACAACTACAGTAATTCCTATTGGATATTTTGTTTTGTTATGATTATAGTAACAATGATTTGATTGTTAGAATCTGAATTGGGTGTACATATTGCAAATATTTAATTTTAAACTGAAAAATGAGTGTTGAATTGAGTTGAGATATATCATGGTTTGATATTATGTTGTACAATACCCACAGTCTGTAAATAGTTTCTACAGATGAATGATTAATGTGAAATTTGATACATGTATGTTAGAGAGTTCATTAATCATCCCGATATGTCTGCTTCGTGTATTTCAGGATTTGTATCAACGTGTTGGTTAAATACAAAATATGTTGTTTATTGTCAGAGAATATGACTGACCCTATTCATTCAATAGAACTTTAACTGATAAATGAGTTGGAAATCTGGAAAAGTTCTCAAAAACTTTAATTTTTTATTTTTTGGCTAAATTGAATAAGACATCAAATGAAATTTTTTAAATATGTTTTTGATAATCAAAGGTTATATGAATACATGTGAATCTATTTTTGCCAATATTCTGTACTTATTACTCCAGAAATACTATGTGAATTCTTCTTCTTGTTTTGGACAAGTCAAAATTTTATTCTTTTCAATAGGTTATCTTTTTCATTATCAGTTTCAAGATTTTTGTCATAAAAGGATTTGAAATGTGATGGAATAATAGGTAATAGAAACTTTTTGTTCAGGTTTGTATAACTTCATAATAGTTTCAAATACAAATGTCTTAGCATTCAACATTTCATCATCTTTGTATCAATATAACATTATTAACTGATATTGATATGTTTTCATAACTACAGTCTTAAATATATTATAGTAACCATGGTGATGAGAGATTTTCTGAGGTTATCACTGACTAACACTCTTCGAATACAGTAGCCACAGTTTGTGCATAACACTGTGTATCTTATGGGGCATAAACAAGGAGTGTATTAGCTCTATCAGGGTAAACAGAAATATATCGGCCTTGTTAGTGGCCGCTACACTGGTCATCTGGGAGTTATATAAACCATTTGGAAGGGAGGATGGACTCTGGTATCTGTTTCTGATAATTCCACTTTTGTTGAGAAGAAGATTTATATTCAGCAAATGTTGTTTCCAGTTTATTATTTTTTATCTGTTTTTATTGTTACATTTATTTTATGATAAGCATAAGATTTCTTGAGTCAAAAAGGATAATTGATTATCAGTTTTGTATGTCCTAATGTTAATAAAGAGGATTAAGATATAGTAATGTAGTTGTAGTAACATAGTAAATTAGTAATGTATTACCAATGGTATATTAGTTATGAGTGTCAATTTCAATGATAACTAATATCATAACAATTATATGTGCAACAGTAAATTCATCCCATGATCTACATTTACATAATCAAATCTGATGTTTACTGGTTAAGAGAATAAGGATGGCAGTCTTTAACAGTGTCTTTAACAGTGTTTACAATCACCGTAAGGCTTTGTGAAAGGCGGAAAAGGACATTTTCAATAAGATCTTCACTAAAGTATATTTTATCACCATTACTTATTGATGTTACATTTTCAGTTCAATTTGATGTTCATCTAAAAGATTGCTTGGTTTGGATTCATGATAATTCATGAGATAATTGTTGTAATTCGTGAAATAGATAAAAGAAAAAGCTCTATGTCAGTTTCAATAAACTAAGTACATACATTAAGTACATACATACAATAAGTACATACATACAATAAGTACATACATACAATAAGTACATACATACATTAAGTTCATACATACATTAAGTACATACATACAATAAGTACATACATACAATAAGTACATACATACAATAAGTACATACATACAATAAGTACATACATACATTAAGTACATACATACATTAAGTACATACATACATTAAGTACATACATACATTAAGTACATACATACAATAAGTACATACATACAATAAGTACATACATACAAAAAGTACATACATACATTAAGTACATTAAGTACATACATACAATAAGTACATACATACAATAAGTACATTACGTACATTAAGTACATACATACAATAAGTACATACATACAATAAGTTCATACATACATTAAGTACATTAAGTACATTCGTACATTAAGTACATACGTACATTAAGTACATAGATTATGTACATACATTAAGTACATATAAGTACATACGTACATTAAGTATATACATTAAGTACACACATTAAGTACATACATTAAGTACATAAATTAAGTACATACATACATGAAGTACATACATTAAGTACATGCATATATTAAGTACATACATTAAGTACATTATATTCATTACATACATACATACATGAATATTTAGATGCTGGTTATTTTCTAATGTCTTTACAGGATAAACTACCGGTATTTCTGATCATTTCAAGAAATATGAAAATTATTCTTGTAAGACATCAAAAACATTTTGGTGTAAACTATAAAGAATTCTATCATTCTATGTGGAAACTACTGAGTGTGCCAACCACCTGTACCAATGTTTTAAGTGACATAGAGTATGTTTCATGATTTTTCATGTGGCTTTAGTAAAAGTCAAAATAACTTATGACCTAAGTTAACTTCAAATTGCCTCCCAAAACTTGCATCTTTTTCTCTAGAATTCCAAAATTGTGATATCTTCTTGTTTTCAATGATAATCGGAAAACGGCCGATAAAATGTAAAAGTCGAAAATCTGTGTCTAATTAACATGTATATAAGATAAATGACCTAGTCAACACTATCAACCAATGTTTGTCTTTGTGTATGCTGTAAATAAGTTTCCAAATTAAAGTTTGAGTCATTGGTGCGCGCTACTGTCCTGTTTTCGATCACAAATAACGACTTTAACCCGTTTATTGTCACTATACTGAACTGACTCCAAAACATACTTTGTGCCCCTTTAAACAATCAACCCATGACATAATCTCAAAGTTTTAAAATGGAATTGTAATAAAGAGAGCTTGAATTCTTATAAAGGTACAATGATTGACATTTTTTTTATAGTTTCATGATAGTATTTTAGTCATAGCACCTGTCATAAACCTGTAGCAGAACTTTCTAAAAAAGTACTTGTTATTTTTTGTTCTAGAATTGTCATCTTTTACATATTTTAGTTTCACCCAAGCAGAATTTAATATTTCAAATTGTCAATGTGACACCTTTATGAAAATTTATACAAAAGTAGCACAATCCAGGAAATAAAACACAAATCATTTAATTAGTTGCTGATCTAATGTCCTGATAATATTCAAACCTCTGGGAAAACAACTACAAGGAAGATAGGACACATGTTAGGTGTCCTAGCTAGCTGTATCAATAAGTCAACGTGTGTCAGTTGTTACTGTAACATGTTACTTCTCATCTGCTATTTGAACACAGGTGTGTTATCTTTAACAACAACAGTATATAGTTGCTCTCACAGTATACTCCTAATAGTGGGTATTCCTTGTGCAAGTTAATCCATCGGGTTTAATCTGGTTATTGTATGTGTGTATCTCATTGTTGATCTTTTAATTAATTGATTTTCCTTTATGTTTCTTTATGGTCTGAGAAATTATAAATCAAAAAGGGGGGAAAGTGTGGTAGAGCCGTGGTCAGTGGACAGTTCATGCCTTTGCATGTATACTTCCAGTACGTTTGTATACTTGTGAAGTGATTTTGATCAGTTGGTGCAGTAGATAAATAATAACGTCTTTTTTTATACCATTTGACAAATTATGGTCGTATGGAGAAACTTATAAGATTTTAATTCTGAATTCTGTACAAATGTCTGTACTTTACTTCAATCATTGTGTTAAATCTACATTTTTTATTGGTATTTCATAGAATAACATTCATTAGTTATAGCACCTTACAGCATTAAGTTCAATGAACAAATATTTATGTAAATAACTGGGACTCATATCTATTACAATCATTGAAATCATTATGAGAGGGGAATGTTTAGACTGAATTAATGATTGATTTCACCTCCTGTTATCTAAGTGTCAATTAACCAGAATAAATGAAGTTGTATCACTGCCTTGATGGAACAACACCTAACTGTTACACAGAAGGGCTCAAATTTGGTCTTGTAATGAACCGTCCCTGACAGAAGCGTCACTTCTATAGAAATCTACATAATATTACACAGTGATTTAATCAGACTGCAGGGGAAACAAGAGATGCATGATTATACAAGTCAGATGCTGGTGAAATACACAGATCAGCTGGTGATATCAATCAATATCACATATCACACAAGCAGCCTACACCTTCAGTCAGAGCTGATATTGACAACACCATTGGCGCAATGTACGAGGTTGTCGTCCATCTGGTGGTATGACTACAGGAAGCATGTCTGATTAGTCAGATATTGACGATCCATCCAGGATATTAACATCGTCATGACGTCCCTCGGTTTACGTAGCTCCAGTATTAGAAATACTAGGAGATAGACAGGTGGATTATTGGCATCTCTGGATGTTCTGTTGTCAATTTCGTTCATATGTTCATCAAAACTGACAGGTTTGCTCTTTTATTTGGTTGATAACTCATGAAATTAGAACTATTCATACATTTCAGAGTGATAAATTTGACGATTTCTCTTGAAATCAAATGTTGATGTATTCTTAATTCTATAAGATAATTTTTTCATCATTTGATAGAAACATCCTATGGTTAGATTTGATAATGAAGATCTTGTCTTCGATGATTTAATAAAACAATGTTTCAATTTCAATTTACTATGATGTTTGGTTTTGAAGAATGCCATTTTTGTACCCCATGTAAAACAAATTCTTGAATAATGCAATAAGAATATTATTGTTTTCTTACACATATCATTTTATTAATTTAATTGAAGAATAGTTGTCTCAAACTATGCATTTATATTTTGAGATATTTTCTATTTTTATAGAACAAAATATCCACATTCAATTGATATTATTACAATCGTACCGTCTAGTACTTGTTTTGTTATTCCATGAGAGGGTATATTACCTTGAACATTATGTTAATGTGACAGCTGTGTTGATGTATGACAAATACAAATATCAATTGCTCCATTTGTTACCAGAATTTTGAAAGTAGGGACTATGTTCATAAGATATTGGTACTAATTATTTAGAAAATTTTTATGGTATAGGTATTATTCTGGTCAAATGATTTTTGCATTAGGAAGAGATTACATATTAATATTTGTAATTGAGAAACCGTTTTCAACGATATCAGTCTCATTAGGATCTCTGACCTGGTGAGTAAATTAGTAAAAACTATTCTGAGTGGCTAACTTACAGGAGTTGGAGGCATTGACATCCTCACATGGTTCACACGGGAAATAAAACAATATGCAGATCAAATGATTTATGATCCATAAGATAGAGCTCATTAGGCAACTTATATTATAAGGTTTGATTTTGGGTTGAACAATGCTATCAAGACTATTTCCCCTGTATCACAGGGGATGTATCTGTGCAGTTCGATGGGAGAATTTCAATGAAGCATTGGAACAATACCTTGTTGAATATTCTTTTACACAGATTTGCCAAACTCGGTACAAAATTGGAACTCCATACCTGTAACTTCAAAGTCAACAGTCTGGCAGCCCTTAATTACTGTATGTCATGGTGTTGTTGGTCAGATTGCAGTATAGCATCACAACAGTCCCCTTGGGTGTGGGCTATATAAATCATGCATAATTTAACTATGTAGTGGAGCTGTAATAATGCATTTCAATCGACAGAAAGTGGCATATCCTGCAATGACTATAAGCCTTTATAATAAATAACACGTAGAAACTATGACAAAATTATTTTTTTTAAATAACATCCCCATGACCTTTGGTAATTTCTTTTTCTTCACCAGGCCATGTAGCTTTAATGAGGTTAATGGACGTGCTTTTTCTCGATACAATAGTCCAGATGACCAACAATAAGAATCCATGATCTTAATTATTGAAATGTTGAAAATTATTATCCTAAATATATTCAAACTCTTCAGAAATTGATATTGCCCTATCCTACATATGACAACTTGCCCATAGATGTTTATACTAATTCTTTATTCTTTAAAAGCATCGTACCATTTATTGAAAATTGTGTCAAGAACAGAAAAATATAGAGTGATCAGATATAGTACCGGGTAGGTGAACTTACTTCAATAAACATTAATTGATATAGGTAACAATAGGATGTGATGCTCTGCAGTTTTAAATCATGTTGAAAGTTTTCCTCTTCCTGTATGAAGGTGTTGCATATTCAATGTGAGCCGGTTGTGAGTCAGATCCACGCAGTATATCCCGTTCAGCTCTTTGTTCATTACACCACCTGATGACATCCTTGCCATGTTTTATGCTAATGAGGAGGAGAATTTTCCCCATAGTAATCAACATCCTTGTTATGCTAATTTCCTCCCTTGTGTATCAGCTCATATTTCACTCATAGGAAAAGTTTTTTTTTGAATTTTAGTCACTCAATCTTTTCCAAAATATTCACTGTAATCAAGGACTTGTATAGACCTCCTTGCTGTAATTTATAATTCACTAATGGATCAACTTGAATGGAATATGTTGCAAACATGGTAATTTTTTATAATTGCTATATGTGCTTCGCTAAATTTGAGTGTCCTTAAGGGTGGGGGGTGGTAACCACAATTAGGTTATAGGTTATGTTTTGTTTCATCTGTCTGATGAGTGCCAAATCTTTTTTTCCAGAAATGTTACGTGAACAATGTTACTGTTATAGTTTTTTTAATTTCTAGACATTCGACCAGAAATTAATTTTGGTTGTCTTTTGCTTAGTTTAGTATGATGACTGATAAGAAGTTTTTTTTGTTAAAAATCATTTGTTCATTCTTCTACTTTTAATTATTTTTTATTTTAGATTTAAAAATTGAAACTCCTTCCAATGGTTTCATTCACCACACCAAAATGTTTGAGTAAAGTCTTTATAATATTTCCAAACAACCACAATGAGAAGTGTTCCAGACAACCGCTAAGAAGAGGAGTTATCTTCTCCTGGCTCCAGCTGATGAGATACCCTTGTAATTAAGATTGTGTATTTGCAGAGTTTGTCTGCCATGCTAACCACTGTATTGACCTGACACAAATAAGCCCAGTCTCAAACCTTGTACATCTGTTGCATATTGACGCTGATAAACTATGTGTTTAGGCCTCTCAATCAATAGTAATTTCATCTCAGTCAGGAGTCGTGACTCCCATCTCGCCAGGTTTCTCAGTACAGACGGTGTTATTGATATGGAAATGTGGGGATTTGTTTTTAGGTAACATTATGTTATTTATTCCTTTATTATATAATTTAAGTATGATTTCTTTATTCATTTGTCATCTAGTATGTTTATACAAGAATTTATCTTTGATTCAAAGTCACTTTGTTGTCCCCCGCCGCAACGCGGAACGGGGGACTATGAATTCAGCGGCGTCTGTACGTACGTACGTACGTACGTACGTCCGGATTCTTGTTAACGCGATAACTCATGAAGCTTAGCCTCTAGAGTGTTCATATTTGGTGACAGCTTTCAATGGAGGAAGACTCAGACGCCAGTCAACTTTGGTGACCTTGACGTCATTTTCAAGGTCACAACGACACAAAGTACGTCCAGATTCTTGTTAACGCGATAACTCATGAAGCTTAGCACCTAGAGTTTTCATATTTGGTGACATCTTTCAATGAAGGAAGACTCAGACGCCAGTCGACTTTGGTGACCTTGACGTCATTTTCAAGGTCACAACGACAAACTCGTGAAGCTTAGCACCTAGAGTGTTCATATTTGGTGACAGCTT
Source organism: Phorcus lineatus (assembly GCA_921293015.1). NCBI lineage: Eukaryota > Metazoa > Mollusca > Gastropoda > Trochida > Trochidae > Phorcus > Phorcus lineatus. The sequence continues at coordinate 20,624,340 of OV121086.1, read as the reverse complement.
TCAATGAAGAAAGACTCAGTCGCCAGTCGACTTTGGTGACCTTGACGTCATTTTCAAGGTCACCATGACACAAAGTACGTCCAGATTCTTGTTAACGCGATAACTCATGAAGCTTAGCACCTAGAGTTTTCATATTTGGTGACATCTTTCAAAGGAGGAAGACTCAGACGCCAGTCGACTTTGGTGACCTTGACGTCATTTTCAAGGTCACAACGACAAACTTGTGAAGCTTAGCACCTAGAGTGTTCATATTTGGTGACAGCTTTCAATGGAGAAAGACTCAGTCGCCAGTCGACTTTGGTGACCTTGACGTCATTTTCAAGGTCACCACAACACAAAGTACGTCCAGATTCTTGTTAACTCGATAACTCGTGAAGCTTAGCACCTAGAGTGTTCATATTTGGTGAAAGCTTTCAATGGAGGAAGACTCAGAAGCCAATCGACACTGGTGACCATGATATCATTTTCAAGGTCACTACGACACTTTGACCAATTTCTAATACATTGTTAACGTGCACCTAGTGTTCATATTTGTTGACAGCCTTCAATGGTGGAAGGCTCAGATGCCAGTCGACTTTGATGACCTTGACCTCATTTTCAAGGTCACCACGACTTTTTGACCACTGTGTAATACATTGTTAACGCGGTATCTCTTAAAGCTTAGGACCTAGAGTGTTCATATTTGGTGACAGGTTTCAATGGCGGAAGACTCAGACGCCAGTCGACATTGGTGACCCTGACCTCATTTTCATGGTCACCATGACACTTTGACCACTGTCATACATTGTTAACGCGATAATATTAATTATGCCAAATATCATAACGGCGGGGGACATTGCCATGTTAGTGGCAAACACTTGTTCTATTTTATAATTTTCTTCCTTTATCTTTCTAATTTATATAAATATAGCTATATTCGATTTCAATTTGTTTGTTATTTGTTTACTTACTGTCAGTCTATAGAATGTACCTATTTGCTTTCATATAGAAGAGGTTTGGGTTCCTAGGTATTTTTGTTGTACGCATTTCATCATATGGTAACCAAATGTAATGCATTAATCTTATATTTCTTGATATCATATATTTTTTATGATCATTTATTATTTTGTAAAAGTCTTAATACCATATTATGTACTGAAATTACTTATCATTATCAAGATTCCAGAAAACAAGCTTTAAACCGAAATATAAATTCGTGATATCTATTTATAGATGGATTTCCTTGGTTTAGGTTTCCTCCTTCATGGTGAAGGTTATTGGTCAATGACTGTGATTCAGCCAGTGCAATGTGGGAGAGGCATGATGTTGTTTCTGTTCTTCCTCATCTCTTCCTGTGTCTTCTTCAAGATAACATTGGCATTATCTATTTTACACAAATCATGTAACTCTGAATGCGTGTATTACATAGAACCTAAAATTCTGATGATCTGTATAACATAGGCCCTAAAATCTAGAATTTGTGAAATACATAGAACATAAAATTTAGAATTTGTGAAATACGTAGAACATAAAATCTAGAATGTGTGAATTACATCGAACATAAAATCTAGAATGTGTGAATTACATCAAACATAAAATCTAGAATGTGTGAATTACATAGAACATAAAATCTAGAATGTGTGGATTACATAGAACATAAGATCTAGAATGTGCTAATGACATAGGACCTAAAATCTAGCATGTGTGTATCAAACAGAACTGTTTAAAAATTCTGCATGAAAGTTATCTTATAATCAATGACATGTTTCTGTGGATAATATTTTTGTCAGCTGTATAACTGGATATTCAAGTGTAGAAGGAACGACTGACTGGAAGAATTGAACTGTTTGTAAGTTCCACTTACTCTCATTGGTATAACTGAAATAGAATGTCATAAGTGTATGTCAAACTTGCATCATGCTTATGTTATGAAAGTGAAAACATCAATAAATTCTTCTGAAATAACCTGACTTAGATAGTTATGATCTTATTTTACAACACTGTTGTTTCATGAAAAAAGTTAAACCATTTTTTCTTAGCTGAGTTATTGGTATCAATGCAACAACCATACATTGATGTAGTTTTTAAAAATATGCCTGGCCCTCTTCATATATTTGGATAGGGTTAACCTCATAAGTACTGTTGATAGAATGTACAGTGTAAACAGAAACTACTGTTGCAATATATAGGTGAGGTTAAAATATAAAATAGAAATGTATTGCTTAGGATAATTTCAAATGAATTTTTTTTAAATTGTCATTTGAAGATAGAAATAATACCATTACAGCCATAAAATATAACATAAACAAAATGAAACTAAGGAACAAACATCCAAATCTCAAACATATCAAAGAAGAAATTAAATCAATATATTATGTTGACCGCTACAACTACTATTCAGAGTGCAGGTATGAAAACTTTGCAAAGTTTTGGTCATATGCCATGATCTTTTCTGATTCACCATATCTGCCAACTGTTGCTTATTGCTCCTATCCAATTTGATAATATCAGTGCCTGCATATCAAATATGTATATACATGTACTTGTGAATCATATTGATGTAACATTGTTATGAAATGAATTGTTTTTGAATGACTTGTATTGATGGAGATTCAAAATAAAAAGAGTTAAATATATATACCGGGGTAGGTGAGGTTGAAATATAAAATGTAGTGCTTAGGAAAATTAAATGAATTATTTTTAAAATTGTCATTTGAAGATAGAACTAACACTTCGATACTTTTTGTTTTTGAATTACTTTTTAAAAATGTGAAATATTCAGTAATTCATTAAAGCAATAATACCTCCAACAACTGACACATGTTCAATAGATTAGTGTGAGAGTTAAAGCACACTAGATGAACGCAGGCCATGTATCAGTTGATTGATCTATTGTATAGTGGTGATGAGGCAGGGTTGATATGTAGCTCCAATACTATCTGTAAACCATGTACCATGTTATTCTGATAGGGCAGAGTATTAGAGTATAAGTAGCCCATTGTCGGAGGATGGTAGGGGATAGTTGCCGTGGAATATAGGATTATTTAGTCCTCTTGTATGTGTTACATTGTGATTTATAGATTCCCTCGCCAGGAAGTAATCTCTTGGATAATTACTGCATGTGTTCAGCTTTTAGGAATTATTCAGGTTGTTTAAACTGGGTAAATAATTATTGTATCAAGGCAAATTTTCCGTTTTCTATGGATTCATTTGTCTAGTGCAAAAAGTGCATTAGCCAATTAACATAACATTCAGAAGTAGATTCTTTGATTTAATTGTGTTTATTAAATAACTAACATACATTTAACAACAATAATTTCTCTGTTCCGGTGAACAATAAATTTGAAAAAAAGGAATTCGGAATAAGAATAGGAAAGCATATTGTTCAAGTTTCTAAACATTCCCACTTCCGTATTTTGATAAAGTACTCTTCTTCTTTGACAATTGAAACCTTTTTCGGTCAGGTTTTAAAGTCATATTCTCATTTTTGCAAGGCAAATTGTAATAAATGCCGGAGAAATAGTTCACCACTCACAGAAATCTTTCCACTGACGTTTGCAACAATTTTCAGAACTCTGCAGGCATTCTAGCCCTCAATAATGAAGTTCAAACTACCCTACCCTACCCGAATATTATGTCTTTTGCGAGCGTTAGTCCTTACCACGTCATTTCGCTAAGGCCGTGACGAACAACGCATAAATTTTCCAAGCTGAATATCCAATGAAAATAGCTAATAGCTTACGCTTTTCAAATAAAGAAATAACAAAAAGGTGGTAAACTCAATGAAGATTGCGTCTGTAATAAGTATCGGCGCTGCGATGACAAGATTTCCGGTGTTTCGTACTCGCGATGGGATTGCACTTGATTCGGTACCTCATCGGTCTGAAACGGCATACGCCAATAAGCTGCTTCATCCAAAACTGTAAAACGGGCATAAAAATGAAAATCTTTGCATATGCGACAGGAAATATTTGTGTTAGTGATCAGATTTTGTTCGTGAAGAATAATTAGTTCAGTTTAGTTGCCTTACAAAAGTGAGACTATGACTTTAATAGATTATGATGATAAATAATAGTACATGATATTATTAATAATGAAATGTGTATCGAAAAGTTCTTTTTAAAATAAATTATAACTATTATCTTTCACAGGATTTCAACACAAAAGTTGTTTATTTAAAAACTGATCAGAAATTAAAAATCTTTTCTTAATATGAATAAGATAACTTAAATATGATAATTGATTTCTCGGAGAAATAATGGCAAAATGTCCAGGAAAGTCAACATAATAATCATTTTATATTTGTAATTATTGACAATATTCTTAGACAAATTTGTCTGTTTCAAGAATAATTAATACAGGTCTTGAGAGTTAGATGCTAATCATGCATGGTAAGTGAACAAGGAAATAATATATGTGTATGTAAATGTAGAGGGTTTCACTGATGTGAATGTTTCCGATCAATTATTCATGACTGTGTTTAGAAACAGAATAATGATTTCATTGTTTACTCATTTGCCACATCGCTACCAAGGGAATGTGTGAGTAGATAAGTTTCTTGCAGATAATGAATGATTTATAGATAAGATAGTTTTTAGCATGAAATTTTCCTATGAAGGGAATTCATTTGATGACTTTAGTTGATTCACTCTTGCTCTAATTCATACATTATAGTAATGTTTTTATGTTATGATTCTGGGGAAAAACTATTCTGACCATAGTTTGTTTTGATTTATAAAACTATAACAATTTACACTATGCATTATGCTTGATTTTGGCTTTTTGTTTGTATGCATGGATTCAAGACATAACAATAATTGTGATTTTATGTGGTAACATTTGTTAGTTATATTCATAAAGACTATAAATATTTCTTTTGTATTTTTACCTCCAAATATTTACGACTGATTCACATTCCGCCGTGCATGTATACAAACTGTCCTCGGTGAACTTACTATTTACATAGACTTTCAGACAACAGCAAAATGGATTTCAATTTTTTTAAATTTCAGACATTCTGTAAAGTTATCAATGTTCCTTTACCATCAGACCTCTTTCTCTTCTCCCTGGCCTATTCTATCATTGGAAGCTGGTGCCATGTTTAACATCAGACCTCTTCCCCTTATCACTCCTGATGCATTGGAAGAGCCTGCTTGACCTGAGAGGCATCTGCTTCACCTACCTGGTGCACAGGTGTGGAGGCATGTTGGCCAGGTAGAGAGCTTGATTGCAAGAGGCAGGTGTTACACCTGGCGGTGATGGTGTTGCTGCTTCACCTCAACACAGAAAGTTCTTGGATTGTGTAGTCTCTTGCTTCTAGGTGCAGCTGAGTGTTCTGGTAGAAGATTTTAATCGTGAAAAAAATTTCCATTGGATCATTTTGTCATTATAGAAGGTTCTAATTATGTCTGTACCTGTAGTGTTGTTAACAATGAATGTATAACCTGATTTACCTGAATATGATTATGATACATTCATGATAACATTCAATATTAAGCAAAAATGTTCAGCTCAGCAGCGCCAAAGGCAATTTTGTTGTATTTCAATGTCACTGTTTTGGGAACAAAGTACTCACCCTCTAAGCCAAAATTGTTGTATTTTGAATCACATTTTATGCAATTGTGCCAATTCTAGTAACTTGTTAGGATGTATTGTATGTGATCACATGCTCTTCAAACACTGATACAGACAGGTCAAAGTATATTCAGGTTGTTGAGTGCATATGGTTTCAAGTAGTATAAAAGGTTTGCTATAAGAAGTGTGTCTACAACTAAAAAACATGCATCAAATCTATCAGTGGTCAAGCATAGACAGCTTGTGTAGGCCTCAGTTGAAGTAAGTTTTTCTTGCAAGTCTGCCTTCTTTTAGGTCTTGAGGCTTGCATTTTGACAACAAATGATGCTTGTAATTTGATGAAAGGTATAGTGATAATCTTGTTTGACTTTTCTTTTTTCCCCATTTTGATACAAGTTGCATACCATGATAATAAGCTAATCTATTATATTTTTGTTCCAGATTCCTGAGTATTACACCAGTGGTAATGACATTCAACACTTCCAGGGAATCCAGCTGATCTTTGCCTCAGTCCGGTATTTCTCTTAGAGTGATCTCCCCTTGCAATCATGACCCCCTCAGAGCAGATCAAGGTCATTTATAGCATTCTCTCTGTCAACTTGCTCATCGGTGCACATGCAGGAAAAGGTAGGTCGAGGTCAAGTTACCGAACTTGACATAATAAGCGCCCACTCCAACAAGCACTACATCTGTAACATTTGTAACACTAACTCTTCTCTGTTTCTTTCCCTGTTTAATAAAGCTTGGCAATTGAGTCTTACTCCTTATGCTCTTTATCAGGGAACTGCGTTTCAAGTTGAGCCTTGCATGTAAGCGACTGCCTTGTGCTCGATGGGCTTATGGCATGTCATGTCATCCACAATTGACCGTCCATCTGTCCGGCTGTTAATTTTTCACTATTTCAGTCCTCTGACTCAAGAAATCTGAAATCTTGTGTATGCCTTGACTGATGAGGTATTTAATTTATAGATTTGGTGACCCTGTGACCCCTTGAAAGGGCCACAGGGGCCACCCCTTTAAAACCTACTTCATCTTCTTCTCCAGAAGCAAACTTTGTGTACATACTTCCTATCTGATGGGTAATCTGCTTTATAGGTTTTGTAGCCCTGTAACCCTCAGTAAGGGCCACGAGGAGCACGCCCTAAAAACCTAATTTCATCTTCCTTTCCAGAAGCAAGAGGCCTATAAAGATGGAACTATGTGCACAAACTCATCAGCTGATGTGGATTCTAGTTCCAGTGGCCCTTTAACCCCTTAAAAGTCCTACAGGGACATTGTCCTGAACACCTGTCTTGATTTTCTTCCCCAGAAGCTGAAAAGTTGAAACTTTGTGTACAAATTCTTAGCTGATGGAGATTGTAATTTAGGGTTTGATGACTCTCTGACTCTTAATAAGGGCCACAGTGACCATACCCTAAATATAGATTTTCATCTTGTTCTCCAGAAGTAAAAGGCCTTAAAATAAAAAAAATCGTGTTTACAGACTTCTAAGCTGAAAGTAGGAAAACTTACAGTCATTTAATGTCATGAATGACTACATATGTTTTCACTTGAATATTGTGACATAAGTAATGTAATTCTAATACTATATGAACATTTGTCTTTTTTTGTTTTGCAGTATATTTTGATAAGTACGGTCATTGTATCCATGATGACTTCAGCCTTGATGACGAGATCTACACGGTGTTGCCTCGCGGTGGGGGGATGATCCACGAGTCACTCCACTGTGATCTCACCTTCAAGGCGCGTCCTGATCACGGCATCTGTATAACATTCAAAGACTTCAACATCATCGACTGTGGAGTCAAATTAAAAATATTTGATAAAAATCACGTTGGAGGAAAGTCCTGGGTACGTATAATCTTGTTACACAACAGATGATTGTTTATACTGACAAGAGAAAGATTACAACTATAACACAACATTGGGGGACAATGTTTCAAATACCCAAAACATACTTCCAAAGTTGACATAATGTATTTCAAGCAGATCTACATTATAGATGTTTTTGCATTATCAAATGTAATGACATCATGATAATATGACCTCATGATCCAATGATATCTCTTTTAAAAATCAAAGCAAAGAATTAGGGGATGTCACAATGATATGTTATCAAATTAATGAATATATGTCATTATGTTATTAAAGAGATATTTAAAAGTGCTATTGTTTTCAGTTGCCCCATATCAAAATTCATTTTGAATCAAAAACTGTTTAGTACTGATTTTCAAGATTTGTTTTATTTCAGAAAACGTTAGACTGCAATGAAGAGAGCCCTAAGCGCATGTGCACGGGGAAGAGATATGTTACCATTGCTCTTCATAAGGCAAAGCTGAACAAAAACAAGAACTACAGTTTCAACCTGCAAGTTAGTGAAAGTGAGTTCTTCTTGTTGATTGCCACTTCATTTGCATGAGTTTGCATGGACCTCTATAAGTATGTTTTCCCAATACTCACAGTGGAACTGATTTCAAAATCTTAATTTCACTCCCTTTGAATTCCTTAGAATCCTTTTCTCACTTTTTGTACAAAGCCTAATATGACATTCACTAAATAAGGTAAATAATAATTAATGGAATGAGTGATAAGTATTTGTTTTGTTGTGTAACTATAATGGTTTGTATAGTTTGGTAGTAGTTGTTTTTTGTCATAACCATCAAGCTGCACATACTTGTTCTTCAGTGTAGGCCTATACTAAAATACACTAAGAGCAGGTTTAACCAGAAAGATTGTCTCATATGCTTAGCGTATACTTATATTTGGTCGTAAGCATATTTCAGTAAAGTTTAAAAATACATTTTGATAAAATGGATAAAAAATGATGAAACCTCTAAGGTATTTATTTTGAATTTTCTTATCACATGGCATCACAAACGTTTTATTTATCAAGTCAAATATTTCTTGTTCAAAAGAGATCATTTTAGCCAAACAGAACTCCAACGTCAGATGGGGTTATGGCATGGCCCATTGTCTGGTGTCCGTAAACTGTTCACATTTTCAACTTCTCCAAAACTGCTTGCACCTAGGTGATCCAAATTTGTAGATTAAGGACTGACCCCCCTCACAATAGACCTTATTTCCGCAAGGTGTAAGAGAGCAAATATATAAGAGTATGTAAAGGAACTTAAATAGCTGCTATTTTTTTAAGAATCTGTTTTTCTTTTTTGTATCATGATTTAAGGCATATGGTATGGTTTTATAAATTTTCTTCCAATTTTGTGTGAAAACATCTTGCCTAATGCACTGGCACTTGATAATTTGTTGACGTAATTCACCTGGAGAACTAACAGGTGTATATCTTAGTTTTGAACATCCCCAACAATACAAAGACTGGTGAGCTACAGAGCCAACAGCTTTATTTTATAGCAGTTCAGATATTACTAATACTTGTTGTCATTTAAGGTTCAAGCACAATTTGTTGCATCATGTTTTGTATCTAAAGTTCACACCATATCTGTTTGTTCATTTATTTATTTGTTTGTTTTGTTTTGTTGACCAATCCCCAGCCACCAGTTTTTTCTTCCAGATAACGGTGACAATACATACACAGACAGCGGAAATGCAGATGAAGCTATAGGTTGGCATCCTCATAGAATGAATAATTTATCTACTAATTAGTTAATAATAATTAGAATTATTGATGATCTACCATATGTATGTCTCTTTCATATTTTGCCAATTTAGATCTTTCCATTTTAAACCATTCATCAATTCATGGGAAAGGAAGTATACAGTAAAAGTGAGTGAATAAATTTTTAGTTTTGAATAGTTTTTGATAACAGGTGATGTTATCTGTCCCAATTAACTTCGTCTAAAAATGTACAGGCACAATATAGTGGTTTTTTTAGGAGACAGGATCGATTTCACAAGACTTGCCATTTTCATTAGAAATATTTGTTAAGTTTAACCCTAAAAACTAATATCAATGATAGATACATCAGTTTGTGAGATGATTCAAAACCTCTAAAATAACATAAGAATGAAATCGGATATGTTCCTAGAGGAGAAAGGAATTTCTTAAGTTAACATTTTCTTTCATTTCCTATCCTGGGAATTTCTTTCGGTTTCTGTTGCAGAATGTTTGGTTCTTAATTGTATGCTCTTTGGGTGAAGGATTACACAAATATTTACTTAAAATAAAACTCATGAATTTGATTAATCCTAATGGAACATATAAATTTTATAAAGATATTATGTCTTAAATGTTATTTTGAAATTATATTTTCTACAGTGACTTTGACAATTACTTAAGTATGAAATCTTAAATTGATGTCCATCTAAAATGAATAAAGTTATTTAAAAATCTCCCCTGCGTAACTAAATGAATTGCACTGTACGTTGTGTGGCTGTTGTGAACTACAATAAATGTCTTTTTGTGACTATTAATCATGTTGATGTATAACTTGTCCTTCACATTGTTCCCGTAAATACGGCATGCTGATTTCCCATTGTTCTCTATGCCCTTTGTTAGTTTATGATTTATGTATTCTTTCATTAAATTGATCAGCTGATAAGTTATTAATCATGAAGCATTTAATGTCAATATATTTCATGTGACATCTGCTGGTTGAAAATGTGATTTTTTTAATTGTAATTTGAACATCTGTTTTAGGAAATACAGTGAATCTAGGTTTTGTTTATGCTTTATGTATTTTGTTGGATTGGTAAAAGAAAAGTCATAATGCATATCTGGATAATATTTGGATATAATCATTTATTATTTATGTCTGATATTTACTAAAATGTTAAATAGATAACTTAAAATATTGACTCAATAATCATTTTATTAGCATTTAAAGTATGTTCATATTCTTTGAAATAAAATGTTAAGTATATTTCTAACTAAACTTTTCAAAGTGATAAATTTGAATATTCTTTGTTGATTGATTATATATACTGGGTACTTTTTTTTAGAATAATATAATCACATATTGCTCAAATTTAGAGCTGATAATCACAATGATTAATGTTACTTGTTTATAAAATTGAATCAATGTTCAATCAAAAACTAAATGTTTGTTACAGGTGAGACATTCACAGGTGAGAATGTGTTCTTTGCCTCACTGGGTATATTCCTGGTGATCATCGTAGGCGTTATTGTCCTCATCATCTCCATTGCCGTGCTCATCATCTGCTGCTGCTGTAAGAGCCGACAACGGCAACGTGGACAACAATACCAGGCCACGTCAACATCACCACCAGCACAGCCCCAGGCACAACCTTCAGGTATGGGACTAGATCAGCTTCTCTCAACTTTCCTAACTAGTTCTCTGGAGTTGCCACAGCTTCCAATTGATAAACCGACTGATAACTTTAAAAATTTCTTTCCATGTCTCATATGGTTATTAGTTAATTATGTAAAATTTAGACATTGGAAACTACAAAGGATTGTCAGTAAATTTATATTTACTATAGTGTGCTGTATTATGTTCGATAAATGTTGCATGAATTGAATAAGAACTTAAAGTTTTCAATTTTCATGTTCCATTTCAGCGCCTCCACCACCAGCTCCGACAGACTACTTTTCCAACCAGGCCAACATCACTCCTCTCTACCCTGCCCTCCCCCCTCAGTACCAGCGCACAGATGCCCCACCCCCATACACGCCCCAGCCCCCAAATTACTCACAACCTGGCTACGCCCCACAGTCTGCCTATACAGGGGAGCCTGAGGTCAAACAACCAGTTGTCTGAGTCTATCACTGTCTTGAACAATGGCCAGCAAAGTGACAACCTTAAAAGTTCAAATTTTGAACCTGTGTGCTTCAAGTGGAATGAAGCAGTTATGATGTGATCTGCATATTGAACTGAATGGGGAGAACTGTTGTTAAGTGATTTTAAGGAGGAGAGAACTTGAGAATGAACATAAAACATTATCGTTTGGAAAATCCTTTTAATGAAATCCATTTATCACAATTTGGACCATATGCATCTCGATCATTTTCAAAACTTTGCAGAGAATTAGCTGTGCATTACCTTAGATGCGTCAAACTCATGCCCTTGTGAAACTTGAGTCAATGAAAGCCTCTCTATGAATCAAGACATATTTGTTAGTTCAAGATTGCATCATATCCAAATGATCTGTATTTATCCAGAACCAAAAGTTGACCAATGGACTAGAAGTTTATGTAATCTGGACCACTTGTCTCATTGAAACCCTGTTACATACATTTGGCTGAGGAGTCTTCATTCATCAGAATGTGAGAGGACACATCGTTATGTTGTCTGGGGACGTATTGTCTGGATGTTAACTGCTGTGTACCTGGTATAATCCTGTATCATAGTCAATCATGTATCATCCAAGCATACAAGTGTATTGTCTGACATTTCTGAAATTTCCACAATGGACCATATCATATCATTCAGCATCTCTTTCATATTTGTCTGGAGACCATAAGATCATCAAAGAGACCCTCCATTCTGGACAGTTTGTCAAAAGGCTTGTTTGTTGGATTTTGAATGAACTAAGTGTCAGCAATCTTGGAAGACTTTTCAAGCTTGAAGACTAAATGATAATTCAAAGTTTGTTCCTTGACAACATGGCATCATCACCTGAAGAAATGTGGATATGTGTGAATATGTTCTTGTAGTTTCTAAACAGATGGAATAGACACAATGTTGTTATTTCATTGTACAAAGCTCTACAATTCTTGAAACTATGTACAAAATCACTTTGCTGTGGACAAGAAACAGACATTGTCTGTATATATACACGGTAAATGGAAGTACGTCACGGCCATGGAGTGAACTCGCTGGGATTTCATCTGTACACAAGCTCTAGTCTAATGAACAATACCATTATCATGTCTTTATCTTTGTTCATCCTTAAGCTTCAGAAAGATCTGTATGCAATGGCCTTAGAGGCAAAGAAGTTACTTGCTAAATGTATGATCATCTGCCTTTACAACTCAGTTGGTGATCGCAGTGAAAGTGTCAGCTCATTTTGAAAAGAATATCAGATTGTCAATGTTAAAATCCTTGCTACTGATTGGTTTGCTGACCCAATCTGAGTGATTATATTGCAAACAAATGACTACTTTGCTTGTAGGGATTTGTGGAGGTGATGGAACATTTAAGAACAATTTCAACTTTGTGAATAAGAATGCAGGCTTGTTTAAAAGAACTGTGTAAAGTGTTTTCATGTGTTCATTGTTTGAACTCTGGCAAGTTCCCATGAGTGTGAATTATCTAGTCAAATTATCAGTCAACAGGATACTTCCCAGTTCACTGAATCACCTTTCTAATGATCAGGACACCTCTCGGTCCTGCAGCATTGCTCAGTTTCTAACAATCACCAACATTTGTATTATCCAATCAACTGTGGACGTCATGAATTGAAGTGTTCTGGTCTATGGTGACACTTTCTTCTCTCCTTAGAGCTCGTTCACTTGCCATCTTGTATTCTTATGGTGAACTCTTGATCTGGTAGAGTTGGTACCAAGCAACATCAACAGGAATGGTTCCCAGGGGTATATCTTATGAAGAATACCGGTTGTATTAAGAATCATTCTTGAGGAAAGGTATATTTATCAACAACAACAAAAATCTCAATTTTTATAAGAAAATATTCTTAAAGAATGGCATTTAACGTCTAGTTATTTTAGAAATTATTCTTGAGGGAGTTACAATTGACAGACAGTATCTCAAATCTTTATAAGGAAGAGTGACCTTTCTTTAAATTTGTCATTTTCAAGGTTAAAATTGATGAAGAGGGTGTGATTGGCTAAATACAAATATGACTCTTTATGCTCAAGAACAAATTCTGAATTGCTCCATCATCTGTGAACCACATGATTTTATTTTATACATTGTGTTTATACTCTGCTACATGTTCTTCATCTTAGATTGGAACTGACAAGTAAAAATTAGGACTTTTTCTTTTCTTTTCAGAAGTTAGCAATTAATGAAATATGTATTTACAATTAGCAATGTATTTTATGCCATTGCTGGTCAAAGTGTAAGATTAAGTTGCACACGATGTTGCAGAAGTTGCATGTTTTGTAAATTGCTTGTTCTAGTCAGCAAAATTTTGATATTTGTTCTTTTCATCAGGAATCTCTTGGGACCAATGATTTTCTTGTATTTCCAATCCCTCTCCTTTCGAGAAAATTTCACTAAGTGTGTTAAAATGTAACTTAGTGTCCAGATTTTTTATTGCAAAATTTAATTTATGTAATCTCGTTGTTATATCGAACTGAGATTTACTTATGTGCAAGTTCATGTTTTAATGGGATGTATACCTTTAACATTTTTCTTATTATCCAAAATGCCAAAACAAGATGCTCTCCACCTGGACAGGTTTACCAGAAAATATTGCTTACATGTTTCAAAATTCAATTTAAATAATTTCAAACATTTTCTAATTACTAAATGACAAAGAAGATTTTTAAAAAACATTTGTAATATTAACCATGGGTTTGGATCTTGAAGCCATCATAAATTATCATTGTTAAATATGATTATCTTAAAGCTGTGATGAATAGGAATATATGGGGTCAAATTATTAGAAAGATGGATTTTCATGTATAGCAAAAATGTTATTGTTCACTATTACAAACGCATAGTTCATATCATGATCAATATCATTTGTACATATGTTGTTTAATTACCAGTTAGTCTGGTTACCATGGCGACTGTCACAGGTGCTATCAGCTAGAGTACACAACATACAGTATGATGAATAACATGAGATACGTTATTCATGACACAACTTCAAATTATCATCCATGAACATTTCTCTTTTTTTTTATTTAAAAAAAATTTATTTCTGTAAATTCTTTTTTAACCTGACTGAAATAAAATAATGATTGTTTTCATGGTTATCTTTGAACTTATTTTGAGATTTTTATAGAAATATGTTTTACAGTTTTTATTAAACAAATTATCAATTCTGATATGAAAATTCATTATTTCAAATATAACAGAATTAATCAATTTACATAGAAATTTTCTATATTCGAAATTTGTGTTACATGCAGGTTCTGATACAGAGTGAATTTGTATAATCTTGAAATGTCTTATATTGTAGATCAATTTCATTTTTTCATAAACAAGAATCTCTTTGACCAATGTATATTCAATAACTATATATTTCTCTCTCTGTCGAGGTGTTCAGTTGAGAACAGATACCAAACTGCATTTAGCCATGTATAAAGGAGATAATTCCCGTGATCATGAACTATATCGTCTTTTAATTTTTGTGCCTTTATCATCGTACGTTATAGTGCTTTTATTGTGTCTTGAGTTGACAACAACATTAAGATAAGATATCTCTTCTACTCATAGTTTTATATGTTTAAAATATAAAATGCAAAATTAGAAAGACTTTGGTGTGTCATGAAACTGACAATAGTTTTGTAGGTTCTCTCATATGATATGACATGATTCATGTCTCTGAAATTGTTTACTCTCATTACCAAATATTAACTGAAACATTTGTTTGTTATTGGAAATAGATGAGGAGAGTCAAAGGTTTTATTTTATGATTATCAACTGAATCAAATGCATTTTAGAAAAGTTGTAACGGTAATCAGTTTTATGTTATCAAAACTAAAAGCAACAGTTTCGCTATTAAGAATTTGTATGTTATATTCTATATTCAGCAAATTAAATTGATAATTAGCAGCATGGCAAATCAACAACAAGTGAACATGCTGGTCAAATGGTCACTCAGATGGCCATTGTGTTTAATGAGCTCTTAGACTAAGATGCTCAATTCAGAAAGTAAAAAACCTCTTATTTTTAGTCTCTAATTTTACTAACATTGTAACATTTACTAACATTATACTTTTAATTACTCAAGTAGGAATTTTGTGTTAGTCGCTTGAAAAGTTTTATTGGTACAGCAAAAGTCTTTCAAAGCAAATCTAAAAGTTTTCTTCTAAGAAAACATTATGTCCACCATTTGTTAGGGTTTCCTAAATATAGAAAACCATCAAAATTCCTAGATGAAATGAATTGAGTCTGGATGCAGCTTTTTGGAGTATAGACAGCATAGAACTTTGGTTTTAGTCATGTGCATTGTTTCTTAATGGTGAAGTTGGACAAAAATTGAATTAATGATATCAGTTTGCATTTTAATCATGTGAAATCTATTACAAGTTTATTGTTTTTATTTATTAATGTATAGTATTTATGATCAACTTTCTGGTTGTGAATGAAATGTGCAATGGCCTGTTTAGTATTTTGTTTGCATGTTATATTATTTTAGTTGTTGTTAATGGCTAGACTGTTATTGGGACAAGTAGATCTGGAGAATAGTATCATAAACGGGAATAGAAGAACAGGAAAATTTTATCTTTAGGATTGAAAATGTTTAGCCATACTACATTATGTAATTCATCCCGCAATACATTAAGTGAAAATTGATTTTACATCAATTCAATACTATTATGGATTAAACATATCTTTGCATAATATTATGTTGTTATGTTTTACATTTGTTTTGCTGGCTTATACGCCTCTGTCAGTAAGGTTTGTTTTATTGCTCTATGCCCTGTATTTATTGCGTTTTTGTGACTATGGTAAATGGGCTAATCACGAGAGTGTAATTCAAACTGGAATAAATTGAGAATAAACAATAAGATATTTAAAGTTGTTTATTATTGTGTGAAATGAATGACTAGGCTGAGATATTTGGGTGGAACACTACTTTCAGAATAATTCTGCTTCTACAGCACAGGGCAGGAAGAGAAGCTGAGCAGAGTGGTTAGTCATGTCTTGTAGTGAGTATTGACTGAAACAACAAGTCTAGCACAGGAAACTTACTGCATATAGAGCAACGTTGCCACTACTATCCATGTGAGGGGCAGAGCAAACCCATAGCAGGATTCAAACACCAGACCTCTTCATCATTTGTGGAACATAACCCCAAAACACTTTGCTATCTCCTATTTGTTAATGTCATTCAAAAAATGTTAGACTGTTAAAAAAATATAAGTGGACAGAGAAAAGGAGGTTTAACATTCAAACTTCCTATCCATTTTGAAAACATTTCATACATACCCAGGTTAACAGTTAACTATAATATCAGATAATGAAATACAGGGGATAAAATTGCTGCTTTATGGATATGAAATTTTAGTGGATATTGGCATTTGTGCAATTATGGATTTTAAAAAAAATATTGAGCAATATATTTCAAACATGTTTAGAAATGCATTATTAGCTTTAATGCTCAAACAGTTTCTTTAGGAGTTGGATATGGGTTCTAATGTCTCTCCAAAAGGAAATGTGTGTAGAGAAAGCTTTGACCCTAGAGATAGATACAATTTGAGGACAAAAGGTAAAGCCCTTCTGTATACACATCACTTTCAGATAATGAAAAATACATTAAACACCTGGTAATCTGGTTAATTATTGATTTAAACCTGTAACCAGTTTATATCACAGGGAAGTCAATAAGTTCATAGAAGTGGATATAAATAAAAAAAACAATGGTTGTGATATTAATTTTATTTTTCAATATAATCTCCCTGGACCTCCATGCTCTTTTACCACGAAAATGTGATTTTAAATTGCAAAACAGATAGAAGTCTCTTGGGGGCAGATCTGGACAGTAAGGGGAAGGTTGAATTGTTGATAGCCACATTGATGAATTGCATTGTAGCATTGTCATGAAAAAGCACAGCTCAAGCGGTCAAAATACTGCACCTTTTCTTCTTGATCACTGTTCAAATGCTTTAACAAGTCAGCATAGTTGGCTTCTGTTAGTTGTAGTGTTAGTTGGTTTTCACGTTTATAGGTTATACGTGTCACGCCCCTTGAATCCCATGCCAGAAAATGGTCGCCATGGTCTTGCCAGCAGAAGGCTGAATTCTGAACTTCTAGGGTGCAGGAGAGTGCTTATGCTTCCATTGCCTGGATTCTTGCTTGATGTCAGGATCCCAGTGATGAATCCACGTTTCATTCCCTGTAACCAGACGGGCATGAAAGCAATCGGGATCAGCATTGTAGATTGTAAGAGCTCACGACTGGATTCAACTCTCTGGTGTGGATCTTGTGCATTTAAGTTTCGTGGCACCCATCTTGCAGAAACCTTGGACATGTGCAAGTGCTCATGAATGATGGTTAAAACGCTTCCATGAGAAATTTTACACTCTGAACATCGTCCACCTCTTATCTAGGATTGGACATGATTAAGCCTTGGACATGTGCAACCACTGTTTACAATGGCTTCTACGGGCCTTCTTGACTTCTCATCATCGTTAAAGGAGCGGCGTGCCCGCTTTAACTCAAGGACCATTTTGTAGAAATTAGTAGACCTTAGTAGAATATTGATGGGTTTACTTCAAATTGGCCATACGTTTATGTATTTATGTCGCATTCGTCCCTTATTTCGTGAAAAACTTGACAACCGCACGATTCTCAGTTTTAGAACTCTCAGCAAGTAAATCTCAAGTCACTGACCGGGAATAGTTGTCCTACCTCAATAATGACATCAACGATGATGTCTTCAGGCGTGTATCCATACTCAATTCTATGAACTTACTGACGCCCCCTTTTATAAATGCTAAATGCATCATATTTCGATTTTTTTTTATCTCCGATACTGAAAGGCCTAATTGAAAAATAATATGCCTGTGAGTCGTGTTGGTCCATCTTTTGGCGTGAAATTGTGGTTTGCTTTGATCGGTCCTAATATTCTATAAATACTGAGGAGAATTCAAAGCCTGTCATCTGTTTATTCATCCCCAAAAAGCCGAATATATTGACACTGTTACATTTCCCTGCGATATTCTAAAATATCTTAATTAAATTGTCCTTGTTTTCAATAAAACCGAAGCGATGGAAATAAGATGGGTTTTTTCTATATGATTAATTGACAATTGTCTAACAAGTTCAGATGCAGGGTTTTTGTTTGGGAGGCGCCCGCTGAGGCTATTGAAATGATTACTTTTGAGCAAAAAATGTCAGTCCACATGAAAATTAGCCAATTAAGTGAACAAACGTTCTTTTGTATATTTTTAACACGTATGAGAATTACGACTCTCAACATTTACTTAATTTGAACTTTCTTTAGAGGGATGCGCCCCCCTCTGGATCCGACAATGCGCAAGTTTTCTTTATATTTGTATCAGACCAATCAAGGATTTAATAATGTTTGAAGAATTATATCATTTACACACTTCAAAATGAGAACATATAAGCCACATCAACGTTCTCTAGGTTAAGATATTGTGATCAAGTATTGTTTCATGTATATGATAGGTCCTAGTTTAGCTTTGAATGTTGACTTTCGTCTCTGATGAAGCAGTCATAAAATCTCTCATTCTTGAGCTAAATTATAGCAGATTTAGTTGCCTAGTTTGTTGTATATAAACATAAAATATCAAAATGGTATGTTGAAATTTTCTTTTTTAATCACATTACCTGAATATATATGCCAGAAAGTTTGCTCATTCATTCTACTTGTTGGGTAATTTGACTGTGACTCGAATTAATGATTACAATTCGATCGAAAAAAGATTTACACAATACACTAAAAACACCATTTAATCAAGTAACCAAAACTTAAAGATTTTAATAGAGTTATTAAATCGTTATATATGTTTTTTTCCTTTTTTCAAAAAACCCATGTTATTCCATAAATGCCAAATTGCCATAATTTTAATAATGGTTATTCAAACACTATCATTTATTCTCATTTTTAAAATCGTTATCCATATCTACTTCATCAAAAACGCTCAGTTGTCTTAGGTGACAAGATCGCTAAAGAATTCTTCAACGAACAGGTAACATATCTGATTGCAAAATGTCGTTTTCGTTTACTTCGTTTCTATTAATTCTTAATAAAGAATGTGTCACTAACATTCCCTAGTGGTGATTTCATATTCGACGCGACTCAATGGTACATGAGGATATCAAATGTTCATAATGCGATTCTACAATCTCTTTTCGTCTTCCAGGGCTTCTAAATTTTAGATGAATGCCTTGGGTATGTTTTGTTTTTGTTGCCAGGACAACTGAAACAATCAAGGATAAGGTAAACATTGAACGGTGAAGGGTTTTCATCGTCTTTATCTAGATTGCGAAAGATGATGAAAGCTGCAGTAGATGCAGTGAAATTGATAAATCGATTAGCGCAGGTAGAATCACCTACTTTGCATATCTCTTGTGTCCCGCGCTATGTAAAGAAGTCCGTAAAAAGCAGTTAGGACGCTGTTAGTGAAGCGTTGCAGATTAGCTAAGGGATTTATTTGAATTCTAAAATATGCCAGGATGGCATTTGTGCTTCAGAAAACATCGACAGCACAACGAAAAGGTATGTTTGAACTTACAGTTAATTTGGTAATACACGGATATATGTGCATGTTGATCTACGAGAAAGATCCCAAATGTTTTTTTCTAATAAGCTCGGGATTCTATGTGATTATTCAGTTATATATCACAATTTTATAACAAAGAAAGTGTGAAATTCGTTAGTCCTCCTAGCGTGGTACTGTTGGTTGTTGTTTTTGGGTTGCTTGTATTGTTCCTTCTTACATGATGTCATTTTATCTTGGATAGGGTTATTTAAACTTGCACTGTTTTATTTCATCTTAAATAGGGCTATTTCATCTTGAATGGGTTTTTAAATCTTGGATAGGGCTACTTCATCTTGCACGGTGTTACTTCATCTTGGATAGGGTTATTTGATCTTTCACGGTGTTATTCCATCTTGGATAGAGTTATTTCATCTTGCACGGTGTTATTTCATCTTGGATAGGATTATTTGATCTTTCACGGTGTTATTCCATCTTGGATTTGGTTATTTCATCTTGCACGGTGTTATTTCATCTTGGATAGGGTTATTTCATTTTGTACTATGTTATTCCAGCTTGATAGGGTTATACTATCTTGTACAATGTTACTTCAACTTGGACAGGTTTTGTTCATCTCGCACGATGTTATCCTATCTTGTACGATGTCATTCAATCCTGGATAGGGTCATTTCATCTTGCATGATGTTATCCTATCTTGTACGATGTCATTCAATCCTGGATAGGGTCATTTCATCTTGCACGATGTTATCCTATCTTGTACGATGTCATTCAATCCTGGATAGGGTCATTTCATCTTGCATGAAGTTATCCTATCTTGTACGATGTCATTCAATCCTGGATAGGGTCATTTCATCTTGCATGATGTTATCCTATCTTGTACGATGTCATTCAATCCTGGATAGGGTCATTTCATTTCGCATGATGTTATCCCATCTTGTACGATGTCATTCAATCCTGGATAGGGTCATTTCATCTTGCATGATGTTATCCCATCTTGTACGATGTCATTCAATCCTGGATAGGGTCATTTCATCTTGCATGATGTTAATCTATCTTGGATACGGTTATTTCTCTTGCATTTTATCATTTACATCATAGGATAACACGTACTGATATTTTCCCACTGACTGAATTATCTGACTTTGTGTACAATATTTATTCATATAATTCATACTCTTCTCTTAGATTTTATTCATGCCAATACTTCACACCATTACCTTTTACTCATGTATATATGCGCTTTGAGCATGCACTTGTGTATGGATATGGCGCTTTATAATACTCATTATTATTATTATTATTATTATTACTAGTTATTGTTATTATTGTTCCAATCATGGCAACGACACTAAAGGATATGAACAGCCGTATTTTCTGGAATTCAACCTTTCGGAGTATATGCTTTATTAACACAAAATCATTGGCGATTTTCTTTGGTATAACTGATTACCATAATATCAACTGTATATATGTATATCATGATGGTTGATAAACTTAAGTCAACAAGTTGACAGTTGCAGAAATATATCCACATTTAATTCAAACTTTAAAAAAAAGTTTTTTACAACTCTTCATTATCAGATGCTATTATTTCTATTCAATTAGCAACATACCATGTAAGCTTTCTAAACAGGAAAAATCTCATCATAGTGATTCAAAAACAAAGATTACCGCAGAGTAGACAAAAAATTATTTCATTTTTCCTACACCATATAACCCCCCACTGAGCCGACAGAACTAACATCCTGCTATTCGGTGCACACAATTTCCTTTCATTACATGTATTGCCTAAATCAATGCTTTTAATCAATTAACCTTAGTCGTGATGAGTTGATGGCACAAAACACAAGCTCTTACCTGTCATATCGATATTGATTGCCTGATGAAGACTGGTTCACCTGGTCGTAATGAGTGATATGAGTTTTGTTCCTCATTTACCTGTTAATATATCCCTGAAATTGGACTGAAAGGATGCTTCTCAGGTTACGATGAAGGTGGTTGTGACCGATCAACAAATCATAAGAAATATCATTAGCTCAACTGATTGATGGACCATTAGACAATGATTAAAACCCTAACCAGTGTTCCCGATCAGCAAGTGTTTTATGTTACGCTATAGAGGACTATACTCTTCAAAATAACCCCTTGGAATTTCCATCACGTAAACTTGTACTAAATTTACCTGACTTTGAGCCTTGTGAAACAAAAACCCAATGAACATGTTAACAGGTGTTCTGTATTGCAGAGTTTTAATCAGTACATTTAAGAAAAGCTAAAAGTTGGGTTGCAGGCCAATTTGCTAAAACACAATCAAAGCGTATTGAAACACATGTTTTAATAGACTAGAAGGGAACACTCGATTTAGCAGTCTCATATTATTTCTCTAATGAAGGGCAGGTAATTTCAGTACAGATTTTCGTGAAGAAAGGTCCCAGGGGTGTTCAAGTGCTGGGCATCAGAACAGGTAGTCAAGCTTTAAAGACTTTTTATAGACTTGCCTAGGCTTCTACCCTATTTCAGGGTCTGGCCTAAAGACTACTTAACAGGGTAACGGATGACGTATATCCGGGTGCTTGATAACGCAGATGTGTTATTGGTAAGCAATTCCTAGCTTGCCACCGATGCCCACATTTTTAGAAATCCTTAGTGAATAATCATGTAAGTAAGACACTCAGGAATGGTTTTACCCTTTCCATTAAGGACGCATTTAAAGGAATTAACAGATTTCAAATTGTTTTTTTATAATCTTAACCAAGGAACGGTTATGACACGCTCCACTGTCAATTTTTGGAGATATGGTACCATTTTGACGTCAACAAAACAGAACATCACATAGTGCACACAAAACATTTTAATGTCATATTATTTATTTTGATGCCATGTGTTTGGCATATGAAAGCATTGGCTGATGTAAGTGTCCTAAGCTACCACATACCACACAACACGGTTTAATTTGAACACGTTGTCTTCCATTTAAAAGCGAGTAAATACAAGTTTGTTTCTCGAGCGGCAACAAGAGACAAGTGCATACTATTATCGAAAATAAATCTCATTATCAAATGAAAATGTTCGTCTCCTAACACAACACTGCTATCAGACATGCAGTGGTATCAAGTAGCCTCTGTGACTGTGACGTTACGTGCTGAATGGTTTCAATTAAATGTTTTACCTGCTTTCCTAAACACCGGTGGTACTCGTAGATTAGATTTACTATAGGGAATACAAAATATCCTTGTTTCATAGGAAATGTAATTTAACTGTCAGCTTTATTCAGTAGTTTAGATAGATTATATTTTTTTAAAAGTTACACAATGTTCAGAAACGTGATAAATCCGAAACTGTCACCTCTAGTCAGTTTTGACAATGCCAAACAATATCTGTATTGTTCAAGTCAAGGATTATGATATGTGGTTGAATGTGGACGTGTCGTCGACTTGTTGTACACATTTAACAGTATAGTTTCGCAATGTTATGAAGAGTTACGTTTCAGTACAATGAGTACAGGTCAAGGAGCAAACTCAGGCTTTCGTGGTACGACAAGTGATAGAATTAACTAAACACGCTTCAGTAAATGAGCTTGGCTGCACCAGCAATAGAGTTAACGTGTAATGGACGTTTCCCCTTTGAAAGTTATCTATTATTCATATAACAATCAATATCTGTCAACCATTTAAAGCATTGAATCGACTTACTTCCATTAGTTTAGCCGGAAGCAGTATATGTTCTAGAAACAATAATTCGTATTTGTTTGTGTTCAGTATAGATCCATTTTGCCTTTCTATTTGACATGTACTTGTACTTGCAACACGAAGCGTCCAGTTGAATGTGTGTGTGTGTGTTTATGTGTGTGTGTTTGGGTGTGTGTGTGCGTGTGTGTGGGTGTGCGTCTGTAAGCGCATGAATCCCACTACACAAGTGTGAACACACACGTTATACCCCACTACATATTTCAAACCCACTACATACACTCGTGTAGTGGGATTTTTTATTTCACGAATCGTGTTTTCTGATGGTATTCATTCCGAAAATGTAAAATGTTTCAAATGTTTGGGTTTCCGGTGTGTATCGGGTTTTTTTACACTCATTTCGATGGGTGATCGGCCATCTTACACACTTTCGCCAAGGCTTATTCCAGCGCATGCGCACCAACGACCACAGGATGGTCTGAGATGGCGGTCACAATTCCAAGTCTCCATTTGCGGTAAGTTGCTGTCTTTTCTTATGAGTGTCTCCGATTTCGAATTATGAAAAGCAAACTCGTATTACACAAATTCTTATTACATTATTTTATGTTCCTTTGCATGCGTCACGATTGTTGTAGGTTACTGTACATCGATAGGCAGATTGGCCACTTTAGAAGTTTTGGCCGAGGGTAAAGTACGGCATATTTCAACTTGTCGAGTGAGAGTCATTTCTGAAACCCTAATGATCTAAATTATCTCCTAACATCATATAGATTGTTTATCCAAAGCACAATTTTAAAATGTTATTTACATTTCCCTATCAAAGCCGTAATGTGTTTCGAAATGCAAGCTTTGATATTTGTACCTGGTTATCTCCCTTTTCCTACGACACAGGCTGGACTGCGGAAATCACTGTTTCTGCTGATGTAGGGGCAGCGATAATTTTTTTCGAATCTTAAAAATCTTTTTTTGGGGGATTGGCAAATAGCTTTGATTTGCCCAATATTACAGTGTTAGGTAGGTAAAAAGTCAAACCGTTTGATGACGAATTTTTGTGGTTTTGTCAATTTTCACAATTTTTCAAGAACTTTAATTAATGAGCTGTCTTCATGCTTTTGCCTCATTAGGCCTAAATCATATTTTAGTTTTTCTTAATTACCGAAATAAGCAAAAGGCATAAATTATTAAGCTTGTATGCAATTATAAAAATGAGATGCCAAAAAATCAATGCCTACTAGTACTTAATACAAAAATTTACTTTTCATTCAATAGACTGATCCAGTGGAGAGCATTTAGGCCCCGCCCCCTGCAACATGATTGGTTGAAATAGTTTGGGGGACAAGTTTCAAGCTGAGGCGAGCCACACCGCGTAAGTCAACAATGTCACTAGCTAGAACTTTGGCTTTGAAATGTTTATTGTTTTCCAGGCTAAAATTCAGAAACTGCATGGTGCATGTGTTGTTAGAATGTATAGATAGGACATTATAAACCTAAAATACTTAACTTAATGTTTTAGAAAATCATAAATTCATGTATTGTGATAATTGTATATTTCTTTCTTTTCTGAGATTTTACAATCATTTTGACAATCATTAAAGAAAGAAAGTGTAGGTCTAATTTTTGTCGGAGAATCCAAAATGTCAAAACCAATGATCAATGGTCGAAAGTGGGCAGTTACTTCTCTTGAGAGAACATGTAGGTGACGTCACAGGGGTGTGTATCGCTTAGAAATAGCTTTAGAAAGACATATATACCCATAGACCCTACCCTACTAGTAACTACTATATAAAAGGAAAGGGATGTAACGACCAAACCACCCCATGCTCGAACAAAGTCAGTTTTCGCATCCAAAATAATTGTTCACTACGATTCGAAAGCTAAATGATTTCCCTACAAAACAAGCTATGGATTGTCAAAATCGGATAATTATTTCAAAAGTTACATGCAACGACGCCCCGAAAATCGCTACCGCCAGATTTTCAAGCCAAAATCCCCACTCAGAAAAAACAGCAAAAACTCACCGTTTAAAGATCGACTGAAATGACCCACGGCAACTTTCGTGATTCATAAAATATGTTTTCTAATTTGCAAGTAACTTGAGTTTAAATTTTCGAAATCGGCCAAAAACAACTTTAATACGGCTTTTTCGAATCACCAGCTAATTAGCACCAGTGAACAGAACTGAACTGGCCCGTGGTCACTTAGTCGTGTCCTGCCGCGTGTCCTACCGCGTGACGTGCTAGTCGGCGGAAGTATAACCTCCTTAATGAAAAAACAACAGGAAATCTCAGTCTTAACAACTGTTTAAACATATCTAAAGTCATCAAAGTAATTCAAACCTCCGATAAATTAATGTTAAATATATCTTTAATTATTTCTATTGTTCCAAGCGAAAGACAGTTTTTTTAATATGATGCTATGCGCACTATCCCATGGCATGTGTACATCAATTACAACGTCTGCCAAATGTTGTCACAACAATCAGACTGGATTAATTAGTCTTATTTTTTATGACACACAGGTGGCCGTTATGTAATCCTGTCGCATTCAATTTCAATTCTTGATTTAATGGTCTCTAATTATACCTTTTGAATTTTAAAACCCTTGGACCAACCAAGCGGAATATATGTCCAGTCATAATGGCGTAATTCTTGGCATTCGACTGCTACTTAGTTTATTGTCACGGCGTCCAGTCATTTGAACCATTGAACTTGTAGAATATATATTCAACCAATAAATTAAGAGAAGGAGATTTGGCTCATGCACTTCTACGGACATTTAAAAAAGTACATCGTGAATAACGGGTACCAACATTCTTTAGGATTACATAGGATGTTTCTAACTGTTGTGCCAGGTATGTTTTCATTTCATTGATTGTTAAATAATTCAAAGACAGAGATATTGCAACACGGTGTGAGATATTATACCTAGATAAGAATATAATATGTGTTAGTTAAATACAAACGAATCATCCACTAAGTACTAAGTTGTCATGAAAGTGGAGTGAAACAAAATTATTTTTTCTATAGTAAACAGTCTACATTCTCTTCCTTTATTTACAAAAACCTTTATTTTTTCGAGACAATTTAGAACTTCATATCGATAAATACATGTTTTGACACTACGTGATATCCCATGGATATGGATCTCTCACCGACCAAGTTCTTAACCTTTTTGATATAAACCCACCCAAGAAAACCGCGTCCAAGGATTGTCACAGTAAAATCAAGATGGATTTGACGACTGAGAGGGAAAGTTGTTATCATGAAGCAGTTACATATCGTATTTTGGAATTCTTTCGGTCATGCTATTGCCTCTATTTTGCTGTTGAATAAGCTTAAAAATACAGAGAAAATCAAAGGGCTAGACTTTCAGCTGATGACTAGCACGTCACACACTGGGCGTGGCTTCGAGTCATGCTTCGGTGATTTTGTCTAAGCGTTCGCCAGTCCCATTAGGCGGTTATCCAAAACAGGGGTATACAAGGTCTCCTAGCAGTCGAATTAAAGCGTATATTTTCTCATTTTTTGGCTCTATTGATTCTTATAAGTGAAACGAATACAAATACTAATTTGTAATAATCAAATTTATGCGTTACTTCTCCTCTTTAACATCGTTTATTGATTCCAGCAATGTTGACAACACCAATGTGGGCTCAATTTATAACTATGGGTCAAATTATAATTTTTTTTAAACGTTCCAGAAATATGTAATTATATAAATAATTAATTAAATGTCAAAATTTCAAACGAATCGTAAGAAAATCGCAACATAACCTTTGATTTAATTGACAATGATTCTTTTTATAATTGATGTAAAACAATATACTTATAAGTATCATTTTTCATGTTTTATGAAAGAATATAAACAACTTTTACTCGGTTTACCTAAAAATATTGTTTTGATCTTTTTCTCCAAAAGGTGATGGCATATAAAAAATTAACCTGTACCTACATTAACTTGATAGATTTCGCTATCCTTCTTAATTAAAGCATATGTTTTTAAAACTCAAACTCAGTTATGTTTTATAAGTGGAAAATAAAATATTCAAAAATTAAAAGAATTTGTAAGGAGGTTTGAATCTCAAAGGCAAGTTTGAAAGCAACTCCTAATTCTAGATAAACTACTTCCATGTTGAATATTTGATGTGCAGTTCAGATACATTATTTAATAAAATAAGTTTACCATTAGATTGGTGATTTAATTTTATTTCTTCAAACAATAGTCATATAATTGAAATGATCAAAACTGTGGTCGACAGAAAAAGGGGATATTTATTTTTCAGAGGTCAGACAGAATTATATATTTTTATCAATATTTGCTTGGCTCAGGAGTGAGATTATGAAAATCATGAAAGATGTGGATAGCAATCGTTGATAATGACTTGTATTTTGTAATTCATACTGTTCAACCACCCTGGTGGTAAGGCCAGACTTTTTTTTTTTTTTTTGGTTTAACAAATTTAGAGTAAAAAAAAAAGTTCGGTAGGTAGGAAAATTTTTTTTTTTTAAATTCAGTTTTCAAATTATTTTTTACAGTTTGTATTAAGTGAAGGTTGGTAGGCAAAAAAAAAAATAAATTTTTTAAATTGTGTTTATTCATAATGGCACACTGCTCACCATCCTGATAAATTGTCAAACATGTATTTTTACATTACCACGTGGTTACAGTCCAACAAATTTAGAGTTACCTCCCTTCCCTAATTCTCGGAACGGGGGATATTCTGAAACGAATCAGACGCGTTTCGATATATTGTATATTTCTATCTGGTTTTTTTACAGATACAGATCGTGAAATTGGATTTGGATGTATATGATATATTATATTTATTTTTTTTACACGCTTTCGAGTCCGCAGGTTAAAAAATAATACCTTTATTTTAACTATATTTTTTTTTCACATTTCCACTTTTTAAGGTCGGCGGATCCGTAAACCAATAAAAAAAAAGTCTGCCCTTAGGGTCATAAATGCAATGCCTCGCTTGGAAGGTAACCTTAATTTTCTTTATTAGAAGCAATTTTGATGTTCATAGTAAAAAGATTAAAACAACAAAAACATTAAGTTACAATATGCTGCATTAAGACTTATCAACAGTTATGTATAAACATGTTGAAAAAAAACAAACTTTTTTTAAAACTTCAGTTGAAAGGTAGATTTTTTGCCTCATGAAAAGGTGATTTGATTAAGTTGAGGGCAAATAGTCCTGTTGGCAGAGAGAATGCAATGATAGGTATCTTTTTACTACAATAAGGCCAGTATCTCCCCAATAAAGGAACAAACATTAACAGTGTGTCCAATAAATATGAGAAGAAATTTCATTCCTAAAGTAATCAGTTTATTTTTTCATGTAAAAGGTCAAAAAAAGCATGTCTGAAGTGACAGATCTCCAGACTGGCACAGAACTTGTATCTTTAATTGCTGTTTCAAATGCAATAAATCTGATTTAGTTATATTTTTTAGAATATTTGCGTATGAGGACATTTCCCCAAAATGTCCTGAATTTGTTTCCCTTGCAAGCAATAAACTCTTCAGTTTCATAAACATGTCTGTAATGGTTAGAATTGTAATCAAATGAAGGCTTTACCTTTTTTACACTTCAAAGAAATTAATTATGCTCACTGAAATTAATTTGAGTTGAGCGTGATAAAATAACACAAACCTTAACAGTGTTACACACTCAACCTTTTTACAAGGTTCACAGGCTCAGAGGCACATCAGTTCTGTAATATATTTCTCAGTTTTAAAAGAATAGAGCCATGACCCTGGATCTCATCAGGCTTTAAAATCTATTATCACTAGGCCATAGTATTATAATACCACTCGCTTATGGAGCATATAAATATTCCATCTTTATAAGCTTTATTAAGATTATTTACGAACAAGATATTTATAAGGCCATGACCTGTGTGACTTAAGTGAGGGACAAACAATATATGTAAGACTCAGATCTGTGGCGGGTCTCTAATCTATGGCGGGTCTCCTTATCTGTGGCGCGTTTGATTGTTAGACTGTTTCATGACGTCATGCTAAGTGACGTCATTGTGCGATGACGTCATAATAGCTAACTGTTCCCGACGTAAGGCCCAATTGTGTCGCTAGCGAAATAATTAGGGAAGATACAGAGAGAAATTGCAAACGGATAACGACCAAATAATACGAGTCCATATCCCAAATACGAAAATACATTAAACAATACCATACATGTAAATAAGACCTTTACGGCTTTATGCCATATCAAATGTGTTTACTTTGTAGGATCTTTTTAGCCCTCGGTGAGTCTGTCTTCTTTAGCCTTAAGATATTGAAAGACTATCTTTTTTAACCCTTGGATTCCTGTCGACGGATTTTAGGGTAAATTTGTCTATCGTAAGGTTTGGTTAATCATTGCAGAAAAATACAAAAAATGGTACAAATGTCAGGCGTTTGAAAATCTTCATAGATTTGGAAATCCGCCACAGATTTGAGGCCTGCCATGGTTTCGAGTCTTACATATATATATATATATATAATATATAGTTTAGAATCCTCCTTAGAATATACAAAAAAATAAAAGTTTCTTCACTATCATCTTCAGGAGAAAAAAATTAAAAAAGGTTTTAGGAGTGGCCCCAGAGGCCTTTCTTAGGTCACCAACTTTATAAATTTAAATCCTTAGTAGTCAATGAATTGGTACACAAAATTATAATGGGACACCATCCCATGTCAGGCTAGATGAGGTGTAAAGTGAAATTGAATCACTTACTTGCTTTCAGTTTAATTCAATTGGCATAGAATATTTGATGTAGAAATTATAATTGAAAATCTAAAAACTCATTCTTTTTACATAATCTGTTATATATCCAGCACGGAACAGACAGATTTGATTTGTAGCCCATATTTCACCTACTGTTAAACACTCATTACAAGTTATGCCAAAATAAACTTTCCTTGCCTATTATTGATGTCACGTGTATATCATAAAAATTATTTGTATTCAGTATTGAACATCCTTTAAAATTTACCTTTTGAATATTCATAAAAACATCATGAAAGGCAATTATGAAGTACAACCTACTGATAAACTAAGTTATGCAAAGTGATAACAATTACTAAACTAAACTAAAACTTTGAGGTATTATCCATAGGTGGCTAGAAATTCATGTATTAAACACATGAAATATCTAACGTTACACTCCTCAAAACACAAGTTGAGTTCTTTGAAGGCTAATTGCACCTATAATTATCACATATCAAATAATAAGAATCAATTGAATTCAATACAATCAATATAATTGGATATAAGTGATGAAAGTAAATGTATTGTTTTCTTAATTGGGGACTCACTTGTATGTCTGTTTATATACAAAAACATATTAAAGAATCCTCACAAATAAATTCATTCATAGTCAATTTATTTATTCTATTTTATTTGAAGATTTTATTGAAATACAATAGCAGAAAATTTTCAAGCGTGTCCATGTATTAGAGGTTTTTTTTTCCATGTATGCAGCAAGGATATTCTCCAGATTAAACTGTCCCCTCTTGATATCAAATCTTGTAACTGAAAAATATAAATTGGAACCAAATTCAATATGAGGCAAAAAAAGATTGTTCCATTGTCATTATAGCTCCTCAAGTACTGCAATATTAATTGTATTTAATGTTACAAAATAACATTTTAAATAACAAAGTATAGTCAAAGTGGTTGCTCTCATAATTCAAACAATCATGGAACTTAATATTTGGTTAATCATAATCTACATGGGTAAAGGTGTGTTGTATAAACATTTATAATTACAACATTTTGCTTTTAAGATAGCTGAAATTAATAGGTTTTAAATTTAAGTTGGATTTCTTTTGCATCTTCTACAGAATTGCTCAATCAAACTCTAGAAACAAAGTGACACTTTTCACCAAAAAAGTTTCATACAGCATACAACAGCTTGAGACATGGTACCTAACAAATAACCCCAAAGCCCCCTCCTTATCTCCTTATTTTCCCCCATGGTTAGGCCCTTCCACTACCTCTCCTCCCATTTAACCTGTTGTGACAATTGTCTTCCCTTTTCTCACTCATGGTAAACACAACTATTAAGTAATATATCTAAAACATTACCCTGAGAAACATATTTCAAATGGATCATGTCTCAGTGGCTTTTATCTAAAACTCTACGTTATCTGCTGAAATACATTAACAAAAAATTAAAAAAGTATATCATGCATAGATCCAAATCTTTAGATTGTGGCTGTTGTGCTTACCTGAAATTTTCAAATAATGATGGAAAAGTGTCTCCACTCTCTCCTCCTGTATTGAGACACATGCCTGCAAAGAGAGAATCTTTTTTGAAAAAACACTTCTATATTATAAACAATGTACATTTCATCCCTTTATTTCTTAAATTAATTTTTTTTGGTGTTAATTCTAGGCTACATCATGTATTTGTGCTTGTCAAATTAAAACCATACTTGCTCTGCTACTCTCTTTAGAAACTTACCCAAATGAATAGATATATATACATGATCATATGTTTGTTATTTATTACAAAAAGCCAGAAGGCTATTAACCAGCTGTCACCATCAGTTTGTGAGTGTAATACGGAAGGCTCAATCTTTAAATTATCTATATGTATAAATATGATATTACAAAATGGGAATAATTCAGGTATTCTTACAGTCTTGAATAAACATCAAATATTGAGCAGCTTAGAAATAGAAGTGCTGGTAAATACATTTGATGGTGTTATATCAAATTGATAACCAGATCATTAAAATGACATAAATTCTCAATCAAATACTTACTGTTTATAAGTATAATGTGCCATGCCTTCATCTGAAATCCCAAAAAAAAATCATGACTTAGACTTCTGTTAAAATGGTTTCAAACTTTATTGAACTAATCATTTACCTAATCTAGTTTCACATATATATTTTATAATTATATATACAGATATAGCACCTTCAAATTTTCAAAAGGCATGCATACCTAATCGATAAAGTTGGTATTATTGTCATATGTTAAAAACATGGCACTTGCATATAAAATCAATAATCAACGAAGCGTGTCTTACTGGTTTTTTTTTTAATGTAATATTGGCAAAGTAATTCGATTTATGAATAACATTTTAGAGATGTTTAAACAATCACTAAAGTAAAATAATAAATTGATGTTAAAATGAAAGATTGATGGCAATTAAAGAAAAAAATATAATTATCAGTGAAAACGTATACGTCGATGCTTACCTGATGAAGGCTTGGTAAATTGAAGGCATCGGTCCATTAATTATTCCCAGCACTGCCAGCAGCAGAGTTGGAAAATCGTTTTTTCTTTTTCCGATTCAGAAATAAAAATTTAAACTCCTACAAAAGGGTCTTCTAAATTACTATATTTGACTAATTTTAAAAAAAACCCAGCTCCAGTTGCTTGTGGTAAGGTGGACACGTCTAAAAATCCTAAACATTTTTCGACCACGTTGTGTTGTTTACAAACATGGTATTGAAAGGACTGTGAGGAGTTCGATCAGAGTTCGGAGTTCGCTCACTTGCTTTATTTGCTGCGGCTATGAGGTCAAATGAATGTCAAGGCCACTTCTATGGCCAACAAGGCGACCGCAAAGCAGATGATTTTTGATAGAATGTCCGCTAGCACTCGTAGAAATAATAATTAGGTGCTGTTCTCATATTGTGAACATGTAGTTCGATGTCGCCGATCGAATAGAGCTCTACATTGGTGTTGTCAACATTGCTGGAATCAATAAACAATTCGTGAGTGGGGATTTTGGCTTGAAAATCTGGCAGTAGAGATTTTCGGGGTGTCGTTTCATGTAACTTTTGAAATAATTATCCGATTTTGACAATCCATAGCTCGTTTTGTAGGGAAATCATTTATCTTTCGAATCGTAGTGAACAATTTGTCCAGAAAAATTATTTTGGATGCGAAAACTGACTTTGTTCGAGCATGGGGTGGTTTGGTCGTTACATCCCTTTCCTTTTATATAGTAGTAGGGTAAGGTCTATGGGTATATATGTCTTTCTAAAGCTATTTCTAAGCGATACAGGGGGCGGGATAGCGCAGTGGTTAGCGCGTTCGGCTTCGGATCAGGAGGTCCGTGGTTTGAATCCCGCCAGGGGCTCGGCAACTTTGTCTGCAGTAGAGAACTGTTCTACACGCAGTCAGGTTTGGGTGCAATGCTGCACTGAAAATCAGCGCAGTACCGCCCATGGTTAGCTAGTTCCAGCCGATGCTGGCAGGTTTCACCGCAATGCAAATCACGAAGATGGTCCCTTCCCAGCAAACATGACTAACTGGGCCAGTACTGGCAGTAGTGTCTTCACACTGCCGTAACTTGCTGGTAAACTTGGTAAAGGCATAATTAGAATTTTGGGTTCTTATCGTTTATCTTTAAAATGCTGGTCCGATATTACCAGTTTTCAAGTGCCTTAAAGTGACACTGAGTATGTTTCATGAGTTTTAATTTAGCTTTACTAAGAGCCAAAATACCTTATGACCAGAGTTAAGTTAAAACCATCTCCCTAAATTTTCATCTTCATCTCTAAAATGCCAAAATTATGATGTTTTCTTTTTTTTTTATTGATAAAAATTCGAAATTATGTTTCCAATTAACTTGTATATTACTTTAATTACCTACTGAACACTAACAACCAATATTTGTGTTTGCCTGTCTGCACAAATTAAGTTTCCCAAATTACGTTTGAATCATTGGCGCGCACCACTGTCCGGTTTTCAATCACAAATCACGACATAAACTCGTTTATTGTCACTATTCTGAACTGAGAAGCATTGGGATTCTGATTTTCTGAACTAACCACTACTTATCGATGAAAAAATTGTTTAATGATATGAAGTTTGACATATTTGACTCCAACAACATAATCTGTAGCCCTTTAACCCTCCTGACACGGACCTTTCTTTCAAAACCTCGGTTAGTAAATAAGTACAGAACATCAGGGATCATATAGATGATATGTGTCTATACGATCCCTGAGAACATAAAGTATGGGGCAGGTCCCAAACTTTTCAGATCCAATGCTTAGTTTTGTATTTGATCTTTGGATTTATGATCAAATAAACATTCTGCCGTTCAAGAAACATACTTTTAAACTAGCATCCTGAAAAATTTTAATTGAATATTTGTAAAGTTATTTATTTGACGGTGACTGGGAAATCTACTGTCATACCCTCGTGTAACCTGTATCTATGGTATTTAAGAAATAAACTTCTGTAAGTGTACTGTCAATTATGACAAACATCCTGAACATCATAAAGTGATGGAGTACACATTTTTTCCAAATAGATAAACAGTTGTTCAACTCTTTTGTTAAATCTTGATCACATTTAGGAAACAGAAGCCAATTTTTGATGGTACATTTTGTGTCACCTGTTTTCATGGTATTTCTATGATAATGATGTCAGAATTTTGACAATACAGCACATGCCACAATTTCAATTTTTACTTAAACACAGATCGATAGTGTACAATAGCATTTAAATTGATGTTGACGTGTTTAAAATATTTACAGGTTCAATGAATTATTTCCTTTTCACAACTATTGAGCACAGTATGTCTTATTTTTGGTGAAGTAAAGAAATCATTTTGATGCTGATATTTAATGATAGAGAATCTTCTAGTCACCAAATGCTTTGCGTTTCATATAGCTTAAGATTTTAAATTTTAAAGATTTTAGATTAAAGCAAAATTTACCTGTTTAAGCAATCACTTGATTTCGATAGACCGGAAAATCTTACAAAATAGCCAAAAGTATATAAGAATCAACCTTTCAATGAATCCATATATCCATTAAAAGAACAAGTGTTTACCTCATAAGTCAGGTGATTTAGGACTAGCATAACATGGGTTTACTGGAAACTGAAAAATTATGTAGAGATTGTATTTTTCAAAATTACAAAAGTTTTATCTGAAAAGCATGAAATTTCATTTGATTTTATCAACTGAAATTAATCAATAAATAGATTGATGAAATAGTGATAATTTTCTTCTTGGATCCATGTAGAACAACTGTCAATAAAATAAGTGCTTACTGGCCAGGTGCAGTAAGGTGAACAGGTAAAGAGAACAGATATCTTTTTCAAATACCACGAAAACAGGTGACCCATGAAAACAGGTTACTTCAGGGTATATCCAAACAATTTTTCTCTCCTGTCATTTGTTCTCACTTGGAATACTCCCACACTTCTTCACATTGTTTTTATGAGGCAGTTCACTCGAACACAGTCTGGTGAATAGATCTTATTTATATGTATAATATCGTGTATTCAAGTTATTAAGTAAATAATTTCAATTTGACTCTTCTTGTGGGAAAACACATTCAACAATGTATGTTTTCATGCATTGAAAAAATATATCGAAGCTCCAAACATTCCAGTTGAATTGAACTGATCAATTAACAAAAAACTGTGAAACTTTAATTCTACCTGGAGAGAATATAATATTTTAGACATAAACTGAAAATTCATTTTTTGTGTGAAGTATTTTAACAGAAGTGTCCCTATTATTGGGGTTAATTAGAAGATAATTAATACATTAATCTGTTTGAGAAAAATTAACAAAGTAAAACATAATTGATAAAATAAATAGATTAAATGTAGGTTTGGTTAATATCAAGATTTGATATAAGTATTTCCATAGCTAGAAAAAGATTTTTTCTGATACTTTGCCTCAGTTTAACTGGGCAGCCATTTAACAGGTAAGCTGTATTAGTATTGGTATTTTTTCACAATAAAGGTTTCGATGGCATTCAGATAGTTTTATTTCTGAATAAGGTGAATATTGTTTTCAACTATGTTCAATCGATATAATCAAACAAGACAAAAAATTATTCTACTGATTTTAATGTACCCTTATATTTGAGTTAAAGGTAAAGGTTAATCAATAAGATATTTCTTTCCTATTTTTCTAGTAAACAGTAAGCACATGTGAATATTTCAATGCATTTCCATTTCCATGTCTTATCATTGACTATCCAACTGTCCACAAACAAAAGTGCAATACAAACAGTCAATAATTTTGAGAATTTAGAACCGTTTTTAAAATAAAGTCCATACAGTAATACATCCCAAATAAAAATAACACCGTAGAATTTGAAGAAATAAACTTTTGAAGATCCCTCTACATTTCGTATGTATATCTATTTTGCCTTTTACAATGAGAATATGTTTGGTCAGCATTGGAGACTGAAATAAGTTTCAGCAATATTAGGAGTACCTCAATAAAAGGGTCACTGGCCATTCCTTTTTTACACAAAGTATACACGTAGGTCAAAGTGATGGTTTTAGATAAATAGTAATCTCTATACATAATCAACATTTTGTACTTGAATTATGACTTCATTTCAAATCTGCCCACAAAGTTGGACAAAGCCATGAAACAGAATACATACAAATATTTATGTTTCATCAAATGATTAATATATTAGATTCTACGGGAATTAAATAAGTAACAAATATCATATGCCGGTGTTAAGGGCTCATCATTGTATACATTGAGATTAACTTGTAACAGTACTAAGTAATTTAGTATCGTAGGCTAAATGATCAATTTCGAATAGATCCAAGATTGTTTATTCAAGATGTTAACATTAAAACACGTTGGGCTTAGGATTCTCTTCTTTATTGACCGACAAGTAATTTCTTCATACGAGAGCCTGAAACTTCATTCTAACATCCAGCTTCGATTTACCATTGTCGTCAGAACCATTGTCATCGTACTTTTACATCTTGTTTCTTAAACCTTTTAGAATTTATATATCGCAGATAAGGAAGTTGATCTAACCCGGAAGTTAACGAAGGACCAATACGTTTGCGGCGCCCTCTATCTTGGCAAGTGACAATAAC
The DNA here is from genome assembly GCA_921293015.1 of Phorcus lineatus. NCBI lineage: Eukaryota > Metazoa > Mollusca > Gastropoda > Trochida > Trochidae > Phorcus > Phorcus lineatus. The sequence goes on along the minus strand of OV121086.1, from coordinate 20,586,989 downwards.
TCGCTACTGTTTGCCATTTGCTTATTTTCAATATATCGATAATTACATCTTAAATACATTACAAATAATTAAATGCAACCGCCCAAATACCTGGGGCAGTTGGACATTATTTAACTTTCTATTTTGAAATATTATTACATGGGAGAAATACATTTTATTTAACAATATTTATAAAATTGTCAGATTTCAAGTTAATAGCATACTTATAATATTTTTACATGTTTTATCAGAAATACACCAAAAAAAATCTGCCGTCACACAAAAACAGTAAAATATTCGTTCTTTAAAATAATTTGGATAAGCAATAATGACACGCGTTATTCAAAATAAAAAGTTTTTACATGCAGTACAAAATAAGTTACTTACAAATATATGAAAGTGAAGTGCCAAAGCAACATTTTTTAATATATCTTGAAAGAATTATTTTGTTACACCTTGAAAGAGTTTCAATTAAGAGACGTTTGATATATTTTTACACTTTATACATTGTTTAAACTTTGTGTAAAAACTGTCGGTCAATCATCAGTCATTTGTCTTCCAGTGATTTCCCTAGGAAACACAATAAGTTATATATCTTTTTTTGAATTTCTGAAATCCTGTTTAACAAAATCTGAGTTTAATGTTACACCTTGTCAAATTATAGAAAGTGCCCTCAAAAGGCACCTTTTTAATTCCAAACAAGACTAAGGCCGCTTCATACTTCCTCAGGTTTGTGTAATTGTTGCATTTCAATAGTATGATTCAATGTGTATTTTTAAAAAAAATTTAGGTTAGACACAAGTGTATGAGCATCAATTGATACAAAATCAGGCAATTTCAGATGTGAAAACTTGTTGAGTGATAATAAAAAACAACAAATTGTAGGAAAATTCAAATTTAACAATAGCTACAAAAAACATTATTTCAAATAGTTGCATTTCTGGCAGAAGTTTAGCATTTGGTTCATACAGGCAGGAGTGCATTTATGATAATCACAGTGACAATTTTTCTTATACGTAACTTATAAGGCATACAAAAAAATCATAAAAGAATTTTAACCTGAAATTTCAACAACCTACTTAACATTCGCAGGACTGTAACACCCAAATAAGGAAGAATAAAGTTAATGAATGAAAAACAAGCATGTTCACAAACAATGGCAACATTAAACAATGGCGAGAATTACAAATATATTTACTGAACTTCTCAAAGACACCAACTGTTTGAAAGCGATTTGCTATATTTATATACCTAGGTTGATTGTTCAGAATATTCTCCAAGCAAAAGTTTTCAAAAATTACATAATGATAGAATAACTTTCAAACAAAAAAATCATAATCTTGTGATTTACATAACTTTATTTTATTAAATTTTATATTACATATCGATATCAGTATAAAGGTATTGACTATTGACTAGGGAAATAAGTTGATAATTTGTTCATCTCCACAGCTAAAATAGACAAATCAAACATGCAAAAAAAATCACATTTATCAATTTTTCTTTTAGCAGGACAAAAATACATGAAATTCAATTTTGGATAGAAATTTCTCTGTAAAGTCATTTTTGTAATTGAATCTATAATCACAAACTGAATTTAAGATAAAAATTATTTTAACTGTTTTTATTGTTAATATTTGTAAATAGTAAATCTGTACATGTTTGTATTATTCTGAAAAAGAAAATATCAACATAAGCATAATTGGATTTGTTTGCAAATTGGTGCAAAAAAGGCGGTGACTGTGTGTTTTGTGAAGGGAAGGACTAAGATTTCCTTTTGGTAATATTATCCCATATTTTACTTTTTATTCTGATCAAGTCTGGAGTAAAGAAAGATAAGACAATATTAAATGCATTCCATCAAAATTTGATTGTTTATACATCTATGAGTGGCAATTCATGTGGATATCAGGTAGATACTACAAATCAGCTAAGTGATTGTATTTTAACGATGAAATAATTCAAACAGTGTCAAATAACAACAGTACTTAAGTCATGAATTTTAAGAATCCCAATTCAAATGAATGAATATCCGTTTTCAAAACTTATCTTCAGCTTTTAAGTGACAATACAACCAAAGTCTCCCAATTTGTCATTGTCAGTATCAATGGTCATTTTGGTCATATATTAATGTCATTTTAAAAAAGAGCTTAGATAACTTAAAAATCGAATATGAAAATTATTCATCAAATCAATAGCTTTTATTCATCCACTTATACCCTAAACCATTTTCACTAATAATTCTGATAGATTTTAACTAATCTAACAAAATGCATTTTAGAGTTCCTTATTTAATTTAAACACTTGATTTATAAAAAAGTGATCTCCATTTACTTCACGACCCGGCAATAAATATCTAAAATCTCTTATAATTATATTACTGATTATTTTGTTGAATGAATACAAAACTTTTCTCATAACAGTCATATTTTAGCTATATATATATTGTGTGTGTGTGTGTGTGTGCTTTTATTTTGTGTATATAATTTATGTTTTCTCGATGCAAATGAATGCTAATCTTTTCAATTGATAATATTTGAGTATTTCAGTATAGCTGAACAATCTTACACAAAAAGTGGAGAACAAAATCAGGACGTGACTCAATGGTCAGCTGGGAAAATATATTTGAACCTAATAGAATATCTGTATCTGTGACCCTATAGAAAGCAGGGGTTATGAGCGAGCAGTTCTAAGTTATGATTAAGATGATTGAATATAACATATGTGTCATGTGTAAAACCAATAATCAAACTTATCTTCAACAAATTTCTTTTTACTTACTTTAAGTGGATCAAGTGGCAGAGGAGGTTGGAGGAACAAACCACTCATGCATGGATTTTTTTTTATAGCAGTGTAAGGCACATTGGGAACATACCACTGATGATTATAATACGTGTACATATTGATGCCATTATTTAGTGGAAACTTAATTTATTTAATATCAAGCAAATACTAAAAACACCTTTGGCCTGTCTCTGTCATTCATGATCGGCTGGTGATTACATAACCAAAAACAACATGAATGCATAACAATCGAGGTCATGATAAAAAAGATTTAATTTGAAGGCTGCTTGTAATGATATTGATGGAAGTTAAACAATATTCAGTTATACATATCTTCTCCTCTCAAAGTACTTCTGATTAATGTTTGTCAATCTGTTTAAGGGAAATTGAGTTATTTACTTCAGAAAAACATTTTCATTATGTCATTCCTGGTCATTGATGGAAAAGGATAATTTCTCTGGAAAAATATATAATATGTTTGTTATCAGCTTAACTTTTCTCTTTATTTCTCCTAAATGGCTAAGAACCCTGGTGGAGGGAATCTGTTTGGTTACAAATTTGAGGTAGCTTGCAAAGACAAACTCCATATTTTGCTAGCTCTTATATATTATTAAGCATGAATAGGGGGCAGGATAGTGCAGTGGTTAGTGTTGGGTTCGGATTGCAAAGTCCATGGTTTTAAAATCCAGGCAAGGGCTCGGTAACTTGTCAACATTAGAAAACTGTTCTACACAAATTCAAATCCCACTCTTCAGCAAGGAGATTGATAACTTGGATGTGATTGTTTGTTGAATGTCAGCAATTCCTTGTTTCTTTTGAAAGGTCACAATGATTGTTTATTTTGAAAACTTGTGTGTAATAATATTTTTTTTAAATGAAATTTTGTAAGGCAAGATTATAAAATTAGTTGTACATGTAATTTTTTTCAAGGTACGAATCATGATGAGACAGGCAGACATTTTTTTATTGTAAAATGAAAATATAGAACGCAAATGAGACCAATTGTGTTGCAATTTTGAAGGACGTCTTGTGAATTATTCTATGCATTATTCTATTTATTGATTATTCATCTCACTACAGGTTTCCTCAAGGTGGAAAAAGCACTACCAGGTTATGACTTGCATGCTGTGAAGGACCGGTCTACTCTTGTGTACACTACAGGTAACTGAATATAAAGTTACTATATTTGTTTTATTACCAGCTCTGTAAAATTTAGAAATACCAAGAACTACTCACAGCCTCAACCATCTCACAGTAGGATTAATATGTATCTGTGGCTATTCTGAGGTTATTCTTGAAAAGCGAGAGAATTTTCATAGTATAGAAAATTAGTCCAAAATATTGTAAATGTAACTTTGTTGCAGTATTGTCAAGGTTACAATGAAACTCACAAGAATATAAGCCAGACCACAGGGCTGACTAGCTCAAAAAGTTGCCAGCCCTGACCGAAACTGCCTGCCCACTTAACTTTATTATTTTACTTTAACTATTATGAAATTCAATATTCAAAATTCAATATATATGAATACTACATCTTAAATGAAACAGTAGTAAAACAGTAAAAGGAATTTCCAAAATTTTTTTGATCAGTTGTATGTTAACATCATAGCCTTGGGTATACGATGTCACCTGTTTATACAAATAGCCTAGAGCATAGTGGGGAAGTGAAAACTGGTCGAATGTAGCATATGCTCATCCTTAAATGTAAACACTACACTTTTTACACTTTGTAAAACTTTATTAAACAAGTATTCTTTTGGCAATATTTGTAATTGATCCTTACTTGTGCATAATTTTATTGAGAACATTCAAAGTATTTCAGATGATAAATCTGATAAGGCATAACTTTTACCTGACAGTCTGACAGGGGTTATTGAAAATTTAGCTGTCCAAATTGAAAACAACCTGTCCAACGCTGGTATTGTTATGATAATTTAAAAGCCTAATATTTTATTACCTTGCACTTTCGATGCAGCTACAGAGCACTTCGGGCATTCAGGTATTTCCAACGCTGGTATTGTTATGATAATTTTAAAGCCTGATATTTTATTACCTTGCACTTTCGATGCAGCTACAGAGCACTTCATGCGACCATTCAGGTACCCAATTGTACAGCTGGGTGGACTGAGTGCAATGTGGATGAAGTGCCTTGCCCAAGGACACAACACAGTTTTAAGCCCAGGTCACAAATTTTTGGTGTCTCCACCTGGATTCGAACCCGGGTCATTGGCGTGAGAGGCCAACACGCTAACCACTACACCACAGTGCTCCACTGTATTTGATATTTTTTGGAATTTTGAAAATTGGTATTTTTGATACAGATCGTTCGATGACTTCAAATGCCTGATGGGCTTGTGGCATGGATTTTAATGTTTGTTTCCATGGAAATGTGTTGAGTTAAGACTTTATTCAGGGGTAGATTTGTTTTCAGAGAAGAACTCCAAAACTGCTCATCATGGGGTTGGTTTAGGTATTTCAATTGACTGCACCTTATGCAACCTGATTATCTCACTGGGTTGCACTAAATATATAGTGGTTGAACCAAAGTTTGATGCTTCTAAAGACTTCTTAAATTAGCTAAAACCAAAACTCATATCTATCTGCCTAATGAAATAGCAAATCACTGCCCTCTATCCAATCACCATAAACAAATTTTTTCTCTTAACATCACATTTCTGTTCATCTTTCGATAAAGCATATGGTAGTTTTTCTGCTCTTGCATCACTAGATTTTGCAGAACTGGAGTCATCTTTTCCTTCAAGTACCTCATGCACTTTCATTATCTTTTGTTAAATTTTTTTGATAACTTTAATTTCTAGTCTTTTTTTAAAATTTCGCTTCATCTCCTAGCAACACACACATATAGACAAAACTTCAAAGCTGAGAAATGACATTTCTGTTGAAAGATAAATATTTGAGATGAACTTTCCATTCTTGAACTGTGATTATCTGACCCCATGTTATGGAAGATTCCGAAGTTTATCATTCAAAACTAATATTTATGACTGTTCGAGGATCTCTAAATGTTTTTCAAAATTGGCTCGCTAGTGAAACATGTTTGGTTTTCTAATATTTTCTACTGTTCCCTATATACAATTAAAATTGAATTAAAATAAATGATTTTGAAGCAATGGTTAATGGTTAAGCAACAGATTATTTTTATGATAAAAGTATCCAGCCCTGGGAGCTACACAGAATGCAAAATAGGCTTAGTAACACCTTCACTCGTGCAGTTTTGTGAATGGCAAAATCAACCCGTGTCATAAGTTTTTTTTTGTTTATATGAAAATGTGCTAAGTTTGAACTCTTATTCAGTGAAAGTTTTGTTTCCAGAACACTAACTCAATAACAACTCATCAAATCCTTCTGAAAGTTTTCCTTGTGTATTTAACCTCCAACTTGACAATTGATTTTGATATTTTCCGATTTTGAGAAAAGCATTGTTTCAGTTTTGATGGAAACAAGTAGAAATTGGACCCTCGTAGCTTCATTTCTGGAGCAAAATTCAAACTGAATTACTACTCAATTGATTTACTTAAAAATTTGTATTCAATGATTATAATGAAATATGTTACTAGTTATAGGTTACCGGTAGGATAAGTCATCTTCTGATCAGAAATCATTATTGCAAGAAATCTAAAATTTTCAAATAACATCTTTGTAACATTATTGAAAAGTTTGTAGGTTTGGTCTCAGTCCCCGCTTAAATATGATCGCATCAGGCTTCTTAATCTCAAATCTGCTATCATCCAGAGCTCCAGATAAGCTTTTGGCTATGTGGGTATGATACCCAGATTTTTAGAACTGGATGGGTAATTCAAATATCAAATGAGTATTCATACTTTTTGATACCCATCAAATTTTCGAAATCTGAGTATTAATTTACGTAAAAAACTTAAACATGTTATATTCACGTGTAAATCTTATTTCCATAACCAAATTCTGAACATTAAGTGTAAGATAATAACATTTTCTTTAAAGAGATATGGGGAAAGCCTACTTTCTGTTTGTAAATGATCAGTAATAACAGAACATATTAGACGTGTGCAACATGATCAGATAAAATTTCTTTTCAAAGGCAACTGATTGAAAACTTGAACGGCAAAGCGTCAGAGTATTTATTAACTGAGTCGGCAGTTATATGTAATTGTTACCAATAACAAATTAATCTAAACACACTTGCGAATATCCCTGACCGGATTTGTTTCTTTTTTACCGGCAACTCTCGTTATTTTTTCTTGCATCATCTTCATAAAAAATGCCATCATTACATTCCACACATATATATTGAAAATACGTTCTCAATAAAAAAAATGTCAAATGACTATTTCTATGTAACTAAACCTTTTTCGAGTCCTAAATCTGCACAAGCCAACACTGCCAGAGGAAAGGCCGTTGGGAAAATAAAGTAATCATGCTAGTTTCGTGTGCACATTCAAAGTCAGTAGGCCCAAATCTTGCATAAAACAAACGGTGTTAAACTCCTAACGCAACTGGGATCAGATCAGTTATATGAATTGAAGCGAATATTTAAATGGTGTTCGGAGTAGTAAGCGAAGCCGCTTTGCACAAAGCATTGTTCGGAATAGATGTTTACGATGTAAAAAGACTGGTGTATTTACCAGTGACTTAACGTTGAGATTTTCACGTAACTATTTTTATTTTTGTTAATGACACGATACGCATTATAATTTTTATGTATTGGGTAAATACGCATTGCCAATTTTTGAGAAGCGTAAACGTAGATTTATAGTGATTTTCATTACGCAGACAATTTAAATTTCTTGCGTATTTTCACTTTTCTTCTGAGTAAAATACGCAAAAACGCAGCTTATCTGGAGCTCATCTTTGTTTCAAAAGTATTGAAGCTAGGAAATCTCAAATTTAGAGAAGATTATCTTAGCAGGGTGGAGGATACAATTGAAAATTTCATTGCCTCACTCATGAGCTGTAACATGAGATGGTAGGTTAATGGTAACACATCCCCCTCATTTAAATTCTCTGGATCCCTATCTCTGGATATCTCTCAAAAGTTAAATTATATCTGTCAGTTCATGAGTGTTGTAAAGAGTTGTAAAGGCTTTATGGAGATCAATCTGATTAAAATCAGATGAAGTATCGCGCGCTTAACATTTGTCCATCATCAATATGCGATACTAACATCTGACACTATCCCGCTAGAGGGGTCACCAGATTGACCTTCGTCCTTGAACTCCCAACCAACAACCTATTGAAATATAACCAATCAGATTACGCGTTACTTCCATTGTTCGGGTCACCGTTAAAAGGGCGGACGAAGTACGCAAAATGGCTTGCGGTAATCTCGTAGACAAAAATTTTCGTAGATACGGGAATTTCGTTGACAAAACAATTTCATAGACAGTGAATTCGTAGACAGTGTAATTTTTTTATTTCTAAGTCAATATTGGCTTTTATTTTTAATTATTATTATCTTTTACAGTAGTTTATATCATCCAAGGTAGCAATTCAGCATCGTGCGCCATCACCTGGCCGGTACGGTTTATCAACGCTGGTGCGGCACTGGGCCAGTACAGCATTTTGGCTTGTCATGTCGACTTCGGACCCTCATATAAATTGTTAAACACTCTTAGAACTTCCAGATAGTGATCAATATTGAATGTTACATATTAAATTGTTTTAATTCTTTCAGTCCGAACTTTTGTCTATATAGCAATGTTTGTATAGTTATATACACAAATATTTAAATATAACAAAATGTCAAAAGATTAAATATTACAATACTAACAGGAGAAGGGGACAAAGTGAAATTGTTATCGATCGAGAAATCTGAATATTCATAACTAAACCTACACCTACAACATAGAGTTAATCGAAATATAAATATATCTTTCAGATATTGAAGATGACAAAGCATCAGAAATAATAACAGACACAAGTAATTCATTTGTAAATGATATAGTATATCATTCATATATAATTGATTTATTATCCATTTAAGTTCAGTCAAACGAAAGGCAAAGCGTTAGACAGGAGGGCCTGTTACCTTAATTTATTTTTTTAAAAGATCAAACAAGAACTAAAAGAATTGATAATAACACATGAATGTTGGATTACTTTAATAGTTTCAAAATACAACAAAATTGACTATTATAGTTTTTATTCACTTTATTTCTTTGATCAAACCTATTAATGTTCGAATCCTTGAGCTGGATAAATAAAGGTTTGTTATTATTACTTCTAATCCTGTTTTAAAACCTGTCTACGACTTCACCGGATTTCGTGTCTACGAAATTGGTTTGTCACTGCATCCCCGCGAAATAGCTGAAGAATTTGGAAATTCCGAACTCAAAGTCGAACAAGTCAAAATTGTGCATTGTTTACTGGACCGTTAAGATTCACATGTATTGTAAGGCGGTCAAAGCAAGAAACGAACTCGCTTCGCGTCGGATCGTTGTCAGGTTCTGCAAACCCCTCGATCGGGTAATAGTTCTCGTTCGGGAACCAACACCCTGATCGGGATAATAAAACCGTCTAAAACACGGACAAAAGTGTTTTTATTTTTTATTTTTTTAATTTCACATAGGCGCATCACGACGAAGGAATCTACAGGTAAACAAACCTTTCGGTCTTTATGGTATTTACTCTCTCTTCACTGAAACGCAGTTTTTCTTTAAAATACTTTCTTACAATTTAGGCAGCCGTTTCTGAAATTTCCTTCTGCACAAACGAGAAACCACATATCACGCAAATGTTCGTCTTACAATACACCCGTTTGGGTTTAAGACAGGAGGACATGGCGCCTGCTGTCAATATCTACATTTTTCAAATATTTATATTCACAGTACATGAAATGTCAATATTCAATGATCGCTGAGGAAACATGCCGAACGAAGCACTTGGAACAGATCGGCTGTTTTCGCCATGCCTAACTCTGCGCAACACCGAACATACGCTGTATGGAGTCCAGGCTGATGGCATTAATAGCCTAGGATTTGATTGGTTAATTCTCGTAAGCCCGGGACATTCAACTTAACGGGGCAGTGTCAGATGGAATATAGCTTGTTAAAGTGAAACGGAACGAAACGAAACGGAAATAAAACGAAACGAAATTAAACAAGCGGAATTCCATCTGATTTTAATCAGATTGTTATGGAGATCAGACAAATCATCTTTTAGCTTATATTCATCCTCACTACTCAAGGGTAACCGTTTTGATTATTGAGTCCACTTTAGAGAATTATCAAAATTTGCTCTGGGTTATCAAGGATGGCTTATTATATGAGGCACAACTATTTTTAAAGCCAGTTCAAGTATTTTGACATATATTTATGTCCCCCGCAAAAAGCTTTGCGGGAGACATAATGTTTTCAGTTCCGTCCGTGGTTCTGTGATTCCGTAACTCCAAAATGCTTTCATTTCCGGACCATATTTAAAAAACAACTCAATATTTTTCTACGAAACTTGGCATGTGGTTAGGTTAGTGGTGCCTTTTGCTATTTTGGTTATTCTGAATTTTTCATTTTACTTGGTTTCCATGGAAACAATTCAAACTTAGTGCTAATATGTGGTCCGTTTCAAGACCATATCTCAAAATCCGTTCAATATATTTTTACGAAACATGGTTTGTGGTTTGGTCTAGTGGTGCAGTGGTACCTTTTGCTTCTTTGGGTACTCAATTTTTTTTTCTGGTTTCAATATATGAGGGTAGGGAAATTATCCAACCTATATCTAAATATATCAGTATTGTTTTACTTAACCTGGTATGTGGTTAGAGCCAGTGCTTGGATGGTGCCTTTTGCTACTTTGGTTATTCTTAATTTTTCATTTTACTTGGTTTCCATGGAAACAATTTGAACTTAGTGCATTTTTAGGGCTGTAGATGCTATTTACGATATTTGATGCTTGTGTGAGTATCAAATGTCACATTCCCTACAAAAAAAGAAGTTGACAAATTTATAAAACCCTTCCTATTGAACTTGTATATTTCACGAGTCATTATTATGTCAAGTTCATTGATGCTAATATATTAACTTTTTATATATTTGGTATGGATTGTTTCTGGTTTAAGTGGCAATAAGATAAGGTTGGATTAAAAGTTTGGAAGGGGGACATCACTGTGCATCGCATGCACATATTTCTAGTTTTACAATGTACAGAAATGTAATATTCTGACCCTCTGGCCCCTATTGAGGATCTTGGAGACTGTGCTCTATTATAAACTATTATCTATATATATTATTATGTTATGTTTTGAAGATTCCATGAAAACATGAATCTATAGATGAACTATGAGAAAGTCATGGGTCAGGGTTTGAAAGTCAGCACTAAGTATGGAGGAGATGGCTTTTGAAACTAGGCAGGTTAGACTTAGTAACAGGTAAAATAATAGTAATTCATTATACTAGCTGGAATTTTATTTTTTATATTAAATTAAGTTAAATCAATTATCTAGATTTAAAAATGCACAAGTCCAATGGCTAGTTTTGGATTGATACAGTTTATTTCAACCCTTGTTTTGTCAATTGTTAATATTCTTACAAAAATTAAAAACTGACAACCTTTATAGTAACAATATTCAAAGTTGCCTTGCAAACAGCAAAAAGGCCAATATTTGATTTATAAAATATTGTCAACCAGTTTTTGTTTAATGAATACATTCATTGAATTATAATTTAGTTATAATCAAGAGAATAGTGGAAAGTGCTATAAACCATTTATGCTTGACTTTCTATCAACTATTTTAATCAGTTATCATATATTTGCCTTGAAGTTCCATTATTGGCAGTGGGAAGCAGGGGTTATTTTGAGTTAAATTTAAGTTTGTCAATCAATTAATTGAGTCCACTTTACAGTGCCGGTGCCACCTATGACATAATGCAAATAAACTTGTGTGTTTCAGTGACGGGTAAAATTGGAGACAAAAAGACAGTGATGTGCACAGGACTGACTGGAAGGATTGAAGTAGCCCTCAAGACTACATGTTTGCGACATGAGAGAAACAATGAACCTGAAATTTCACATTTTGTATTTGTTTTATGGAACCCACTATTGTATGCCGTGAATTTATTAAGACCTAAATGACTTTGATATTTCATACATTTAATAATATCCCTTGTTGAAATGAAGTGGGGTCTGTACAGCATTTGGCATGTGTATATCTCCATCTAACATATTACTTTATTTCTTTTTAATTTTATCTTATCATAACCAAATTTGTCATTGCATTGTCCACTGACAAATTTAGAAATGACAAAATATCTTTTGAGTACAAATTCTTTAGTTGTGAGCAAACAAAGATATAGAACTGGTTTTGATCCATTGACAGGGGATAGGGAAACACTCATAAAATTTCCACTATTATATCTCCTTCTCCAAAAGCATCGACTAAGGAAATCTGAAATCTTGAGTACAGACACCTTGACTTGAGATTTTTTAATTTATAGAATTGGTGACCTCAGAAGTCATACTCTGAAAAATTCTTCTCCAGAAGCAAAATGTCTAAAAAGCTTAACTTAAAAAAAAACACTTAGGTAATGGGGCTTCAAAATGATACATTTAACCTTACAATTTTACATTATAACATTTAAGGGCCGCAGCTGCCATGCTCTACAAAACCTATCTTCATTTTCTTCTCCAGAAGCAAGAGGCTTAGAAAGATGAAATGATGTGAACAGCCTCCTTGGCAAATAGTGACTATGACTTATTGATTTGGTGACCCTGTGGCCCCTATTACTCTTTTGTATTAAGGGGCTATGGTCTAAAACCCCATTCAGGATCAAAACATCTTATAAGGGACCACACCCTAATAACTCTCTTCATATTTTCCTGAAGAAGTAAACAGCTTAAAAAAGGTGAAATGTGTACATGCACCTAAGCAATGGGATTATGATACCATTGCCCCAGCCTTATAATGCTATATATTACATGATATTTGTGTATATATACCTCCAGATCAAGGCTTAAATAAACTTGACAAAAAATATCTGTAAATATTTTGCCACACTCAGAATAAAATGTATCTGATATATGTTCTTTTTATGTATTTTTTATCCCTTGTAGGGTAAATTTGCTGATGTGTCTGTAAAGTTCTTACTTTATAGGTAATGAGGCCTGAAAGGCCCGACTGGCTTATGGCATTCTCTGATGGTCCTGTCGTGTTTTAACATCTCATGAACAACTGACTCTAGCATGAAATTATGAAAATTATTTTTTAAAAAAACACCAAAATTCCTACCCCAGTGAAACTTGTTTTGGATCAAACATCATGTGAAGGTGTGACTCTTTCATTTTCTTAATATTTCATACTGGTTTTTTTATGTCAATGCATCATTGCATGTGATTGCCAAGTCAGAATTAAAACACATGTAAAACATACGCTTGACCCTTCTTTCATGCAGTTTATTTAAAAACATGTTGACATGCTGGAGTGGGATTCGTGTTAAGACAAATGCGATGTCTACAACATGCTGACATTAATTTAGATGATTGAAATGATTCAACCAATTATATGGTACTGAAAGAAATGTGTTAGAGTCTATTGAAAGAAACAATTGTTTTAAAGCGAGTTTATTAAAATTTTACTATCTCACAGTTTAAAGCTGATTGGAATAATGCAACTATGCCCCGGAAGAACATAAGAAATGCTACTAATAGCTACAGAAATATGAATACCCAAATCTTAGCCTCTGAACGTAACAGTTTCCTTCCATCATTTAAGAATAACACAATTGGATTCTAACTTATGTACACAATTATTGTACTAAGTCTGTTTCATAAAACATTATCAAAGTATGACACTGTTTCAGAACTTATTATTTTTTTATATTTAGCAGAAATATTATATGAAGTGAGTAACTTACAAATTATACACCATTCCTACAACGATAATGAAATTAACTAACTCTAACATACCATGCACGACCACAGGGGCGTGTATCGCTTAGAAATAGCTTTAGAAAGACATATATACCCATAGACCCTACCCTACTACTATATAAAAGGAAAGGGATGTAACGACCAAACCACCCCATGCTCGAACAAAGTCAGTTTTCGCATCCAAAATAATTTGTCTGGACAAATTGTTCACTACGATTCGAAAGCTAAATGATTTCCCTACAAAACGAGCTATGGATTGTCAAAATCGGGTAATTATTTCAAAAGTTACATGCAACGACGTCCCGAAAATCGCTACCGCCAGATTTTCAGGCCAAAATCCCCACTCACGGAAAACAGCAAAAACTCACCGTTTAACATCGTTTATTGATTCCAGCAATGTTGACAACACCAATGGAGAGCTCGATTCGATCGGCGACATCGAACTACATGTTCACAATATGAGAACAGCACCTAATTATTGTTTCTACGAGTGCTAGCATACATTTTATCAAAAATCATCTGGTTTGCGGTTGTCTTGTCTGCCATAACAGTGGCCTTGACATTCATTTGACCTCGTAGCCGCAGCAAATAAGCAACTGAGCGAACTCCGAACTCCGATCGAACTCCTCACACTCCTTTCAACACCATGTTTGTAAACATCACAACGTGGTCGAAAAAAGTTTCGGATTTATAGACGTGTCCACCTTACCACAAGCAACTGGAGCTGTTGTTTTTTGGAAATTAGTCACATATAGTAATTTAAGAGAGCCTTTTTTAGGAGTTTAAATTTTTATGTCTGAATCGGCAAAGGAAAAAACGATTCTCCAACTCCAGGCGCTTCGAATCACTTCTCTCCGCTGCTGGCAGTGCTGGGAATAATTAATGGACCGATGCCTTCAATTTACCAATACAAAGCCTCCATCAGGTAAGCATCGGCGTATACGATGTTTTCATTATATTTTTTTCTTTAATTGCCATCATTCTATCATTTTAACATCAATTTATTATTTTACTTTAGTGATTGTTTAAACATCTCTAAAATGTTATTTATAAATCTAATTACTTTGCCAATATTCCAACAACAAAAAACCCAATAAGACAAGCTTAATTGATTATTGATGTTAGATGAAAGTGCCATGTTTTTAAACATATGACAATAATAACAACTTTATCGATTAGGTATGCACGCCTTTTGAAAATTTGAAGGTGCTATATCTGTATATATGATTATAAAAAATATATATGTGAAACTAGAATAGGTAAATGATTAGTTAAATTAAGTTTGAAACCATTTTAACAAAAGTCTAAGTCATGATTTTTATTTTGGATTTCAGGCATGTCACAGACATAAACAGTAAGTATTTGATTGAGAATTTATGTCATTTTAATGATCTGGTTAGCAATTTGATATAACACCATCAAATGTATTTACCAGCACTTCTATTTCTAAGCTGCTCAATATTTGATGTTTATTCAAGACTGTTAGAATACCTGAATTATTCCCATTTTGTAATATCATATTTATACATGTAGATAATTTAAAGATTGAGCCTTCCGAATTACACTTACAAACTGATGGTGACAGCTGGTTAATAGCCTTCTGGCTTTTTGTAATAAATATCTAATATATGATCATGATATGAAACTATGTTCTGAATTTACTGACAAACATTGTGAAATACAATATATTTAAAATGAAACAACAGGAGAAAATCCCAAATTTTAAACATATTAAAGAGGATATTAAAACTGCAAATTTTGTTGCCTGATTTAACGCTTCACAAACTGTAAATATGATAGCTTTATGAATTTCTGGTCAATTTGTCATACTCTTGTCTGAAGTATTAGATTAGTTTTTAATTATTACTATTTTCAGCCTACTGTCGGAATTGATTTTGAATATAAGATTGCCTATCCATTATATCTTGTATACATTAATGAAATATTACTTGTGTAAAATTTGTTTATGTTGGGAACTGTTATTCTAATATGTGTTTTTTTGTATGGAGTTTCGGAAAATAAAAAATAAAATAAAAATAAAAATAATAATATATGATCATGTACATATCTATTCATTTGGGTAAAAGTTTCTAAAGAGAGTAGCAGAGCAAGTATGGTTTTAATTTGACAAGCACAAATACATGATGTAGCCTAGAATTATCCAAAAAAATAATAATTTAAGAAATAAAAGGATGAAATGTACATTGTTTAAAATATAGAAGTGTTTTTTCAAAAAAAGATTCTCTCTTTGCAGGCATGTGTCTCAATACAGGAGGAGAGAGTGGAGACACTTTTCTATCATTATTTGAAAGTTTTCAGGTAAGCACAACAGCCACAATCTAAAGATTTGGATCATTGCATGATATACTTTTTAATTTTTTTGTTAATGTATTTCAGCAGATAATGTAGAGTATTAGATATATGCCACTGAGACATGATCAAGTTGAAATATGTTTGTCAAGGTAATTTTTGTTTAGATATATTACTTAATAGTTGTGTTTACCATGAGTGAGAAAAGGGAAGACAATTGTCACAACAGGTTCAATGGGAGGAGAGGTAGTGGAAGGGCCTAACCATGGGGGAAAATAAGGAGATAACAAGGGGGCTTTAGGGTTATTGGTTAGGTACCATGTCTTAAGCTGTTGTTAATGCTGTATGAAACTTTTTTGGTGAAAAGTGTCACTTTGTTTCTAGAGTTTGATTGAGCAATTCTGTAAAAGAGGCAAAAGAAATCCAACTTAAATTTAAAACCTATTTATTTCAGCTATCTTAAAAGCAAAATGCTGTAATCATAAATGTTTATACAAAACACCTTTACCAATGTAGATTATGATTAACCAAATATTAAGTTCCATGATTGTTTGAATTATGAGAGCAACCACTTTGACTATACTTTGTTATTTTAAATGTTAGTTTGTAACATTAAATACAATTAATATTGTAGTACTTGAGGAGCTATAATGACAATGGAACAATATTTTTTTGCCTCATATTTAATTTGGTTCCAATTTATATTTTTCAGTTACAAGATTCAGTATCAAGAGGGGACAGTTTAATCTGGAGAATATCCTTGCTGCATACATGGAAAAGAATCTCTAATACATGGACACTCTTGAAACTTTTCTGCTATTGTAATTCAATAAAATCTTCAAATAAAGTAAATAAATTGACTATCAATGAATTTATTTGTGAGGATTCTTTAATATGTTTTTATATATATACAGACATACAAGTGAGTCCCCAATTAAGAAAACAATACATTTACTTTCATCACTTATATCCAATTATATTGATTGTATTGAATTCAATTGATTCTTATTATTTGATATGTGATAATTATAGGTGCCATTAGCCTTCAAAGAACTAAACGTGTGTTTTGTAGAGTGTAAAATAGATATTTCATGTGTTTAATACATGAATTTCTAGCCACCTATGGATAACACCTCCCTTTTCAAAGTTTTAGTTTAATACCATTAACCATGAGGAATTGTTAACACTTTGCATATCTTAGATGATCAGTAGGTTGTACTTCATAAAAGCCTTTCATGATGTTTTTATGAATATTTAAAAGGTTGAGTTGATAAATTTCAAAGGATGTTCAATACTGAATACAAATACTTTTATGACTATAATATACACATCAATAATAGGCAAAGAAAGTTTATTTTGGCATAACTTGTAATGAGTGCTTAACAGTAGGTGAAATATGGGCTACAAATCAAATCTGTCTGTTTCGTGCTGGATATATAACAGATGATGTACAAAGAATGTGTTTTTAGATTTTCAATTATAATTTCTACATCAAATATTCTATGCCAATTGAATTAAACTGCAAGCAAATAAGTGATTCAATTTCACTTTTCACCTCATCTAGCCTGACATGGGACGGTGTCCTTATATAATTTTGTGTACCAATTCCTTGACTACTAAGGATCTAAATTTATAAATTTGGTGACCTAAGAAAGGCCTCTAGGGCCACTCCTAAAGCCTATTTTCATTTTTTTCTCCTGAAGATGATAGTGAAGAAACCTGTACATTCTAATGAGTATTCTAAACTATATATTATATATCTTGTTTGTCCCTGACTAAAGTCACACAGGTCATGGCCTTATAAATATCTTCTTCTTTAATAATCTTAATAAAGCTAAGAAAGATGGAATATGTATATGCTACATAAGCGATTGGTATAATAATACTATGGCCTAGTGATAGTAGATTTTAAAGACTGATGAGCTCCAGGGTCATGACTCTATTCTTTTAAAACTGAGAAAAATATTACAGAACTGATGTGCCTCTGAGCCTGTGAACCTTGTAAAAAGGTTGAGTGTGTATCACTGTTAAAGGTTTGTGTTATTTTATCACGCTCAACTCAAATAATTTTCAGTGAGCTTAATTAATTTCTTTGAAGTGTAAAAAAGGTAGAGCCTTCGTTTGATTACAATTCTAACCATTACAGACATGTTTATGAAACTAAAGAGTTTATTGCTTGCAAGGCAAACAAATTCAGGACATTTTGGGGAAAATGCCCTCATACGCAAATATTCTAAAAAATATAACTAAATCAGATTTATTGCATTTGAAACAGCAATTAAAGATACAAGTACTGTGCCAGTCTGGAGATCTGTCACTTCAGACATGCTTTTTATGACCTTATACATAATAAAATATACTGATTACTTTAAGAATGAAATTTATTATGTCATTTATTGGACACGCTGTTAATGTTTGTTCCTTTATTGGGGAGAGACTGGCCTTATTTTAGTAACTTAAATCAAATTACCTTTTCATGAGGCATAAAAATCTACCTTTCAACTGAAGTTATAAGAAAAGTTATTTTTTCAACATGATTATACATAACTGTTAATAAGTTTTAATGCAGCATATTGTAACTTAATATGTTTTTGTTGTTTTAATCTTTTAACTATGAAAATCAAAATTGCTTCCAATAAAGAAAACTAAGGTTGCCTTCCAAGCGAGGCATTGCATTTATGCCCCTAACCACCAGGGTGGTTGAACAGTATGAATTACAAAATACAAGTCATTATCAATGATTGCTATCCACATCTTTTATGATTTACATGATCTCACTCCTGAGCCAAGCCAATATTGATAAAAATATATAATTCTGTCTGACCTCTGAAAAATAAATATCCCCTTTTTTGTCGAAACACAGTTTTGATAATTTTAATCATATCACTATTGTTTGAAGAAATAAAATTAAATCACCTATCTAATTGTAACAGAGGTACTCTATAGTCTATATGGTATAATGGTTAACTTATTTTATTAAATAATGTATCTGAACTGCACATCAAATATTCAACATGGAAGTAGTTTATCTAGAATTAGGAGTTGCTTTCAAATTTGCCTTTGAGATTCAAACCTCTTTACAAATTCTTTTAATTTTTGAATATTTTCTTTTCCAATTATAAAACATAACTGAGTTTAAAAAATATATGCTTCAATTAAGAAGGATAGCGAAATCTATCAAGTTAATGTTGGTAACAGGTTAATATGATATATGCCATCACTTTTTGGAGAAAAAGATCAAAACAATATTTTTAGGTAAACCGAGTAAAAGTTGTTTATATATTCTTTAATAAAACATGAAAAATCATACTAATAAGTATATTGTTCTACATAAATTACAAAAAAAATTTTTTGTCAATTAAATCAATGGTTATGTTGCGATTTTCTAACGATTCGTTTGAAATTTTGACATTTGCCAATTGTCGAATAATTTCATATTTCTGGAACGTTTAAAAAAAATTATGATTTGACCCATAGTTATAAAGAACGAGTTTATTTAATATTTTGGGCTCATTAAAACACACACGACTGCAGAAGGGAATTTAATAGAAAATACTCAATGTTAATTTCTACCAAATCCTATAATTTTTAAATTTGCTGCGGCCACGAGGTCAAATGAATGTCAAGGCCACTGTTATGGCAGACAAGACAACAGCAAAGCAGATGGTTTTTGATAAAATGTATGCTAGCACTCGTAGAAACAATAATTAGGTGCTGTTCTCATATTGTGAACATGTAGTTCGATGTCGCCGATCGAATCGAGCTCTCCATTGGTGTTGTCAACATTGCTGGAATCAATAAACGATGTTAAACGGTGAGTTTTTGCTGTTTTCCGTGAGTGGGGATTTTGGCCTGAAAATCTGGCGGTAGCGATTTTCGGGACGTCGTTGCATGTAACTTTTGAAATAATTACCCGATTTTGACAATCCATAGCTCGTTTTGTAGGGAAATCATTTAGCTTTCGAATCGTAGTGAACAATTTGTCCAGACAAATTATTTTGGATGCGAAAACTGACTTTGTTCGAGCATGGGGTGGTTTGGTCGTTACATCCCTTTCCTTTTATATAGTAGTAGGGTAGGGTCTATGGGTATATATGTCTTTCTAAAGCTATTTCTAAGCGATACACGCCCCTGTGTGCACGACAATATCAATTTTACCTTGGCTAAAAATTTGATAAATTCATAAATGTGGCGTACACACAAATTAGTCGATCGAGTGTGTATGACTGACGATATGAATATTAACTACGTGTGATTAGTGAATTAATAAGTCTTGTCTGTAGAAGGAATAAAAAATTATGTCAGCTTTAATGAGATTAAAAGCCGCCGTTTGCTGTGTAGTGAGATTCAGGTGTGTATGTGTACCAAGTGTAGTGAGATTCCGGTGTGTATGCAGAAGATTACTTAGATATTTCGAACATAACCAAGGTAACCCTTAACTTATTCTTAGAAAGACAAAGTTTTAAAGATATTTCCGACATCAGCTACATGAATTCGAATACTAGCGGCAGAGGCGCCAAATTTCATTAATATTCCAGACATTTGCCGTGTAAATTTGAATACTAGCGGCAGAGATGCAAAGTGTCGTTAATATTCCCGACATCAGCTAGATAAAAACTAATGCTACAGGCAGAAAGACCGAGTTACGTAATTAGGCTAATTAATAGGTAGATATAAGCCTTAATCAAAACTTTCAAAAGGCCAAATCTCAAAGTTATTCCCGACAATGGCCAAATCAACCCTAACCCTATGGCTGGAAAAATATACACGGCTACAATACATGAGTTAGAAATTGGTAAAATATATTCATGAATGTGATATACATACGATTTAGTTGTTCCGTCGTGTATGACTGACGAAGATGGATAGTAAATACGTGTGCAAATTGTGTGAATTTGGTCCTTTTGTAAAAGGAATTAGAAATGTGTCAGCTTTAATGGGATTAAAAATCGCCGTTTGCGGTGTAGTGACATTCAGGTGTGTATATGCACCAAGTGTAGTGAGAATCCGGTGTGTATGAAGATTTAAGTGCATGTGCACTTAGTAGTGAGAAGACATCGACATCGTTTTGATTTGTCTTTATTATCATCGGTTATAGGGGCAATTTGGGAAGTGAATGAATAATGTTTTACTGATACAAAGAATCATTCAGATTAATATTAAGATTTTATTTTTGTATGTAAATGTTAAACTTGTGTAGTTAGATTCAGGTGTGTGTGTGCTGTATAGTGAGATTTAAGGTCAATTTGAGATGTTGATTCACTTTGTGTATCTAGAAGACGATAGTTTCATTAATCTATAGTTATTCCCGACCCCTCCCAGATAAAGCCAAACCTGTGATGTAGAAAAGATAAATTTGATATCACCGACACTAACTAGATAAACACTTCTGCTAGCTGCAACAGGGCTAGGTTACATAGATATTTCGAACATTACCTCGGTAACCCTTAACTTATTCTTAGAAAGACAAAGTTTTAAAGATATTTCCGACATCAGCTACATAAATTCGAAAACTATAGCGGCGGAGACGCCAAATTTCATTAATATTCCCGACATTTGCTATATAAATTCGAATACTAGCGGCAGAGATGCAAAGTGTCGTTAATATTCCCGACATTAGGTAGATAAAAACTAATGCTACAGGCAGAAAGACCAAGTTATGTAATTAGGCTAATTAATAGGTAGATAAGCCTTAATCAAAACTTTCGAAAGGCTAAATCTCAAAGTTATTCCCGACAATTGCCAAATCAACTCTAACCCTATAGCTGGAGAAATATACACGGCTACAATACATGAGTTAGAAATTGGTAAAATATATTCATGAATGTGATATACATACGATTTAGTTGTTCCGTCGTGTATGACTGACGAAGATGGATAGTAAATACGTGTGCAAATTGTGTGAATTTGGTCCTTTTGTAAAAGGAATTAAAAATGTGTCAGCTTTAATGAGATTTAAAATCGCCGTTTGCGGTGTAGTGACATTCAGGTGTGTATATGCACCAAGTGTAGTGAGAATCAGGTGTGTATGAAGATTTAAGTGCATGTGCACTTAGCAGTTAGAAGACATCGACATCGTTTTGATTTGGCTTTATTATCATCGGTTATAGGGGCAATTTGGGAAGTGAATGAATAATGTTTTACTGATACAAAGAATCATTCAGAGTAATATTAAGATTTTAACTTTTTATGTAAATGTTAAACTTGTGTAGTGAGATTCAGGTGTGTGTGTGCTGTATAGTGAGATTTAAGGTCAATTTGAGATGTTGATTCACTTTGTGTATCTAGAAGACGATAGTTTCATTAATCTACAGTTATTCCCGACCCCTCCCAAATATATAAAGCCAAACCTGTGATGTAGAAAAGATAAATTTGATATCACCGACACTAACTAGATAAACACTTCTGCTAGCTGCAACAGGGCTAGGTTACATAGATATTTCGAACATTACCTCGGTAACCCTTAACTTATTCTTAGAAAGACTACATAAATTCGAAAACTAGCGGCGGAGACGCCAAATTTCATTAATATTCCCGACATTTGCTATATAAATTCGAATACTAGCGGCAGAAATGCAAAGTGTGGTTAATATTCCCGACATTAGCTAGATAAAAACTAATGCTACAGGCAGGAAGACCGAGTTATGTAATTAGGCTAATTAATAGGTAGATAAGCCTTAATCAAAACTTTCGAAAGGCTAAATCTCAAAGTTATTCCCGACAATTGCCAAATCAACCCTAACCCTATAGCTGGAGAAATATACACGGCTACAATACATGGGTTAGAAATTGGTAAAATATATTCATGAATGTGATATGCATACGATTTAGTTGATCCGTCGTGTATGACTGACGAAGATGGATAGTAAATACGTGTGCTAATTGTGTGAATAAGGTTCTTTTGTAGAAGGAATTAGAAATGTGTAACCTTTAATGGGATTAAAAATCGCCGTTTGCGGCGTAGTGACATTCAGGTGTGTATATGCACCAAGTGTAGTGAGAATCCGGTGTGTATGAAGATTTAAGTGCATGTGCACTTAGTAGTGAGAAGACATCGACATCGTTTTGATTTGTCTTTATTATCATCGGTTATAGGGGCAATTTGGGAAGTGAATGAATAATGTATTACTGATGCAAAGAATCATTCAGAGTAATATTAAAATTTTAACTTTTTATGTAAATGTAAAACTTGTGTAGTGAGATTCAGGTGTGTGTGTGCTGTATAGTGAGATTTAAGGTCAAATTGAGATGTTGATTCACTTTGTGTATCTAGAAGACGATAGTTTCATCAATCTACAGTTATTCCCGACCCCTCCCAGATATATAAAGCCAAACCTGTGATGTAGAAAAGATAAATTTGATATCACCGACATTAACTAGATAAACACTTCTGCTAGCTGCAACAGGGCTAGGTTACATAGATATTTCGAACATTACCTCGGTAACTTATTCTTAGAAAGACAAAGTTTTAAAGATATTTCCGACATCAGCTACATAAATTCGAAAACTATAGCGGCGGAGACGCCAAATTTCATTAATATTCCCGACATTTGCTATATAAATTCGAATACTAGCGGCAGAGATGCAAAGTGTCGTTAATATTCCCGACATTAGCTAGATAAAAACTAATGCTACAGGCAGAAAGACCAAGTTATGTAATTAGGCTAATTAATAGGTAGATAAGCCTTAATCAAAACTTTCGAAAGGCTAAATCTCAAAGTTATTCCCGACAATTGCCAAATCAACCCTAACCCTATAGCTGGAGAAATATACACGGCTACAATACATGAGTTAGAAATTGGAAAAATATATTCATGAATGTGATATACATACGATTTAGTTGTTCCGTTGTGTATGACTGACGAAGATGGATAGTAAATACGTGTGCAAATTGTGTGAATTTGGTCCTTTTGTAAAAGGAATTAAAAATGTGTCAGCTTTAATGAGATTTAAAATCGCCGTTTGCGGTGTAGTGACATTCAGGTGTGTATATGCACCAAGTGTAGTGAGAATCAGGTGTGTATGAAGATTTAAGTGCATGTGCACTTAGCAGTTAGAAGACATCGACATCGTTTTGATTTGGCTTTATTATCATCGGTTATAGGGGCAATTTGGGAAGTGAATGAATAATGTTTTACTGATACAAAGAATCATTCAGAGTAATATTAAAATTTTAACTTTTTATGTAAATGTTAAACTTGTGTAGTGAGATTCAGGTGTGTGTGTGCTGTATAGTGAGATTTAAGGTCAATTTGAGATGTTGATTCACTTTGTGTATCTAGATGACGATAGTTTCATCAATCTACAGTTATTCCCGACCCCTCCCAAATATATAAAGCCAAACCTGTGATGTAGAAAAGATAAATTTGATATCACCGACACTAACTAGATAAACACTTCTGCTAGCTGCAACAGGGCTAGGTTACATAGATATTTCGAACATTACCTCGGTAACCCTTAACTTATTCTTAGAAAGACAAAGTTTTAAAGATATTTCCGACATCAGCTACATAAATTCGAAAACTAGCGGCGGAGACGCCAAATTTCATTAATATTCCCGACATTTGCTATATAAATTCGAATACTAGCGGCAGAGATGCAAAGAGTGGTTAATATTCCCGACATTAGCTAGATAAAAACTAATGCTACAGGCAGGAAGACCGAGTTATGTAATTAGGCTAATTAATAGGTAGATAAGCCTTAATCAAAACTTTCGAAAGGCTAAATCTCAAAGTTATTCCCGACAATGGCCAAATCAACCCTAACCCTATAGCTGGAGAAATATACACGGCCACAATACATGGGTTAGAAATTGGTAAAATATATTCATGAATGTGATATACATACGATTTAGTTGATCCGTCGTGTATGACTGACGAAGATGGATAGTAAATACGTGTGGTAATTGTGTGAATAAGGTTCTTTTGTAGAAGGAATTAGAAATGTGTCACCTTTAATGGGATTAAAAATCGCCGTTTGCGGTGTAGTGACATTCAGGTGTGTATATGCACCAAGTGTAGTGAGAATCCGGTGTGTATGAAGATTTAAGTGCATGTGCACTTAGTAGTGAGAAGACATCGACATCGTTTTGATTTGTCTTTATTATCATCGGTTATAGGGGCAATTTGGGAAGTGAATGAATAATGTTTTACTGATACAAAGAATCATTCAGATTAATATTAAGATTTTATTTTTGTATGTAAATGTTAAACTTGTGTAGTTAGATTCAGGTGTGTGTGTGCTGTATAGTGAGATTTAAGGTCAATTTGAGATGTTGATTCACTTTGTGTAACTAGAAGACGATAGTTTCATTAATCTATAGTTATTCCCGACCCCTCCCAGATAAAGCCAAACCTGTGATGTAGAAAAGATAAATTTGATATCACCGACACTAACTAGATAAACACTTCTGCTAGCTGCAACAGGGCTAGGTTACATAGATATTTCGAACATTACCTCGGTAACCCTTAACTTATTCTTAGAAAGACAAAGTTTTAAAGATATTTCCGACATCAGCTACATAAATTCGAAAACTATAGCGGCGGAGACGCCAAATTTCATTAATATTCCCGACATTTGCTATATAAATTCGAATACTAGCGGCAGAGATGCAAAGTGTCGTTAATATTCCCGACATTAGCTAGATAAAAACTAATGCTACAGGCAGGAAGACCGAGTTATGTAATTAGGCTAATTAATAGGTAGATAAGCCTTAATCAAAACTTTCGAAAGGCTAAATCTCAAACTTATTCCCGACAATGGCCAAATCAACCCTAACCCTATACATGTAGCTGGAGAAATATACACGGCTTCAATACATGGGTTAGAAATTGGTAAAATATATTCATGAATGTGATATACATACGATTTAGTTGTTCCGTCGTGTATGACTGACGAAGATGGATAGTAAATACGTGTGCAAATTGTGTGAATTTGGTCCTTTTGTAAAAGGAATTAAAAATTGGTCAGCTTTAATGAGATTTAAAATCGCCGTTTGCGGTGTAGTGACATTCAGGTGTGTATATGCACCAAGTGTAGTGAGAATCAGGTGTGTATGAAGATTTAAGTGCATGTGCACTTAGCAGTTAGAAGACATCGACATCGTTTTGATTTGGCTTTATTATCATCGGTTATAGGGGCAATTTGGGAAGTGAATGAATAATGTATTACTGATGCAAAGAATCATTCAGAGTAATATTAAAATTTTAACTTTTTATGTAAATGTTAAACTTGTGTAGTGAGATTCAGGTGTGTGTGTGCTGTATAGTGAGATTTAAGGTCAAATTGAGATGTTGATTCACTTTGTGTATCTAGAAGACGATAGTTTCATCAATCTACAGTTATTCCCGACCCCTCCCAGATATATAAAGCCAAACCTGTGATGTAGAAAAGATAAATTTGATATCACCGACATTAACTAGATAAACACTTCTGCTAGCTGCAACAGGGCTAGGTTACATAGATATTTCGAACATTACCTCGGTAACCCTTAACTTATTCTTAGAAAGACAAAGTTTTAAAGATATTTCCGACATCAGCTACATAAATTCGAAAACTATAGCGGCGGAGACGCCAAATTTCATTAATATTCCCGACATTTGCTATATAAATTCGAATACTAGCGGCAGAGATGCAAACTGTCGTTAATATTCCCGACATTAGCCAGATAAAAACTAATGCTACAGGCAGAAAGACCAAGTTATGTAATTAGGCTAATTAATAGGTAGATAAGCCTTAATCAAAACTTTCGAAAGGCTAAATCTCAAAGTTATTCCCGACAATTGCCAAATCAACCCTAACCCTATAGCTGGAGAAATATACACGGCTACAATACATGGGTTAGAAATTGGAAAAATATATTCATGAATGTGATATACATACGATTTAGTTGTTCCGTTGTGTATGACTGACGAAGATGGATAGTAAATACGTGTGCAAATTGTGTGAATTTGGTCCTTTTGTAAAAGGAATTAAAAATGTGTCAGCTTTAATGAGATTTAAAATCGCCGTTTGCGGTGTAGTGACATTCAGGTGTGTATATGCACCAAGTGTAGTGAGAATCAGGTGTGTATGAAGATTTAAGTGCATGTGCACTTAGCAGTTAGAAGACATCGACATCGTTTTGATTTGGCTTTATTATCATCGGTTATAGGGGCAATTTGGGAAGTGAATGAATAATGTTTTACTGATACAAAGAATCATTCAGAGTAATATTAAGATTTTAACTTTTTATGTAAATGTTAAACTTGTGTAGTGAGATTCAGGTGTGTGTGTGCTGTATAGTGAGATTTAAGGTCAAATTGAGATGTTGATTCACTTTGTGTATCTAGATGACGATAGTTTCATCAATCTACAGTTATTCCCGACCCCTCCCAAATATATAAAGCCAAACCTGTGATGTAGAAAAGATAAATTTGATATCACCGACACTAACTAGATAAACACTTCTGCTAGCTGCAACAGGGCTAGGTTACATAGATATTTCGAACATTACCTCGGTAACCCTTAACTTATTCTTAGAAAGACAAAGTTTTAAAGATATTTCCGACATCAGCTACATAAATTCGAAAACTAGCGGCGGAGACGCCAAATTTCATTAATATTCCCGACATTTGCTATATAAATTCGAATACTAGCGGCAGAGATGCAAAGAGTGGTTAATATTCCCGACATTAGGTAGATAAAAACTAATGCTACAGGCAGGAAGACCGAGTTATGTAATTAGGCTAATTAATAGGTAGATAAGCCTTAATCAAAACTTTCGAAAGGCTAAATCTCAAAGTTATTCCCGACAATGGCCAAATCAACCCTAACCCTATAGCTGGAGAAATATACACGGCCACAACACATGGGTTAGAAATTGGTAAAATATATTCATGAATGTGATATACATACGATTTAGTTGATCCGTCGTGTATGACTGACGAAGATGGATAGTAAATACGTGTGGTAATTGTGTGAATAAGGTTCTTTTGTAGAAGGAATTAGAAATGTGTCACCTTTAATGGGATTAAAAATCGCCGTTTGCGGTGTAGTGACATTCAGGTGTGTATATGCACCAAGTGTAGTGAGAATCCGGTGTGTATGAAGATTTAAGTGCATGTGCACTTAGTAGTGAGAAGACATCGACATCGTTTTGATTTGTCTTTATTATCATCGGTTATAGGGGCAATTTGGGAAGTGAATGAATAATGTTTTACTGATACAAAGAATCATTCAGATTAATATTAAGATTTTATTTTTGTATGTAAATGTTAAACTTGTGTAGTTAGATTCAGGTGTGTGTGTGCTGTATAGTGAGATTTAAGGTCAATTTGAGATGTTGATTCACTTTGTGTAACTAGAAGACGATAGTTTCATTAATCTATAGTTATTCCCGACCCCTCCCAGATAAAGCCAAACCTGTGATGTAGAAAAGATAAATTTGATATCACCGACACTAACTAGATAAACACTTCTGCTAGCTGCAACAGGGCTAGGTTACATAGATATTTCGAACATTACCTCGGTAACCCTTAACTTATTCTTAGAAAGACAAAGTTTTAAAGATATTTCCGACATCAGCTACATAAATTCGAAAACTATAGCGGCGGAGACGCCAAATTTCATTAATATTCCCGACATTTGCTATATAAATTCGAATACTAGCGGCAGAGATGCAAAGTGTCGTTAATATTCCCGACATTAGCTAGATAAAAACTAATGCTACAGGCAGGAAGACCGAGTTATGTAATTAGGCTAATTAATAGGTAGATAAGCCTTAATCAAAACTTTCGAAAGGCTAAATCTCAAACTTATTCCCGACAATGGCCAAATCAACCCTAACCCTATACATGTAGCTGGAGAAATATACACGGCTTCAATACATGGGTTAGAAATTGGTAAAATATATTCATGAATGTGATATACATACGATTTAGTTGTTCCGTCGTGTATGACTGACGAAGATGGATAGTAAATACGTGTGCAAATTGTGTGAATTTGGTCCTTTTGTAAAAGGAATTAAAAATTGGTCAGCTTTAATGAGATTTAAAATCGCCGTTTGCGGTGTAGTGACATTCAGGTGTGTATATGCACCAAGTGTAGTGAGAATCAGGTGTGTATGAAGATTTAAGTGCATGTGCACTTAGCAGTTAGAAGACATCGACATCGTTTTGATTTGGCTTTATTATCATCGGTTATAGGGGCAATTTGGGAAGTGAATGAATAATGTTTTACTGATACAAAGAATCATTCAGAGTAATATTAAGATTTTAACTTTTTATGTAAATGTTAAACTTGTGTAGTGAGATTCAGGTGTGTGTGTGCTGTATAGTGAGATTTAAGGTCAAATTGAGATGTTGATTCACTTTGTGTATCTAGATGACGATAGTTTCATCAATCTACAGTTATTCCCGACCCCTCCCAAATATATAAAGCCAAACCTGTGATGTAGAAAAGATAAATTTGATATCACCGACACTAACTAGATAAACACTTCTGCTAGCTGCAACAGGGCTAGGTTACATAGATATTTCGAACATTACCTCGGTAACCCTTAACTTATTCTTAGAAAGACAAAGTTTTAAAGATATTTCCGACATCAGCTACATAAATTCGAAAACTAGCGGCGGAGACGCCAAATTTCATTAATATTCCCGACATTTGCTATATAAATTCGAATACTAGCGGCAGAGATGCAAAGAGTGGTTAATATTCCCGACATTAGGTAGATAAAAACTAATGCTACAGGCAGGAAGACCGAGTTATGTAATTAGGCTAATTAATAGGTAGATAAGCCTTAATCAAAACTTTCGAAAGG
The DNA here is from genome assembly GCA_921293015.1 of Phorcus lineatus. Taxonomy (NCBI): domain Eukaryota; kingdom Metazoa; phylum Mollusca; class Gastropoda; order Trochida; family Trochidae; genus Phorcus; species Phorcus lineatus. The sequence goes on along the minus strand of OV121086.1, from coordinate 20,557,258 downwards.
CTAAATCTCAAAGTTATTCCCGACAATGGCCAAATCAACCCTAACCCTATAGCTGGAGAAATATACACGGCCACAATACATGGGTTAGAAATTGGTAAAATATATTCATGAATGTGATATACATACGATTTAGTTGATCCGTCGTGTATGACTGACGAAGATGGATAGTAAATACGTGTGGTAATTGTGTGAATAAGGTTCTTTTGTAGAAGGAATTAGAAATGTGTCACCTTTAATGGGATTAAAAATCGCCGTTTGCGGTGTAGTGACATTCAGGTGTGTATATGCACCAAGTGTAGTGAGAATCCGGTGTGTATGAAGATTTAAGTGCATGTGCACTTAGTAGTGAGAAGACATCGACATCGTTTTGATTTGGCTTTATTATCATCGGTTATAGGGGCAATTTGGGAAGTGAATGAATAATGTATTACTGATGCAAAGAATCATTCAGATTAATATTAAGATTTTATTTTTGTATGTAAATGTTAAACTTGTGTAGTGAGATTCAGGTGTGTGTGTGCTGTATAGTGAGATTTAAGGTCAAATTGAGATGTTGATTCACTTTGTGTATCTAGAAGACGATAGTTTCATCAATCTACAGTTATTCCCGACCCCTCCCAGATATATAAAGCCAAACCTGTGATGTAGAAAAGATAAATTTGATATCACCGACATTAACTAGATAAACACTTCTGCTAGCTGCAACAGGGCTAGGTTACATAGATATTTCGAACATTACCTCGGTAACCCTTAACTTATTCTTAGAAAGACAAAGTTTTAAAGATATTTTCGACATCAGCTACATAAATTCGAAAACTATAGCGGCGGAGACGCCAAATTTCATTAATATTCCCGACATTTGCTATATAAATTCGAATACTAGCGGCAGAGATGCAAACTGTCGTTAATATTCCCGACATTAGCCAGATAAAAACTAATGCTACAGGCAGAAAGACCAAGTTATGTAATTAGGCTAATTAATAGGTAGATAAGCCTTAATCAAAACTTTCGAAAGGCTAAATCTCAAAGTTATTCCCGACAATTGCCAAATCAACCCTAACCCTATAGCTGGAGAAATATACACGGCTACAATACATGAGTTAGAAATTGGAAAAATATATTCATGAATGTGATATACATACGATTTAGTTGTTCCGTTGTGTATGACTGACGAAGATGGATAGTAAATACGTGTGCAAATTGTGTGAATTTGGTCCTTTTGTAAAAGGAATTAAAAATGTGTCAGCTTTAATGAGATTTAAAATCGCCGTTTGCGGTGTAGTGACATTCAGGTGTGTATATGCACCAAGTGTAGTGAGAATCAGGTGTGTATGAAGATTTAAGTGCATGTGCACTTAGCAGTGAGAAGACATCGACATCGTTTTGATTTGGCTTTATTATCATCGGTTATAGGGGCAATTTGGGAAGTGAATGAATAATGTATTACTGATGCAAAGAATCATTCAGAGTAATATTAAAATTTTAACTTTTTATGTAAATGTTAAACTTGTGTAGTGAGATTCAGGTGTGTGTGTGCTGTATAGTGATATTTAAGGTCAAATTGAGATGTTGATTCACTTTGTGTATCTAGAAGACGATAGTTTCATTAATCTACAGTTATTCCCGACCCCTCCCAGATATACAAAGCCAAACCTGTGATGTAGAAAAGATAAATTTGATATCACCGACACTAACTAGATAAACACTTCTGCTAGCTGCAACAGGGCTAGGTTACATAGATATTTCGAACATTACCTCGGTAACCCTTAACTTATTCTTAGAAAGACAAAGTTTTAAAGATATTTCCGACATCAGCTACATAAATTCGAAAACTAGCGGCGGAGACGCCAAATTTCATTAATATTCCCGACATTTGCTATATAAATTCGAATACTAGCGGCAGAGATGCAAAGTGTCGTTAATATTCCCGACATTAGCTAGATAAAAACTAATGCTACAGGCAGGAAGACCGAGTTATGTAATTAGGCTAATTAATAGGTAGATAAGCCTTAATCAAAACTTTCGAAAGGCTAAATCTCAAACTTATTCCCGACAATGGCCAAATCAACCCTAACCCTATACATGTAGCTGGAGAAATATACACGGCTTCAATACATGGGTTAGAAATTGGTAAAATATATTCATGAATGTGATATACATACGATTTAGTTGTTCCGTCGTGTATGACTGACGAAGATGGATAGTAAATACGTGTGCAAATTGTGTGAATTTGGTCCTTTTGTAAAAGGAATTAAAAATTGGTCAGCTTTAATGAGATTTAAAATCGCCGTTTGCGGTGTAGTGACATTCAGGTGTGTATATGCACCAAGTGTAGTGAGAATCAGGTGTGTATGAAGATTTAAGTGCATGTGCACTTAGCAGTTAGAAGACATCGACATCGTTTTGATTTGGCTTTATTATCATCGGTTATAGGGGCAATTTGGGAAGTGAATGAATAATGTATTACTGATGCAAAGAATCATTCAGAGTAATATTAAAATTTTAACTTTTTATGTAAATGTTAAACTTGTGTAGTGAGATTCAGGTGTGTGTGTGCTGTATAGTGAGATTTAAGGTCAAATTGAGATGTTGATTCACTTTGTGTATCTAGAAGACGATAGTTTCATCAATCTACAGTTATTCCCGACCCCTCCCAGATATATAAAGCCAAACCTGTGATGTAGAAAAGATAAATTTGATATCACCGACATTAACTAGATAAACACTTCTGCTAGCTGCAACAGGGCTAGGTTACATAGATATTTCGAACATTACCTCGGTAACCCTTAACTTATTCTTAGAAAGACAAAGTTTTAAAGATATTTCCGACATCAGCTACATAAATTCGAAAACTATAGCGGCGGAGACGCCAAATTTCATTAATATTCCCGACATTTGCTATATAAATTCGAATACTAGCGGCAGAGATATAAAGTGTCGTTAATATTCCCGACATTAGCTAGATAAAAACTAATGCTACAGGCAGAAAGACCAAGTTATGTAATTAGGCTAATTAATAGGTAGATAAGCCTTAATCAAAACTTTCGAAAGGCTAAATCTCAAAGTTATTCCCGACAATTGCCAAATCAACCCTAACCCTATAGCTGGAGAAATATACACGGCTACAATACATGAGTTAGAAATTGGAAAAATATATTCATGAATGTGATATACATACGATTTAGTTGTTCCGTCGTGTATGACTGACGAAGATGGATAGTAAATACGTGTGCAAATTGTGTGAATTTGGTCCTTTTGTAAAAGGAATTAAAAATGTGTCAGCTTTAATGAGATTTAAAATCGCCGTTTGCGGTGTAGTGACATTCAGGTGTGTATATGCACCAAGTGTAGTGAGAATCAGGTGTGTATGAAGATTTAAGTGCATGTGCACTTAGCAGTTAGAAGACATCGACATCGTTTTGATTTGGCTTTATTATCATCGGTTATAGGGGCAATTTGGGAAGTGAATGAATAATGTTTTACTGATACAAAAAATCATTCAGAGTAATATTAAGATTTTAACTTTTTATGTAAATGTTAAACTTGTGTAGTGAGATTCAGGTGTGTGTGTGCTGTATAGTGATATTTAAGGTCAAATTGAGATGTTGACTCACTTTGTGTATCTAGAAGACGATAGTTTCATTAATCTACAGTTCTTCCCGACCCCTCCCAAATATACAAAGCCAAACCTGTGATGTAGAAAAGATAAATTTGATATCACCGACACTAACTAGATAAACACTTCTGCTAGCTGCAACAGGGCTAGGTTACATAGATATTTCGAACATTACCTCGGTAACCCTTAACTTATTCTTAGAAAGACAAAGTTTTAAAGATATTTCCGACATCAGCTACATAAATTCGAAAACTAGCGGCGGAGACGCCAAATTTCATTAATATTCCCGACATTTGCTATATAAATTCGAATACTAGCGGCAGAGATGCAAAGTGTCGTTAATATTCCCGACATTAGCTAGATAAAAACTAATGCTACAGGCAGGAAGACCAAGTTATGTAATTAGGCTAATTAATAGGTAGATAAGCCTTAATCAAAACTTTCGAAAGGCTAAATCTCAAAGTTATTCCCGACAATGGCCAAATCAACCCTAACCCTATAGCTGGAGAAATATACACGGCTTCAATACATGGGTTAGAAATTGGTAAAATATATTCATGAATGTGATATACATACGATTTAGTTGATCCGTCGTGGATGACTGACGAAGATGGATAGTAAATACGTGTGCTAATTGTGTGAATAAGGTTCTTTTGTAGAAGGAATTAGAAATGTGTCACCTTTAATGGGATTAAAAATCGCCGTTTGCGGTGTAGTGACATTCAGGTGTGTATATGCACCAAGTGTAGTGAGAATCCGGTGTGTATGAAGATTTAAGTGCATGTGCACTTAGTAGTGAGAAGACATCGACATCGTTTTGATTTGGCTTTATTATCATCGGTTATAGGGGCAATTTGGGAAGTGAATGAATAATGTTTTACTGATACAAAAAATCATTCAGAGTAATATTAAGATTTTAACTTTTGTATGTAAATGTTAAACTTGTGTAGTGAGATTCAGGTATGTGTGTGTGCTGTATAGTGAGATTTAAGGTCAAATTGAGATGTTGATTCACTTTGTGTATCTAGAAGACGATAGTTTCATCAATCTACAGTTATTCCCGACCCCTCCCAGATATATAAAGCCAAACCTGTGATGTAGAAAAGATAAATTTGATATCACCGACACTAACTAGATAAACACTTCTGCTAGCTGCAACAGGGCTAGGTTACATAGATATTTCGAACATTACCTCGGTAACCCTTAACTTATTCTTAGAAAGACAAAGTTTTAAAGATATTTCCGACATCAGCTACATAAGTTCGAAAACTAGCGGCGGAGACGCCAAATTTCATTAATATTCCCGACATTTGCTATATAAATTCGAATACTAGCGGCAGAGATGCAAAGTGTGGTTAATATTCCCGACATTAGCTAGATAAAAACTAATGCTACAGGCAGGAAGACCGAGTTATGTAATTAGGCTAATTAATAGGTAGATAAGCCTTAATCAAAACTTTCGAAAGGCTAAATCTCAAAGTTATTCCCGACAATGGCCAAATCAACCCTAACCCTATAGCTGGAGAAATATACACGGCTTCAATACATGGGTTAGAAATTGGTAAAATATATTCATGAATGTGATATACATACGATTTAGTTGTTCCGTCGTGTATGACTGACGAAGATGGATAGTAAATACGTGTGCAAATTGTGTGAATTTGGTCCTTTTGTAAAAGGAATTAAAAATGTGTCAGCTTTAATGAGATTTAAAATCGCCGTTTGCGGTGTAGTGACATTCAGGTGTGTATATGCACCAAGTGTATTGAGAATCAGGTGTGTATGAAGATTTAAGTGCATGTGCACTTAGCAGTTAGAAGACATCGACATCGTTTTGATTTGGCTTTATTATCATCGGTTATAGGGGCAATTTGCGAAGTGAATGAATAATGTTTTACTGATACAAAGAATCATTCAGAGTAATATTAAGATTTTAACTTTTTATGTAAATGTTAAACTTGTGTAGTGAGATTCAGGTGTGTGTGTGCTGTATAGTGATATTTAAGGTCAAATTGAGATGTTGATTCACTTTGTGTATCTAGAAGACGATAGTTTCATTAATCTACAGTTATTCCCGACCCCTCCCAGATATACAAAGCCAAACCTGTGATGTAGAAAAGATAAATTTGATATCACCGACACTAACTAGATAAACACTTCTGCTAGCTGCAACAGGGCTAGGTTACATAGATATTTCGAACATTACCTCGGTAACCCTTAACTTATTCTTAGAAAGACAAAGTTTTAAAGATATTTCCGACATCAGCTACATAAATTCGAAAACTAGCGGCGGAGACGCCAAATTTCATTAATATTCCCGACATTTGCTATATAAATTCGAATACTAGCGGCAGAGATGCAAAGTGTCGTTAATATTCCCGACATTAGCTAGATAAAAACTAATGCTACAGGCAGGAAGACCGAGTTATGTAATTAGGCTAATTAATAGGTAGATAAGCCTTAATCAAAACTTTCGAAAGGCTAAATCTCAAAGTTATTCCCGACAATGGCCAAATCAACCCTAACCCTATAGCTGGAGAAATATACACGGCTTCAATACATGGGTTAGAAATTGGTAAAATATATTCATGAATGTGATATACATACGATTTAGTTGATCCGTCGTGTATGACTGACGAAGATGGATAGTAAATACGTGTGGTAATTGTGTGAATAAGGTTCTTTTGTAGAAGGAATTAGAAATGTGTCACCTTTAATGGGATTAAAAATCGCCGTTTGCGGTGTAGTGACATTCAGGTGTGTATATGCACCAAGTGTAGTGAGAATCCGGTGTGTATGAAGATTTAAGTGCATGTGCACTTAGCAGTGAGAAGACATCGACATCGTTTTGATTTGACTTTATTATCATCGGTTATAGGGGCAATTTGGGAAGTGAATGAATAATGTTTTACTGATACAAAGAATCATTCAGAATAATATTATGATTTTAACTTTTTATGTAAATGTTAAGCTTGTGTAGTGAGATTCAGGTGTGTGTGTGCTGTATAGTGATATTTAAGGTCAAATTGAGATGTTGATTCACTTTGTGTATCTAGAAGACGATAGTTTCATCAATCTACAGTTATTCCCGACCCCTCCCAGATATATAAAGCCAAACCTGTGATGTAGAAAAGATAAATTTGATATCACCGACATTAACTAGATAAACACTTCTGCTAGCTGCAACAGGGCTAGGTTACATAGATATTTCGAACATTACCTCGGTAACCCTTAACTTATTCTTAGAAAGACAAAGTTTTAAAGATATTTCCGACATAAGCTACATAAATTCGAAAACTATAGCGGCAGAGACGCCAAATTTCATTAATATTCCCGACATTTGCTATATAAATTCGAATACTAGCGGCAGAGATGCAAAGTGTCGTTTATATTCCCGACATTAGCTAGATAAAAACTAATGCTACAGGCAGGAAGACCGAGTTATGTAATTAGGCTAATTAATAGGTAGATAAGCCTTAATCAAAACTTTCGAAAGGCTAAATCTCATAGTTATTCCCGACAATGGCCAAATCAACCCTAACCCTATAGCTGGAGAAATATACACGGCTACAATACATGGGTTAGAAATTGGTAAAATATATTCATGAATGTGATATACATTCGATTTAGTTGTTCCGTCGTGTTTGACTGACGAAGATGGATAGTAAATACTTGTGCTAATTGTGTGAATTAGGTTCTTTTGTAGAAGGAATTAAAATGTATATGTGTATGTGTGCTGTAAATTAAGATGTTTATTTATATTTTGTAACTAGAAGAGGATAGTTTCATTAATCTTTAGTTATTAACCATACCTCCAACATAAACCCGAACCTAAGATGCAGAAAAGGTGGATTTGATATCACCGACACTAACTAAATAAACACTACCGCTAGCTGCAAAAGGGCTAAGTTTCATAAATATTCCCGACATTAGATAGGTAACCCTTACCGTAGAAAGACAAAGTTTCTAATGATAGATTATAAGTTGAGACGAAATCCCAATAATTATATTAGAACAACCCTTAGAGCAAGAGCTACTCCCCGAGTTGTTGGAGTCATATAATTCTTTTTATGCCAAACTTAATCAATGGGGTCATTTGATCGCTAAGTATCGACTGTTACCAAAAGAGACCTTACTGGGATTTTTCAGTGACAATATGAAGGTAGAACGTCGCAATTATGATCGAAAACCGGACAGTGGCGCGCGTCTTATCTAAAACAGACAGGAGGGCAGTTAGGAGTTGATAGTGTTTGTTAAGGTACTTTTAAATTAGTATCCGTGTATATTGGACGTGATATCTACACCTCTGTGCATTTATAAGGCTGTTATTAGATGTTCATGGAAAACCAGTATTTGTCATATATATGTCTTGAAAAGTTAAGATGTTTTGATTTTATATCTCCACTCATTTAGGTTCTTATCAAAGGTAAATAATATGTTGTAAAAATCACGGAGTGGCTCTCATTTTCACATTTCATAGTAGTTTCCGACTGAAGCTAGATCAACCCTGACCCTTGCTTTAGAATCTCAGTCTCATAGATCTATGTATGTACCTAACATTGGCTAGAATCATTCGAGAAGTGTATACTTTAAACCCTATATATTTTCATAGTTAACTGTTTTGAAAAACAAGTCAGTGTATTTTGATAATGCCTCTAAGTCACAGAATAAAAATAGTGCGAAGTTCTTTTCATCTTGTAATTACAAAACTATGATAAATTTGTTTAAAATAATGTAACGTAAAAACGTAAACTGATCATTTCTACTGTTACCGAAAGTGTGATCCAAAATATAACATGTATATGTTTCTTTTATAATTTGAATCTATGCAGTGATTCCAGCTTAAGTGATTTGTTAAGTGTAGTTTAAAGTATAATTTGAATGTGTAGTGAGAAAAATGCATTAGGAATTTATTAGCTTGATTCTTTTCAGCGAAAAGACAAATTGCGAATTTGACAGAGTTACATCAATAATCGTGAAATTGTAGAAATAGTTGTCTCCTGTAGTTCGTTTATGTGCTGTGTAGCGGGATTCCAGTGTGTATTTGCCGTGTAGTGAGATTCCAGTGTGTATGTGCATGTAGTGGAAAGCAGGTGTGTATATGAATGGGTCACGTGACCCATGTAGTGGGATTCAGGCCCTATGCTCACTAATTAATAATCAATTTTACGATTTTTTAATTAGATAGGCAATATAATCCTTGTCATTGCTATTGTTTTGCATTTTTAGTTTTATCCTAAATCACCGTTATCACTGTGTAGTGGGTTTCAGGTGTAAAACATCATGTAGTGGGATTCATATCATTACGAGTAGGTGTGTGTGTGTGTGTGTGAGTGGGGGTGTGTGTGTCTGTGTCTGTTTTTGGGGAGGGGGTGGTGTGGGGATAATGTAATTTCTTTTCTTTTTTTTATATAAGACAGGTTTCTTTAAATGATTTATAATTCAATGTCGTATCCTGTTTTAATGCTATTTCTTGTGTATCAATATGTCCTGATAGGAATGACACAACCTATAAGGTTTAGATTGATTTAGCAGTCACAGTTTGTTTATATATGTTTATATAAACTTCAATAATTTACTTACGTAAATGTTTTTTAAAATAGAAACTGTTTCTCAGGAAATCAATGATGATAGTGGTCCGTCCTGACAGTGCTATGATCTTGGTGAGAAAGCGAGGACAGGTCTATAATCGATTACTAACTTATATATGTATTGTATATATCATTAGTTTGGATGGGAAGAGTCCTGGAATAGCGATAAAACAATGGACACGCATCGCTGGATGTTTACCCAGGTGTGTCCTACATGTGTTAATAAGTTCATATGCTGAGGGATCAAAGGGCCTAGTATTTTCACAAACACTCAAATCTCCATGGACAATAATTTGCGAAAAAAGTTCGAGATGAAAAGATGTATGATTTGTTTTAATAAGCGGAAGAGCGATCATTCTGAAAGCATTTAAAGGAACATATAAATGATAAATATAAATGATAAATATAAATGAAAAATACGCTCTTATGGTACATATAAGAACTCTCCTGGCATTTTTAAAGTTTAACATAAAAAAACGTCGTGTTTTTTTATGTTGGCTTTTGCAACAGTTTTATAGAAGGAGCAGCGTTTTCTAATCACTTTTTACAAAACAATGGCAGGAGATTCCCTTCGAGACGTTTTAGCTAACCGTGATAAATATCAAATGTTTTACTAACATATCAAACTTTGAATTTCTAGACACGAAGCATATTTCTGTAAAATATCGCAATGTAACAAACATGAAACATGAAGGATTTTGAGACCAGCATATCTATGAGATGGTTAAACCGTTCCTATAGACGAATTGCAGGTGTTGATTCTTAGTCGAAAAGAGGATTCTAAGCAATCGTGGTCGCGAGGGGAGTGCGAATAACGTTTGTCCAAAATTTGTATGTAAATAAACCACTCAGTGGCATGAGTCAGTGAGATATCCTTCACTAAACCGAACAGCAAACACTTCCACGACACATCTAGTTGGCTGAGAACTAGTGGACAACGTTCTAGTTTTGTGTAATACTACTATCGTGAGTCCTCGGCTAGTAGAGTCTACCTGTGTCAAATATGATGTCTAGCGCGCTGGGTATATGACAGAATATTACATATTTACATCATTCTATGTATAAATTTAAGTTTTTAATGTCTTGAATTTTGTTTATGATTTTGAATGTCTATCTTTATTCACACGTTTGTTTTCTTCTGCCAAGTTCTTTCACCTCAATTTCATAAGTGTCACATTTTAATTGTTTTCCTACAAATTTTCCTATATCACCATTTGTAAATAACGTGAACAAGACAAATAATCTTATATTGAGGAATGGTTTGCAAGAACTTTACCTCTTTAAAGACAAAAGACTATAAAAAGTGTCCTGCGTGGATGACCCAGTAATGTTAATTATCCGCATTTAGAGTACGTTAAGCATTATTAACCATTCATTTTAGATGCATTCGAGTTAAGACGTTAACAAATTAACTAAAGAGCAGGCATTAGCTACATGGAAATCCAGTGATCAAGAGTAAATAAAAACCATTAAGAAGCAAGCCGTTATATTAGTTACTGTACAAAATTTAATTTGCTTTTTCAGCGAAATTCCTAAAAATGTCAAGATTTGGTTAAAAACTTATTTTAAATGACGTCAAGGAGGATATCTAAACTAAGATTTTATTTTTAAACAAACTTAAATTGAATTTGTTCATAAAAGCAATGCAATAGCTCTTATAAAAAAGACCTTTTATACGTAAAATCATAAAATATTTATGTGAACCCCGCACACCTCATTAAATCATACCTTTTTGACTTAATATATTTACATTATTACCCTTTTAATAAAAGCATGAAAAGTCGTTGGTAGGACATAAAATAGTTTACCAGTAATTGACTGTTTGCTTTAGTGCTAGAAGTAAATCGAGGAGAGACGTTATAAGTGACCATTCAAGTCGTCAGATATGAGCAGTTGAATAAATAAACAGTTGGTTAGAGCTTCTGTCCTGTAATGAGGTGTTGTTTGCTCAGCATGACGGCGACGACTGTCTGCTGGACTTGTGAGGGAGCTTCTCGGGCTTGTGGACATGTCCCGCGGTTCTTCTGATCCAGTGCGGAAACAGATGCTTATACTATCAAGCTTGTTGGCAATCTGGTTCCAAAACTCACACGCACTATCTAAATGTAACTTTCAGGCCATAAGATACATATATTTGTTTTACATTTAATGCTTTAAAGTTTTGTGTGAGAAATTTGAAAGGTTACTTGTCCTTTCGTGTTTCAAAATTAGATATTTTAAAATTGTGTAACTGTTTCTAAATGTTTGTATTATTATTTGGGGGGTTTTCTCTTCAAAATTATCCTTGCGAAATTTGGAGGGTTACTTATAGTTTTATCATTTCAAACTCTTGTTTTGAACAGTGTGAATTGACTTTTTAAAGATATTATTTCAAAAGTTATTATTGAATTATTGTACCTTTATTCTTATTTTCATTAAAATCCGTTTTTCTTTCATTTATCCTTTTCATTAGAACCTTTCTTGAGAATCCCTAGATATAAATACAAAGTTTCATTTGTTAGAAAGTACCCATTCCAACGAGAGAATGACGAAAATCAAATATTTAAATTACCTGTTCTAAACTCAAATATTAAGCAGGTAAGCATTCAATTAGCTCGACCGGCCATACTGCATACGTTTAATGCATATGATGTGTTTCAAATGAATCTCGGACAGCGTGAAGGAGGATGTGTTCAGTGATGAGTTAAAGAAAGGCACAACATGGAGTTTCACAGCTTAGACAATAACCAGTTTGGAAAGGAACTATCCTTTAAACGAACATCTTTGGTAGGGTTTTATATCTTATATTCCATACTTTACATTTCCCATATCACGCTTCACATTTCCCATTTCACACTTTAGATTTCACATTTCGTAATTCAAATTTCACACAATGCATTTCGCAAATGAAATTTTACTAGTTACGCGTCACTCTTCATATTTACGTTTTCCACTTCACATTTCACATTTATTAAACACTTCAAATTTCAAATTTCATATTTCAAATTTCATATTTCACTTTTCACACAACACCGTCACATTTTACATTTCAATTTCACACAACACAGTTACATTTTACCTTTTTAATTTCATATTTTATCCATAACATCTAATTACATTATCACAATATTTTCTAGATATGCTAAACAGAAGCGTTACCATCCTAGACTATGCCATTATGATATTCATAGATCGATAACCTTATGTTGATAAGACATATACTAAGCGTGCAACACTAATCAGAGGTTAGAATGAGCCTTGATAATGGTCAGGTCACACATTTTGAAACGTTTAAGGTGAATACATATACTCGAAGACAATCTATATTTGACCCGTAGAACGGGTTCTTAATCTCTCTTCTAGACACATGGCCCTTGAACTGACTGAGCGGAGCTATGGAAGATATGTAAAGTAGTTTGACAGACATATATATCTACTCCTCGAGGTACGTGTGTGACACCGAGGGTCGCAAAATAAGCATAATATCTCCTCTGGTAGATGTCATATTCTTTGCTTTGAAGCCATTGCATTCTGATATCTGTGGAGGACAATTTAGATAGTTTAATGGAAGATATGTTACCGAGGTATTGAAATATATCAACATATTTTCATGGATTTCTTTTTATATATTTTGTTTCAAATTTGGAACCTTCCATTTCAAAATCTTAGTGGCAAATCAACTGCATTTTGAAAATCTTATTGTTGTATAGATGCAATTTAAGAACTTAGCTTGAAAAAACACGACTTCAATGCCAAAGATGTCATTACAACTGATAAAAAGGTTTTAAAATACTGTGCATGCTTCATTTTAAAAAATCTAAACATATTTTTCGCTTATTTTTCTGGGAAAAAATATATATGAAGAGAAATAAAATGAGATCAGAAACAAACCAAGCTTTTTAAGATTCTCAGTAACCACATTACGTTTTAAATAACTTTGCCATCGTAATGTTTTTGTAACCATGGTTGACAACAATGAATTAGGTTTGATAATGTATTCAAATTTATTTAACAGTTTAAAAGCAAATATCAAAACAAAGTTTAAATCTCTCCATGAATCATAGTTCCACAAAAAAGTCACGTATCTTGTCGATGATCCCAAATTACACAGCATTATAAAATCAAGGCCCTCACACTCGAACAAACACCATGACATCACTCCACAGTAATTCTGTCCAACAAACACAATGACATCATATCCCTCAGGCAGTGGATCATTCAATCAAGATGTCATCGTTCCTCCTTGTTAAGTAGCAAAGTTATCTTTTACGTCGCCATGACTTCACCATTGCCTGTGTTCTGACAGTAACCTGTCAATTTTCAAAGAAAGTAGCCTGAATTTGACAGATTCAAATTCATTGTAAAGAAGTCGATACATTGTTGCGATGCTTTTTTAACAGATCTGTACTTGTTAGTTGATTGATATGTTTTTTCTTAAAAAATGGTAACTAAAATGTAGTATAAATCAATAAGAAATCTGCGGGAGTTTTCTATAAAGTTACAACAAATCAAACAAACCTTATGCCAACGAGTAGGACATCTTATAAAACTAGATATGATAACAAGTACTGTATGTTAACAGTTATGATTTTATGAAAATAAGATTTCAGTCATCTCCTTTTTTATCAGTTCTCATTGTAATTCTACCTTTACCTTTAGATGGCTCTAGCAAAGTATTTTAAAAACTGTATAAGCAGCCCTTAACAATTAATGACATTAAGACAGTATGTTTGCCATGCACACTGTTCCCACATAAACACACTATTGCTGAGCGGTGTCATATTATTATTTACACTTCCATGGCAAGGGTTGTCTGGTATATGATATATCCCATATCTGTTCTTGATAATAACCACTGTAATATAATATTTCAACTTGAGTTGAATTATTAATAGATTTAAGTAGTAAATGGAGATTCCTGCTCGAAATGGACATAAATAAGTGAAAAGCAAAATGGTAGACATCTTTTTGTTTAGTTGAAGTAGCCAACCTTGGTTCATTATGGTAAAGTTAAAATGTAAATTCACGTTAATCAGTAAATTTCTTAGTGAGATTTTATTTTTTGTATTAAAAATTCTTTTTAGAAAATAGTCCTCTGAGTATGGAAAGACCTTATTATTTGAAAATGAAATGACTGCCAAGTGATTTTTTAAAAGTTAAATGGCAAAGTCATGTAAAATAATACCTGTTTCGCATGGTATGTTATTCAGAAAATTGTGAATCTGTTTGGATTGCTAGCTTCATGGCGTCCAGTCCCAGGAGAACTCGGGATGTAACATTGTGCATGCACAACACATAATCCCAAGAACTGAAAGCAAACACCACTCAAATGATCACGATGCATGATGATAGTGAATTCTAAACTGCTGACGTGTCGACTACATGTATAATACAACTGATCATGCTTGAAGCAATACAAATGGATTGCCAATCGTACGGTTTCACGTTAATTTCATGAGAAAAAATTGTATATATTGTCAGAACTGATAGCAGCTACACCAGTGATTGTCTGTGAGAATTATCCAAATGTAGAGACGTTTATCAGTGTTTCAGGTTGGCATCGCAGGTCCATACCTCATGTTTGCTCTCTGTAATAGGTGTCTTTGTGTCTTTTCCATGTTGACAACAATGTCTATTCAATGACTGACTGTTTAAAAAATGCTTTAGAGCCAGTAAGAAATAATTTGAGGAATACGCTATGCATGAAGTGTCAAAATGGATCTGCTTCGGTTTTCACGAAAGACTTTTTCCCGTAAGGTTTACCATTATTATATTCACCGACACAAAATATCCTTGTACCAATTTAGTGCTTCTCTGTTGACAAGCTTAGCGGCAAGAGAAAGTGACCATTTTGACAGAACGCCATATTGAATCTGTGATTTTAAAATGGATGTATGTTCATAAATAATAAACAATGACTGTGAGATTGACTTATTTCAGCGACTGATACTTTTATTCAATTGACCATTATCTAGGTTTATGGTTTTTTTGGGTAGTTTTTTAATCTGGACAGGCAGAGTCGAACATTTGAAAAGAGGATGCCATATTTGTTCAGCAAAATTCCACAGACTTTTCGGATCTCTCTTAATCTTCTTTCATCTTCAACTGCCGGTCACATGATCTGTGTCGAGCCAAGTACCGAAACCATATCATTATGTTTTCATTGTCTTGCTCTCAGCATTCAGGGTCTGCAGTCATGTGTTGAAACTAATCCTAGCCTGAAAACACAGTAGATCGAAGCTTATTGTGGCCGATAATAGTCTGTCTCGTTCCCTCGCTGGGAGAGAGAGAGTGTGGTACCGGGAGATCACTAGGGCAGGACAGGGCAGGTGACAGTGAACAGGTGTGTCAGTTGATTACAGGTACACATCGGCTTCATTACAGGTAGGTTGTTTGAAAGCCCTTGTTTCTTTTACGTTTATTGAGAGGGTAATTTATAAAAGTCATACATTTTCTGGTAACAGTTTCTGTATTTTTATTAGAAATAAAGCCGATAGTCCTTTTGTCTATATATAGTAAGAAAAATCATCAAAGAGGAATTGTTGTAATTACAGGTGACCTTTAACGGTAAATGTAATTATTTACAGGAATTGTTTGAAATATAGTTTTGGCTTAGCACAAATGGGGTCAATGCAAAGAATTAAGAACACCATATCAAATTTTGAATAGCTTAAAAAATGATTTTTCAATCTTTGTACTCTCAATATCTAACCAGATTCAATAAAATCATGTATGTCTATGTAAATATATAATGGAGGCTCACAAAGCTTCAAGCATTTCATTGTTTGTTGTGGAAATAGAGAAATATGATATAGCTATTTAAGTGGTCCAATTTTTTTCAATGTCCACATAACAAAACCTTGCTCTTTTGTAAAGTACATTCTGTGTGTTTAGTTGAACTGAAGCTTGAATAGAATCTACATTTCTATCTATTTGTCATGCTTAGAATATAACTGATTATGTCTCAGAATCTAATAGAAATTTGAATTACATAGAAGTTATGACAATGTTATTATTGAGTAAAATGCTACTTAAAACTTGGGGGGGGGGGGGGGGGGTAGGAGGGCCATATTATCTCAACCCCTTAAACATTCACAAAGCATTAGGAAAGGTTAGACGATGAGTTGTTTTTTCATACACTTCTTTTTAAATTTTGCATATACATACAGAATTTGTCACACTTATCAGAAGCTAGGCCAAAAATTGTGTAATAAATACATATTTATGTATTGATCTACAAAGTAAATTTGTTATGCAAACAGCAAAAAGTGTGGCATGGAGTTGTGAAAATCAAATGGCTTGTGACACTAGGATGCATTGCATTGTACACTACCTGATGTACATTTCACATGTCAAACAGGTAGAACAAGAAGGGTTATATCTTTATCTCTGCCACAATTCTCTTCAGATATCTTTCACTCTCTGTGGTCATAAGGTCATGGCTACTGCTTATATCTTCTTTCAACATTGATGGAAAACAAAACTATTTTGTTCACCTCTTAAAAAATGTGTAGTTATTATAACATTATAATTACAGTTATATAAAACATATATTAAAACATTTCATCAAAATGTCTGATTTTCTATACAACAAAAGATAATTTTTGTCATATAGAATATCAAAAATATAAAACTCAAAGTTAAAGCTAAACTATGATCCCTTTTATTTCATAACTTTTAATTTTGAACCATTGTTCTATTGAAATAATGTTAAAACCATTTGAAATAAGTTATATAGGTTATTGATATCATTAGAGAAAAGATATTTGTGAATCATAAATGATGTGATAAGAAAATATGATATACTGTTCAAAGAGAAGCCAAGGGAAAATGTGTATGACATTTTATTAAGAGTTTCTCTTAAATTTGAAATATTTTAACAGTTGTTAATTCATTGTGTAAAAAATGTCTCAAAGTGTGTAATATTCTCAGTGGATGTAATTTGAAATTTTTTTTATGAAGAATACAAATTTCTATTAACAGTTGTTTCATTTTCATAAAGTCATTTTATTCTGATGAATGGAGGAGTATGGAAGTTTTATTTCTTATGTTTAAAATCTGGTTTGGGGAGCTTATCGGGAGAGGTAGCTTATCACATTGATTATGGTTTTCTCTATATATGACTTTTTGTCTTCTTATCACACTACCTGTTCAGGTACATGCAATTCTGTCACATCAGCTGATACCTAAATTTATGAGGAACGATACAGTGCAAGCATTGTGCATCAATGACCACATCACCCTCTCTTTTGTTAAATGGAGTTGACTGACTGAAATAAGGGTGAATGTTATTGCATTTTATAGCCGTGGTTTAGCAGTTGTTCTATATATATATATCTTCATTGTCTTGAGATATTCATTATGAAAGCCTTTTGCTAAATCATTTTGATCATTCCTTGAAAGAAAATAGATAATTTGTGGGCAGTCATTCACAACCATACATGGATATTTTAGCTTGTTTTTTTTTTGGTAGCAGATTTAATTTCTATCTCAACAAGTGAAATCATTGTAGAAACAACCATTTAGGTGTAATTGAAATAATATTTTACAACAGGAATTTGAAATGTTAAAACTGACAATTTATGAATGGTGCCCTATCAACTTGGTAATGATATTTTTTGGTAGAAAGTTGAAATATTAATATTTCTCCTGGTTGAGCCAATCTTGATGATATTTAGTGACACAGTGTATGTTTCATAATCTTTTTTAACTATATATCAAATGAGTAATCATATTTTAAAATTTAATACAGCATTATAACAATTACAGTGTGTAAGTCAGCACAAACATGCTTGTTCAGGAATTGACTTGGATATTCAACCCTTCTGTTACATTCTTCATTGTGAATGCCCTAATTTCAGGTTTTCATTGTCCCTACAGTCAATTTCTGCAATAATTTGCACTTATTCTTTCATTTCAACCATGCGCTTCTTTTGATGAGCACCTGCCTGGTGTCAGAGAACATTTACCTGTTAACGAGGAGAGCTACCTGGTGTGTACAAGCTGATACCTGGAGTTATTGTTATGATAATTGCTTGCAGCATTGCAGAGATATGCCACAATCATGCAGTGCCATAAAGTAATCTGCTACCTGCAGACTGATGCTAATGTTGATGCTTAATTTCACCTAGTGATTGACTGTAACAATTTTATTACTTTATCGTGAATGTGTTTAACCATGATAAAGAACATTGTTCTATAAAGGACCATTTTGTCCATGCATGGGGAAATAGGTGGGAGACAATCTTTTACCAAATAGATTTTTCATTAGGTGATCCGAAAGCATATCTACAATTACAACAGTTATTTTTGTTAATATGGCTATACACATGGACAGCTTATGAAATAATCAATTTAAATGTCAGCAAATCTTATAAGCTGGTATTAATTAGGGTTTGTTTGTTTTAAATGAGTTTTGAATCCATTGAATAATTTAGAAAGACTTATACATATTTATGCATTTTGTATAAATCAAGAATTAAAATCATTTTTAATTAGTATTCATTTATGTCATTAGTTAATAATTTCAAAAGACTTGTAATGACATTATATTACTGGTCTTTAATTCAAGATTCATCGTGAGCCAAATATATATATATATATATATATTATCAGATTCACTCTTCAAACAGATGACACAATGCCAATAAAATGTATCTATACCAAGACTCAACATCATAACTCAGAACGGCTGACAATGTTTTACATCTAAAATTGCATCTTTGTCTCAGGGATCTGACAAGGTGACATCCAAACTTTTCTTTGAATCTTTACATGTGACGAAACAAGATTGATTAATGTTAATTGTTTACTTTTTATAATCTCTAAACCACTATGCCATAGAGCATGAGTTTATCTTTTCAATATAAAATTACATTTCGGTATGGTATTTGTTTTCATACTGACG
The DNA here is from genome assembly GCA_921293015.1 of Phorcus lineatus. Lineage (NCBI taxonomy): Eukaryota > Metazoa > Mollusca > Gastropoda > Trochida > Trochidae > Phorcus > Phorcus lineatus. The sequence goes on along the minus strand of OV121086.1, from coordinate 20,538,165 downwards.
ATCAGCAAAGGTTGATGATTGAAGAATGTCTGATAATAAAACTACTACGCCGGATAACTTCAAGACAATTAGTCTTGAACACTAAACCTTAGTCATAGGGTCACTATTTTAGTCTATAAACATCTATTTGTTTTGAGGGATAATTAAGAATGATAACTGTTTCAATATATACATAATTGTAACTGTTTTTATATATACATAATTGTAACTCTTTATAAAGATAATGGTAACTGTTCATATAGATAATGGTAACTCTTTATAATGATAATGGTAACTCCTTATAAAGATAATGTTAACTCTTTATAGATAATGGGAGCTCTTCATATAGAAAAGTGTAACTCTTAATATCTCTTCAAATTGTAAAACTACCAGTTCTGGTAGATAACTGTTCCAATAGTGATTGGTTAGGATGATCAGATTGTATGAACAGAGGGTGTGATCTTCCTGTAATCTTACCTTAACGATCTACAGGTAGGTCTTACATGAAAGCTGATCAGTGTCATGTGCGTGGGGAACCGTTTAGCAATCATATCATAACTTGTCTTGATACAGGAATTTGTTTGACAGATTATCTAACGTTGATCAGAGTGTCCTGGTGTGTCATGCATGGTTATGACTCCAAAAAAATGCAAGCATTGTATTTCATACAAGTATCTCGCTTCTCTATTTGGATTGAGAGAACAGATGAACACTACCGAAGTGTTTCTTAAACCACATGAGCTACGACATCAGCAGTATCTCAGGTTGACATTAAGACTTATTTTGAATACTCATAAAAGAATTTTTTTGTATTTTTTCAATTCTTTCATAAATCTAAAAAGATTTTCTTTGTTTTGTGTTAAACACTTTTCCTATTATTTAAAGTTCACTGATAAAGATTTAATCAATATAAACCATTTTCAATGCAAAATCTAATAAAAATGCTTAGTAATATTTAGAATTTGTGAACATTTTTACCTTGTAAATAGTAAAACAAAGAAAACCACAAACAACAAAATCAAGAAAATGAAATATTGAATTTCATTGTTGCCTCAAATTTCAACTGAATGAGAAGGAAAATAATCTAAAAATCAGCCACAATTCTCTCAAACTCTTTGCCTGCACTTCTGAATAATACAACATCATGATTAGACATTTTCTCTGAAATCTAATCACCTTATGTTTATTCGGGTATGATTATGGTTTTGTACAGAAATATTCATAAAGATGTCAGTCAAAGGTCAAGCATAGTATTATTTCCAACATGTGTTTAACATTCCAGTGGCTCCTGAGAGCATTATCAGAAAATCTGAAAATCAGATAGAATAGTTACATCTAAAAAAACTGTGAGAAAAGGTATAATTTAGGAAACAAAAGATGAATGTTTTTTAGTCAAGTAACACCACATGATGATAAGGCAAGGTCTTTGTGTGTCGCCTCAAGCAACTTCATTATAGGTATTACTTGCCTAGTAACCGTAATTGATTTTATCACGTTCATGGTCATATCTTCAAAGCGTCTAAATTCTTCAATATTCTGAATTTATATCATCTTATATCAGAAGAAAATATGCTTTAAAAAATTCAAACTTTAACAAATCAATAATTTACTTTTGAAATGAAGGTGAATGGAGAGTATACATGGCGCACATTTCACATTCATCTAATATATTTATTGCAGTTTTTTTATGGTATCGATGATTTTAAAATGTATTCAAAGATTTTTAAAAAATTATTTAAAACTTGTTTTAAAATTTACTTAATTAAAATTGAATTTGTTTTTTTCTAATATATATTTACAATTTTAGGGTAATAATGATTTCATTTGTAACAATAAATTTTGGTTTTACGGAATTTAAATCAAAATAAAAAAAATTAGAATAAAAAATTCAAATTTTATAGATGCAGTACAGGTAATAAAGTGATTGATATCAGTCATCAGTCAACACCTGAGCACACCCACCTACAGAATTGCTGACTATACACACACACTGCATCCCAAGAAGCTAGCTCTCTGTTCTTTGTTTGTATATTACGTCCTCTTGGCCTGTCAATCAAGATTTTTATATCAACGTCATCTGTGACACATAGAAAGGAGAGTCTAACCCACAAGGACTGGACTTATCGTAATTTCCAAATTTAATAAGTAAACATTTGAGCCTCACATAAATTCAAATATTGAAAAACACAAAATGAATTTATAAATGGGCATAGTGTGTTTAAATACTCTCTCCAAAATGTATAAATGAGATTTTTATCAGATTATACGGTCCCTTAATTTCATGAGACACACATATATGGCCATGTCAGGGAGTGCATTTTGCTTATTTAATGGAAATTTGTCATTATTTCTCCTACGCACTGTTATACAAATTGTAGCCAGTAGCATTGTGTCAGTAGCACATGAGTTTGTTCATTCAGTTGGATATATGTTTACGTTACATGTTCATCTTCTTGGATTCATTTCTTCATGAAGGAACAGGTAAATATTTATATCAACTTACTGTATGCTTGGTTTTAGTGTTTTAGCATATTTTTCATGTATACAGTTGAAACTGATTGAGTAAAATTTTATGGTACAAGGATTTCTATGGCCTATGCTTGCATGATACCATAAAAATTCATCAAAAGTGATGATAGACCAGACTTAAAGAGTCATTACTTACCTTGGTTTTATATTTAACAAAGCTTTACTTAAAGAGTTGTGCCTGTATTTATTTATTTATTTTTGATTCCCTTCATTCTTGCTTGTCTTTATCTTTAAATATTAGGGAGGCTTTAACTTAATGAAGAGTATGTCTTTTTAAGATTACCTATGCATCTTTTTTCTCCAATGTGACACTTTTCAACTTTTTGCTGGAATGAGTCTCATAATACAAAAGTTGCTATCCAGAAAATCTTCTCCTCCTTCAAGAAATGATGTTATTATTTAAAATTTAAAAATTACTTATTGAAAATTGTATATTTAAACAAAATGTGTGATTTTAGCATCTCATGATGTATATATATATATATATAAAACAACAGCACACAATATGTTATCCTACATTTTAGATTTCTCTTCAGGGAGAATGACTACATTGTCTATGATGTCAAGTCATTTTGACGTCACAATGCTGGATATGTACAAAGAACTTGCGTAAAGATTACGCTCTACCTGTCTAATAATGGACAGTATGCTTTTATAAAGAATTCTTCCTTTATTTTTCGCACCATAATATCATCTTTTGACAGTTGATAAAAGGGAAAGATTGAAAATTTGATTGTCTTTTCTTTTGCACACGAGTCTATGTGTTCACTGATATATATTGTTTCTAAATGAGATTAAAATGGAAGCAAAGTGAAATGTAAAAGTCAAATAAGATTTCCTGACTGAACATTAATTGCGTTTCTAACAAACTGATGAGAGTAATGTGCTGATATATATAATCTATCCATTTGCATACCACCTGAATTTAATGTTTCTTGTAACAGTCAGGGGAACATGGTTTTGACATGTGTTAGGAAAATGTCATGTTGTTCATATACAATTCTGACATTTTTATTGGGCATTAAATTAAAATTACATTTGAAGATAATTCATGAATTTCAAAGCCTGCAAAAGGTGAGATCATTATGTCTATTACAAGAGATGAATATGAGGAAAGGACTGGCATGTATAGGTACAATAGTAACACCTATCTTCTTATCTGCCTTTCTGAGTTACATTTTTGAAACCATAGATACAAGTATATACAAAGATCTGTTACTTATGAAACCTAATTCAGACCACCACTTAAAGATGCCTTAATCATATGGACTGCATTGGTTTACCACACTCGAGGTCATATGCCCACTTATTGCCGAACTGACCTGGTCAGAGGCGCTGCATGGACACTGGTCACTTCTGTTCACTACACATCCACAGAGGTACAACACTTTGTCTTTTGTAATGGTCACAGTCACTAACCAGAACAAAATTACCGTACCAAATTGATCACATGTCAGTTTAAAGGTCACTAAGTATTGCCAATTGGTCAGGGTGTCCTAGCTCTTACTGCTTGACCAGATCTCAGGTCATCCATGGAGCTAACTAGTTCACCTCATTTATCTTAGACATTTCTCACCTGGTGCTCGTAAAATCACCTGTTCACATTAAGGGCTTTGAGTCTAAATGTTTCAGTACATCTATGATGAAAGTAGAGTCTGACAGGTAGTTTCTTGTCAGGTGGATACACCTACAAATGTTGTCAATACTTCAAGCAGCGAAGCTGGGGTGATGAAGTGCAGCTGCTCGTACTTATGGGGGTGGAGGGGAGGGGTTTGAAAGAATCTTTGTAGAGACCTTTGTATATAGGAAAGATGGGTTAGAGCTGTACAATAGAGAATACAAGTAACTGGTATGTAACAGTGGAAGTCTAGGTGACTGGTTATAACAGAAACAGTGGAATAACTGGAAATAGAGAAACAAAATAAATCAGTAAAAGGAACAGATATTTTATCCAGAAAGGGTTTGATATACAGGAAAACTGGACTATACAGGAACAATATGATATACACAGGAACAGTGTGATATAGCACCAAGCAGAAAGCTTTAGATTTTTGTTGGTTTCAATCAATATATTTCATCATTCATCACATTCGAAAAACCAGCTTGAAATTTCTTAATATTTCGGAAAATGTTGGACCTGTATAACTGTGTGATACAAACAAGTTCATGAATTGATCTGATGCCCGTTTCATACAATGTCAGAAAACAATTTCTCTCATCTTGTTCTGCCGTTCTCTATACTTCCGCCATTGTCTGCTAGCAATGATTTTACATGACGTTGTTACTGGCGTAGGCAAGGGAGATAACTATAAAGTAACCCGGGAAAATTGTGAAAACTAAAGAAATATGTTTTGTATCAATTGTTAATACATTAGATAAATTTTAGGGAAAATATCAAATGTTGCAATTTTTCTACACGATACTATATATAGAAACTCAGTGAATTATAGAAGAACAGTGTGATAAACACAGGATCAGTGTGATATATAGGAACTCAGTTATATGTAGCGAGAATGGGCTATGTAAGAATAGTGAATATACAAAAACAGTTTGATGTACGGAGAAACAGTGGGACACAAAAAATAGTAAAAGTTAGAGGAACGGCATAGAAACAAAAAAGGAACTGTGCAGTTGGATGACAATCCTTGAAACTTATTTGAATATATACATATAATATATTGAATTATTTGAGCAAGATAAGAAATCGTTTTTTATTTATTGACATGGAAAAGGATTGCACTTACATTGAATTAAAAGGAGATTTACATAAGTAAAGTGGCAAATATCATGCATGCACTATAGCAGAATGATTGTTGAAGAGAAGGATTTCCATTTCCAACTAGCAGGATACTGAAGAGATGAAGATGATAGGGGTCAATCCCAGGTGGTCAGTGTCGGTCAGTAACAGAACTTAAGTGGGTGGTCAGTACTGGTCACCTTATCTTACCTCTAAATAGAATTATTTTCGATTTTTCATTCATTCAGTGATCAATCTTAATTAAATAACAATAAAAACTGCAAACCAATAAATAAAACCAATAATTTCTTATATAAAATGGAGAAAAAACATACAATTAAATATCCTTTGAACAGAAAATTTATTTTGCATACATAGGTTCACAGATATAAGATATGCAATAAAATACTATTACAAAGCAAAACAAATTTTAAAATTCTCCTGCTAGACAATCAACTGCTTTCCATCCTTCTAAAATAAAGTCGTCTTCAAGTTCGTTCTATTCTGAGTCACCCTTCAAAATCCACAAAACCAGATTAATTGGTTAGATTAAAGGGCTAAGCACTAGGGGAATTAAATAATCTATAAGTTCTCAAAGAAGCTATTAAGCAAGAGGGTTAATCTGCCTACAAGGGATGAACAGAATATCTGAGAAGTCATCAAGGTATATTATACCTGAAAGTTGAACTGTGTTTGTTAATCCTTCAATCTTTATCACCAGTTTCAGTATGGATTTCAGACAACTAAACACTTCATAGGCATATGGCTGATAGTTCGCTTCTCAACACTGATAAAGTTTGATCAATAAAAACATGCAATACCTCACTTTATTGGTGACATTGATTGAAGACTATGGATTTCATTCTTTGAAGATTTACATTTATGATGTTCAAATCTTTAGGCTGTCTGATGCGAAAATTTGAACTGCAAACTGGAGGTCAAACTGACTTCATCTGTTGGTTTTTGCCTTAGGACATAATATTTGTATAAATGGACGCAGGAACTGAATCTTTACTTATCAGTATTTACAACTGGATACTGGAACACTTCTTGTTGTTGTAAGTAAGTATGTCATTTCATTACAGTAAAAATGGTTTAAACTGACTCAATGATGAACCAAACAAACTGATAATTAATCCCATAAAACGTGACTTTTAATCGGTCTGTGATAGTGAACGTCACACCTAGCTCATTCATGTAGATGTTTGTTATATTAGTTTATCCAGTATAATGTAAAAATTGTGATTAACTATCAGTTTTAAATCTGATGATATAGCAAATTTGAAATGATTATGATATTTACACCTCATAATTTTTGCTAAGAACTATTACAAATTTGAGGTAGTGATCAAACTTCTAACACCTGATCTATTCAACAGTAAGATTTCACCGAAGTAACTTTCAGATGATTTTACCTTCAGAGCTATATGGCTGTGTTCTCAGAGCTTGTTGTGTGTCACAGTCGATAAATTTTGCATTTTATCATGGTCTACTAGGACTTCATTAACACTATGAGTGAATTGATTGCATGCATGCAGTAACTTGATTCTAGTATAAATACCTGCAAATATATATACACACATTACGTTTAATCAATATTTTGTTTTAACTTAAAAGAATAAATATAGAAATATGTTGAATCTGACAATAACTGCACTCTTCATAGCTCTAAAAGTAATCCATGCTGGTCTCTCCGATTACATGTCAAATTCTGGTTCTTAATTCTTAACATCATAAGCAAGATGTATTGAACTCAAGTTCCAATATCACGGTATCCATCAAAGTCTTAGAATCCAATGTGACATCTGTTAAATTCTGGAATCATTATATATATATATATATATATTAAAAGACAAAAAATGACACATTACTCCAACATGTTTCATTGATATCTTCAGATATTTGAAGATATCAATATATATATATATATATATAATAAGATCTGATCAAAACTGGAAACTAATGTCAATGACCTCAAAATCTCTTCAATACTGAAAGCTGAATAGAATAAGATCCCTTTGCAGAGAAAGTTGTAATATGATGCATCAAAACCGCTGAATTGAAATAAAATTCTGTTTTAGCCCAGGGATATTCAAAGATCAGAGATAATGTTACACACATTCAATTATTTCTTATTGTGTCATGTTCTATTGTTTGCTATTGTGTCAATGAGTGCAGTGCTAATCATAGTGATTACCTACATAATCAGGTAAGAATGTTACCTGTTATAGTTGATTACATTACGCAAAAGGCCAGTCAACTTGGACGCTTCAAAGTTACCACTCAGTCCACTCTAGGGGAGTTACTAAGCTGGTATTGTGACATTCTGTGCGCTGGGTTTGTACTGGATATGAACAATGATGAAGGTATGTCCGCTTCTATATTCTAACATTGCAGATTGGTAAACATTATATCAATGGTTATCAATTGCAGTGATCAAAACTCATGGCTTAAAGATATATTTGATTAATTTTTCATCTAAAAGTTTTACTCGTAACATAATATTACTTCATATGTAAAAACTAAATTTTTGTTTTATTTTTGTTAATGGAACATTATAATTTGTCTCATCACAATCATCTTTGACCTTTTTAAAGTTTTTTTTAATATTTATATTTCAAAATTTTAAGTATCGGTAGTCCAGATTCATGAAGTATATAATCCTACTTACTCATCCATTAGCAGGTCTTTTAACAATTATACCCTACAACTATAACTGCACTAGCGCACACCAATGTTTCGTGAAATATAAATTTCCAACTTTTGCCTAACCAACACCAAGACTTTTTACATTACCTTGTGACTCAGACCCTTGTGCTGAATTAATAATCATAAAGAATACTAAGTATTTTAGTGTATCCTTGAGAGCAGAAGTGGGTGCATATGTAAAATGCTGTAAAATGACCAATTTGATCATGAAAATGCATGCTATGTTGCCTTTTAGGCTTGAACTATTATAAAAGACCTCAATATTATGAATGTGTTAATGTGAGTAAGAGGATTCAGACTCAAGAACTGTACCAGGTAAAATAAGTATTTGGACAACATTAAACTGTTGACATAACATCTACAAACAGCATTTGCTGGTTAGAGGACCCATGAGATGTCCAGCCCCTTGTCACATGTGTCCAGTCGGTCAGTGTAGATAAGCGTCCCTAAGTGACCACTTACTCTCGTACAATATTGATATAGTGTTTATGTCCAGCTGAGGGAGGTCATTTGGTGTGAGTAAACACTGGACAATAGACACCCGACTGCAATGGTCATCATTTGATTGCTTGTCATATAGTATTTGACCATTGGCAAATATACATAAGGAAATGATAGAATGTCTTTATTGGAATATAAATTGGTGACTGTTTTGTGTTGTTGTATATGTACACCTGCTAATTTGAAATTTTGCTTTTTTCTATTATACTGGAAGGACATAATGACAAGTTAAAAAATTAAATTTAATATAGACACAATGCCATAAAGAGACAGTCATTACATAGAAATACAACATTTTGCTTATGTAACAACAGTTCTGTTTGAGCAGTAATGATTGGACTGTAAAAATGATTATTTATGCAAGCTTTTTATTCAACAAGCTGCAACTGTGGATGTTTTTCTGTCAACATTGCATGACTAAGCAAAGCAACTGAGTATATCAACTGTAATCATAACCTAGACTACATACATTGGTCTGCTACAAGGAACAATTATATATCCTATTGCTTTGCTTCACTGGGTTGATTCATAAGACAAGCATAGTCTAAATGTAAGGAGTAAATTCTCACGTCCACACACAATAGAAATACTTGATCTACATATCTTATTCCTCTGTATCCTGCTATTTCCATAATCATACACTTAACACTGAGACTTGTTAGTTCATTGAAGACATGAGCTTAATCAGTTGTATGAATATATGCATAGAAAAGAATTATTGGCTACTTTTGAGCAGATTACAAGAACAGAATTGAATTAATTGAACTTCAGACTGGTGAGTTCTGGGTGAAGGTGTGAGAAAATGCTTTTGTGTGTGATTGTTTGGTTGGAGAACGTTTTTAATTGTCTGAATGTTTTGATAATTGTTTTTTGGAGTAAACAAAGAGTCAAGAGTCATTCGCTGGATAAATGTATTATATGGAATGATTTCTGTGGTTTTACTTGTGTGGGTTTTTTTAAAATTTATATATGATTACCATGGTGTGATAGTTGATATCAAACCATTCATAATATTTTTTAAAATTTCTATCAGTTTGTGGAGTTATTTTTGTTTGGAGAAAACTTTATGATTCAGTCTAAGTTTCCATTTTTATTTCAATTCTTTGGCCTGTACATTATGACTAGCATGCTATCAAAGGAAAAATATTTCAATCACGTCACAATCGATTCACATGAGAATCAAACTTTAAGAATTATGTATAATCTAATTGATTGACAAGAACTTAATGATTTTATACAAATATACATTTTATTTATATGGAATTACTGACATTGTGTTTATAGAGACCAATGTCAACGTTAGCATTATTTATTAGATGATACACGGTAAGATGAAAATCCAAACATACGGACACATATTGATTCAGATATCTTTATACATGGGTGTGGCTTCTCTCATGATGTAATAACAGTAAAAGCACATATCCTTTTCACAAGATAAATATTTACTTCTGTTTTCTCGCGCTGGTCAATAGTCTGTTCTATGCGAAAAAAATCAAACGTGTCGTTGAAATACAGCAGATACGATGGTTGTTGTCACAATGTCTTTGTGTCTGTGTGAAAGTGATCACGAGGCTATGATGATGCTGTTTATATATCACTGGGTGGAGTCTTCAATCGTCAATATGGCCACTATTTGTGTATACATATATAAATGAGAGAGCGGTTACAGAGTCATTGAATATGGTTTTTGATTGCTTGATGTCTGGACCAGAGGAATATTTGTAGCTACATGTACACTTTATATATGTATTGGTATTTGATGTTTTGTGTTGTAGAGGGTATACCTGCTATATATATTTACAAAAGGTTGTTCAATATTTTTATCGCTAATTCAAAGGTAGATTAAGGAAGACTCCCAAATGGCACGTTTTAGCTTTCAAATCAATTCTTTTTTTATTACATTTTAAACTCAATAGCATTAAAAGGCCAAACAGTCTTGGTATAAGTAACTATTCACAATATAGATGTCTCCAGCTTAGATCTGTTGGTTGGAAGTTGCTGATCCTTCTTATAAACTAGTGGTGTGGCAGGGTAATCACCTTGTAGCCCTTCTCTTACTTCTTTACAGAAACCACGAATCATAGGAAGCTAAAATTTTGAGACAATTATTTGTTGGACATAGACCAAAGATAGACTTTCACAGAATATTTCTGTGACCTTTTACTTTAAGGGTTAATTTTCTTCTGTTTTCTGTTTGAAAAGTTCTCAATGCTGAATAATAGAGATACATCCGGATAGATCCTTTGGCACAATTTTTCAACAACATATATGTGCACTTAGTAGCAGCAAGGGTTGTATGGTATAAATAGATATTTAGAACCCAAAATTGTGGGCACACACAAACCGTCACCAAGTTGTAAAATGCAAGATATCATTTTCTGCACATATCTAACAAGCAAAAATATCCTTGCATGTACATATAATGATGGAAAATCTTCCAAACTAGTGAAAGGAAAGTTGGTTTTAAATCCGAACAAACACTTTGACGTAGGAAACAGTTTGATTGATGTCTTGGTCTGGTCTGTGTAGAAATCAATTACTCACAGAGGGTATGTTGATATAATGACAAAATTGGACTAATTACATCATAGTGTCAATATCAGGTGGTTACAATAGTCTTATCATCTCTGAAGAAATCACCTTTGTAGTTGCTATATCAGTAGTATAATGTCTCTTTCGAGGGATTATTTCATGGAGGCATGATTGAGTTTTATGGATATTTCAATACATTAATATTCTTTGATAAATATCACAGAGATCACTTTCAGGTGGGGCTGTCACAGGTACTGAAGTTGAAGTCACATTATGCAAGAATTTAGTGGAAATGAGTACCAGAGATATATTGTCACAAAATCTGATATCCATTCACTAATCTTGAATGTTTGACAGTCATTTGCAAGTATGTGAAGCATGTATTTATATCCATTCAGATGGTAAAATATAAAGCCAAATAGAATATGTTTCAATTATATCAAGCAACTTCTCCGTTCAAAAAACATTGACTGTAATCATGTGGGCATCTTCACACAATGCAGTCAAAGGTCACATCTTTATTGCAGGTCCATGAAGTATTTTGAGTACGGGGATGACCATCTGAGCTCTACTCAGTACCCATCCCCCACAGGTATACATGGTACTCGTGGTACTCGTACCAGTGAGTGAGTAACGTTGAAGTACAAGTGACCATCAATCTGTACATGAATTATTCATAGGAAAACTTGATACAAGCCCTGTAGTGTGTCCAAATCTATTGAATTATGACATAGAAGAAGAGAATATCCAGGTATTGAGCGGATATTGGGTAAATATTTGAAGTATCTGCCTCAATACAAGGGCCCTGGGCTATGCCTCAGCTATCAGACCATGTATGCATGCATGAAGCTTTATAAAACATGACAATACAACTTGTATTATATAGGAATAGTAGCTGTAATTCCCTACAGAAAGACGTCACGTCACAGAGGTGTCCAAAATATTTGAAGGGTCATTTCTTTCATGTCAACACAATTATTGGCAATGAGGAAGAAGTTTCTTTCATTTATGACAAATGACTAACTAATGGAGGATTAAATTTAGAATTCAATTATTGAGATAAATTATTCAAATTGGTGTTTTGAAATTTTTGATCTGCATGACTGTTTCATATTAAGTACCAAACTTTGGTTACTAGGAATATGACTGACTCTGATAATGATGTTTCATGCTTGGAATGTTTTCCATAATTCATATGAATTATAAAAAGTTTGACTGTAAAATCACAAAGCAGTAATTAAATCTCTCTGACATGTGAGAGTTGAATGGTATACCCATAAAAACGGTTGTTTATTACCTAAATTAAACTTTTGAATTGATGAATGTCAAGTGAACCTTATAGCAGCTAGGATATTCAGGGACCAGCAAATAGTAAGTTATATTAAGTGCAAATAAAGTCAGGATATTAAAATAATGAAGAACAATTTTGTGTCATGAATTAGAGAATAGTTGTTATGCGTTAAGAGACATACATTCCTTCTCACGATGTATCTGGAATACTAGTTTTATATAACACATGCTAAAATAGGATTTTGACCGTCCTTTGGTCCCTTCATTTTTTAAAAATATAGAAATCATTTAATGTGTACAACATTTTGATTAAATTAAAGGTTATCATTACAATGATGTACAGTACAGTTAAAGATATGTGACTTTAGTTTTGTAACAGCATGTGAGAAATTTAACACTGGGCTTCAAAGAGTGGAGCTATCAAGTTGTTGAAATGCTATGACCATGAATGATGTTTCGATTTTACATGCTTGTAAATGTGTTTGATTATAAATCCTATTAATTCAATTAATAATTTAGGAAGAAATTATGTATATATCACAGTAAAACTATTCTGGAACTAAGTCCATATTGTCCCAGTATGTATAGTATAAAGTATACCTAACATGTTAGCCTTCATGAACCAAAATCACAACAAGCATTATGAATGAGACTGTCAACAATAAATGTTCTTAAACAACCCAGATTTGTCACAAATGACACAATGCATGAAAGATCTGTTACACCCAAATGTGGTTCAAGTAGATCTGAGTTCAATATACGATTGCGGATATGTTCTTAACCTTGATTTCATTTTTTAACAAAAGTTTGACAACGCTGAACTATTTCTTTTCATGTAATGTATAATCATATGACTCGCTATAAAGATTTGAGGCCTTTTCCAGGCATAGTCTTTCTGAAAGGCTTGTCCCACGTGATAGGAACAGGTTAACGTGAGGCTCTTCCTGCCGCTTGCTTGTCCTGATGTAGGTTTATATAATATGCACTGCTCCCTCCGAGTGTAGAAGCCCAGTGTCAATGGATGGACCGCATCTTGGCTTTGTCATGCCTCAGTGAATTGTACTGGTAGATTTGATACATGATATCGCCTACATGAGATGAAGTGTGTTACGTTTAGAATCAAAATTGGATTCAAGATAATGAGGAATTACGTTTTGTGTGGAATTTTTAAAGGAAATTCAGAACATCTTGAGTTGAACTCCTCATTTGGATTTTAAAAGTGTGTTATCTTTTACGATGTTACGTGGTGATTAAATTGTGTTATTTTATGTTAGACTGAACTGGATTTGGACACTGAAGTTTCAATTAAAATTCCTAATGCTGATTGGATACAAGAGTGTGTTGAAACCTGTTTGTATAGATTTCCAGACAACATGACAACTTGGTGGTCAAGGGTTTGAAATTGCCAACTTTCATGTAACAACATTTTTTAATATAAGTCAAACATTTATGACTTTTCAGTGATCAAAAGCTAAATCAAAAAGCGACATCATCTTCAAACAAACTTTGAAAGCTTTGACATAATATCAAAATAAACTAGCTAACAGAATTGTCCAAGATGTTTTCTCCATTAAACAAACATCCAGAACTTCAAACTCGAATCCGACCACGACACATGGAGGTAAGAGTACTGTATAATAGTTATTGCCTTTAACGTCACACATTGAAATATTCTTTAAATGCCTTAACATTTTGCACAAAAGAAATATTATTTTAATGTGCATAGATAATAAAACATGCAGCATCTATATAGCCATTAAAATTGTTAAATCTGAATCTACTTCTTTGAGAATAATTATCCTCAAATATCATTGTTGAGAGGAAATATGCTTTTATTACTCTTCGGCGTGAACTTATATTTTATACTTATATAGGAATATCATTTACGTTAAGATTACAATAGAGGGATGTAAAGATATGAATTAGATATATACTCAACAAATTAAGTTATTAGGATCACCTCAAAACTTAATTGCTAGTTTGATGATAAAGTTGATCATTTATGATACAAATCTTGTTTATCTTAAAGGGCCACAGAGTATTTTGATAGGGTCAAATATGTCAAACTTCATAATAACTTCATTGTTATTTTATCAAGAAGTAATGGTTGTTTCTGAAAATCAGTCTCTTATAGTCTCTTTATTAGTTCAGTAAAGTGACAATAATCAGTTTAAACTCATGATTTGTGATAAAAAAACAGACATTGGCATGAATCAAAAACTCATACCTAATTTTGGAAACTAATTAACAGCGGACTCGAAGACAAATATTGATTGATAGTAGGTCATTTAATTAATATTCATGTAAACTGGACCCTGTACTCTGTACTTTAAACAAATTGTTCTTGTAGGTGTTTTAATAAAATACCATCTATCAATAGCAAGAAGAATATGTTATAAAGATTTACACTGGTGTACAGTTGTTTCATGTAAATATTTGAAATGAGGCAACTCTATAAGAAAATTTTATTTTAAGTTACTATTTTTTTTAGAATTTTATATAATGTTTCACTCATAGTCTCCCCAAAGTTTAATCACTGCTTATCTATAGCATTGCCTATAACATCATTAGAGTCTTTACATCGTGATAAGTAATGTTTGTGCTTGTGTTTAGATTGACTATGTTTCCAGGAAAATGTTGCACACTGCTTTAAGCCATAAAGTATGGGTATATAGGCCGGTAGTACAGTGCAGGCAACCCGGGTATGACCTGAACTGCTCACGGCTGAATTTTATGAGGACTTTTCTTCGTTTTCACTCGAGTGCATCAACATGTGACGGAACTGGTTTGACAGCCAAAATATCGCTGCTTGTAGCGTGAAGCAATCAGTCTGGTCCCATTCATTTGAGTCAATTATCTCTGTGGAATGATTCAAAATCATATGTTTCAGATTGTACATTTTTCTTTAGAGTTGAACTTTGAGTTTTGATAAAAAAAATTTAATGATTCTTTTCAAGTATTGTGAAAATATTTTCTAATTTATTAGCTAATTTCAAGTTATTCTTGGGAGTCGTTCTGTCGCTCAATTGTCAGTTTAATGGGAGTTTCTTAAGTATCAAATTTACCCTCTTTTAATCCAAATGTCATAAAGGTAAAAATATTTATATGAAATAAGTGTAGTTGTAAGAGAACTAAACAGTGCTCTTCATTGTTTGAGTTGGAACATTTGATTAAATTTTATTGCCCAAAAATTTGCATACCTTTTACTTTTCAAGTTTTCTATACATTGTGAAAGATTGTTTTAAATTTTTAAAAGATCATAAAGTGACATTTATTTGCAAATTTCAAGGATAAGATGCATAGTTTTTGTCATTTTGATAATATTATTGAGATAATAACATACTTTATCAACATTGTGATAAAATTAACCATGAAGTCTTAATTGAGCTTGAGGATCACTGATATAAGTTTAAATTAGTGTTCTTTAATCAAAAGTTTTTCAATTTTATACTTTTGTAAAAAGAAAATCTTATCTTCACATCAAAAGCATAATAAGCTACACTTAATAGATTTGCTACAGTGTTTTGAAGACAATATTAAAAGAGAAATCGGATCTTGATGTTGTTGTTCTTTTATGTCCAGGTGTGTTAAAGAAGAAATTACCTGACACTATTCTGACCTGTTAATTATTGAGCAGTGTGTGGGGTGTGATTTGCTTGAGTAGACCGGTGATCTAAGATAGGTATTTCTGTGTCTCATTGATAGAGAATAATGTACAGTGTCTCATACTGGCCTAGCCAGGTACTTCAGAGCTCAGGTAATCTCAGGTACATATCAGGTATGTCACTCCTTGATTACAGGTAAGTCAGAGGGATGATAGGTTAGTAAGGTAGATCATAGGTATTGGTCAGGTAAACTGAAGGTGACGGGTTCATCGAAAGATTTAAACTCTATGTTTACCTGTGGTGTCTTATTTTAGAACAATTTAGTGTTTTAATGGACAGGTATAAAGTTTGAAATATTGTTTTAAATTCAGTTTATGATAGTTAAGGCTGTGAACATTATTTTCCCATCATTTGATTTTTTTATATCATTCAAGGTAATTATGAAATATATCTTCTGATGGTCATTACAACAGATTACTTATTAAAACATGAATACTAAAAGTTGGAAAATGTGCTTGAATTTTCTGTGTCTGGCCTTTAGGTGGTGCACTATCTGCAGTACGGCCACACGTGGAAGCCGTTGCGTCGGGCCCAGCGTCGCCAGATGCGAGTGATGGCTTCCACCCAGTTTCAGCGAGGGGAGGTAATCCTGCGTAACCTGGCCCAGGAGCTGCTCACCAACCATGAGTGCAATGACTTCAAACAGGCCCTGCAGCACTTCCGCATCTCCAAGTCAGTTCCAACCCTGTGCACACAGCTCAAACCAGTGATCAACACCACAGAGAAGCTGATGCTGCTGCTGGAACTCAGCAACAAACTGCCTATACAGCTCCAGCGAGACTTCCATAAACTTTGTAGTCTGCAGTTCTCATCTTATGAGTCCTTCCTGAAGTACTTCAACACAGGCAATCCTTTAAGTGATGACCCTAAAATAATAGCAAAAGACTCTTCAGGTCAGTTCCAGGTTGTGTCCACAGGATTTGAGAAGAGCATCCATGTTATGCCAACAGATGAGACGACAGTGACAGACGGGATATCTCTGCCAGGGACAAGTGTCACTAGTGGAATATACAGTGAGGTGGATGATGTTTCTCGGACCGGGACTGTTACCAAGGAAGAGGTTGAACTCATTCAGAACCATTCCCTCCGGCGTTCATTACGGGTTCCTTCACAAACTGAACCAAGTTTTGAAAGAGCAAAGACACCCTCTCGCTTATCAACGAGGTCACATCAGGCGTCACGTGGTTCTGAAGCAAATAGCCGTAAGTCAAGTTCTCAGCCTCCTCCTCAACTGAGGACCTCATCTAGTAGCTCCCCCTACAGTCCGAAGTTGGAACCAGAAGTTAACCCCACACGACGGCGAGTGTTGCTGCACCGGCGGGATGACGGAAGTCTTGGTGTTGGGATCAAGGGAGGTAAAGAGTACGGCACTCCCATCGTCGTCTACCTCATCGAGCCAAACAGTCAAGCAGAAGAACAGGTCAGTGCTTAATCTTGTGATTGCTCTTTCAATTTTCGTTTATAAATCTCATGTCTTTATTGGACTTTGACATGTTTACCAATGGCATTCACAGAATATAAGTTGATCATTTACAGTTATTTCATTGATTAGTTGTTAATATATAATTGTCATTTCCTCTTAAGGGACCCTTTGTCATTGAGCTGTTTTGACATAATTGCAAAGATTCGAAATTTAAATGTCTGAAGGAGATTTAGCATATTTCTAGGTAACAATTGAATTATTGTAAAAAATGAAGGAACATGCATATTTATTAACTCAAGACTCATCTTCAGTGGGATAAAAACAATACTGAGTGTTGAAAATGGACTTGTGCATCAGACTGAAACTGTAGAGTCAACTATCTGCATTTTCTAGACATTTGAGCACCATATCTAGCCTTTGTGCTTGTGCAGACCAATTAATAATAATAATAATAGCATTCTTATACTGCGCATATATCCATGACAAAGCATGCTCCAAGCGCCATGAGTATTATTACCCTGGAGGGATAGTATGTTCGGTGCCGCCGATTAACAAGCGCTCCTCGCGACGGTATATTGTCCGTACTTCCCCCTTGTTCAGGTACCAATTCAAGCCAATATAGTCCGCCGTGCATGCACCTAAAAGTTACTCTCCTAGCCAAAGAATATCTACATTCAGGTCACTTGTGTCATTGACTTTTAACAGTCATGTAGTTAACACTACACCTCCCTGTCTTGAGGAACATTTTTTATCCAAACTTTCAGGTTTGCACGAAGTTGAATTTCAGCCGAGAAAACCACTAATAGCCTATCTTCTTCGAGACTTCAAACTGTGCAATTGCCTACATGTGTTGTAAAACCATAATTTGAACTGTAAAACTTCAGAAATATCTGGTTCAGTGATGAATCACATTGTTGTTATGATATAAGATAATGAAATAACAATAATTCATTAAATTGTTTGACAGATTCATTTGAAACAGTGTGTTGTTGTCAGAGGTGATATCAAGCACAGTAAGATCTGATTTAGCGATAGGACAGAAACGTACATTATCAATGTCTTCTGATTTCACATGAGAGCATTGTACAGGCAGGATGACAAAGTCACAGCACATTGAAGGACTAGTGGCAAAGAATTTTGCAAAATACTGACACTATCTTGTGAATAACTGAAAACAAACACACAACAAAGAAAGTTGCAGTCATATCGGCTATAACTGTTTTCCTATCGAAATGTGCATTCAAACTGAAAGTATATGATATTTTTGCGCTTACAGTAAAGCAGTAAATACTCTGAAACATAACGTATGAATTTATTTTTTTGAAGAGTTTTTTTATTTTCACAATAGGTCTAAAGCAGTTGTAACCCTGAAATCTTGGTTATCTAAGAATGAATTCACACATCACAATGAATATATCGATATTTTCATTGCAGGGCCTGAAGGTAGGGGACCGTATCATGGAAGTGAATGGTACAGAGTTCAGTCACATGACCCACGCGGAGGCCGTCACCCTGATGAGGAATGCCTGGAACCTCATTCTGGAGGTGGAGACTCCTCGTATACATAATGGTGAGACAATGATGAACATGATATATGATGATGTCGTTGATGCTACTGCTGCTGATAATGATGATTTGATAACTATGATGATGATGATGGTGATGACAATGATGATGACACTATTGATGTTTTTGAATGATATAAATACAATGATTATAAGTATGATGACATTGATGATAATTCTATGTTTCTAGCATATTCTACTCTGTATAGCATTCTTCTTGCCTCCAGTCTTTGTGAGAGACCCAAACTAATCTATCCTTCCTACTGGTTGATAAGTGCCAGTATGTATTCCCTGATCTTACGTCAGAATCATCATTCCCTTTCTCAGTTCTTAAAGTATGGATAAAATTTAGCTCCAGTAATAGAAGATATTCATAAAAATAGAGTTAATTATTCAGAGAGATTTCTAATAAGCTTTTTATGTTATCATTACTAAACAATAAAGATCTAAACCTAAGGCTGAAATTAAATGCACAAATTCTGAATAAAATTAGTATTTTTTATTGTAATCAACATTATTTTTTCTAGAATTAATTAAAAGCCATACATAGCTCTTATCTGCTTTCCAAATCTTTGACAAATAATAATTATTAACTGAAATTTGTCTAACTTCTGATAACTGCCTATAAGAAGAATTTGATATTTGAATTTCGATATAAAAGAGATAATTAAGAGAAAGTTTTTTAAAACATTGGAAACTACGTAAAATCAATATTATAATGTATTAAATTTTGAAATAAATTTGCTTTCAACAAAATCCCGGACACAAAACTGGGCGTAAATGCAGATTTTCTTTTATATCAAGCATGAATAATTTCTGCTCTGTTAACATAATTTATTGTGTTAATAGCAATCTGTCAAATGTTTTTCGAAATGAAAACAATGGTTGTTTGTTATGCTGAAAATAGAAATCATCTGAAAATAGAAATCATCTAACGAAGTCTCATCCAGAATAATGAATTATTCATGACAGCAAGTAATCAACTGCCAAAAACATTTTTAACAAAGTTGTCAAAACATAAAAAACATTAATGTGCCTGGGGGCAGGATAGCGTAGTGGTTAGCGCGTTCGGCTTCAGATTAGGAGGTGTGTGGTTCGAATCCCGTCAGGGGCTTGGCAACTTTGTCTGCAGTAGAGAACTGTTCTACACGCAGTCAGGTTTGGGTGCAATGCTACACTGAAATTCAGTGCAGTACCACCCATGGTTTGCTAGTTCCAGCTGATGCTCGCAGGTTTCACCGCAATGCATAGCCACAATAGTGTTGCGGGCTTTCTCCTTGCAATAATACTAGCAGCCGCGATATAAGTGAAATAATCTTGAAAGCGGCTTTAAACACCAACTCACCTCACCTATATTTGAGAATATATCATATCCAAGATAAAGTTCAAAATCTAGAGAATATGAATGGTAAATACTCAAATATGTTCCAGATAAAATCTAAAATTCTCATTTTAAAGAAAAATCAGGATATTAATGATTCATTATTATATTTCTTGATATAAGAATGAAATATCAAACAATATTTTCCTTGTAATGTAAATGATATGTAAAGTTTACTTAACCGAAAACATGATATTAATTATTTACAAAGGAGCAGCTTGTGTGTGTCCATAGAGGACATAGAGGGATATACCCTATAGATATTAGCACACATCCCCCATGGCTACATCAGTGGTCGGCTCACAGAGCTACAGACTACCTGGACTAAGTAAACAGTAGCAGTTCACATGATAATACCATCCCATCATTGTAGTATGGAGTATGTACATACTTATATATATAGGTGTACACAATGAGGTAGATCATGTGGAGGGAATGTACCGGTACAAAATGGGATGAGTATGTGGGCTTATAGAGCAAACTATGCTTGTAAAGTCTCTCCTTTGCTGTCAACTATGTGATTTTTAGATACATTTGCTAATTGAAATTTGAACAACGTGCTGCCTGGTTGTTATACAATTGCTATAGATAAGAACTGTACTTGTATTGAAGTATAAGAGAATCTTTTGTGTGCAGATGTGATGTACAAATTGAGTTTGATCAGATATTCACTAATGCATATACTACCTCCCTCTAAATCTAAAACTGCAATTAATTCATTATGCATAGTCATATTTTTTCAACTACCATATATAGATATATAGATGAGGGTCGTGGGGATGCCCTGCACCTCTCCCAAGAGAGTTCCAAATATAAATGTTGAGTGTTGTAATTCTCAAACAAATTGTATTCGAGAAAAATTTAGGCATGAAACCTAGATGAATTGGATAAGCTAATTTTTCTGTGGACACACTTTCTTTCATTCAATAGTTGTACAATTGACACCAATAGGGCGCACCTCTCCAGGATGAAAATCGTGTGTCCGCCCCTGCATATACTTGTATTGTTATCAATCAATTAGAATATAAATGCATTTTGATAAAACTGTTTTTGATACGCTAGAAAGAGTTTGTAGTTTGGATATATCAAAATATCAAGATAATTATATCAATTTGAAGGTTAATACGAACTTGGACATCAAGTAAAAGAAATCACTTAAAATTAAAACACAATGAGATCTAGAGGTAGATTTGAATTTGGTTAAATAATAGAGCACAAACAGGGTCAATCATGTTTGGCACATTTTTGGATTTATGGATTAAAAATTACTATTCATTGTCTTTGAAACTGAAATTATCTTAGTTGAATAAACAAATTAACACTTGATTGACTTCATAAGAA
Source organism: Phorcus lineatus (assembly GCA_921293015.1). NCBI lineage: Eukaryota > Metazoa > Mollusca > Gastropoda > Trochida > Trochidae > Phorcus > Phorcus lineatus. Next base: position 20,516,510 of record OV121086.1, on the reverse strand, counting down.
AACCAAACCCAAACAACCATCACACGTTTGAACAAAAATTGAAGTAAAAAGACATATTGTTGAAAATGTATAAAAGCTTCACTGATCATAAAGTTTACAAGTGTAATAAAATAAACATTTGAAAGCAAACCTAAAAGATTTTATGATTTAACATGATCGAGATATTGATGTATAAATAGATATAAGTATGGTTGAAATAGATCCAGAACAATAGAGACATTGATGAAAGGGGAGCTGAATGTTCTAGATGACAAGCAAGATTTGAGGCTATCCTTTTAACAGCATCGACCCTCCAGATTTAATGGTGTACGTTTCAGTAACTGTCCTCCCTTTCACCGTCTCGCACTGTGGAGGGGAAATAGTGCATGAGAGGCACCCAGTGTGTAAACCTGTGAACTCAAGCCCATGACATAATTTTGGATTTTGTTCTAAATGAGATAATGTTATGAAATTACTTGTTTGCAAGACAACGAAGAGTTAACTCAGATCTTGATATAAAAATTCATTTCAACTTAACATTTTTGAAGACTTGCAATGGCTTAATTTTTTTCAGTCTCACTTTAAGATAGCACATATCTTTGTACGTTCTTGTACTCTTATGTCCAGGTGCATGTGTTTGCAATGTAATACCTGCATAGTTTTTGCACTTGCAGTTTAATATCCAAGTTACAAAAATCTAGAACATAAATTTTTTTAATTTTGATACTACTTCTTTTATCCTCAAATAAAAATTATGGGGAAATTGTTATCAAGATGTCAAGAGTTTATCAAGATGTACATCAGATTGTAGGGGAAACATATAGAAATGATTTTGAAAATAAACAACGCGATAGGCGAAACACTTTGAGGACATTAATTTACTTGAAAAGGGAGGTAACTGTTTAACTACCCAAACTGGTGTTAGGGAAGCAACTTTTGACTGACATATCTTACATGTAAAGGTTATTTTTCATTTGTTTGTTGTACTGGGCATCAACATTGCAACAGTATCAAATAATATCAAATGTTTTGCTAAAGGCCAAACTATTCTAATCTGTATGATTTCTTTACAGGTCAGCCAGTCAGCCCCCAGTTATCTCCCCCTGTTTCCGACACACGTGACACCATCATCTATCCAACAAATGGAAAACTAGGCTGTGCAGTATACAGGTATTAGCCTTTACCTTTATTTCAGGTCAGCCTTTTGTAAGAGTGGTAATGTTATCATATTGGTCACTCTAAATAATTCAGCATCCTAAGTGATGATTGTTTGAACCATGATCTTATACCAATGTGCATTCTCAAGTTTGTGAAATCTTTGTGTTGATGGTATTCTTGGTTTTGTATCTGAAGACTTTTTACTCTTTTCAACCATTGATTAAGTAATTTTGACACCATTTCTGAGTTGTAAATTTTTTTATATGAAATTTCATGGATTATCAAGACTCTTAGGCATGATCAATCTCATTAAAATGAAATCTAAAATACTCCATTACATTACGTGTGTAGATCTCACCAGGTTCTGTAGGTTTGCATAGTTCAAATCAGCTAATCCTATTCTAGGCTGCAGGCCAATTCCATTTTGCTTGTGCATCAATGCTTTTCAGCACTCGGAAAGCAAAAATTTTCAGAATGTTTTCCGAATGTCCAAATGCCTAATAATCGGAACGATTATATTTAATGTTGCTTTCAATTTACCCTAGCTCAGAGTTATCTTTTGTAAAGAAATCACTGCATACCTCAAAATAATGCTTTGGAAGACGGGATGCTTTCTCTGTAAATAGATATGTTGAATAAACGTTTCTTCTTTTAGTTTGTAGTCTTCGTTGAACAATTTTTGATTTTGTGGAAAGAAATAACCATAAACAAGTTGAGAAAAAAAACCCACCAAAACAGGTACAAATACTAATAAGTGGTTTCTTGGTAATTACATATCAGTCATATGCGACGTACATATGCTGATGAGATTGACCCTTGTTTCGTCAAAGACTGAGATGCTATAAATAATTCTGTTGGGTTGTTATTCAATTAAAGGACAAATGCAAATAACTTCAACTTGTACTATATAAAATAGAAAAATTATAAGAGTTTCAACTTCCATTTGCGAAAATACTTGCAATCTCTCAGAAGGCCGTCAAGAGACTTGCATTGTGATTGCTTGAAGTTATCTACGTCAAACTCTCTTGACGGCCTTCTGAGAGATATAGAATTTTAGGCAAAGGTTAACCTGACGGCTTGAGTAGAGGAGCCTTGTGAGATCTATAATCTGTGTAACCTATTGCAGCAATATAAGATTTTATTTTAATGGGATTGAAGGCATGGTTGGAGTGATGTAATTAATTTTTCTCTTGTTTACTGAAGTTTAATGAAGGATTAAAAATAATTTAAAATGTTTATATGAAAACAACTCATCAAGACAATCCTTTAAACCTTTTAAGTGTATTGCCACACCTTGACAGGTAGAATGACCTTGACATTGACACCTTCATACTAAATAGACACAGAGTCACTTCCTAATCCACAGAGAATGATATCAGTTCAAGGTCAGTGAGGGGAGATAACTCATAAATTGACACCATAGGATTGTCATGAGATGAAATAAACTTTTCAAATTAGATCTTGTTTTACTTCATTGACATTGTTTTACAACAAAATTTCACTTACCATCACGGTACTTATAATGTTCACATTATAAAGAATGAGGTAAAGATTTCAGACATCTGCTATTCACTGATTACATGTAGTGAGATCATTCACCTGTGTCTGCTCGTACACTTAGTAAACTCCTATTGTTCCTGTATCTAGCTAAACGTGTCCTTGTCAAACAAAAGATGGGTCATTAGTTTGTTTTAACATTGGCTTCTTGTAGTTTAATATATCACTTTTTCTTTTGTCAAATACATGTAGTTCCTGATATTTACCTCTAAGTAAATAATTTCAAATGTACATTAAATTCTTTAAAAGGCTGACACAAAGAATTTGGCTAGGGCAGTCAGGAAAAAGTGCAGGGCGCATGTTCAAAAGATCCCTGCTAAAAATAACTTTGGAGAAACACTAACTTATTTTTCTTATAGTTTTCACATATGTACTTGAATTATAGTTTGGGGTTTAGAAATGGATGACTTATAACAAGGATGTTCAAACATGTTTTGTTTTATCATCTGAAAGATTGAATTATGACTCTTAACTAATAAATCATTCACACACATGATTTGATAGTCAGTCATTAGGCTTAGCTTTTATCTTAAATTGTCATATACGACATCATTTTCACGTGATTGATAATGCTATGGAAAATCACAATATAAGTTCTTTCGACATATATCCTTTATTTCTCATGTAGTTTACTTAATATCCATCTGTTTCTATTTGAAGATCACGGATGTGTTTCTCATTACCTTTATCAGAGGGGAACATCTCCTTCAGTAATAATTATACATGCATATGTAAGTCAACAGTTGTTAAACAGGTTCTCTGGACCAGGTACTGGGTTTGGGACACATTTTCATGGTTGGGTGTGATGAATAAAAACCATAATATATTCCAGTATATCAATTTGTAATTTCAAAAGAAGAAAGTACTCCAAGCTCATGGGTTCATGAATCCCTTTAGAATTAGGGTCACGGATTAGAAAATAAGGTTTGAAAATATTTTTAAATTTTAAATATACAATAGAAAAATACCTATTAAACACAGTCGCTTGACTGAAAACTTATTGGAGCTTATCACATGAATGCCTGGAAAACGCCCACCATTCTAACATCCTACGCTAGTCACGGTTGAGACAACTTTACTGATTATGCTGAATCAGCAGATTTTTGGTTTAAAGCATTCAAAATGATTAAATTCATCTACTGGTAGACTGCAGTAGACAAGGCTGATACAATACGTCATGGTAATTGTAAACATGAACCTATTTCAAATATTGATAGATATTTCATGATGAAGACGAATAGATTGGTCACATAATAGATGTGTTATTGTAGATGAAGCCTTGAATACTCTAGCGTGATATTATCAATAGATGTAGTGAAATAATGGACAGTGAATTTTTAAATCAAGATTTGAAATGAAAAGTTCATGACATATGAACTATTAATTCTAGAAGCTATTGTCAAGACCTTGTTGGTTTGCTGTTGATACAGCCAATGCTGGTGCTGATGTTGCCTTACACTGAGGTTGTACTTTCCAATATTGTAAGGGCTTGCCCAAAAAAAGTACAAGAAAAAATATGATGTTTTTCAATGAGATGTAAGCATAATGAATTATTCATTATCCATTATTTTTCATGCAAAAATATTCTTAATTAGATATTTACTTATTAACCAATGCAGTTCATCATGGAAGTATATATGTTCACATTTTACTAGCAAAATAACATCCAAATTTGGAGTATATCAACACTTAAGTCTGAGATTTTATAAGAAGTGATATAATACATCTACTACAGGCAGAGTACATGATAGACAACATAATTGTGTGAAAGGGAGGAAGAGGATTTTCAAAGATCCAAAGAGTTATTTATTTCATTTTAACATCAATCAAATACATCACCTTATAAACTTTCATGTGCTTGATATCCTGTCTAAAAAGGTTAAGTAGGGATAACTGCATAAGGATCCAGGGACAGAATCAACAGAACTTGGTTGTAATGAAGAGGACAGGGATAAACCCTTCATCAACACATGGGCCAGACAGTTTCAGTTGAATTTTGTAGTTAACTGTATCTGAGATAGCTCAATGTTTTGATGAAAGATTTATCATCCTCCTCTTTAGTACAAAACGTCTCTCTATTAACAACTTAAACTGCATTACCAGAATTATCTTTGTCGTACAACAGTACAAAGCAAAAAGAAACCACCATTTCTTCTCATTAATCTGTATATCAAACATCATATACAATTGTTATAACAAGGACTTATCACGCCTGAATTGCAAATAAATAAAGCAACTCATAACTTGTAACAGAAATCACTGAGAGAAATCCGCTAACAATGTCTATTAAGTGTTATTATCCACCTGCTTTCACCTGTGTGGGGAAGTGTGGTCATTCAGGTGTGAATTTCTGAGTTCAGGTATTGTTGTGACACTACCACTGACCAGGGGGCTAAACGTTGCCAGGACACATATTGTGTGCATGATTTATTAGCATGGTTAATAATGGTGTACTTTCTCAAGGTTCTTGATACCCTCTTTCTCATATATACCCATTTATATATGACCAAGCATTTTATTAGGCATCAGCTGTAGACAAGCTGAGAAAATATTAGAAGATCCTTAATACCACTGTGGCCTTCAGTGCTGAAAAGTCATTAGAGTAATATAATAATCTTCATTTATTAATAAATTCTTTCTTAGGTATGGATGACCATTTGATATTATTTTTCAAAGATTGTTTTTTTCACAATCTCACCTCCCTGAGGACAATATGTTTTTGACAGTAGGTGCTTGCTTAATATAGAAATAACTTGTCTTAACTCCCTGCTTTCATTTCAGATTTTAGTATAAAGACATTTTATAAACTATAAATACTAAATCGTCAAGAAATCAAGAAGTTTGTCATATATGAAACTGTCATTCCGAGACCTCTAATACCAGTTAAAAATAGAAATGAAAGGAATTGTTGAGGAAACATTTATAACAAATTAATCAAAATTAATTTTGCATCCATTTATCAAGAGAAAATTAAGAAACTGAGAAAATTAGCCTACATAAATGTTTTAAAATTAGCACCTGCGCTACATTTTCACATACCAGTAAGATATGATATAAAAATAAATGTTTACTTATATTACGTATTCATCTGACAGAGATCCGATAGCTGGAGACATCATAGTGAAGGACGTGGAAGCCAACTCCCCCGCCTACAAGGGGGGTCTCCAGAAGGGCGACTGCATCATCAGAGTCAGTTTTATATGTATATAGTTATATACTTGACCACTTCAAATGCAAATCTTTCCATAGACATTACAGAACAAATGTCATTACATGAAGGGAGACATATAATATAGAATAAAAACAAATTCTGATGATTTAAAGAAATGATTTCTATAAATGATGTCCAAGAAAAAGTTCAAGTGGTCAAGTGATTAAAAGTTGTCAATTGGTCAGGAAGATTTGTGAAAATAAACTTTACAAAGAAATAAAGAAAATATAGAAGCATTTCATAGTTCATATTGTTGTAAATTAAGTATTGAATATTTGGATTGTTTTTAACTTTTATGAACAGGGTAGATTAAATTCTATATGTGTTGGGAAGAAGAAGGATGTTTATTACAAATATAATGTATAACATGTGTTTTAAGAGCATACAACAAGCATTACCAGCCCATAGGACCAATTCCATACCATATACCAGACCTTACGACCCATTCCATACCATATACCAGACCATACGACCAATTCCATACCATATACCAGACCATACGACCAATTCCATACCATATACCAGACCATGCGACCCATTCCATACCATATGTTGTGCCATAATACTAATGAACTGTTACTTTATATTTTTGTAAACATTGTCTTTCTTTGCAGATTGATGGACTCAGTGTGAATATTCTGACTGAAAAGCAGATCTCAGATCTTACCAATGCTAAGAGAGTCAAACTTGAAATAAAACGATCTGCCTTCGGCAAGGGAAAAGGTATGGATATAATTATTTCATTTTCCTATTTTTTCAAAATGTTCAATCATCACTACCAATTTTAGAGAGGTGTTACAAAGTGATCATCATTATTTATAAGCATCAATTGATTCTTGATACTTTGTTTATCATATACATTTGTTCAGATGATAAGAAACGTTTGATGTTTTAGAAAACAAGGTCCCTCTGAAGAGCAGAACAGAAACTGTCATGAGGTAAGGAAAGTAGAAATTCATGAAACTAAATTTGTTTAAAAAAATGAGTTACGGATGTCTTTTTAAAACTTTAGTTAACAAATATTATTATCAAATTAATATTATTATATACCAGGATATAAAAGGTTGCTATCACTAGTTTCAGGACCAATTTTCAATGAATTACCTTACAACCTATTTCTGTGTTGATGGTCATGTATAAAATAAGGGCCTCCAACAGTCCTGAAACCTTTTGCCTTTGACACACAATCTTTTGGATTAACTTGAAATTGACAAAGGCATTCGCAACCTATCAACCTCATTCATACTTTGAAATCACTTTTATTGATATCACTGTTATCTTGACCAATGAAATCATCTATTTCAGCGATGATGTCTTCACGCCTATTGAGCTGCCTTCTCCCAGATCTCCAGACGTGTTTTTTGCATCTTCCACTCCAAGGTACCCACAACAGAGTCCACAATCTCCCAAACAGTTCTGGATGGCAAATGGCAATGCCCAACCACCTAATGGCTACTATATATCGCCTCGACAAGATCATCAACATCAAGTTCAAGGCACAACTCGAAGATTCAACCGCAACAGTCATAGCTCAAGGCAGGCTACTATGCCCAGAGTAACAATGGTGTACCACACGAAAAATTATGGGCCCCCTAATGAAAGATCACGATCTGTTACACGAATTAAGAAGCAGGTTCCCCAGTTTGTGCGGAGCCGATCTCAGTCTCCACACTCAATGAGAACTGCGCAGTCACTGACGGCAGAAGATCGTGTTGTGCTCCATGCAGTTCACAGTGGACTACAGAAACGTCAACGTGCTCTCAGACTCTCCCTCTATCAGACTCCAGACACCAATGATGATCAATGGAAAATCTGATTTTGATTGGTGAATGTTAGTTGATGAAAATTATAGAGGAAGTACAAAACAGTTGGAAAATCAATTTCCTTTTTGTACTTTTAGGTCATCTTGACCTAAAAAAAATTCAGATTTGTTTCTACTTTAGCCCAAAAAGTTTCAAGCTTGGAAAAAATTGTGAATGTTTGTTGTAATTTTGAAAAGGAGATAAATTATGAAGAATTGTCAAAATTAAATTTTGGATAAGGATATGTTATGCCATCTTTGTCAGTGAAAGAGCTAAGGGAGCTTCTAAACTCTGTGCCCAGGCTCCACAACAGGAAGCACCCGCAGACTGAGTGCATTCTTTACCCAACTTGAATTGAAACAGTAAGACTGTAAGATCTTCTTACAAGGATAGAACTGAGTTACCACTTATGCATAAGTCTAAGAGCTCCCTATTGTTTCTTCAAATGATTAATCAATAGGATTTTAAGAGTAGTCACTGGGTGAAGTTTTCATGTTGAGAGAAGGCTGCAACACTACATTATATGTGGCTCTCTATTGCATTGAAGCCGGGCTGGAATTTATGCAAAATGCAGAAACTCCTTTATAGCTTAGAAAGTTGTAAATACCAAACATCATTGGATTCAACCTTCCTTCCAAAAAACTAGTTGTTTCGCAACCCAATATCCCCAAATATCTCTCATCATATAACTAACAAGGGTTACCGTAATGAATTGTAGAAATTGTATTCACATTCCTCCCTTTTGAATCTGTTCATAAACAGTATTCTTCCTGTAAAGAAGCAGAACTATGTTTATTGTTGTCTTGTTTGAATATGTTATCATGAATTAATTTTGAAAATCAAAATGAGTCCAGCATTGTAGCCAGTTCAATAGCCAAGATATGATTCTATAAAGAGAATATAAGCACTAATATACTCATGATAACATAACACATAATATTAAATGTTTTTCACAATGTCTTATGCCCAATTTCCAAAACACATATAAATATTTTATACAGAATGGTATATACCAACGCTCACAAGGATTATTTTATGAATGCTTCTTTCAGTCTACTCACGTACAGGCATTGTTAATGAAATGTGTATTAATATTTGATGAATAATTATATCAAAAATATCATATCTATATAATTCAATTTATTACTTTTCCATTGAAAATATGGCTATATAATTAATCTACAATGCTATTGCACATTGTGTATATAACATCATGAGGTTACTAATGAAGTGTGACTTCACTACATCAACTAATTTTTTATATTGTTTTATGCTATATTTCAAAGATTAATAATTTCACTCATTAAATACCAAACAACTTACTCGTTTCATAAATGGTTATTAATTTGGATTGTTTAATATTCTCTTTTTTAAGAATCAAATAACTGAACATTGAAATCACAGAACTTACACTGTGTACTTGTATCATTTGTGATATCACTCAAGTATTATGATGTACATTTTAATTCATAACTAGTATGCTTGTATTCACCCAGCAAATTGTATGAATATTTGTGTACATTATTGCTGTATAATGATTTTGCTGTAACAGTTTTCTCTTAGACTTGAATTTCAACTTGTATAGGCATTCATCAGGAAGGATAGATTATCAATTTAGATAATCAATTTAAAATTATATCAAGATGAAGCATGTATAAAGATATCTTAAATATAACAATTAAAATGAAAACCATGAAAGCTCAATATCTGAACAACAGATTCTATATATCTTACATGAAGGCTGATTTTCTCTCTTGCTTAAAATTAATCTTAACTTTCAAAATTTAAATATTTACATAGATTGTTGATGTAAATTTGACAAGAGGAATACATCCTTGCTTTGACTGAACCAATGTCATTATATCTTTAAAAACATTGTTTTAAGCTCAAGAATGATGGTCTATAAATGGATATTCTCCGAGCCTTGAAATCATTCCAATTAATAAAATATCCTTAATCAAAGTTTAGAGTTTAAGCTTTTTTTACAAAGGTTTTAAACATTGATATATTTAGATGTTAAAGATAGAAGTTAAGGATTTAGTGATTGACAATCAAATTGTATTAAATTCAAAATATTAAAAAATCAGTTGATGTATTTAGGATATCAATTAGTTTATTTGTATTTGTTGTTGCTTTTGCTATTGTTGTGTACATGAAAATGTAACTGGAATAAAGAATATTTATTAATGAAACTGTCTAATGTGATTAAAATCAACCAGGCCACGAATTATTGGTGCGACTTTCTAGCCACAAAATACTATACAAGTGGAAGCAGAGCAGGGATCAGATCACAAGATGCACAATTATTACCCGGAGAATACTAATGTTGTCTTTTCTTTTCCAATAAACAGATAATATTTTCCAATATTAGATAATATTTTCCAATATTAGATAATATTTTCCAATATTAGATAATATTTTCCAATAAACAGATAATATTTTCCAATATATACAGATAATATTTTCCAATAAACAGATCTAAAAACCTCATATTTGTTCTAGCCCTCAAGCAGTTATCTATTTCCCATCGTATGTCATATTTGGAAAACCAAATGCTAAGAAATCAACTATTAAATTACATAAATATGTTGTTTTTCATTTATGGAGTTTTCAACAGAAGTATGATACTGCTGATGTTGTAACATGACCTCAGTGAATGCATCATTCTGATTGGCTGATTCAGATTTGACAGGTATCATTATTCTCTGAATTGCATTTACAAGTAGATATCACAATTTATTCTCATTATGATTTAGATTTATATAACTATAATGTTTTAACTGATTAACTTTGTCCAATTTTGCAATCTAGATAGTAGTTGATGACATCAGAATATGATGTATTAACTGTGTTGTTATCAACTGCTCCTAAACTCCGACCACTACAGCCTCAGTTTTACTTGGGCCGGCACTACAGTCAGGAGGCATTGTGACAGGCATCAAACTTGGGATTTCTTTCTCTGAGAAGGATGGGTATAATAGGTGGATAAGCTGAAATTGTTGGTCTTTGGTAGAATTTCTTCACTGATTTTAAATCTTGAGATTCCAAACTTGCTTCATTTTTCTTAAGATGATGGTTAATCAAATTCAAGTTGTTATATGCAGGCAATCAGATAATTTTATGATTAAAATTTTAAAATAATCATCGAAGATTCTTGTATCCTGTATAAAGCACTAATGTGACGATTTGAGTTGCTAGGACTACACAGAGATAATTGTTTCACTGGAATTATTCTAAAGAGTGACAATGACAAGACGACTATTTGGTTGGAACAAATTACGACGTGAGAGTAGCACATTTTATTTTCAGCAGCATATATGATTTGATGTGCTCTCAGAGTAGAATACAGTATCATAATTGTTCCTACAGATATATCCCACATATACACGGCCTAGCAACACGTCCCCTTGTTCTATAACCTAATGCAACCTTAAATTGATGCAGAATGGGAGTTAAGGTGTCCTTAGTTTGGATTTAAGTTACACTTCTTGACAACACAGTAAGCAGCCGTTTTTTGAGTCAATTATGACGACATTGCCTAAAACAAAAAGAACAAGACTAATAAATTATGCATATTTTATTAGGCAATACTTACAGAAACGTTAATCAGTAACCAACAAATCTTTTCAAAAATATTTCGTATGATTACATTTGTCCAGTTTCTCTAACCCATAAATGAAACAACTGCAGAAACACAACAGGATATATAAACAAAGTGCGTCAGGTTGTATCTCCTCACACAACTAATGTCTGATGCAGGTGGCAGTCAGGTTTTCATGGCAAAGATGCAAATTGTTTTATTGAGTGAGATATCCACTAGAAATGAACTATAAGCAATGCAATGTTAAGTACATAATAGTCAATAATAAGAAGATCAGTTTATACATGCATGCTTCTCTGAATTACAGATATGTATTTTGCTCTGAATCGTAGTCAATGTAAGATTATGCCCTATAAATATTTGCAGTAGTGTAAATGTAAATGACCACTAATGGTCCTGCCCTCGAATTACAGTGGTGTCCATATCAAATGACAGTTGAATGATCTGCGTAATAATACCATCATCAAATTCATGAGTGCAATCTAAACATGGAACTAGAGTGTCAAGTATCAAATCACTTCTTCATCACTGTAAGCCATAAAAACCCTTGGTCAAATCATAATGTAATAGACACAAGAACAACTGCCCAATTTGTCACAAAGTCTTGGCTTTAAGTCATATAGCTCAAGAATAAAAGTACATATACATATTGTTTAAGAGTAAGAAATCATTACATTCCAAAATATCACAAAGACTCAAGTTTGCCATAAAACAACAAAATCTTCAATAAAAACATATACATGTAACAAGAGCAATACTATTGAGAGATACAATATAAACAGATAATTGACAATACTCACCTAATCTTTACCAAATTGTTGCAGCAGTTTTGAAAATGAAAAAAAATTGAAAAGTGAAAAATAAAACAAACCAAAAAGATTTAAAAGCTTGGACAATCTGTGTATAGTCATTTTACCAGCAGTCAACAAAGTGGTTATTATATGATAATATATAATATTTCTTGACATTTTGTCAATAAATTCAATTAAAATCTACTGCCGTACACTGACATAATTTTAACAGATTATTTCTTAACACAGTGTCTTTTTCAGTGATACTTTTTATTTGATATAGACACAAATCACACGGTCAAAAGGTTGAGGAATACACCAATACACTTCCAGATGTTTGAAACATGTTTAATATCATAAAATGATCGCACTTCAAGACAAAACTACACAAGACAAAACAATGACTTTGATGTCATTTATATTTAATTCAGGGTATATCAATTAATCCTGAGATGAAAATTGCTAATATTGAATATCTGTGTCCATCTCAGATATTGTAAAACCTCTAAGAGTCAAAAATAGAATTTTATATGCCATAATCGGAGCCTCATTGAGACAGTTGTCGCCATTTGTTACCATGGATATTGGTGGGTAACAATCTCTCAATATATTGATATAGGTGTTTCTCTACCACTGGGACAAAAATTACTGTTGACATTAGAGTTTATCAGTGCACAAAACATTTGTAAGACACAAGTTCAAATGATTGTCAGATGTGCTTATAAACAAGTTATTGACCCCATAAGGCCTCATGCAAGATATATGAATACTTATCATTTTCTAATATGCTTTGGAAATACTAAGCACCAATTTTGCTAAAAAGATTTATTATGTCTCGAGATAATGAAGCAAAAGATATTTAATTTTCCAAAATTCTTCTTAATTTTCTCTGATGGAAGGAATCAGATATAATTTCCACAATTTGCAAAGGAAAGTTCTAATCATGGAAACAGAAGATAACAACTGGTAAAACAACTTGGATTTGTTATTTGGTCTGTTTTGGCCGAAATTCCAATTTATCAACTCTGGAATATTAACCCCTTTTAATAGGTAGATCCAGACCAAATTTAGAGTATGCAAGTCATATATTTTCCAAGCTATATAAGCTTGAATCAATAATTAGATATACACACACAATGAGGAGCAGAACAGAGCACTATATACCCTCTGAGTAAGTATAATGATAAATGATAACAATAATATTGATACATTTGGAACTCTATATCAAGGTACTATACGATATAACCTTGAAAGAACTGTACTTTCAAAGCAACTACTGAGCACTTTACATAAACTGCCGCTAGGCCCTATATTTCAATATTTAAATATACATGGGACAAAGATAACAAGTTTTCTATGCAATACAATGGAAATGAATTGAGAATCATGACTCAGTTAGGACTCCTCAAGTTTAGGGAAGTCAATGTTTGAGTAAATACTTTTGTGGATTTTCATGACTAAGTGACAAGTTGGGTTCCTGCTACAGGTACAGCACCAGGCATTAGACATTCAAAAGTTCAATAAAAAGTATGATAAATGGAAATTTAGTAATCTGTTCATAAATCAAGCATAATTGCCAAAAGTTTGTTGAAACTAATCATTTCTGCACCATGCCGGTCGTTGTTATAAAGTGCTAAGAATTACGATGACAAATATGACATCATACCTGCAACCTGTATTGTGATGTCACGCCTGCAGGGTTTTGTGACAAGATACTTGCAGCAGTAGTGTGACTTTGACATCATTCCAGCAGCAGTGTTTCACTCATGTAGTGTTTCCATATGAATATTACATTGCAGTCTCGTATATGGGCATGAAATGATAAACTTGTCAACCAACCCTCATCATCCCCATTTCTCACTTCAATTTTTTTGAAAAAGTCTAATATGGACTGGATATAATGAAGAATCAAGAAGATAACAATAATATTGGTTGGAATGAAATGTATATGTCAACAGTAAAGGATTTCAAAACAGTAACAGGATTATTATGGGTATTCATTCAAAAAGAACTCTGAGCGGGATTAGAACTAATCCCAAATCCCAACATATTGCTTGTAGTGCTGAGGTAACAAGTGATTGAATATATGTCAAACAATATTTTGCTAACTTAAATCTCTCATGATACACCAGATAGAGTAGCTAACATTCTTATTCAAACTGAAGTACTCTACATCTAAAATCAGCCTCCTCAAAGGCATTTTTCATTTAAAATCAGTCTCTTTCAAACTGCGTAAATTTTCTGTGACACGTCAAAGAATAGGTTTTCACCAAACCACAGTACAGAGGCTCTTCCTCAATGTAGTACAGATAGGAAGTTCAACATCAACAGCCTCAGCTCACAATATAACAAGATTCTGTCCATATCATGCACATGAAAAGAAGTATGTGAGACAGTCACTAATCTGTTTACTTTTCTTCTTGGCTGGCAGCAGCTTATATGGGTTTTTCTTCACGTGCCATTTATGTCATAATAGTAACTCGCATAGTCAAGCATTTGTATACATCATATACAGACAGAAATCAGGAAAATGCTACAGATTCATCTCAGTGTTGTTTATAATTGTGTCCCAAGGATTCTACTTGCATTTATAACAGCCGGTCTTTGGGTCAGATGGCTTTACAAAATACCAGACATTTACATTATTATAATGTTACATTAAAAGTAATAAATAAAACTTTGTTTCCCTGTGAAGTAGGTCAAAAGATATGTCTGCATCTTCATTTCTATTGAAAGTTAAAACATGTTTGAAATTGGAATGGATAAGAAAAAGAGCATGTATATCAATAGAAATTTAACCTAACCGCTGGCACCAAGAACAGTAAATTCAGCTCAAGTTATCTAAATGATTGTATCTTGCACACTTCATGATTAAATTTTATTTCAAGCAAACTCGACAGATTATCCCTCATTTCTACATTATAAAAGAACCCTGCAGGCTTATCTACGTTTCTATCCAAAATACAACACCGTCTCCTTGTACAGAACTGTCCACAGGAATTCTAAATTGGTTACAACAATATCAGTTCCTGTTATGCTCTTGTGCTAACAGTACATCGGAAAATACAAATTTGCACATCTTGACATCACTTGTAACATTGCTTTTTCAGTTGGTTGAACTTAAAATTTCTTAAATCAATCCTATTGTAACACTATATAGAAAAATAGGCTTGATGGAAAAGTCTGAGGCTGGACACCCTGGGTGAAATCTGGTCCAAACCAGCACTCACTGAATTACTTCCACTCACTTACAATAGACAAGCACTTTCCTGATACATAATTGCATCTTGTTCACTGGGTGACATGTAATGTCTAACCCCCGTACAGAATTGGAGTAGGGAACTACTGGCTGGGTGACTGACACCAAGTCAATACAGATTCAATCATTATTTTCTGGTTCTCTGGATGCAGTAAAGTAGGATATCTCTTACATGGCACATGCAGTTTGAACAGTCATTCTGTGTTCAGAGATGAGTGATCAAAATAATGAATCCCTCTATCTCTATTCTATCTTCAAGCAGGGTCCATTCACTAGACCACATATCACAATTGCTTTTTGCTCCAATGAGAAATTCACCAAACGAGGGAATCTAACAAGTGATTGAGTGCCTCCTACCAGACACATTCATTCACTTTTCATGCTCCTTACAGACTGTGAGGGAGCTATTAAATCTCCTGGAAGTCACTGATTGTCTCGCAAGTCTTGAGATGCTGGACTAAGAGTTTGGTGATGTCGGGCCGGTCCAGCTTCACAAGGTAGTCATAAAGCTGGCGGATGGTGCCCTGCTTCTTCTGTGCCCACTCAATCAACATCAGCTTGGACGGTACGTCGTTTGTGCTGTGTCCTATTCCCTCCAGAATTGTCACCTCCTCAGTATTCATGCCACAGTAACCTGTGGAAATGAGGACCATGGGTATAGCTCATTATGATCAGGACAGTCAGGCTTCCTTTTCTCAAATCTAAACAGGATATGCAATTCCATTAAAAAAATTCAATTTTTTTATTTATTTGTTAGACTAGATTTCTAGATTTCATTACTTAAATCACAGGAGATAAAGTGAAGTCAATATACTCAATTATTTTGTTTTCAGGAAAACACGACATCTGTACATGAAGTGATGTTAATATGACATCACCTTTAGAACAGACTTGATGATTTATCCTACTATCGTCATTATCATGTGAGTGAATTTTGAGGAACTCAGACATCGCATGGCTGTTGTTCAAAATTAATTCAAAGTTAATTGTGTTTTTATTAACAGAAGTTGACAAATATTGTGCGTTTCGCAAATCAAACAACAAACAAACCAATTAACCATGTAGGTGCAAACAAATTATAAATGGCCAATTTATGAAAAAACATGAAACGTGTCTCAAGAATATTGCAGGGTTGGCAATGAGTTGTTGATACTGCTTCACTGGAAGCTTATTGTTACATCTGTGCACAAATGGGTATAAGTAAAAGGTATAAGATAGAAGTATGAGTTGCCTACCAGCAAGAGCTCGCCAGTCATTGTCCTGGTTGATGACAAGTTTCTTGACAATGTCCTGGAAGACACCAATAGGCAGCTTCAGGATGGTCTGAGAGAGGTACTCCTCCATGCTCTGTGAAGACAGATGTCGTATCGTGAAAACAGATGTAGCATTAAGAGGACTGATGTAGCATTGTAAGGGCAGATGTAGCATTGGGAGGACAGATGTAGCATTGTGAGGACAGATGTAGCATTGTGAGGACAGATGTAGCATTGGAAGGACAGATGTAGCATTGGAAGGACAGATATAGCATTGGGAGGGCAGATGTAGCATTGAGGACATATGTAGCATTGGGAGGACAGATGTAGCATTGGGAGGACAGATGTAGCATTGTGAGGACAGATGTAGCATTGGGAGGACAGATGTAGCATTGTGAGGACATATGTAGCATTGGGAGGACAGATGTAGCATTGTGAGGACATATGTAGCATTGGGAGGACAGATGTAGCATTGTTAGGTCAGACGAAGCAGTGTGAGGAGAGATATAGCATTGAGGACAGATGTCGTATCATGAGGACATTGTAGCATTGTGAGGACAGGTGTAGTAATGTGAGAACATCAAGTAAACTCAACCAATATTATAAACTATGTCCTTCTTGACCTAATATAATTTTTCATTGTCATCATCAATATACTCATTTCCAAATAAAAACATATATTTGTATTGACACCCAATACAAAAACAAAGAATTGGATACAGATAGCTGCTTAACAAGCAGCAACTGAGATAACTCAAGGAATTGCAACTACAGAAACAATTGTCAAGATGATAATTGCCTATATTGAAACAAATTTTATACCTTTTGTTTATTAGCAGTGATCCACTTCTTGACTTTCTTGTGTGTGTTGAGGTAGATGGTCCCACATTTGATTGGACTGTTGCAGCTCAAGTTGATCACATGACCTGGACTGTGGGCATGACTATCAAGGAGAGGGCAGGGGATTCCGAGGATATAATGAAGACTTGAACCTATGTTTGGAGAAATCACTTGATGGAGTAGCTGAAGTACCTGGTTCTCGCGTCCAGAGTTACTTCCCCTGAAAAGAAGGATTTGTCTTTCTTGACAAAGGGTATTCGTAACTTATATCATGAATTACCTATAGGCTATTGATAGGTAACTCAGCAAACTATCCGCAGTATCTGCAAATATTTATATCATATTGAGGGAATGTATTTTGAAACTACTCTGAGGTATGATGACTGTTTCCTGTGCGTATGACAACATACTTGATTCAACTTGAGGCTGTTACTGACACCAGCGTATACGTGGCTTAAAAGATTCAAGCATTGCCATGCAATATCTTTTAACTGCAATATGTGTCTAAAGAGTACAGACGACCGCTGCATCAGGATGTGTTTAGGGTTCTTTCATTCCGGGAGACCACATTTAATTTCACTATCTCTCGTTGATATTGTAATGGACTTTTTTTTCTCTCTTGAGGGCCCAAGTGTATGGCAAGCCCATACATGGCATAATCCAACAGAGGCGATGGGGGTTTTTAGGGACTGAAATGGGGGTTTTTCCTTCTCAATGGGGGTTTTTAGGGTCTGAAATGGGGGTTTTCCTTTTTTTGCAGAACATATGATTTATCGTATTTAAAAATAACTCATTGTTTAACAGATAATTTATCAAGATAATATCTAATTATTTTTAGATAATATTTCAAACCTCATTGCAGGAATTTTGGTACTATCTTATTACAAATATTATCCATAAATTACTATGTTTTATTTGAAAAATAACTTTATATTGTGACATACAAATCTAAAAGAATCCAGACAGCTATTTCTAACATAAATCATAATACATTACAAGTCTTTTAAACAGGATCTCAATAATTAACATTAGAAGTTTGTGACTGTCATGCCAAATTATTTTGCTTATTATTATTTTTATCAACTTAGATTGAATTATCACTTAAATCTGATATCAAAATAGTATACAGTTAATTGAAAATATTAATTGAGTAAGACTTCATTTAGAAAAGTCCAACTCTGTGATCGTCACATTGAAATTTAAAAATTACAGATCGTTTGTAATTATTTACGGATCGATGAGAGGACGTTGTTTACAAATGCACGAACGGCGGTTTATCGACAGTGCTTGAATGAATGAGCGTGTTTACTTCACGTAAATTTAACCGAAATTTCAAATAGTTTAATCGTACCTACCTCATTAAAACATCGATAATATGTTTTGTTTACAAATATTCTTCTCAGAAACATGAATTAGATCGTGTTTTTAAAACTATGTACGAAAATACGACTCCGGACTGCCGAAGTAAATTTTACAAGTTGGTCGAAACACGTGGTCGTGATAATTTCATGGCAACATATTACCGATACAACAAAAAATGTTTAAATAAACCATAATCTGTTTAGCAGTTATTCGTATTTTAATTAAAATAATGAAACAAACAATAAATACTTTTATTTATTCATATATAACTCGAAGAAAGACAATCGTAAAGAAAATCATGGACACGAGTGCGTAATTCCAATGTTATTTGTCGTTAAGAAAAGGCATTGAATTTCCAAACGGTGTTTCCTTTTTATAGCTCCTGTAAGATAATGTTCACGACTTCAACGTTCATTTTCGGTAATTTGTGCGATTATTAAAGTTTAAGAGGTATGTTGTCGATCTTATTAGTCTATCATAATGATATTGTAATATCTTTTCATTAACTTAAACGTAATTCATCGAGCTTCAGCTATCCTATAGGAATATAAACTACTAGATAATTAATTCTCGAATCACCGATGTACAATAACAACGTGCTCTTGCGATCGTATTCTGACAAATATTTGTTTTAATTTCGACTAAAAACTATTGATAAGTTTGAAATTTTATCAAATCGAAGATTTAAAATAGGTAACACAGCCTTAGAAAAATCATTCTTAGCACTTCTCTTAAAATCGGGTTTTTTCCATACCCGATCGGGTACGCGGGTTAGGCGGCCTGAAATCGGGTAAACCCGCCGAAATCGGGTAATATGCCATGTATGCAAGCCTGAGACTTATTTCTTTACAAATAACCATTTTATAACAGAGGCATGACAGCTTATTTCATTGCAGGTGGGTGCAATTTATTTAGCTATAGTGCCAATTAATATAGCACATTTCACTACTTTATAAATGCAGTCATGTTATTAGTCAAACAGTGTATATACAGATATATACATATATATACAGATGCAGTATTCATGGTTTTAAACCAAATTTGAAATACTTTAAAATGGAAATTGTACATTATTACTATTTATCAAGATTTGTTTTTTTGTCAACTTCAACAGAAGAAATGTTTTTTTGATATTGGTCAACTTTACATTTATTACTTGGTAGATATAGTCTTGGTTTGTTAGCACAATGAATTGAAGGAGCCAAATGTGGATTTGTGCATATGTTTATATTTATCTCGTTTCCTTATACAATGTTATTTTGCTTGTATCACAAAATATGGAAAAAAATAAATTTAAAAAAAAAATAAAACCCCAAAACATTTCACTACTTTAGGCTCAAAGCTGATTTCACTACAATATGTTACATCGGTTCATAGAGGCTTTTATCAACTATCTGATGAATACATGCTAGTTGGTCAGAATATTAGAATTTGCTATTCATGAAGTTAAAACACAAAATTTCTCTTACCTATAAATGGTGATGATTATCTGATCGTTCATCTGATCAAATATCATTTTTAGATCCACATCTCTGAGCTTCATGACACAGAGTCTCTTCTTGGTGAAGGTGACCTTGACACAGTCCTCCCTCTGTGCAAGAGCAGACGCCACCTTGTAGAAGACAGTCCAAGGCAGTGCCCCACTGAATAAAGCATACAGGCAGACATCATCAGGACCAGGGAGTTCTTTGTCACAGGGAAGATCCTCCAGATAGTATGGGAAGAGGTACAACTGCTCCCCTCCCTGGCTGCTCTTTTGTGTTGGGCCTGCAGGAGAAACAGTTGTAAACAATCGTCTATTTTTTCTGTGGACCATCACTGAAGAAAAGGTTCATCCCTGCCTACTTAAGGCACTGCTTACAAATCAGCTCAGTGACATAAGCATCAGCAAATTGTAGGGATATTGGTATTATATAATAATGCATCATAAAATAATTGCAGTTGTGATCGACTAAATGTTTGGCCTTTTTTCCTGATATTGTTAATAACTGAGGGATGGTCAAGTTGGATAGTGATCAACTTCAACCTCATTCCTGATTATTTAGATTAATAACTACAGATTAATGATTCTGTCTGAAGCTATCAACTAGGCAAGGTGCTTAATCTTCTCAAGTGCTCTTGTGTAATGTACAGCTCACGGCACAGCTGACTACAGCTTTCCTTACATTTCTCCTCACCTTTTCATAGAAAAACGCATTTCAGGATCAGTCTGTTACAGTTTTTTTAACCTTATAAACAAAAAATGAATGCTTAAATCAAATCAACTGAAAAAGTTCATAATAAATCTTTACCATCTTCATGTTTCTTCAGTGACTCACCCATTTCAAACACTAGCCCGAGAGTCTGGAGACACCGGAGAAAGAGCTCGGCATCAGGAACAACACTGCGCAAGAAGGACTGGAGGCTGCTACGTGGCAACATGCCACTGGAGGAGAGCCTTAGCATCATGTCGCTGTCCACGTCCCGCGACTCAAAACATAGGGACACCAGGCGGTTGTGCACCTTCAGTGGAAGAACAAAGTACTCCTGAGGGGCACTCAGTTCTTGGAACGGACGCGATTTGTCTGCAAGCGTAAGCATATTAATGGGGCTAAAGTATAAACCTTATATTCGGTAGAAAACCGCTGTCGTAACAACATCATTTATAAAAAGTAAATTTACATACTTCAGTCTTTATGTAAATGGGATAACATTCTGATAATTTAGGTTTCCTCTACCCATTACTTGAGGAGTTCGGTTATTTTTAGGAGGATAAAGAATGGAAATTTAGAAATTTTAGTCTCCATCCTACAAAGATAATAACAATTGGTGTGACTGTCCTAAATAGACAACAATTTATCCACTCAAAATGTTTGCATATATTCAAGCTAACCTGTAATGCCTTTGAGACAACCCATCTGCTCAAGGACGTTGATGAGGTCCATGCGCAGGACTAGATCCTGAGTTTGTGCTGAAGCAGCAACCAGTCGTCTCACTTCTTCGTTCGTCCACACAGTGCGCACTTCGTTTTCCAGACTGGATAGGCCCTCCGCAATCTTTACTAACAATGATGATCTTCTCTGCCCCCTACACTTAGCCTGATTCAACACAGTTGCATACAGCTCTGATATAGCTTCACGATGATTCAACCTCGCTACAAAGTTTATTTTGGGTACCGAGACAGAGTACTTGCCATGTTGTTTATCATTTGTGTAGAACATTGTCCTCACTTCATCACCCATATAGTCCTCCCCGGGAGCACCAGATAGAACCCCATACAGTTCAATGGCTGCCATACTGCCCACATGGCTACGTACTGTGTGGATGATCCGTTCTAGTTTTCTGTTCTCCGAGGACATGTTCATTAAAATCCTCTGAGCATTGAAGGCTATAAGGAAGATACTTTCCTCAACAAACAGGAAGGGAGAACAATGGTGGAAGAAGTTTTCATCCTGGATCACAAAGAGTTCCACATTGACAATGGTCTCACTATCGACAACACACTGATTACAAGAGGTGGATGTGTTGAAGTAGCCGTTACCATTCATCACATGAATGTGCTGTTCATTCTTCTTCTGCCATAAGTCAATAAAGATGTCACTGTTTACCACTCGTCTCAGAGAAAATTCAAAATGCTGAACGCTCAAATCCTTTGCCACTCTCTGACCAGTCTGACTACGAGACAGGATCATTTCCGCCAATTCTATAGCGGCATTGCCACAGAGGAACACTCTGGTACTGGGAATCTGCCCATCTCGCGGAGACCTGGGACTGCCCACACTGGTCATACTGGAGAACACTGGACTGCAGTTATCCTCAGGGGAGAGCTGAGCTAAGAACTCTTTGGGTCCAGGCAGGTTGATCTCCTTCTTACAGGAACACCTCCCTGCCTCTGGAGAAGACACACGGCACATTCCTCTTGATAACAAGTTGTAGTCAGCGTGTGGACTTGAAGGTGAACCAAGTCGAGACATGGGACTCTGCTCTGCTCTATGGCCAGCATATGGATTTCTCTCTTGTATTTGCACTGGTTGGGAGTGTCCAATCCTGACACACTCCTCTTGGCGTTGGGCAGGTCTAACTGGGCTGATGGCTTGACTTTGACTCCAGGATTGATGGCTGGGTGAGCTGGGAGACATATACGGAGAGAGAACAACAGGGCTTGAGGGGGAGTAGACACTCGGAATTTTCATGGAGGTCTTGAGAGGTACCATGGAAACTCGTTGTGATCTGACCTTTGACAAATGTGGTCTTGCTTTATCCAAAATGGCTACCGGTCTCTGGCTTACCAAATTAATCTCAGAGTATTGGTCAAAGTTTGTGTGATGAGCCTGTAAACATGATCAATAAGTTAGCTCTATATTATGTCTTTCTTTTCATCAGAAAACTACAAAAAGGTAATTTTCAATAATATGTTGAAAAAACACCGAAGAAATAAATTAATCTAAAAATGACATTGAAAGATCAGATGAGAATGCTGAAACTAATTTATGATAAGGAAAGATAAAACAGCTTGCCTCGTTTCTACTTTGTAGAGGTTTCCCATTGACAGAGCGAATCCAGTCACCGACCCGGATGCCTTTCTTTTCTGCAACTGATCCAGAATCAACTGACTCCACAAGTGTGTACATATCCCCTGTAGCCTCCTGAAGAGATACAAACAGATAAAAATATTATGAGCCATATTGACTTACAAGTTTAAATTCAATTGCGATCTCATTGAATCAGCTCGAAACTTGTTCTTCGTACCTCGCTGCGTTTCTTGATATGACCACAGCTCCATAAGAACCATGTCAGATGGCCTTGACCGCCAGACTGTTTCAGCCAAAAAAGCCAAAAAAGGCTGGAAAGACATCAGTAACTTTTGAACTAACATACAAGACATCACATTTAACCTTTGTATCTCTGACTAAGAGCTTTTTCTGAATGAACACGAGAAAAGCCGAGCTTGGATTAACGCAATATGTTCAGAGCGTCTCTAAACTTTTCCGCAACCTTTGATGATCAGATGAAAACAATAGATATGCGGACCTGTGGAGCCGTGGTCAGATCGAGAAACACAGCTAGGTATGAGGGACAAGTTTCGAGCTAATTTCAATGAGATTGACTTTAAATGTCACAGAGTTTGAAGTGCACAGGGAAAAAAACTAAATCTTCTTGATTATAAGATTTCATCTGTGATTGAGAGATTAAGGACAATAACAGTACACTGCAACTACAATTACTAGAACTGAGAAGATTATCTCCAAGATGTTAATAAGAAGATAATCTTAACTCTATATCTGCATGTTCCTTGCTGGTCAAAGACTTATCCCATCACATTCTCTTAAAGAGGTTGTGATACTTGTATGTTGACCCAAGCAAACAATGGCCTCAAACAGCAGCTTGAATATTAAAGTGCACATCAAATTCCAATCACCACACAAGGTGAGAAGATATATTAACAGACGTAATTAAAGAATATGCCATAATTACCTGAATCTTGACTTTCTTCTTAATCCCGAAGGTGGAACTGTTTTCCTTCTTCAGATCTAACTTCTCAAGCATGGTGTCCCACACCACAAACTGGGGCACACGGAAGATGAGAGCGTGCCAATCACACCCCTCCTTAATCCCGCTACACCTCCAGTTGGAGCACTTGCGGATGTTGAGGTGTCCTGGGGCATGAGTCATCGCGGCACCGACGCCGTTATCACAGCCATGATGCATTCCCAGGGGTCTGTTCACTGAAGGGGGCATAGAGTGGGTCCTCTCGTTGTCTTCTATTTCTATATCTGGAACATCAAAATGTACAACTGAACAGGAGGAAAGTGATACTATTTTTAATCAATTCAATTTTTTACATTACTAATGGCCTCTCATTGTCAGAGCAACTGTGCAAGCAGTTCAGAGTAGTTCTGTCCTGAAAATGGAAAAAATTATATTTGAAAGGGGGGTGTGTAGGCCAAACAAAATGCATATGCCCCAAAATTATTTGGAGGGAAGTGGGTAACGTTCTACAATAATTCTCGATGCTCCAAATTCTAATTCTGAAATTGTGGGCATAGCTTATTAAAATTCTCAAAAAGGTATGCCTTTCATTACATGGTTTTAGGGTTTCCATGGGAACTTGAGTGCTCGAGTCAGAGTTGGGTTTAGCTGGACTCGATTTATTTTCTTGTACTCAAGGAAAACAGATCACTATAACTTTGGACACTTGTTTTACTAGTGGTTGACTCAATGAAATGTGTACTTTTTGCAATCGCTTTGTTTTAAAATGTTCCTTTTCAGTCCGTTATTTCATATACATCTTTTTAATAAAAAATTTCTGGTCTGTAATATTTTTTATTGAACATTTGTTGGGAGGTACAAAATTAAGAAAATGGCAAAATATTTTTTTTATGTAAATGTTTAGCCACAGGTCAGGAAATGTTTCAAGCACAAAAATACCTTAAACTTTATAAATAAATAAATGTCTTGTCAAAATGACCTTGTTTCAGACAGTTTTGACCATGGTTCAGACACTTCTTAAATTTTCTTTTTCAGGTCTTGTAATATTTGAACTCAACTCATAAAAATTTGGGAAAGATGAACAAACATATGAATAATAAACATGTCGAATTGAATAAGTTTGAAAACCTGAGGTTTAGCTATATAGCACTTTTACGCTGAAAGTGACTGCAACATCACCGATCTGTAACAACGCATGCGACAGTGTTCAAGAATTTAACATCTGTTTCTTTCAGATAGTCAGTTTGCCCTACTTATTCAAGTAATTTCATACTATCAGTGACGTGTGTAGTAAGATAATCAACATGATCACATTTCATGCCAAAATAAGTTGTCATGTATGTTTATTAACCCTTACGTTGCTGAATATTATTTTGACCAGTTTTGCCCCCGTGGCTGAATTTTCCAGCACTCGCCTCGCTACCGTTATAGCACAATTAGCCCCTGTGGCCGAATTTTCCAGCGCAGCCAGATGCGACCGTTTTAACAACATATGGCGTGTTTACATGGCGAAATACGGACGTTATCGTCGTTTTATACAAAGCTAGTCGGCGAATCCGTGTTACAAATGGATGATACTTACCTGACACTTTGCGATACGCCATCCTAAACGAAAGATATAAATAACGAAAGCAGGGTAGTGATAAACCCCGATAACGTTCTGACCCCCACAGTAATATTACTAAGCTAGTAGCCCCGGGCAAACGCACGCGCTCAGCGCGTGCAGGCGGGGTATCCCCGCTGAAAAATACACTCACACTTAACAGAAATTGTCTTTTTTTCCAATTTTATAGTTCAAGTTATTCGCTTTGTATACATGAAAATTATATATGGAATTGAAGGCAATTCATTCTTCTTTACGAAAAAATAAATCATAACAATCATTTGCACTGTAGTTAGAAGTTATTACCAACGTAACGTGGGTACAACTAGTGAATAAATAATCGCCTTTCCGCGACATTTGTCGCATAATTTCCACACGTTTTATTTTGATGCAAATATGAGCAAATTACACATAAAAATGAAGGTATTTATTTCCTCTTTACGTTGATATGAAAATGATAAATATGTACCGCTTGGTTTGGAATATATATAGTTTGCAAAGATTGTACCCTCAGGTAATTGAGAACAGATTTTGATAATTGCGACATCACTTACCGCTCCTTTATTGTTTCATTGTAATTTGCAATTTTTTTTATAGAATTGAAGACAATCCTTTTGTCTTTATTGTGATATAAAAATGTTGATAATGCGCTCTGTCGTTAAATGGATAGGAAGTGTAAAAAGCAGTTGAAAAAATCGCTTCTCGGTTAACAAGATATGAATAGAGAAATTGCCTGTTTGCGCGATGCTCGTCGGGTCTTTACTGATATTCGTTTGCATACAAATAAAGATCATCCTTTTCTCTATATTTTGATATATGAAATTTCAAAATGTCCCGAGAAGTTTATGTGATATAAAGTGCGAGAAAATGGTAAAAACACAAAGAATAAAGAAAAGTCGTTTTGCGGCACTTGCTGTATCTTTATTTTATATACTGCATATAACTTTTTTACATCAAATCGAAGACAATTATTTCTTCTTTATCACAAGGTAATCAATTTCAAAATACGCCTAGCTGTTGAGAAGATATGAACGAAATAAAGGCACATGTCAAAATCGCCGTTCAGTTTACATGATTTGAATAGAGAAAATGTAAATTTAATGTTTTTGTTTGTGCTTCGAATAACTTCTTCATCGTATGCGTTTTATTTCATTTTCCATAGCCTTCGGTACTTACAAAATTTATGTGCCATATTCATCGTAAAATATAATTTTATGTTTACAAGCAAAAAAAAATGTACGCATATTAATATCCCTTATATGTATTACTCTATGTTTACCCCGCTAATATTTACTGTCAACATTACCTGTAATTATCACTTTTATAGCTTTTGCCTATAGTTCGTTTTGTTTCGTTTTGTTATCTTGCTATTCATTTCTTGTTACCATGTTCGGAAAATACATCGGTAATCTCCGGCAAAGACCAGCTCATACATTCATTTTTATAAAATAACTCTATTTCTTAAATTATATTCGAATTCGTACACTGTTTCCAGCAATTATTCTTCTTTATTTCTAAATATATTCATTTTATTTGTATTTACCCAATGTCCTCTGGTATTAACTACCCAGCATTCTACAGTGCGCATGTGCATTCACGTTTTCATTGTCCTGCCATTGTCTTTCTTCCGCCATCTTCGCTGCATTGCATTGCCTTGTAATTGACATCGTTCATTTTACCCACGCTTCCGTCTGAGTCCAATTACTTCTGTCATCAAATGATCTAACCAGCTATATTATGGCCGAACATCGATTGGAAGCGCCTCGAGGACGCATCACCCGCAGGGGCGGCCGCAAAACGAATAATACTCCATCAGTGCTACCGTCAACTTCGAGTCAGAGCCCATATTTGACTGCTGCTGCCCTGAGGACAAAACTATCAGCGATAGGCGTCGCTGTCCCTTTAAGCTGGTCAAGAAAACAACTAGCTCAGTTGTATGACGAAAATGTCGCAAGTCGACGACAACCAAGTGCAACCGTGACGTCAGCAACGTTGTCATCAGAGCTAGTGAACAACGACGAAGGCTCCCACACACAGGAAGTTACACAATCAGGACAGGAACAGGCCGCGGTCAACAGGAAGGAATTGGCCAGTCTCTTACAAGAACACGAGATAGGGGAAGCAGAAATAACAGGGAAACCTACCAAACTCAAACGTCAGCTGTCTCTCCAAGAATTCCTGGAAGCATTTGACATTTACAGGACACAATATTGTGAAGGGAACCCATCCCTCAAACTGGAGCTCGATAAACATCAACGTGTGTGTTTGGATTTGGCAAAACTCTACCCTGGTCCAGCATTTTAAAACTACCATGTCATGTTCGCAAAACGGGTAGCAGCATACATGGATAAGGGACAGATAATTTCTTGGGGTGAGAAGGATCTGCGAATCTGGTCCATAGTGACCTCTGGACTTAAAGCTAAAGTGTGTTCTACATGCAATAGCCTTACCCATTCTTCAGACTTTTGCCCACTGGCTTCGAACATCATAACTCCCTCCGCACCGAGGGGAGTTTTTCCTCATAAGATAAACCAGGACTCTCATGGCAGGTTTTGCATGAGACACGAGGGGAAAGAAATATGCAACAATTTCAATGATAAGGGGTGTCAACGTTCCAATTGCGGCTTCTCTCACATTTGCATTAGGTGCTACGGGAAGCATAGCAGCACACACTGTACCAGAGCTAAGAAAGACAAGTGAATGGGATCCTTAGCTCTTCCTACTTATCCACTTTCTCCTATAAACATTCAAACCTTCAAAATAGAACTACTGAATTATCCAGATCACAGTTTTTGCCACTCCTTAATCCTTGGACTCGAGCAGGGTTTCCATCCAAAAGTACATAGGTACCCACTGACCAGTTTTGAGTGTAAAAATAATCTCAGTGCCATAAAAGAAGCCGATGAAGTGGAAAAGCTGATAAGCAAGGAAGTTACGAAAGGCTATGTGATTGGACCATTTTCATCTCCACCTTTCCCAACGTATCGAGTGTCACCACTGGGCATAGCCACTGGGAAGTATAACCAGAAGAAAAGACTCATCCTGGACCTCTCAGCACCTCACAATGATAACAGTGACAGCATCAACGACTTGATCAATAAGGAGGACTGTTCTTTAAACTATGTCACAATTGACAATGCCATCACTAAACTAATCGAGCTCGGCCAGGGCGCCAAAATGTGTAAAGTGGACATTACAGATACCTTCAAACAAGTACCTCTACACCCGGATGCTTGACCGTTCTTCGGATTTAAATGGAATGGAGAATACTTCTTTTACACACGTTTGGCATTTGGTTGTCGTTCCAGCCCTGTCATTTTTGACTCTTTATCTAGTGCAATTTGCTGGATTCTGACAAACAAGCATGACATCAAATGCATCCTACATCTCTTAGATGACTTCCTTACCCTCGACCCACCCACCTACCCTGCGGAAAAGACAATGTCGACTCTTATCAGTCCTTCCTCATCACAAGACAAGTTCTCCAGCCAACGCAGCACTCTATCCTCCACACGCCACTCGATGAACAGCATCTCCAGGCCTTCCTGGCTTATTGTCTCCGGACCCTCAAACTTGCTTTCACCACAGTGAAGACTTACCTGGCTGGTATAAGATTTTGGGCATTACAAGCAGGAATTACATGCCCTCTAACTTCCCCGAGTTCTTTGCAATATGCTAGACTACAAACCCTTATGCGAGGCTACAAAAAACTTCAGTCGGTGCCAACTAACATACGACTACCTATAACCTTTCCCATATTGTCAAGAGTGATACATGTTCTTAGATCCAGCATCTTCGGCTCGTATATGGACTTGATGATGGAAACTATATGTTGTGTGGCTTTCTTCAGCTTTCTCCGCTGTGGAGAGTTCACATGTGATACTAAGTTCGACGTGAATCATAATGTGTGTGTAGGGGATGTGCAGTTCCGCCATTTAGAGCGGAACTACACGCTACGATTGAAAGCTTCCAAAACTGACCCCTTTAAGAAAGGTGTTAATATCAATGTTTTTGCTTCACATGTGTCCATATGTTCTTACCAAAGTATGTCCAAATTTGTCAATACACGACGTGCTCAAGGTGCTCGAGACAGTGATGCCCTCTTCGTAGACCTAGCTCGCAGACCAATGACCAGGGCCATGTTCCTCGATCATCTACATATCATTTTGCGACGGGCAGGCCTTGATGCAGACCTCTATTCCAGACATTCCTTCTGCATCGGAGCTGCGGCGTCTGCGGCGGAAGCCAGAATAGAGGATCATCTTATCAAGACTCTAGGGCGTTGGTCTTCCGATTGCTATAATAGGTATATTCATATCCCTCCGTCGGTGCTGCAGCAGGCCCAGCGGGCAATGTGCAAGCTCTGGACTCATCTTGATGTAGCTTACCATCTCAAGCCCAGGAACCCTACCTCGTGTGTCATTCCATATATGCCAGCAACCGGGTCGCCAGTTAGCTCCGGATCCTTATGTGTAACTACTTCAATTTCTGGACTTGACTCGTTTATATATATATGTGACAAAATTTCCAAGTGTCTCTTCTATGTTTATTGACTAATGTGACGTTTCTCGGACCAGGAAGGGCAATACCATGCAAACATTTATGTTATATATGTGACAATATCTCCACAGGGACTCTAATATCCGCTGTGCTGTATTGACTCGTCAGTGAAGTTTGTGATAGCAGGTCTGCAGGTGAATATAGACGTGACAATCTATCCACAGGTGATAATGATAATGACACATCTGTAACAATCCTAGGACCTGACAGAATTTCTACAGGCAATTTATTTCAAATCGCTTAACAATCGCTTCAAAGGGACTCTGATATCCACCATGTTTGACTTCTCAGTGATGCCTCTCGTAGACTACGGTATCATTCTGTGAACGTTTTTTATGTTATAAATGTGAGAATCTATCCACAGGGACTCTAATATCCACTCTGTTCATACTGTTGCATCTAGAATGCCTTTTGGATAATGTTCGACTCGTGACTCGATTAATTTTTCTAGACAACTTTAGTGTTCATATTACTTGATTTCCATTAGCCCTTCCGGGTA
The DNA here is from genome assembly GCA_921293015.1 of Phorcus lineatus. Classification (NCBI taxonomy): domain Eukaryota; kingdom Metazoa; phylum Mollusca; class Gastropoda; order Trochida; family Trochidae; genus Phorcus; species Phorcus lineatus. The sequence goes on along the minus strand of OV121086.1, from coordinate 20,485,566 downwards.
CGTTTATGTAACAACCCTATAGCAATCTCTACCTTATCTATTTTCTATTACTCTATAACCGCCTCCTCATTTTCTTGGGGGCTTTCGGTTGCTCATGTAAATATTTCAACCTCATTTGGGTTTTTTGCCCCCAATTCATAGAGAGGAAGCCTTTACCCCCACCATTCCAGGTCCCTTTACTCCTGCATAACTCAAAATAAGCCCGGGTTATTAACTCCAGGGCTCAATGTCCGGGTTATAACTCCAGGGTACATTCCCCCTACACCCGGGTTATCGACCCCAGGGCACAATGTCCGGGTCATAACTCCAGGGTGCATTCCCCCTACACCCGGGTTATCAATTCCAGGGCGCAATGTCCGGGTTATAACTCCAGGGTATATTCTCCACACATCCGGGTTACATACTCCAGGGTAATCAAAGCCGCTTCCTCTCCCTCACTTTCAACTTTGAGCAGCCATGACAGCCCCCAAGAGAATTCCAAATGTATTAAAATTATATTTTCTCACCTTGTTTTCTGTGGTTATTTGAGTGCACAAATTAGCTTTTTGTGCGGCGCTTGCTGTGTCTTTATTTATTTTTGAGCATGTACAAATTTTACATGGAATGAAAGACAATCTTTTTCTCTATCTTATAATATAAAAATTGTCAAAATAAGTTGAGCACATCATGTGAAAATTGGTGTGACAAAATGGTGTAAAACTAAAAATATGTAAAAATCACCTTTTTTGCGGCACATGCTGTATCTTCATTTCAGGTGGCGTAGTTATGTATTTTATATTGAATTGAAGACAATTTTCTGCTCTTTTAAATGATCCAACCGGTATTGTAATACGCCCAAGGGTTCAGAGCATAGGGCGTGCGATAGAAGGTTGTAAGTTTGGTGTGAGTGCACGCTTGTAAGCAAACGATAACACGAGCGGGTCGGTAAGCTCGTGCGAGAGGGGAGAAAGTGCCCACAGGCTATTAGCACGTGCGGCGGGGAGTGGGGGAAAATTGAGTGATTTTAACATTTATTTTCGGTACGATAAATGTTATCAATGTTTGCATAAATTTCGGAACATGTACGCGCATTATTTAGAACACCAACGAAACAAAACACGGTAGCTTAGCGACATCCGGACGGAAAGTACAAGCATTGAACTGAGACTACTGCTAGGCAATAAATTTCCGTCCTTCGCTACTGAGACCCGCGGCGATAATTAGTTAGCGTGAGAAAAACAGAGTGTGCTACTCGCATCTCGCTAAGGGGACTTGCGGTTAAAGCTAATTTCATCCCGGAATATTCCGGGACCCGCATCGTAAGGGTTAATGTGTATATTATACCTGGGTTGTCTGGGTCTGACATCTCAATTACTTGTGTCTAATTTTTTAGACCCCTGGAAGCCCTATCTGGTTTCACTTATAAAAACTCAGTCTTAATCTTAGCATAAACATATTTGTTTTTGTATTAAGATTTAAGTATTTGAGAATTGTTTTCATGCAACACAAGCAGGTAATTTCAAGACTCTAAATATTTTTTAAACCAAGAACACTCTCAGGTTTTTTTATAACAAACAAATCACTTCATATCAATCAATGCTAAGAAGGTCTCGATGGCCTTGAATGATGTGATCAAGTGCTGGTTGAAACACCACTTACCTATTCCCTCCACTGGCACAGGGTCGTCTGGTAGTGAATGTAAGCCCTGCAGATATCCATTGACGCTTGGGGCCAGTGGGTGTTGCATCATGCCTGGACTAACCGTACGAGCATTCATCTGATCCTGCATCAGCCCGGGATTGACCGTGACCTGAACCATACCAGGACTCATCTGATCCTGCATCATACCGGACTCATCCGTCTCTGTACTGCTGCTCTTTACAAACCGCTTGTTCGGGGCAGAAGAAGACGGTCTCTCCACAGAACCTAAAGAAGATTTGCCAGCAGAACTTGTATGGGAAAGCATTCGTTTTGGCTTCTGGCTTTGATTCATCTTGTCACAGGAGGCCCGAGAAGCACTGTACTCACTGTTGAAGCTGTTCACGGACGGGCAGTCAGAGAGTTTGTCATCGGTGTTCACCAGGATCTCAGTCTGGACCTCAAGGTTGAACACAGTTTGTTGCTTGTTCTGGAACAACTTATCTACTTCATCCTCACTCTTGTTTGTCAAGGAAATGCCATTGATGTTATTGATACGGTCATAGTTCAGAAGTTTTCCATCTCTAACAATACATGTGTTCCTGACACGAATGACGACAGTGTTACTTGAGCCTAGACTGAAGCACTGCAAGAGATAAGAATTGGTGTTATCATTTCATGATCCTGTTGTTTAACCTCCTCCATGCTGGATTATTTGCGGCTTTTTTTCAGAGAGAACAAAACTGTAAAATTATAACAATTACGTCACATGGACATACTTCATGTAAAGTTGTTCTCTACTTTATTAGAATGGGTTTTTTTCATCAAAACTCAAAATATTTCTACAAATGATATATTTTCCTTACTAAATATTGTCATTATTTCTTCTTAAAGAGCCACTCCGTGATTTTCATAACATATTCTTTACCTTTGATACGAACCTAAATGTCATATGTGGTGATATAAAATCAAAACATCTTAACTGTTCATGTCCAAAAGACTGAAACTCTAAAAACAGCCTTATAAATGCACAGAGGTGTAGATATCACGTCCAATATACATGGATACTAGTTATATAACCTAACAAACACTATCAACTCCTAACTGCCCTCCTGGCTGTTTTAGATAAGTCTCCAAAATTATGTTTGACTATTTGACGCACGCCACTGTTTTCGATCATAATTGCGACGTTCTACCTTCATATTGTCACTGTAAAAAATCAACAAGCTTAACAATGAGTCTTTTTGGTAACAGTCGATACTTCGCGATCAAATGACATCATTGATTAAGTTTGGCATATATGACTCCAACAACTCACAGAGGGGCTCTTTAATCATTCTAATGAAATGAAAAAATTCACAGGTCAGACTTTGTACTAAATTTTCTAAATCAGATTATCTTGTCAATAATCATTTTAAAAAAAATTTGTTTACATCATTTTGTTCAGAATAAAATTTGCACCAGAAAACAATCCAGGTTCCAGCAGTTCATGTTATAAAAAATATTCATCGAAGTGATAAAAAAATCACAGAAATGATAATTTCTCACTGAACGATGCAATTTACTTTCATGTTGATAATTTACCAAATAACTTATCAATCGTTAAAAAATTTACATCCAATTTTGGGAAATCTATTCACCTTTCTATGTTCCAAAAATGGATATTTAACATCACTTATTTCTTATTTTTGAACGTCCATCTTTCATTGTAATCTTAAACAAGCCGGATCAAAAAGACTTGATGACCTCGTTAATCTCGTTATAACGCGCAAGTAGGCACGCCTATCACAGAGTTTATCAAATCAAGATATCTAGAAATAACATTCATCTTGTAAAAAATCCATTTAAATCTAAAGTAAGCATACATTTTTGCAACTGAGCGTGGTAGGATTAACCTAAATTCCGTATAAAATAGTCCAAATAATAATAATAATAAAATACATAGAGATTACTACCCGAGGAAGTGTATCATATGACTTTTACGAAACGAGTGCGAATTTTTGTATTACCCGAGCGAGAGCGAGGGTTATACACAAGTTCGCACAAGTTGTCATATGACACATTTCCGAGGGTTATAATTTCTTTATTACCGATTCTATTTCATTTAAAACACACGGAAAGCGGCCTGCTTTCTTTGCGGCGGCCCGCTTAAGTGACGCCACGAACAGTGGTTTGATGACGTCACAAACGACAAAATACGGTAACTCGCGCTGAAACAATCGTTGCTAGGCAAAAGTGATATGTGCACATGTGCTCATATTGAAAATATGTCATCACTTATGATTAACCATATGGGTAATAAAATCCAATATTAGCATAGCACCGCATCGGGGACAAAGTCACATGATGTCTGTGCTGATCATCAGACTTTATTTTGTTTGTTATTTTTACAATTATTTCATGGTATTAGGCACACAAACAAAAATATAAAAAATATCATTTGATGTTAGGGTAATTCTCTATGATTCGTTTTAATTTTAAGGATGTAATAATGGGTCTTATTTATATAATACAAACAATTTGTTTAAGATGGTCCCCTTTTCATACTGTGTCACTGCGTGGCCTCCATTTGCAATCTCCATTGATGATTGACATGAGCAATTTTTTTTTGAAAACTGATAATTTTCAGTGAAAACAAACTTCGAAACTTAAAATTGTGATCATGAAGATCTCTACAGTTGTATTCATACAGGTATTAATTGTTTATGCGATTAAATAATTTGTAATTCACGATTTTAGTGAGCGAGTAGCTAGAGTCAAATTCGCCGCAGTGCAAACTTGCCTTAAAATATTGATCGGTAAGTGTGTCACGTCATGTCTAACACGGCTCATGCATGGAATGGCATGAACACAGTTATGATTTAATTTCTAGATTAACTGGTAGAAAATGTCTTCTAGTTTCATTGTGTGTATAAATTAAATCAATTTGATAAAATTACTGAGATCTTATTCGTGACTGAATCCTGTTAAACGACACTTCCTTGAGAACTGCTTCATTTCTTTTCAAAAGATTGCATGACAATTGGTTAGAATTATTTTTGTTATCATGAGATGATATTGTTCACCTAAGACATGTGCTACTGCACCTTTCAATTACAAACTCCTGAACAGGATATATGAGCAAGAACTGTAATATGATATTGGGGAGTAGTTTCAGTACTAAATAGAAAAGTGATGTGAAAAATAAAACTTCTTTAACTACTTTATTTACCTTCATCAATTTGTTAAGACACTTCATAAAAGATTCAAACAAGGAATTATTATATTATTATCATAAAGATCTTGAATTCATGCAATGTTCATCTCAAGAAATTAGCAAATTTGAATTTAAATGAAATATGTGATGATAAGAATGTCAACCATTTAACTCTCATTACATATGAATATAGCTTAGCTGGTCAAAGGTGGAATAAAGATATTTCATTAATGTGAATGAAGTTGTGATGTGTGCCTCACCTCATGCTAACGACATCAATGCTCCAAGACGCCTAGTTTGTACACAATTGATATCTATCCAAGACAAATATACATTGCAACCTGTTCTGGGTCATGTTGACATTCCGATTGAGATGAACTATATTTGTTACCTGTACAGTCTGAAAGCGTAATCCCAACTTGCCGGTGTCCCCTCGCACTATCTGCACCACACGGGGGTTGGACCAGGCGACACTGTTAGGGTTGGTCTGCAGGCTTCTTATCAGTCTGTTGGGCTCAGAGCCCATTGTAGGTTGATTCCTCTTCAAGCTTGAGCAAATACATCACAACGGTTACCTGAAGCGTGAAAAACAAATAGAATATTTAAAGGAGCAAATAATAATCAAATCATGTCAAATTATAATTTTGACTTGCTCTTAACACAACCAACCCCCATATTAAATTTCACATACCTAGTGCTTATAATAAATGCTAGTTCAAATTAGCTATGATAATACATTCGCCATAAGTCCTTATCCAACCTCATGTAAGAATACCAATCTCTGATTGGTCCATGTGACCCTAAACATGGATGATAAATGCCTTATACCCCGCTACATGAGTAAAGCGTGCTTCCACGTCAATCAATCAAAGTCATGTGATCAGGTCATAGGTGTTGTTTGTCTTTTTAATAATACATTAAGACATTCGGTAAAATTAATTCATCATGACATTCCGTCAAGGGTGAAAGAGGGATATATTATTCCCTTGAAAGGTTTTATGCAACTCGCGTTCCTCGGGAATAATGTATCCCTATGTCATCCTTGACGGAATGTTATAACTTACATGAATTTCTTCTAAGGAACATTTGAGTATTGTAAAGCTGACCTCATACTTTCACTGTCTGACAAATGAAATGAAAAAAAATCAGAAGCACACAAGAAATGTGAAAGATTCCATGATACATAATTGCATATTTTCATTGGATGATCTTTGCATAAACACAACCAACTGACTGTGTGTGTAATTCTTAAGAATATGTGTGAAAAGTGATAACCGCTTGCAGGATATACAACATTCAATCCTCACAGTGGTAGCCTTTGCACAAATAAGAAGAAACCTTTGCAACAGGGATTGCTTCTTTATTCTTGGAGAATAATGAGACTTTTTTTATGTATCAACAATTTCTCTATTCTTTATGACGTTTCGACATATACAAATACATAATATATATAGATACTAAATGATGTTCTCAAACATATCCAATGTGGACACAATGCTTAAATTTGTTACATAAAGGATGCAAATTCTCAGGCATCTATGAACATTATCTGAAAAATGTCAAAAGTTTCTCACAAATAGGAGATAAACAATGCTAAAGAATGTTGGGAAGGACGGCCAGACGGACCGGAGGACAGACTGACTTCTCTATGTCCCGACTTCAAGCATGCAAGCAGGAAATAGAGTCAAGCAGACACGTCCTTCATTTCCAATACGTTTAACCTTTGCTCAGCAAAACCAGAATATCCTAAATGAGGCAAATAATTGGAAGTCGGGAATAAACAATGATAAAGAATGCAGGAATGGACGGATGGACAGAGGAACGGAGAGACAGACTGACTAATTTATGCCCACTTCTTCATTAAAACATGCAAGGAGAAAGAAACAAACAAGCAAAATCAAAGAAAAGCTAGGCCAAACAGTCCAGATCCTCAGATTGACCTTTGATTGTTATCAGTGTGTCTACAGTTTAAATCATATCTGGCATTTCATGAAATTCAAGCTTGATTTTTCACTTAACTTTATTTAACTCCTGTATTTCAAAAGTGATCTAAAAAATTATTGTTACAAATTAATGGACAACAATTCCTGCAATTCCTGACAATTTGTCATTACATCACAGGTGTTCTTATGAAGCTTAATTGAAAGGCACACCGTGTCTGATGTTAGATAAATAAAGATTACAACCTCACTTTTTCATATACCGGTAATATTTACTTGTTGTTGCAAAAGGAAATTACAAAGTAATGTATGGAAATCATCTCTAAATAATTTCAAGATATAAAACATACTCATGTAAGAACTGACAACAGTTTGTTAGAATCTTGGATACAGGAGATCTATACAACTGATTGGTTGAAAGCATAATCTAGTCCCACATTTCATGGGTCTGATACATATAAAAGATGAAAAAGGTGATCTTAAGAATATGAAACTGCTTATTCTGGAAAGATCTATGTATTGGCAAAGATATTTATGTCATTAAAAAGAATTAACTTGGTTATTTGAAAATAACATTAGTGTATATGTTAAACCCTTCCAAAAACAAAGAAGTGATATAATATATAAAATTGCCATCATCATCTATCCTTTATCAACTCTACTTCTAGAAAGCCTGTCAAGAAAGACGGCTTAAAGTTAGTCGGGATAATTGAAAACGACCTCAATCAGTTATATCCAAGATCCAAAAGAAGTTAAAAGGCCTATACAGCTAGCTAAACCAGATTTCCATAAACATACAATAACACAAAGCCCATTACTTTCTTAACAATCGACTGAATATCATCGGACCATAAATGTGAAGGAATTCGTCCATCCTTTTCACATACAAAGAATGTTGTCATATGATACACATACCCATATACAACAATGACAAATAAACAAAATCAATCTATTATGTATTTATCTCTATGTCCATCATATTTATAATTAACTTGGAAATCTTCCAAATTTGTCAGCATATCACTGCATGAATAGGACAGATGGCTGGTCATGACTCACAAGATAAGAATCTCATAATCAGTTTACTAGGTTCCTATATGCACCCACACAAACAACATTATCATGGACATGAATAGTCAACAAACATGAATGTGTTAACTTCTCAGCCTTTCCCAAAATGAATTTGCACATTACAATTAAAATTCAGGTTATATGAATATTATACAATTTTCACAAACATGAAAATATGGAAGTTCGTTCTGTTATTTAGTCTTAGGAACTCATGCAATGATATTATGTTATGCCAAAACCTTTAATGCACGCATATGAATAATCATGTCAGATAAATTCACTTTCTTCATTTTTCAAAACACTGCAAGGACATATTCACAAATCTATCTATCAATATCAGAGTAGCAAATCTTGCAAGTGCAAATAATCCATTTAGATTCGCCACCTATCAAGGGGAAGAAAGAACTAGGCAGTACATAGATTAAATAGAACTGACATCTTACACTGAAAAGTGCTCACTCTAAAACCAAATGGTCAAAGTTAATAAAATATATTATTCTTATTTTTTACACATACATTTTTTTAATAAGGCCTTTTTTGTGTAATACAATAGCAAGTAAAACAATGCCCCCTACAATAATGTTGTTAAGTAATTATTGGACAGACACAGTCAATTGTTGTTAATGTCATGCATTGCAAAGAAAACTTCAAATTGTATCTTTCTTACATGTACACCTTGAAATGGAACATGAGGAATGAAAAGGTAAATGATAGAGATAGAGTGTAGTAACAATTGATGATTAGGTTAAGAAACTTAGTTGTTTATAAAATAATGTGATTCAATGTCTGTCAAATGACATTAACACTGTAAAAAATGTGAATAATTATTATTGATGTAATTTTTTTATATAATAATTGTGATTTGATTTGATGGTTCACATCTGTTATAACACTGATGTAAAAAAGACTAAAACAAAGAGGTTATGTATACTTTATTTGATACTATTTCTCAGAATGAAATCAGACAAGCCAGGAGCACATTTCAGTGGAAGATGCAGTGGAACTGCAACCTGAATAAATATCATGAATTTGTTCATTAGATAACACTTAATTCTTTAAAGACATGTTCACATCATAATTATATACGTCAATTAACATGGAAATAACAAAGCAGTCTTTACCCAATGCAAGACAGAATGAAAACACTAGTACATTGCAGAAATCACCAATAAATAAACAACACAAACAGTGAATTACCGTTAGACTGCCACTTAGATTGCCCCATTAATCCAAGTCTGTGTGACCAAAGGCTGAAACATTATAACTCTCCACAAGCCAGCCATGTTGTTTGTGTGATAGCTAGCTGAACCAGGAAGTGACCCACTTTTGGATTGGTTAATATACGAAATTGTGTCGTCTGTCTAGCTAGGGCACTTATACTCCGTTCAATGTGATCTTTCCGGCGATCAAGTAATCTGGTTTTCTTGTCTATTACCTTATGCAGAGAATTTAAAGACACCAGAATGTCTCTGGTTAGATTATATAATATATAAACATCAATGATGAAAAGATCTTTTGTCAACCATTACCTTAAAATCAGGTTTCATTAGATTTGAAGTGTATACATCACTAATAAACAGAGAGAAAATTCATTTAAATTTGGATGGAATGTTTTTGTGATAAAAGAAAAATTCTTCTTCTCACAAATTTATAAGCTGAATGTGTTAAGTCAGGCATACTTGATGTAAACTTTTCTAAACTTAGCATAATTGATGTTGTTAAAATTCTGCAATGCTTTGAATGCATGGGTAAAATCTGTTAACAACCTTAAGTGTTATTTGTATACATTACACAGAAACAGAGCAAAATAAAAGAGTCACTGGCTTGGTAGCTCATCAGGTTATCTATAATTCATAATACACATGGTCAAAAAATCACAGAATCTCCAAATCTATGATCTAGAATCCCCATCAGCTTAGCAGTCTGTACACAAGGTTTCAGCTTTCTAGGCCTCTTGCTTCTGGAAATGAAGCTAAAAAAAAATAGGTCTTTAGGGCGTGGTCCCTGTGGCCCTTATTAGGCAACACAGGGTTACAAAATCTCAATTTTAGAATTCCAATCAGCTTAAGTGTCTGTATACAAGGTTTCAGTTTTCTAGGGCTCTCGCTTCTGGAGAAGAAGATAAAAATAGTTTTTTAGGGCATGGTCCCTATGGCCTTTATTAGGAGTCACAGGGTCACCAAATCTATAAATTGGAATCCCCATCAGCTAAGAAGTCTGTAGAACAGGCTTAAGCTTTCTAGGCCTCTGGCTAGGGTTCACAGGGTCACCAAATTAATAACCTCATTAGTCAAGGAGTCACATATAGTGCAAACAAGATCTAGCTCGCTGTACGCTTAGGGGTTCATAGTTTTGTCACTTGAAACGATGTATTTGATCAAAAGAGGTAATTTAAAATCAATATACAACATTAAGAGACATGAAAATGGAATACTTTGCAGGGATTGGGAAAGGCAGGGGCCATGGGCCATCTTGCACATTGGATGAAAAAATGGCCCATTCAAATTTGAAATTTTACCATTGCTACTAAGGGGAATGAGTCAATGACCCATTCAAAATTCTGAAAATGACTAAAATCTCTAAAGATGGCCCATTGTCAAAGGTGTCTTTCCCAATCCCTGCTTTGCATTGTTAGGTGACCTGCTTAATACTCATTTCAGAATTACGTGTATGTGAATAAAAACAAAAACAATATTCATCCCAAATGTATCGAACCAAATTTGACCACCCTGCATGTTTTCCATTTTATTCGCGTTTACCATAATGTTAGCTGGAAATTATATAAATGTTGAAATCGTAACAGAATCTACATTCTGTGTGAAATTTCATGTTTCAAAGTTAACTAGTTTTGAACTCAACTTGGAAAAAGCCTTTTGTTAAAGATGACATTATATGATAAAGAAGCTATTAACCTTGTGTGTTCCTGTATCATTAACATTATAAATAATAAAATAATATTAAAAATATATGTGTTATGCTTGCCAAATGCTTTTTAATTTTATCCTTTCATAATCAGTTTTTTGGTTGACAATCCGCCGACCCTAAAAATCTAAAATGTTGAAAATGAATTAAATTCTCAAATCAGGACTTTTTTTTACCGCCAAGTGGAGATAGGAGAGATTCACACACACAAAAATTTATCAAACAATGATTGTTTCCAAAACTACCAAAGCAAGTTCTAAATAAATCGCATTGGCAATACTTTACAGCAGTGTTTACCCTTATTAACCGACGTTTTTTTTAAAAAAATATTCTCAATATTCCAATAACCTAAAGTATGTCATGAGACATTTTTAGTACTTCAGACTGCTTACTAGTGCTTAGTGCTAAATATGTCATGACACTTAGCACTAAGCAGTCTGAAGTACTAAAAATGTCTGTCTGTATACAAGTCAAAAACATGGAAAATAAAATTCAATAAAACATTATTATGAAAGCGTCAATTATGAAACAAATAACACAAACTTCCTACAAACGATAATGTGATTTCACGTGAAAGCACTATAAACCAACTGTTTCACCCAGCTATCAACTTGTATGGCAATTACACATGGGGGGATGATGCAATCTAGTTAAAAATAGATGTAATGATTCGTCAATACATTGAGAGAATTACTGCTTGAGGTCATGTTCAGCTGACCTTTGACGAATTTTGAACCAACCAGTAAAATGAGAGCAGTAGGTTAGCATTCAACCAATCAAAGACGAGTTTCTATTGCATCTTGGTAAATGTCACATGCAGACGTTTACCCTATGTTTGTCTATATCTATCCTGTAAAACTTATTTAGTGATTGTTTGACCTAATTTGTTTAATTACTTTTCCACACATGAATAAAAATAAACAACACACAAATATTTCGTCAACCATATCTGCCCAGATTTGATGCTGTAATCATATTTTTTAACACAGTTCTCTCTGATTCATCGGTAATATTTAGATTTTGTAATCGAGGTACTCAAGAACAGCGAAACAATCGCATTGACCCACAATAGAAGAGCTGGGCCAGCTCTTTTTTTGTTGACTCGCAATTCGAAGAGCTGGGCCAGCTCTTTTTTGATTGACTGATGTCGCGCTTGATCGACATGGAAAAGGAGTGTTATTCTCTAGAGGTAACAAGAAAAGCCTTTAAAAAGGCAAAGTTGGAGGCACCCTTATTAGGCTAGGAAATAATGCGAAATAATAGTGTACAAATAGGATAGGATTTGCATGACGGCAAATGAGTAGATTATGTAAGACTCGAATCCATGGCAGGCCTCAAATCTGTGGCGGATTTCCAAATATGTGGCAGATCTTCAAATGCCTGACATTTGTACCTTTTTTTTGTATTTTTCTGCAATGATTAACCAAACCTTATGCTAGACAAACTTACCCTAAAATCCGACGACAGGAATCCAAGGATTAAAAAAGATAGTCTTTAAATATCTAAGGGCTAAAGAAGACAGACTCACCGAGGGCTAAAAAGATCCTACAAAGTAAACACATTTGATATGGCATAAAGCCGTAAATGTCTTATTTACATGTAAGGTATTGTTTAATGTATTTTCGTATTTGGGATATGGACTCGTATTATTTGGTCGTTATCTGTTTCGATATCTCTCTGTGTCTTCCATAATTATTTCGCTAGCGACGCAATTGGGCCTTACGACGGGAACAGTTAGCGATTATGACGTCATCGCACAATGACGTCACTTAGCATGACGTCACGAAACAGTCTAACAATCAAACGCGCCACAGATAAGGAGATCCACCATAGATTAGAGACCCGCCACAGATCTGAGTCCTACATATATATATACAGTTCTTTTTTAAACAACACAGTCAGTCAGCCATCCATTTATCCCTTGGAGAAGGGCGAAAGGGATCTATTTTTAGGATATAGGTCACAATTGCGTCCAGCACCGCTTAAGATGTTCGATGATTTTGCAAATTAGTATATCCACATGCATCAGTTATAAATCAATTGTTTCTAAACTCTCAAGGATTGCCAGGACAAGATATTGAAGTATTGTCTGAAGCATATTTCACTACCTCAATCTCTGTCACTTAGTGATATCACACTAGTTGACTCGCCTTTTCACATTCCCTACTTATCGACTTGTAGCTGCTTGTTTCTCGCGTGTACCGTTGTAAAGGAAGTTTTTTTTTAATAATATGGATTAGATGTTTCCGACCTTTAAAGAGAAATCTATGTGTCTAATTTAGTTCACGTGCATTCATGAAGAATTGTACTGCCGTTTTAGCTCTTAAACACCACTGATTGCCCTTCAGGTTGAGATTTGCATAAACAATCGTTTTTCGTATCAAAGGTTGCAAATTATTTCGGAATACCAACATGGTCACGTGGTTCTAAATTTAATACAGATGTGTTTATTGGTTTACGATATTGCCAAAATACAAAGAGGCTAAGTATGATTGGTTGAAAGTTCCTTTGAAAATACCAAGTGTAATATAGAGAGACATATCAGCTCTTAAGATGGTTGGAGGCCCATAGACCTCCAAACAATAACAGACTTCGGGACGTATTATATTGCAGCTAGTTTTAACAAGATTGGGGAGGGTGATGTTTATGTCCTGTGACGATTGACTACTGTTCCATATGAGCAATATCATACATCTTTATATATTCAGTAAGGATGGGTATCGCTCCTCATTTCCGTATGGCAATATATTGAGATACAGAAAAGCATATTGTAATACGTATTGCAATATATTGGTACTTTTAATATTTAGGTTTTCGTTGCTCACTTATTTATGTAAAAACCTCTGATGTATTGGACATTTTCAGAAAAGTATATACCGATAATACCGTGCACCCTTAATATTCAGTGGTGAAATATGCATGCCATTTATCAATGAAAATAAAATCTGTATCTTCACTGAGTGATTTAACAATGCGATTCTAATCAGTGAAATGACTTTACAATCATATGACGTCAATTCTACTCAATTGAATGACATGAGATCGCTGCGATAGCAAAGTGATCTTGCTACTCAATTCATTAAGTTAAGGCTATTTACACTGTTGGCTCAATGAGCTAAAAGTGGAGATTTTGGGTTGACATGGTTGAGTTCACCAGGAGCGTGGGTACCAGTTAATTTTAGGGATGCATCCCCAAGGTGCCATTATTCAGTCGCCTTATAATGTTACAGTGTCCTGTCAAGAAAACTTGTGGGTGAATATCATACTCATAGTAAAAAAATTCTATCTTTCAATTATTTTATTGTACCAAACCTAAGGAACTAAAAATAAAGATAAATTAAGAATTAAACTTTGCTTTTCATCCATGCCATGGTTTGTTTTTTTCTTCAGAAACCATTGTTGTGACCTACCTATTGATATCAAAGAATGTATGTAGCACTCTTAGAGACTTATCTTTATTTCATTTGTCTCACTTTCCAATGCAACCTAAAGTGAACCGGATGTCCGTCGTTTCCTGGACCACAAATAAAATGACGGGTCACAGAGACGGTCTACGAAACCGTTATTATATGTACACACACGGTCTGATAACTCCTTAAAACCAACTTATTACATAACAACAACGTTCAAACTTACGCTAAAACCTCTTGCTTTCAGTTGGCAGTCTTCATTAACAAAATACTACAGTTTACACAGCTTGTTTACTGTTCTGTTTTTCCAGGAATTGGAGTTCGGATAAGTTCGTGTGATCATTCTTATATACCGATGATAAACGAATGGTAACTTTTATTTCGGTAGACTTCGGAATATCACTTCCTGTTCCGGTTTTCAAGGCCAACATGTAAACACGTGGGTAAAACACGGGGTAACTTGCGATGTTGTCAAGTATTTATTGTAGATCGTCCAGCGATGAATCACATGATTATAGTACAATAATGGCTGAAAATCAAGCTACAACAAAATAACTGACAAGATCGTGATCATCATTACGATAATTATGTTAGTCGCATATTTCATATCTCGCTCAGAAATACGTTGAAATGGTGAATGAAATTTGTAGATGTCACTGCACTGTAGTCATGATTTGTATGAAACTTGAAATAGTGAATTAGATGTAAACATGAGTGCAAAAGAATTTAGGAAAAAGAAGTATGTTTCATTTCACTTTATTGCGCCACAGAGTGTATATTGCCTTTGTCAAATATGTCTAACTTCATAAATGGTGCTATTTGATCAAGAAGTTCCAGTGGTCGTTTTTGTAGATTAACATTTCTATGATTATTGGTTCAGTATAGTGACAATAAACAGGCTTAGGTCGAGACGTGTGATTGAAAAACGGACAATGTGTGCACCAATGGGCTAAACGTAATATCTGAAAGGTATTGGAGAAGAAACAACGGCAATTACACAGTCGGTGTGCTTCATAAGTTATTTAAAGCAGGGAAGCAGATTTTCAACTTCTTAATGTTTATTTGGCTTTATTTTGATTACAATTGAAAATAAGAAAAAATAATTTTGGAATTTTAGAGAATGAGATGTAGCATAAGTAAGGCGATTTGAATTTAGGTAAAGACATGATTAAGGTATTTCAATGTAACAAGGCTTATAAACTAGCATGATGTTCCCAACAATATTATCTTAATGCTGTATTGTTTTGGTTCCTCTTTTGTCGTCATTTTAATGGGACCAAATTGATTATTGAATAATTATTTACAAGTCAGTTGCAAGATTTCCTTTAAAAATAATATATACTGCGGTTTCCGATACATGCATGTGCTGTTTTCATAATTCTCCATCTTGCTACATGTTATAATTATGATAATTTGTATTGGTTAATCGGTTACATGTGAAACTGGTAATGTTTATTCACTTATTACAAAGCGATACCATGTAAAACTCTTTATTTACAATGATTCTAATGAGGTAACAGTATTGAATATTTACAGTTTTCACAAGCAATTAATATCCCCCCTCCCTTTTTAAAAATCCCCCTCTTTTTTTTCACCATGGAGGTACTAATCCCCTCTTTTTTTCCAGACCTAGATTAGGCACTGCAGATATTGGTGGCTGTGATAAAAGTAATATGATATTTCATTGAGGATGAGATCTATACAGTGCATAAGGCAGTTCCAGATAACTAATGAAACAACAGCTGCATAAGCGTTTTAACCAGACACATATTGTAATTGTCTTAGACCTAATTCCACATCAACAATTATTCATGGTTCCCACACAGAAATAAGAATGAAATACCATCTTGCTTTGTTTTAGAAAACTTTCAACAAAAAAACAGGCCGTCATAACAGTAATTCTGAATCATTTCCAAGTATTCCAGATCACTTGGCAAAACATGGCTGTGTTTGTTTTCTGAGGTGCACTTACGTTGACAAGGTGCTTTGTTAATCAGAAACAAGTCTTATATGGGACAGCTTTGTGAAAAATATTAATAGTTATTCCTTGATTTGAATAACAAACATATTCAGTTGATTCCAGGTAAAGGCATAAGATGGACCTATTTTCTGAGCTTAAACATATATGGTTTATGATACTAATTACCTATTTTTCCAAATATATTCATATCCACTTTTCAGAAGCTAAATTGTATAAGGGGTCATGCTTTTTAGAGCTGATTAGCAATGAGATGATCAGTTATTATTCTTATCACGGCCAACCATTTTGATATTTTAGAAGATGACATTGGTTTGTGACATTATTCACAACAAACAAGACTAAACTTCTTCTATCTATATTTTGCTTGGACAAATCATGTCTTCTCAAAACATCAAATTCAGTATTTCGCTTAGATATTGAATACAACGTAAAGATGTAAACTATTTCTGTCATTTTCAAAGTTGTTTTAGAACAATATTTTAGGCTGTTGAGAGTTTTGAGATGTTCCCTTTATTCTGGTGATCTGATAATACATCAGTGGCGTCATCAAAGTAATTGCCTATTCCTCCAGAAATAGGTTAGATTAAGAATTGATATTTGTTGTTAATCATAAACAGAATGTTTATGTATGCAGTGGGTTGTTAACATTCAGTATTTTGCTTCTTTTATGATTTGGGGACTGGCCGTCTTTAATGAGTTGCGCTTTTCTGATGTGGAGTGTCAGTTTATCCAATGACAGGTTTCTCAGTGTTATGGTATACCCTTACACACTGTAATAAATTATGATAATACAAATCATGAATTTGTCTAAATTTCAAGACAATTATAATTTTAAAATCTACAATATTTCCATCCACAGATCTTATTGTCTACACAAAGCTCAACCATTACTTTTAAGAGGCCTTTCAGTGTTGCCTCCTCCATTTCGAGGGGTGATAGAGGCTGTGAGGTTTGCTCATCTGATGAAACTGACGACCAAGGAGTTACACTTGACATCCTGCGAGTAGCTGGTGAAGTTGAGACCAAGTTTTCCCCTTCTAAAAGAACTTTTGAATCTGATTGCAGTGACTGGGACTCATCTATAGTCACTCCGAGTGCAAGGAAGATAAAATCCTGTCTGAAACCGTACAATTTTCCAAAAAGGCCTGGTAAATACACTACTGTAAGGAAGTCAAGAGAAAATCCATCATCAGAATCAGTCTATTATATAAATGACGATTTCTATGATTCTCTTTCATCAGGGGCAGAATTAGAAAATAAAAAGTTTGGGAAACTGAAGAAGAGGTTCTTTGTAAAAAAGTTTCAAGATCCTACAAAATCTGATTTACAAACACTTAAAAAAGCAAGTGATCACCAGATAACCATCATCCATAAGAGAAATTGTTCCCTGTCACCAGTGATTCCACCAATACGAGAACAGATCAGTTGGCCAATCACAAAGCCACTGAATATGTCTGACTCAGAAATGTCCTCTTCTGACACTGACAAATCATCAGAAATGACAAATTTAAAAACCAAGAAAGCAGTTGTAAAATCATCAAGCTCTGAATCATCTGACGAGGATGAAAAACAAGTGTCGAAAGTGAAAAAGAAGAGATTAAGTAAATCACAAAATTATTCTGATTCAGATTCTTCGCATATTGAACCATCTCAATTCCGTTCACCAAAGTTGAATAATTATCAAATATCAAAAAAATCGCCTGAAAAGACAAAATCATCAAAGTCAAAAAAAAAGCCTGGAGCTTCAAAATCACATGACATTTCTTCAAGTTCAGAAGACGAGAGTGATGTTGAACCAGTAAGAAGAAACAAATCTCCACACAAGAGGAAGCATGAGGAGGCCAGTGAGGAGTCATCATCAGAGTCAACCAAATCTTACAAAACTCTGCAGAACATTCAGAAACAGCAGGATGGAAAATCTCGAGGACAGAGAAAGTCTTCCCAGAAGCTCTCTAGATCTACTGTATTGTCATCCGTATCAGACGATGAGGAACAAGAGATTTCCAGATCAAAGTCAACAAAAAAATCAAAACCATCTCCAAGAAATAAGCCTTCAAGGTGATTGTTTTAATTAAAGTATACTTGTCAACAAAGTTAAAGTTTTAAACAATCATTTATTGATCCCCTGTTGAAGATATCACTGTTTCATAAATCTACAGTGTAAAACAGATTTTCTAATAACATCTTGTGCTGACCCCTTGTTAAATACCAAACCACTCACTTGTTTGATAAAAACAATAAACATCATTTAGTATTCTTTACATATTTACTTTGTGCTCATGTCCTTATGGAAAAACAGGTTAATATCTATGAGTCGGAATTTTTTAATCATGCTCAACATGGATATAACTATTGGTACGATTTGGCATCAATAATACCTAAATTTATTTTCATCTTATCTTTCATCTTATCCGAAAGCAGAAGCATTGTAAATCTTCAGAGTGGAATGCAGACATGATGTTAACAGATGAAACAAGGATATGATATACTTTTGTCTTTTTAAAAAGAAATTATATTTCAGAGATGAGAGTGACTGTACTGACCTCTCGGACATACATGCTCTTGCAGAATCGAACCCAGAGGACATGGAGCTGTGGCTCATCAAGGTGCCTGCCAAGGTCAGGTGGTCTCTCTGTTTCTGTCTTGCTGCACCCTCTCGTCACAGTGTACTATTACTGAGACTGATAGTCCAATTAGAGACCCATGTTATCCAATCAGCATGCTTCTTACAAACCTCTTCATGGAGTGAAAAAGCAATGACACAGTCATTGACAATTAAAACACCAGTTTTTATTTTTAATTTTACTCAGAAGTTTCTGCTAGATTTATTTCCCTTTAAATATTATCAACAATGCTAATAATGTGAATGTTCTTGTGTTGTTGATAATGTAATATATATATATAGGTCAACATGGGTTCCTCATTCCTCATCCCGATTAGTTTTAATCTTCTGTATTCCTAAAACATAAATTGTGATTGAAATTGAATCATTGCTTGAAAATGTTCTTTTTTCCGTCTATATATTAGGTTCATCTGTCATCTTTACCGCAGCAAGTAATGACCGATGGAATTCAAGACTTCTCAAAAGATAAGGTATGATTGCAAATTCTTTATCTTTTAATGTATAATATACTGGAAGTATACATTAATAATTTTGCAGAATTATTCTACCGAAAGGATTTTTAATGGGTGATCTCCTCGACCTTTCCTACTGATAGTCATGTACGCTTTTTCTACTTGACATTAAGAATGTTCAAATACACCTATGCATCAGAGCATTGTCTTGGTTCTGTTCACATTACAATCAACGATGCAGTAGAGATCATGATCCTAATGTTAGTGCAATTATTCTCCTTTAGATAGGATTGTCTGTTAATGATCAAGTTGGAAAAATAATGAAATATGAGATTTATGAATAAGTGGGCTGTTTTTTTTGTTTAAATTTTGGTCTGTCAACTTACTCTATTACAATGTTGAATTGCGATCAGCAAAATGGTATCCCATGAGAATGTTGCGCTTACTGTATCATGTCGTGACCTATGTATCATGATACATATCGTATCATGATATCCCTACTTCACATCTTTTGAATCATTTATCAAATCAACATTTTCCTGTTAAAAGTAAGGCTAAAACAGAAGATTCTGCAAATGAATACAAACTAGATTCTATGTAAGTTAGTGTTTACTGAACAGGGCTGTGACACCACCCTAGGTCGCTCGAACTTCCGACACTTGTCAGTATGAACTGACATAATAATTAGAGCCATTTATACGTCATTATTCTGTAACACGCTATGTGTAAAGTTGGAAAATTTAACATACGAAAGCATGCTTGTCATC
The DNA here is from genome assembly GCA_921293015.1 of Phorcus lineatus. Taxonomy (NCBI): domain Eukaryota; kingdom Metazoa; phylum Mollusca; class Gastropoda; order Trochida; family Trochidae; genus Phorcus; species Phorcus lineatus. The sequence goes on along the minus strand of OV121086.1, from coordinate 20,465,587 downwards.
AATGACACATTATTCATTTCACAAAAAACTTAATATTAATGTACGTATTTGATGATGTCCGAAATAATTAATCATGAATATCTAAAGCCAGGGGTGCATACAAGAACATTGGGTTGTACTGTCCGAAGTTAGGTCAAAACTATCTGAACCTCAGGCAAATAGATGTAAATGAATAAATACGTTCTGGGTTTTTTTCGGTTAAATTATGAATAATTCTTTATATATAGATAGAAATAAAACAAAATTTCATTTTGGATTGTTAGGTTTGTTGATGATTTCTTTCAAAATATTTGAATCGATACACTGTCTGAACCTCAATCAGTTTGCCCTATGTCTCACATTTAGTTTGAATAGATGTATAGGTCACTGACATGAGATATTTACTTGTAATATAATTGGTATGATTTTTAATTTCTAATATTTACATATTCAACAGAAAAGGTACGAGTTGATTTCCTTCACCGATGAAATGATACAGGTATGTCTATGGATTAATTTATTTTGATTAAAATAGTAATTATCTGAGAACATGTACATGTTTGACAAAAATTTCAACATGTATAAAAACTTTCCATTTAAAGGAAGTGCTATCACATGTGAAGGGTCACAACCCTTTAATGTAAAGCTATTTTTATTAACATGACACTCAAATACAGATATGCAATCACATCTCAAAAGTTGCAATGATTTTGTCATTAACATTCATGAGAAACATGACAAGTGTTTTGTGATTCAGGGGAGATAACCCAATCACTGCATTGTCATTATCATACAAATTGCATTCATAGGATGTGGATATATGGCTAGAGAACCGTGTAATTTTTAGGTTGAGAAAACATGTTATAACATTCCTTTTGTGGATACAGTAAAGACATGCGGAACGAACATATCGTCTTGTGTCTAAATCGTCTTGTATGCATCAGTTGTAGATTTCTGTTCTCGATATATCGACCTTAAGATGCACCTGCAGCTGTGACATTTGGCCTAGCTTATATTGAGTTGTTAAACATACTCAACAAGCATTTTCATTCTCATTACATTCTTTTTTTTAGAAATTACTTTATTTTTTCCTGTTTTCAAGCGGGATCATGTGTCGTTTGTTCAAGGAAAATCACATAAGCTTTTAGAAGGTAAGTAACTATAGGTAATAATCGAAACATTTTTCTGAGAGTGTTTCAAACTTTTAATGAAATATTATTTTATTCACACTTTTTTGTTTCACAAAATTTTTAACGTCAGCTTAATTTTTAACACCTATAACATGAAACCAGCCATTAAAGAAAAAGTTACATTTGAAAATATAGGACTGGGTTTATTTATTGCTTTGAATAGTTGTCTGAGGATAGATTTTCAGTGAGTGATCTAAATATCAAAACATTTTGTTTTGACTGACAATAAAAAAATAACTGTGGACTTATGTGTCATGATTTCAGGACCCTGTGTCAAAGGTCAGATGCAGATTGTAAGCAAACCAAGCGCCCCTCTACAACCTGTGACAGCTCCATTAATTTCCCATAAGCCTGTGCCATTTCCAGCTGGGTTAAAGATTCGGTTCACGCCATTTGGGGCAGGTAATGCCAAATACTTAATCCTTCCATTATGAAAAGTAATACAATTGAGGGAAATGTATTATTCTGAAAATATTCCTTCATTCTTCGATGAAGGTGCAATTCAGGTGTCGCACTGTACATTTTATATCTTGAATTAACCTGAGGTGTTCCTTTCAACAAAGTGCCTTCCTTAGTCGCAGATGACGGAATCTTCCAAGGCAGTTGTAACACAGGGATTACTTTAGATTATCAAGGCTTTCTTGTTATTTTCCTGGACCTGCTAGTAAAAGATACAAATGTTTTTTAGCTGTTTTGTAACGCTTAATAATGTTCACATAACCTTACTTGTTGCAACAATGGATCAGGACCTGTATTTTCGAAGCTCTCTTAATGCTAAGATAGTCGTAAGTACCATGCATTAACATAGGCCTACGACTATCTTAGCACAAAGAGAGCTTCGAAAATGTAGGCCCAGGTTTGTAAAGAAAAATAATTTCATGGAAATATTTTCCCAGATGCACCAGCTTCAGTGAATAAATCACCCACAAGCAGGAAACACAAGAAGAAGAAGGTGTCTGAGAATGAGGACACTTCCATGAATGGTATGGAAGATGTTGATGCCAGTCCAAGAAAAAAGAAAAAAAAGAAGAAAAAACATAGTATTGACTGAATGTAAAATAAATATACATAACATGTGAATGTCCTTTTTTTTATCATGTTCATAGACCTCTTTGAATGGCATCTAGAAGTCAAATTGATGAAGAACAAGAAGACTTTGTTTTGGATAAAAATCTTCTTTATTCTGTTTAAGCGACGTTTCGAGGAAGATACTCATGTCGTTGTTAACCAAGTGATACAGATTGGTACATAAGGGTTGAGTCAAATTCGAGATTCGAACCCACACCCTTATAGTTAGGCAACACGGCCAGCACTGACTGTACAAGCAGCTAACTGACAACAGGGTATAGGTTCAAATCCTGAAAAGACTGGACTGAAAAAGTACAATTTGTACAATAGCATATATTGTGATCCCAAATATGACAATGGTACACTTGGCAAATGTATTTTACACTGTGAGTAGTCTGAGAAAAAATAATGAACGTCCTTAAATAGATTCATATGTTCAACCTCAGACTAGAAATATGCTGAATAAACTATGATATCTGTCAAGATTTTAAACGTATTGTGGTGTCAGTTGTAAAGAATTTTTAAAGTTAACTTTGACAGTTCAATTAATTCACTTTCCATTCTGATTAGTAAAGTTGTAATATTCTAGATAAAGACATTCACAGTTATATCCATTTTGATTTGTAACGTCATTTGGAAATATTTCATAAATGTCAACAAAAAGTGAACAGTTAAATGTAGAACTAGACAAAACATACAGCAAAAATAAGTTGTGTTCAATTCTCATCGACACCAACTATGATGTGAGGGCAAAGCATATAGATCCTCTATCAGATTGAGCAATGGTGAATAATTGGTCGATTTGGGAAGATAAAACATTTTGAGCAGATCCATTGCTTTGACAAAGATTTTACCATTTTCCAATTAAAATGAGCTAAATTTTTTCTCAGTTGTTATAAGAAAAAATTGTTCCAGTATGTAACATATCTAATAGGAAGACATTGTAAATTTGTCACTCAAATACACAAGCTGTTTGTTGACCATTAGAGTGTAAAAAAAAACTATAATGCATTTTTTTTTCAATGTAATATTTTCAAGTTACTGAATTGATATATCTTATCCAAAGATACATTGTCATAGTTATTAAAAGATATCCTTCCTTTCAAAATTGATTTGCCAATTTCTATTTTGTTTGCAATTTGGTTATAACAGACAACAGATGTAATTCGATACTTTCTAAGGCGGATAAAGTAAGAATTTTTTTATTTTTTCCTGGCACTTTTATCTTTTAAGAAACCTTAGTGAAATTGGTAAGGATCAATTGATGTTAATGCATAGTAAAAAAATGTCTGTTATTGAGGGTTATTGATGCATTTAACAATAAACCCACTAATATCACCTACATCAAAGAATCATGGGTACTTAAATGCACAAATGCACTCAAAACGTACTGTAGTCTTTTTGTGTGAAAAACAAAATTCATTTCGGCTTTGTACCACAAGAATTACACAATTACTCTTAATTATGATGACAATATGTGGATCTTTTTTTATCAAATATGTATCTGGAGTCCTGCCATCATCCATGAATACTCAATAGCATAGTCAACCAATAGCAGCGCTTGCTATGCGAATCTGCAATATCAAGATTGCATCGCCTTGTCACTCAAAGGTTTCCGCATGGGCTCTTTTGGATAGACCAATGCAGAACTTCTACAGCTTCTCAAAACAATTACTACACCTACTTTCATTAAATGCCAAAAAAACAATGACTTAAAATGATTCAAACATGGATAATGTGTAGGAGTTTGCTTCTAATGAAATGGTGTAACTATGTTTCAGTCACATTTATCTTCCATTGATTTAAATAAACCTTGTTTTCAATACACATTAAAATGTACATGAAAATGGAATTGACAGATTGATATTTTGCAATTATTTGAGAAATTAAATTTCTTTGCCATTTTTGTAAATAACATATGATATGACAAACATGACAGTAATAATTTATTAAAATCACTTGAAATTATAACAGTTTGAAACCTTTATGTTTGTGTCAGGAGTTGCTTAACTCTTTGTTCTTTGTACATATTCAAGCGAATTCATATAGCAAACTATTATTGTCTTGGTTAAGTCCTGATTTGACTTAAGATAGGCTTATAAAACAAAGGGCGCGTATCATGTTAATTTGTAACATAAGAGACCCAAAGGTCTGATAGGTATTATCGTCCCACATTTATGTACAAGGTACACTATGTATTATTTATCTATTCCGGTTTTTAGTTTTGACTGTGTTACGTAGCATACGAGTAAGTCTCGTTTATATTCTATGCCCAATGCCCCGACTTTACTACGAACTTAAATACCATGTATGGTGATATAAATTCGAAAATAACAAATATTCATCCCCTAATATGTTAAGGATCAATTTTCAGGTAAAATTGAAAAATCTTGTGTTACTGCAGATGCAAAAAGGCACACGTCTATTATACATTAAATACAGGATACTAAACGACTTTCCATTTATTACTGTTTTTATTAAACGAGTTAATGATTCAAAACGAGCGAAAGCGAGTTTGATACCAAATAATTAACGAGTTTAATAAAAAAATAGTATTAAATGGAAGGTCGTTTAGTCAAGCATGATTGCCGAAAGTGTACTGAACGAAACATTTCTGCGACGTGGCCGCCATTGTGACGGCGGTGCCAATATTGTGAGAGGAGCCAGATGTATTTCCCGACCTCACATGCAAAATGTTTTATTGCACAAACACGCATTCTGAATAACGTTTCTAGCAAAACAACATAACACCTAATAATGTGTTCACAACTGAAACAGAAAGTAATGTTACTAGCCTCATATCAAATACGGTATCATGTTTTTATATAATAATCATGGTCATGAAGACCGTTATTTAAAAAAATAAGCTGATTTTAATGTTAACCTTGCTACGATATCTGTATTTGTGGTCTCTTTATGAAGAAGAGCGCAACGAGCCACGCCTCAGTTTACAGCTATATGTATTATAAATGTTTACTTTACCGCACCTTGTAGGATGCAAAGGAAGAAATATCATGTATATTTTCTCAAATATTTAAATGTGATTGTGTACATGAGCCCTAATGCATAAGAGATTATTGTGACAGTCTTCACTTTTTTTTTCAATAAGTCGTCTATGTATGTTCTTATTTAAACATATTTTTCATGAAACTTATTTTAAGGCCGCATCAATACAATCACATATGTGTATAAATAGATATAATGTACACAAATGAATGATATTAGAATCTTTTGTCAGTAGTCAATAGAATAGCGTATCAATGTTATCAAATGTTATTATGTAGTAAATAATGACCGGGTGTCGAGTGATTATGGCAAAAAAACTCGCGAGGGCGTTAGCCCGAGCTGAGTTTTTTTTGCCATAACGCGAGGCACTCCGGTCATTATTTGGCTTACACTCCCGCGAAACATTCCTAGAAAGTTTTCAAACCAAATAGCTTTTATAAAATTAATTTTGTTAACGTTTTACTTTGCGTGTTTATGTGTCCTGACCGAACGAGACCTGTAGGATTTTAACAATATCTGGCTGCTTGAGATTTTAAAGCTTAATATTTGATTCTAAAGATTAGAAATAGACATAACCTTATACCTATATATTTTCATGTATATATACATATATACACACACACACACACAGATATATATATATTCAGGATAATCGCAAGTGGATGTCTAGCTACTTTCTAAGGTTTGCCGATGCCAAACCTGAGGACATAGTTGTAGGTATGAAAGAGCAGTTGAGCAAGGTTCCAGGCCGGCAATATCTATCTGCGTAACACTGGAAAGATACGGATGTTCTCACACAGACACAACCAGACTGCTAGTCCACTCCAAGCTAGGTCTCCTCGTACTGTCTGATTCCTCATGGGAACCACATAACACACAGCTGTACTAGTTAACAACCCAACAACGTATAAGACTCAAACTTCTCGTGCCTACAGATCGATGTATGAAGATGATTTTTCCGTCTACAAAAGATATTCCGTGTGCGAATTCGTCTCATGTGTACCCCTGTGATCAGAACCAAGCTTGGCAACAGTGCCTTCTCAGTGAAAGCCTCAGTCCTCTGGAGCTCTGTTCACCTCTAACTTCTATGAATCGAGGACTTATCATCCTTTCAGACACTCTTCTCTTTTCCAAGATCTGTTGTAGCGCCGTTGAACATCTGGACTTTGGTGGAATGTGTTAAACCAAATCAAGTATTTCGAAAAAGTTATCTTTTGCGGAAAATAGTGATTAATCCAAAGTTCAAGTTCAATCCAGAATTTCATAGTTTCACAACACTCCCAAAAGACATGACATATGCTCTCAAAAAGCTACATAAATCATTGTCAATTAGGTTCATTTTCAACAGTTCTTTTTTTTTTGTGTATATATAACTCTTTGCAAAAATTTGTACTGGAAGTCAAGAAGTTTAACATCGTTTATACCATATCTGTAGAAGTTGAAACTGTTGTGCCAGTCAAATTTACAGTCATCAAACTCTAGTTCCCATTTATTACAAATCTCAAGTATAACATGTTTCGATATAAGCTTGTCATAAAACAATCTTGAGCCTTTAGCAGGTTTCCAGATTTGCTGTAATGTTATATTAGTCCGTTCTTACCTCTCAAGAAGCATAGCATCACGACTACTTTAATCAAACTTTAAATACAGATTTTTTTATTGAAAGTTTAGCATTTCTATCAAAGTTTGACAATCTTTTATTTTAAATGACAAAATATTGTTTGTAAACATAAAAATTTTCAAATTAGAAAATACAATGTTTAGTGTAAAATTTATCATTTTTAATTCACAATCTACGATTTTCTATCAGTCATTTCTGGACAAAATTAACGAAGTTCACACCAGTTTCAGGGGGATCGAACGCCCGCCATGCAGTTCCCCTCTATCCTGGTCCTTCCTCCTTCACAATACATGAAGAAGGGGGAGCCGGGCTTGCCTGGGTTCCAGTTGAATCCATCCGGTAGACCCTTACAGACCGCATACCTTACATTGCAGGGAATACAGTGGCTCCGCTCACATTGATTCACTCTGTAGTCGCCTGAATTGATATATAAAATACATTTAAGTATCCATTTAATCGACGAGGTTAGACTCAGGCCGTTCTGGCCATGATTGGTTATCTGGCTCAATTTGGACTACAGTTGCACTTTTTAACTTTTATTGACTTGAGTCTAAATTCCATTTCCGGCGGACCCTAAATATACATATCAACTATAATAATAGTATAAAATATTACATATAACTATAGATAAAACATATTTACAAGGTGAGATAAGTCTGTTTTGCTCCATGACCGAAAATGTTCAAATTGGTTTCTTGGATTGATTACACTATTTTAACTTTATAATCGTAGACTGATTCCAGTTTAAATTTCATGTCATACATCAAAGCCAACCGTGTTTCAGCATGTATATATGATATATAGATCAGTATGTGTTCAAAGGCGTAGAAACCGGGGGAGGGGGGGAGGGGGTTATGCCTCTACCTGTTGTATATATAGTATATATTACCGGTAGCCCAATTAATGCATTATGACCGTTCATAAATAATTGAAATAAGTTCATTATTTTAAGGCACACTTGCGGGCATTAAAAAACGCTCTCGTAAGGCGGATGGCTGCCATGTAGGTTTCGTTTAACAGGAGACCCAAAATTCTATCTTAATGCTCTCTGCTGGCATAATCTTTAGCCTGGGCTGAAACAGAAAACATTATGAGCGCTTTGACACACTTTCATTGATGATTTTGTCGGTGTACAATGCGTCAACCCCGGGTTGAAGTCTAAGAAAGGGTGAAGTTTTCAGAAACCCCAATATGTGATCCATAAATGTTTGAAAGATTCCAGCCAATTGGAAGGGTAGAAAAACGGTTACCTGATCAATGTCACATGTGATGACGGGTGCATTTTAACATCAGCCCTGGGCGGGAGACTTGTCATAGAAAATTCTCCTTGCCTCCAGTTATAATACACCATATTTAGGAGATTCTTGGTCTGCTTGTCTGACTACAACCTACTTGTAACATACTTTCTCATTCAGTAAAAGTGATGTCATGATGGAGTGGCCAAACCATTAGCCAGACCCAATAGAACACGTTTGATATCCTTGGTTGACATGTCCATCAGAACCATCGCCAAAAAACGCTTAGCAACTGTTTAAGTTATGGACCAAGAATGGCAAGCAATCTTACAAGCATTATTGCGCAAACGCACTCGTAAAAAAAGTGACCAGCTAACAAAACAAACTGTCACTTGACAATTGCTGCTTGCATGAAACAGCGCTGTAGTGCCACTATAACATATAGGAAATTGACCCACTATCTCCATTTTACATTGCTTTAATTACTCATTACTATTTCGTAACAAACATCATCTAACATTCAAATAATATATAAGAAGAAGAATATTTTGTTCACTACACACACTTCCCTTGGGGCTGTGCTCATTTAGTAAATTTCATATACAAAAAAACAGAGTGGAAACTCACATGGTCCAAGAGGTTCAATCCGGTCTCCACAGTTTACCTCCGTGTAGTGTTTACAGTCGAGGGTCTGTGTGTCGAACACCTGGGGATGGGGACATTCCTGGAGATGGTCCTCCCAGTACGGACTCTGTGCAGGCGCACTGGAGTTGAAGAACTGGGCGCAGAGTCTGGGGTGGGGCCAAACAGCTGGAGAGAAGGGGTAGGTCAAGGGATAAACATCGGCAAAGGTTTCTTACACTGGAAATGGGGCAGAGTCGTAGAACTGGTAACAGAACATTTGGTGGGATTACAAAGCCTACTTCTCTCGAAAGGCGTCAGTCCAAATCATTAGATCATTTTGGTCAAATTCCCCGCTTTCTCTCTTTCAGCTCTCTCCTATGAAAGCGCACTGCGCTAAATTCAAGTTTGACGAAGAATGACCCGGATTTAGCGATCTTAAAACATTTATAAGCTTGGCTCGTAACACTGAGATGAACACTTCTCGACTCTTGTCTCTGTTTGTCTGCAGGATCCATGAAGTGCTCTGATATTCATACTATGTCGGGCAGCTACAGATTGCGACTCAACCGTTTCAGTTTGACCGATGGCAATGGTTTCAATTTCGCCTCTCAGTTGCACAAAATGTGAAACAATATACGGCTTTTATGCCTTAAGTTACCACATGCTTTTGCCCTTATTAGTATCCGAAAGTTGCATTACATGTTTTCTAACCGATATTTTAGTTAAATATCATGAAATGAAAACGAACAAGTTTAAATTGTCCCGGTTTTTGAGCTGAAGCTGTTATAACAATTACACAACAATGATCTTATGGAAAGAATTATTATGGATGCATTGTTTTTCTGCTTTTAAAAGAGTCCAACATTCATCAAATCATTTTTGCCTTCTTTTTTTGGGGCAGTTAGAGTAGATAGATGGGATGGAACACAGAGCATTCGCTGATGTCACAAAGACAGTAGGTAAAAGGTCGAAATGTTTATAAAATAACATTCGGTGAATGTTTCTTTATTCAAAACTTGGCAATATCGTGGGGTTTTAATACAAACAAAGAAATAGGAAAGGTTAATTCGGTATTCTTTCACCACAGCACTTTGTAATCGTGATAACTCGCAAAATACGGCACATAAAGTATACAGAGAGCTGAGTGGTGACACAGACCTGGCCCCTAAGCTATGGTATACCGTCAATGAGTGTCATTTTAGAAGTTCGCATTCAAATAAGAACAAGATAATAGATAACAATTGCTTTATTCTGAGAACTCGACGTTTTGATACCAGTTCTAGTATCCATTTCCAAACATAATGGTACAGTCAGAGAAAGGATTTAAAAATCCCTATAGAACACATATCAACAAGATGAACATTGACATTATTGAAGCGAGGTTAATGATGAGATGATTAGCTTTGAATCATACTTTTAGCCAACAGGCTACTTCCTATTTCTTCAGAATTAATTCATTTGTCTGAATTCTTAATCATATTGGCGTGTTTTATTTAAATTCATATATTTCGTTTATTGTGAAGAAGATGCAGCTAAAGCAGCTACTTCATATCATTTCATGAACAATTATTTTCGTTGCTGCATTTAACCTTCTGTATTGTTATAACAAATAAAAGGTGCACAAGAATGTTTTATTGTTGCTTTTTCGTTGCAATTTCAAGCCCTTGAAAGAAAGAATGAAATTAACACTGTGAAATAAGATGAAAAAAGTAAGAAATAAAACGATTCCTACTTCTTTCAGTTGTCAACGTGTTGGTCTCAGTCACTGCAGCAATCACTCCTGATAAACAAAATGTCAGGTAAATAGCATAATAGTATATAGAGAAGAACTAAATATATTCAGTAACATCAGTTCTCTTGAGTCCTTGTGAAAAAGGCAGGAATTACCAAATAAGAAAATATGGATCCATACAAACTTGTGGTGAGGGCTTCAGTCTAAAGTACATTTGTATAATTAACATTCATTATTTGTCAAAATCCTGCATTATTTCAATTCATGACATTCTTTTGTTTGACAATAACATAATCAACTTTACCCATGGCATTCAGTAACATAATCAACTTTACCCATGGCATTCAGTAACATAATCAACTTTACCCATGGCATTCAGTAACATAATCAACTTTACCCATGGCATTCAATAACATAATCAACTTTACCCATGGCATTCAATAACATAATCAACTTTACCCATGTTATTCCTTAACATAATCAACTTTACCCATGGCATTCAATAACATAATCAACTTTACCCATGGCATTCAGTAACATAATCAACTTTACCCATGGCATTCAATAACATAATCAACTTTACCCATGTTATTCCTTAACATAATCAACTTTACCCATGTTATTCCTTAACATAATCAACTTTACCCATGGCATTCAATAACATAATCAACTTTACCCATGTTATTCCTTAACATAATCAACTTTACCCATGGCATTCAATAACATAATCAACTTTACCCATGGCATTCAATAACATAATTTGACAACGATACACTAACTGTTCTCATATAGATACCTGTTATGTAAATCCAAATTTCGTAAATCCCGTAGCATAATTTTCTATTGCATTTATGCTTAAGTTAAATTAGTTATAACTTTACCCATGATATTCAATTAGATATTCTGGTGAAATACAAACCCGATAAGTGTCCTATTCTAAGTATCCTATATTTAAAATGATGTCTTCATTTAGAATATGTAATCTAATGAAGAATGTATGGTCAGGAATCCCTACCCGATAGGAGAAGCAGCATCAATGGGTCACAAGAGGAGATCGCCATGTCTGTCTGACAGGTGCACAGCTCCGACATGCTATGTCCATATATGATTCAGGACATTTATTTGATTCAAAAACTTAGATATGCTTGCACAGGGCTAGCTTGCATTAGCTAATGAACACGAACAAGTATTTCTCTTCAGTAAGATTATCTAAAACATCTGGTTCAAATGTTGTTTTCAAGTGCCATAAAACTGGTATCTATAAATCTTCTGGTTACACAAAAAGCGATCACATTACATTGAGGTGTTTAGAGTTTACAATTTCGAGCCAGACATCAGACTGAGTTCCTGGTCCAACAGGATCTGTCACCTGCATCACGGAACACGTGCTGTTGGTGCGCGCTATTGTGACAACACCTGACAGTGATGACATTATCTCAAGTGATGACACTTATCTCAAGTGATGTACAATGCAACAGTTGGCTTGCTCTTTGAAAACCCATGTATAATCACAACCAATTGTTGAAATCTAATACGCGTTCATGACATCTTTCATATGTATGGTTTATAAATAGTTTGCATTCATCGTTTTAACCGATGATATGATAAAAAAAATATTACACTTTATATGTGCATATAGAAATGACTTTTAGACATGGTATTTCCTTATTTTTTCTGATCACATTGAATAGGGGGAAAAGAATTAATTGTTTAGCATTTAAGTGTGATACTGATAACACGTCGTGCAAAAGGGGGATGAAGTATTTTTATTATTCAAGACATTTGTGTAACCATTTTACTACAGGAATAAATACTTCACATTAACGCTTCATTTGTCTCCATTTGTTTCCATCGGCTGAAATATTGCAATCACCAGAGGACGGGGACACTCCTGGAGTTGGTCCTTCCTTTACGTCATCGGCGCAGGCGCAGATGTAGCCGAGTGCACAGTCTGAAGTGGGACCAAACAGCTGTTCAAATTCAATTAACTACAAACATTTGGCCCAAGTTTATGATTTGGTAACATAAAAGAAATATAAAACATTCTCTGTGTCACTTGATAAGCAGTATGTTTTTAGACGGCAATTATTAATAGCGCCGACTGCTTGTATAATTAGCAGAAGATTAGTTATTTATAATGCGTCCCTATCTTAAATAATCACCATATGTTAGTGAACATAACTGCCAAGTGTGGTGCTATAATCACAATGTGCACATTTGGTGAGCAGCCTAACATTAGCGGTTTAGCACAGTAACAATGTGAAGATACACAATCGCCATCTTGAGATGTTTTCTAATCCACCCGCAATCTTTGAAAAATATATAAACAGAATTCATCTAATAAAAAGCCATGCTGCATCAAAATAATATGTATTTCTATTGCAATAATGTCAAATATGACATTGTTATAGCACACCACTGGAGTGGTGGAGTAATGTTCGTGTAAACTGGACGTTTGATTTCGGCTTCTGTGTATGTAGTATACAAGACCGACTTTCGGTTCTCAGTGGAACTAAGTAATTGTAATTTGATATGGATATGTCAGATGTTTTAATCTATATAATCATATATGACATTTAAATTCGTAACAAAGCAAAATAATGAATCATCAAAATAAACCAAAATAACGGAGTTTCTGACACAATGTGGATGACACAATGTAACCCTGCTTTCTCCAGCAAATTTATAAATACATAGACGCATCGATTCAAACGTGCTTGAAGGTCTACGTCGAAAAAAAACCAAGACATGGAAATCGCCTTATGTGTGAAGGCATATGGGTGACATATGTTGAAGGCGTACGCAATGCTTACTAAGAGTATGCTTGTGATAGACAGAAAGGATTGCTGAGTTGAGATATGATTTATCTGAAAAACTCTTCGTTCACAGAATTTGAACTTTCTCAAGATACCAAGCTCTAATCATACCAGTTATGGACAGAAATCATTCAGTTATGCTGCTCCCCGACTTTGGAATCAACTTCCTCATGTCCTCAAGATATCGCCTTCATTGACTGTTTTTAAATCAAAACTCAAAACTTATCTTTTTTCAAGCTATTATTCCTAGATTTTTCCCACTGACGGAATTATCTGACTTTGTGTACTATATTTATTCATATGTTATAACTCATACTTTTCTCTTTGATTTTATTCATGCCAATACTTCACATCATTACCCTTTATTCTAACATGTATATGCGCTTTGAGCATGCACCTTGTGTATGGATATAGCGCTTTATAAATACTCATTATTATTATTATTATTATTAAAACGCCCGGTCTGACTCCGAAGTTAAAGACACTATAGTGTCCTAATCGGTTATTTCCATTTCACAACAGCCCCAGTCATGGCTATACAAATATATCAAAAGATTGCTTTTATATAATACTCAAGTACAAGCTCGCTGTATTTTCATAAACGCCTACAATTTTGCTTTGTTAAACTTTCAACTTTTTAAAATTTTATAAGTATTGGCAAAACATATAAACCAGCAGAATATAGCATATGTGCACACACAGGAAAACCAAACAACACATTCAGTAACAATCTCTTATTTACTTAGTAATGTTACTTACTCTTATAAAATCTTATAGATTGTATGTATATAGAATAGCATTTGATATTAAACGCCTACTCTGTATAAATTATCTTTTGAGACAAAGTCTACCTATGCAACCAGTCATTTGATGTTACAAATTCTGGATTTGTGAAGACATTACTGAGACCTAAATGATTTCTTCTACAAAATTTGTAGACAACATGTCGTTCACAACAAAATGCAATGCCATTCAAAGATTATACCATTCACGGCAATAAATACTACATGTAGATATCCTAACGTTGAGTGTGATCTTCTGAAGAGAATATTACACATTCATAATTCATATGATATGAAAGTTACATGAAACATATACGTATACGTTAATAAACTGTTCTTTAACACAATGATGTCTAACTAATCGGATTAGTCCATCCAGGCAGTATAGATTAGTGGCGCAGTGAACCTTTGTTTATTAAAGTGACACAGAGTATACGTATGTTTCATGAATTTTGTATTTGGCTTAAATAGAGCCAAAAATATCATTAGTACTGGGTTAGGTTAAATCGCCTATCTAAAGTTGCATCTCTCAAATGTCAAAATTATGACATTTTCTTGTTTCCGATTGTAAATTACAAAAGGTCATAAAAAAAGTTAAGAAGTCGTAGTCCTGCGTCGATTTACATGTTTATTAGTTAATTGACCTTCTAATTATTACCAACTTAAATTTCTCTAGTGGCTGCTTTAAATAAGTTTCCAAAATTACGTTTGAGTTATTAACGCGCGTCATTGTCCGGTTGTCGATCATAATTATAAACTTTGTCCCTGTTTATTGTCACTATGCTAACTGATAAGCACTGATATGTTAATTTTCAGAAACAACCACTACTTGACGATGAAATAACACCATTTAGGAAGTTTGACATATTCGACCCCAACAAATACTTTGTGGTCCTTTAAGCTGTAGAAGTGTAGCATGTAGAAGTTTTGGGAGTATGCCCGAAATGGACATAACAGACCATGCTGCAGTGGCGGATCCGGGGGGGGGGGGGGGTCCCCCTTTTGAAAATCAATTATAGTTTCAAGTCAATAAAAATAATTTGAAAATATGAATGTTGCATAGTAAATCATATATAACATAACAAATACTCCCCCCCCCCCCCCCCTCCCGGTTGACAATTTCTGAATTCGACCCCCCCCCCCCCCCTTTTCAAAAATCCCTGTGCTGCAATGGCTCGGCAAATTTTCTTCTGTTAGAATAATTCTCAAGTTGACATAAAACGGAAAAGGATTTAAGAGAGGAAACGCAAATTTTTCAAATTCGCAACTGTTCCTTTAAAAAAATGGGCAACCCTTGCAAATAATATTTTCCTGGTTTTCTGTTGCTATATACGTATTTGCCAGCAAGATATTTTATTATAACACAGAAAAGCTGTGCGGATAGGTTCATTTGGGCTACATATATCAGTAAAGAATTTCTTAATTGATTTTCTTTTTTAGCATGTAAGTAATCATCCTTAGAAAATTAATTACAAAATAACTAAAATATTCTCTATTTGATATTTCGTTAACAATGACATTTTAAAGAATTATAAAGGTTTCAGTGAAATAGAATCATCCTTATATAGGTACATAATCAAACATCAAGATATAATTCCTATTTTAAATGGATGCAATTTCGCCTTTGAAATATATGGCAAACAATTGTGACGAATACGATTTTACAAGGTAACAAAAGTAAAACAAGCAATAGCTATAACCTAGAAAAGGATTACCGTATGTCCTCGAATAGAGGTCGGGTCTCAAATAGACGCCAGGGGTACGGTTGGGATGACTTATCTTTGAAATGTATGTCGAGAAAGAGAGAGGCCGGCCTCGAGTATTCGCCGAATCTCTGGGTGGTCTCTGCAGCTAGGTGGTCTGAAACATTAGACGCCGGCGTCTATTGGAGGAAAACGGTGCATATAAAATATAAATGGTTTTATTTATTTTTAAGATAATAATTTAAGTCGTCTAATACCTTATTGTGATATAAAATCGCGTAAACCTTTCAAAGCTTAACCTGCATGACATTAAATTCATATCCATAAATCAATTATATCAAATGTTTATATGATGTCACTATACTATTTTTGATAACAATGCGTGCTCGATGTCTGCTAGCAAAGAAGAGCAGAGCCAAAGCATTGTTTGATGTTGTCACTTTGGAAATTCAGTCGACGGTTGATATGTGATATATAAAGACCACGAAAGTATCATTCTACTTTGCTCTTGGGTCATGGATTCTCGTTCATTGCAACATAGAGGTGATAGACTTGAAAATATTCAGATTAACGATTTCGATTTTTCACACTACTGTATTTTTTATTACGACACTTACTAGCTTATGGGTTAAAAAGCTATTGAGCCCTAAAGGAATTAGATGGCATGGACTATAGATTTAAGATGATCTTCCTTTATCCTCAGGCTTTCGAAGCAGTCAAGATGAGATTTATCACTGAGAATTAGAGTGTAATACCCTTTTCTGAGTTTTCTCGCTATCTTTTCTTCACCCATGCCTAAGGGCCACACAAATTATTCTAATCTAAGCGATACGTAATACTCAAAAACAATAGTGGCCTAGAGAAGACCTAGCTCTTTATGATAAGTCAGGAAGGGTCAGCGTGACCGACCGTCCGGTAATTAAAGTTTTCTGCAAGTTGCGATATTTGACTCGTTAACAATCACTTCGATGTGTCGATGAGCCCTTGCGTTTTTTAGTCACGTGCCTTCGTTTATGAATTTGTCAAATTATTTTAGTTACCCAACTTAATTTTCCGATTTTGAGAGTATGTCCAATTTTGTAGTGTAAGCCTCACTTTTGATGTATGTTGTATATTGTTGACAGATAAGTTTCCTCCAATCTTACTTTCAAATACTTTATATATCATTGAACTGTGCTAAATAATTTTGGGTATTCTAATTAAGTCGACTCATGATATTGATCTTTTTCAAACTGCAAAGACTAAATAAGGATTGTGAATCTATATTTTAGTGAGTAACATGTTTACTATGAAGAAGGTTCAAACTGGATTTTAGATTGAAGAAAATGTTTCCTATTTAACTGCTTGGAATTAGAATTTAGTAGTAATGTTAGAACGTAACTATGAAGATAAACTGAGTAGTTTTAGGATATCTATACATCAAAGGTTAGAAGGACCTTTTTCAATCTTAGGAGGTTAAAGTGTCTCTTTCCGAAGATTATATAGATCACCCTAAATAGAATATGTTGCTGGGATTAGATATGTACATGTCAAACTTTATAAATGGTGTAATTTCATCGACAAGTAGTGGTTGTTTCCGAAAATTAACATCTCAATGATTATCAGTTAGTATAGTGCAGTAAACAGGACAAAAGTCGACATTTATGATCGGAAACCGGACAATGGCGCGCTCCAGTGACTCTTGAAAACGGTATCTTGGAAACTAATTTATAGCAGACACAACGAGCAATAAAGGTTGGTATTGCTTGGTAAGTCATGTAACTGGTATGTACATGTTAACGTAATTTTGACTTCTAAAAAATTGAATGGCCGTTTTTAATGTACAATCGAAACCAAGAAAATGTCAGAATTTTGGCATTTAAGACATGAAGATGCAACTTTGGATAGGCGACTTGAACTGAACTCAGGTTATATGACACTTGGCTCTATTTGAGCCAAATACAAAATTCATGCAACATACTCCGTGTCACTTTAATTATCTGTCAGGATATCCCCTACCTGTAAAACAAGTCACATTAAGGTCAACTTGACAACGAAGTCCATTTGCTCTTTAATTTGCAATTAATCAAATGAATAAATTAATGAATTGGATTATCAAAGTCCAATCTAAATAAGTTTATATCAACTGTTTCATATATTAGAAATTTAACCCCGTTAGCTGGAATCAGTTTCTTTAAGATTCTTGATATTTTTCTTTACTCTGCTTCTCCGGGTTATTTATAGTCTTTATTGTGTTGAGAAACCTTCGGAAATAGGTCAATGTTTAAGCGTTGTTACTGTGTATGTAGTAAACAAACTATATTATATATTATATGAATTATATCCCTTCAGTTCTTACTAAAGGAGATGTTAAAATAGCTGCACATTTTCAAGTTAATTGGGGATACATAATGACATTTTTTATCTTATTCATGCCCGGAAGGCATTTGAGATCGGCTTATCCCGTTATCTCTCGCAAGGAACTGAAAGACATGTAGCGTGACTTGTTCTTGATCTTTTGTGACGTGGTATGTAATTTGAGTGACAGGAGAGAGGAGTTACCTCCCTTCCAAACATGTCTACAGGTGCCCAATAGTAACATCAAAAGCTCTCTCATTTGTTGCAGATTCTTGCGTTATTTATTGGTGACTGAACTAACAGTCACACGGACATTCAAGATGAATATATTTCTTACGGGATTCTGGATACTTAGCGTACTATGCGCTATTTCCTACATCTACACCAAGACGAAATTATCAGCAATCGTCGACCTGGGTTTCGTTCAGTTTCAGAGAGCGTATCTTCTCGTATATCTCCTAGCAATGGGTAAGTTCGATCTACTGTTTATCGATTTTCTAACCAAAGCTGGAAAGCAGCAGCTTAATTATTCCTTATAAATGCAATTTTGCTTCCTTGTTTAAAATCTTAGTCTTAGAAAAAAAATACACCCGTATCAAAATCCGTGTTTGTTTATCTGTGAAATGTTTAATAGTCATTCATTTTCAACGGTGACATTGACTTACTTTTCAGCAGTCGCTTGTTTTGTGAAGGGGATATTGAGATATTAAGGGAACCCCATTACTAATATCTCAATTAAGATGATTGTAGTCCTGGTTAAATGATAACATTATCTAGTTAGATAAGGAGAACTTCAATAAAGATCTTTTATAAAGAGGCACTTCTACCTGTGTATGATAATAAAAATGATATTTGAAGGGGCATTCCTGTTTTTACACTTATGCAATTAATAGCATAATCCATGATTATGAAACGATGTAACTTATTTCTTATTTTCATCGCTTGTAATTTGACAATTTGACAAAAAAATAGTTCTACAAGTGTGGGAAGCCTTGTTATTTTATTGTGCAATCTCTGTATGTTTTCAGCTGGAGACTGGCTACAGGGCCCCCACGTGTATGCATTGTACGATAGCTACAACATGTCCACCCATGAGATAGAGATCCTATTTGTCGCAGGCTTTGGATCTAGCATGATCTTCGGAACTGTTGTTGGATCTTTTGCAGATAAGTAGTACGTGAAATTTCTGTTAATCTTCTTTGGTGAGCATTCATTTACATTTATTTCAGAAATCCCTTAAAAAAATATCTTTTATCAACCTCTATACCGGAAATCCCTTCTTTCATGGAGAGATATTTCTACTAAAGGTTGGAGTCAAATATTTATATGAATCTGTTGATGAAACTGTAAGATTTGTAGTTCTCCACAGACACATTCACTTCCATGTTCACTTGCTATACATCCCTTAGAAATTGTACAAATAACCTCTCACATTATCAGGGCTACAGATATTACCAAGTACGGCCCTAAAATAAATTCCATGCGTATCATGTACGCACATAAATGCCTGTTTAAGCTTGGACATTCATTTTCATGCGTATCGTATTTTAAATTTATCAAGGATGTTCTGATTCATGAATATAATAATTTCATGTTCAGGTTCATTTGACAAACAATTATCGATTGTTGATACCTTGTAAAATGTACTTCTAAAATTATGTACAGCTTCGCTAGTTACCGTCGGTAATACATTGGCGATTAATTACAACACTTTACACGTTACACCTTCATAAACAACATACAAACGTGCTCACACTTTGCAAGTACTAAAGTAGTGAGTACACCCCCAAAAGTTTCAGTACACCTGCACTTTATATTCGAGGTGTATGTACACTCACACCTAAAAAGTTATCTGTAGCCCTGCATTATGATATGTTATATTCTACCTTCAATTGGTGTGCCAATCTATTTGTGTAGGGAAGCATTGATATCATGACATGGTGACAGAGGAATTCTTCTTGGTAAACAAAAACTCAATCCTAGGCTGTCATAAACCATGATTTTATTTGAGATTGGGTTTTTCTTGCCTATCCAATCTCAGCTTCCAAACATTCATGTAATAACACTTCTGACTTGAAGAAAGTCCAGCACTTTATAAATATTCCTTGACATGTTGTGCTATATAGTGTTATTGTGTTTCAGCGGGAGGCGAGCCAACTGCATCCTGTATGGTGTGATGTATGGGCTGGCTTGTGTGACTAAGGTAAGTCTCTTGTTACATAATTGTCTGTTAATTTATTAATATGTACCTGGTAATTAACTACTTAGGTAAGGTAATTTGATAAATTGTATTGTTACATCTAAAGTATCTCATGGGAATTGATTCTATGAGCTATTCATCATGATAGTATGTACTCTCACATCAAGTACGACATAATGGTTTGTAATATGCACTGTTATGAATAAGCCTTAAAACAAGCCTGCCCAAAAGTGAAATTTTGTCTGTTTTGATATCTGTATGAATGAAAAAAACACAAAGTTTTCCGTCTTTGAAAACATAACCAGGTGAAGGGCTTGAGGATGGGCCTGCTTTTTAAGTTTCACACACGGGTATATGAGATAATCAGTCTTTATTACTCGCCCGTGTAAGATATCGCAGTGTAATATTTATACGGCGATATTAAACTAGTGTAATACCGCTGCACGTATGACGTCATAATATTGTGTTGTTGTGACGTCACAATGTTGGCACCGCCGTCACAATGGCGGCCAAGACGCGGAAATGCTTCGTTCAGTACACTTCATGCTTGATTACTGAGGTCAAGTAATAAACAGAATACTAAACTTCCTTCAATTTAATACTATTTCTATTAAACTCGTTAATGATTAGGTATTAAACTCGCTTTCGCTCTTTTTATACTTAATCAATAACTCGTTTAATAAAAATAGTATTAAATGGAAGGTCGTTTAGTATCCTCTATTAATGAAATCAGATTAAAACTATCACTTAGTTGCATCAGCAGCTATCTACGAGTTTTAGTTTTGATCTGATTTCAATGATGTGATGAGATAATTAACTGGAGAGTTTGCAAGTTAGTTATTTGTTTCAAGTTCCACTGATATTTTCAGCCAAAATTTATTTACAGGCGTTTTGTCTGCATTTATGCTAGCAACTGTGATGTTCAGTTCTTTATAGTCCCAAGAAACTCTAGATGTTTAACTAATGTCATCTTTAAACAGTGTGATCTTATAAATGTTAGGGTTGGCAAATAGCTACTTACATAATCATAAACACGTGATTAAAAACTGATCATTAGTTGGGTGAAATGATCTTCCAAATGCAGGAATGTTTCAAGGGGTTACACCCTCATCATCAGAGACAAATCTTTGTTTTGTGGACGGTTTTTCCTTCTTTTTATTTGTTCTTGATCAACATTCCTCATTTTGCAACAAAAGTTATACGTGAAGACTTTGCTGATATAAATACACAATTTCAAGAAGCAAAGATACATATATTGCCGTAATCAATATCAGTAGCTTCCATTCTCTATATGCATATATTGTGCCACTGACAAATTGACAATAATGGTAAACCTAAGAAATACATGTACCTTTGTTAGTTGCCCCCTCTCCTGGCTTACTTTACATATTGACAGTATTATACCAGTTAGAAATTTATGAAGGATTGCTTTTGAGAACACTATTTTATCCAGGTTTTTTTCTTTTTCACAAAGGATCTTGAGATTTTGAATTAAAGAATATTTATACTTTGTTTCCTACAAAATTGATTTGTTAAGACGCTAATTTGAGTATAATTCTGCCTTCGCACTTTGAAAGTTGTAGAAAATATATGAGCCATTCCATTGATGCCTTTGTCTATGTGACTCAAGTAATACTGTTGTTCTAATGAACACTTGAATGATTGTTTTATCAATTATTCATTGTTGTTGTTGTGCCTGTAATTACATTATCTGATTATTGATATTGAGAATAGTAAAGAAAGCAAAACAACATTTTAAACATGTTAGGTAAAGTGGTAACTATTTGAAATATCGTGAACCCTCTTCTGCATAAATTTTATCAAATTTTCTCTAAAATTTCATACTCATGTGAATAGAAATATATTTTAGGGGATTATTTCATAAAGTTAGACAACAAAATTACTTGTTTACAGATTTGTTCTTGGTCAAAATGTACGGTGGCATATTAGGGCCATCTGTTTTTTTATTTTTATCTTGAAATTTCAAGAAAAAAGTTGAAATTTCAAGATGTCCATCTTGAAATTTCAAGATGATAAGTTGAAATTTCAAGATAATAAGTTGAAATTTCAAGATAATAAGTTGAAATTTCAAGATACTTATGTTGAAATTTCAAAATAGATAAGTTGAAATTTCAACTTAGCGTCTTGAATTTTCAAGATAATGATATATATATAAGGATTTGCTCTGTGAAAGTCAGCATTACTTGGGTGAGAAGTCTCCTTGATTAGACGTCCATACAAATAAACAAAGAATCCATGTAGATATATAATATAGATACACATACAAACTTAACCAGTTGATAATAAACTTATCCAAATACATTTGAAACATGAAATATAGGCCTTAATGTTCATTTCAGACAAAAATTTCATTTCAGGAAAGACACAAACATATTCATAAAAAATACAAGACTTTACATATGTAAATGACTTAATATGTACAATGTGTGTATGTATGTATGTATATAAGTATGTGTGTATGTATGTGTGTATGTAAATATGTACTGTCTATGTATGTGTTTGTGTGTGTTTATATGTGTGTCTGTATGTTTGCTGTAAATGTATATGGATGTGGGAGTGAGATTATCTATATTGGTACTAGTATAATATTATGTTGTTGTACTAGTAGATTATGTTGGAATTAATGTACTCATATTGTATGTATGTATGTATGTATGTATAAATGGTAGATTTCGGGGAGGTTGTGTGTATTTGATATCTTATAGTGGATGATTAAACACAGACCACAATAATATCATCGGGAAAGTATTCGTGATATGTATTAAATGTATCAATTCATATGTGTATGTGAATCTTTACTTAGATTTATAACGCTTCGTATATATTTGCTCCTATGTATGACACATATTGACCAGACCGCGCATGTTTGGTGATAAGGTTCCCCACAATCTGTGTAGGAACTCTCTCTTATGTATAAATCCACATACACGTTTTAATATAGAAAATACATATCACGAATAATTTCCGATGATATAATTGTGGTCTGTGTTTAATCATCATATTTAGGTATCAACTGAATACACACAACCTCCCAAAATTCTATATAAACCATTTTTACATACATAAGATACTAAAAACGTTAATTCCAACACGATTCATACATAAGAAAGTACATAAATACATCATTCCCTCATCCATATACATTTACATGCATACAAATACATACACACACATGCATACATACACACATCATTACTGTTTAAGTTTGTATGTTTATTTGTAATATATATCTACAATAAGACTTTAATTATATGTAGGGACGTCTAATCAAGGAGACTTCCACACAAGTAATGCTGACTTTGACAGAACAAATCCTTATATATATATATATATCATTATCTTGAAATTTCAAGATGTTAAGTTGAAATTTCAACTTATTTATCTTGAATTTTCAACATAAGTATCTTGAAATTTCAACTTATTATCTTGAAATTTCAACTTAATAATTTGAAATTTCAACTTAATATCTTGAAATTTCAAGATAGACATGTTGAAATTTCAACTTTTTTCTTGAAATTTCAAGATAAAAAAACAAAAACAGATGGCCCTAATATGCCACCGTAAAAATGTCCACATAGGCAGGAGGAAAAAAATCAACTCTTGTTTAGTAGAGAGTTTAAGTTTAAAATTTGGCAACATTTTATGTTGAGGGGCAGCCTCAGTAACATACGGTGGCATATTAGGGCCATCTGTTTTTTTATTTTTATCTTGAAATTTCAAGATGATAAGTTGAAATTTCAAGATAATAAGTTGAAATTTCAAGATGATAAGTTGAAATTTCAAGATAATAAGTTGAAATTTCAAGATACTTATGTTGAAATTTCAAGATACTTATGTTGAAATTTCGACTTAGCATCTTGAATTTTCAAGATAATTATATATATAAGGATTTGCTCTGTGAAAGTCAGCATTAGTTTGGTGAGAAGTCTCCTTGATTAGACGTCCATACAAATAAACAAAGAATCCATGTAGATATATAATATAGATACACATACAAATTTAACCAGTTGATAATAAACTTATCCAAATACATTTGAAACATGAAATATAGGCCTTAATGTTCATTTAGACAAAAATTTCATTTCAGAAAAATTGACACAAACATATTTATAATAAGTACAAGACTTTACATATGTAAATGACATAATATGTACAATGTGTGTACGTATGTATATAAGTATGTGTGTATGTATGTGTGTATGTAGATATGTACTGTCTATGAATGTGTTTGTTTGTGTTTATATGTGTGTCTGTATGTTTGCTGTAAATGTATGTGGATGTGGGAGTGAGATTATCTATATTGGTACTAGTATATATTGTTGTACTAGTAGATTATGTTGGAATTAATGTACTCATATTGTATGTATGTATAAATGGTAGGTTTCGGGGAGGTTGTGTGTGTTTTTTAATATCTTTTCTATTGGATGATTAAACACAGACCACAATAATATCATCGGGAAAGTATCCGTGATATGTATTAAATATATCAATTCATATATGTACGTGAATCTTCACTTTATAACGCTTCGTATATGTTTGTTCCTATGTATGACATATATTGACAAGACCGCGCATGTTTGATTATCAGGTTACCCGCATTCTTTGTAAGAATGTTTATGACTGTCTCTTATGTATAATACACATACACGTTTTAATATAGAACATACATATCACTGATAATTTCCGATGATACAATTGTGGTCTGTGTTAAATCATCATAATGTAAGGTATCAACTGAATACACACGCCCTCCCAAAATTCTATATATATATATATCATTCTTACATACATAAGATATTAAAAACGTTTATTCCAACATGATTTATACATAAGAAGGTACGTAAATACATCATTCCCACATCCATATACATTTACATGCATACAAATACATACACACACATGCATACATACACACATTATTACTGATTAAGTTTGTATGTTTATTTGTAATATATATCTACAATAAGACTTTGTTTATATGTAGGGACGTCTAATCAAGGAGACTTCCTCACAAGTAATGCTGACTTTGACAGATCAAATCCTTATATAGATATCATTATCTTGAAATTTCAAGATGCTATGTTGAAATTTCAGCTTATTTATCTTGAAATTTCAGCTTATTTAATATATGAAATTTCAGCTTATTTATCTTGAAATTTCAACATAAGTATCTTGAAATTTCAACTTATTATCTTGAAATTTCAAGATGGACATGTTGAAATTTCAACTTTTTTCTTGAAATTTCAAGATAAAAAAACCAAAACAGATGGCCCTAATATGCCACCGTAGTAACATTCTTAGAAATCATTATTTTCAAAAAAGAAGGATGAATAATCTATCTCATTGTGATTAATAGGTACTTGACCACATTGTAACATTTTACTGTGATATTTGCAGGAGTAAAGTCTTATTTTGATTTGTAAATACCAGTCCCACTGATGAGAGAACTATACATTGACTCATTACCTTACTACCTTAGATATTTGTTTTCCCTCAACTAAGTCAAAGCTAACAGTAATTTTGCATTATTCTTGTCTTAGTCTCTAAAGCATTTTTGTGTCTATAAAACATTTATAGTGTATGATGATACTTACGTAAAGAGGTTATCAAGATGATGATATTTACGTGAAGACGTTATCAAGATGTTTGTTTGCACAGCGGGGTGTATAAGATGTCAACTTATAAATGTGAACATTAGTGTTATGTACTGCCCATTTCATTGTTAAAACTTTGTGTGTAGATAAAAAATAACCCCAACACCACCATGAATAGACTTGCCCACTCTTAAGATCCTGAGCATATCCCTGCTGCAGGGTGTGTCACACTGACATATAATTGATATTCCCTCCTCAAGATTATTGTTTTCTATAAACAACTTTTTCTGGTTGTTCTTTAGAAACTTTTGTATACCAAAATTGTGCCCCAGTCAAGGTCTCTTTTCAGAATATTTGTGATCGAGAGATCTGACAATTACGGCATTTTCTACAGTTCATCTTCACATACCCAGTTTCGTCTATTGAATATCATTTACATATGAACAACTAGCTATTTTATGTTTTATCAAAAGAAGGGTATGGGAATACAATGGTTTCTTTGTCAACATTGTGAAAGAATGTTTAATTTTATGAAAGGTATTCAGTCTGAGCTTCTGACTCAAGAAAGTCATTAAGTCTATACATCAAAATTGTAAGTAATACATGCTGTTTCACAGACATTAAAACCACACTAAGCCTTCAGGCTGTTAGGTGAATGATTTATGATACCAACATCACCATAACCTTGTACATTAGGTTCAGTTGTGCACGTGAAGACTGTTAAAGGGCTTGTGATTGGTTGTTAAAAATAAAGATATTGTTATTGATTTATATTGAGTGTTTATATATATTTGTTGCAATATGATTTATACACTGATTCCATGATTTGTCAGGGATTTGTTTAATTGATCCTAATTGGTCCCTGCTTTGAAATCTATTACCGGTACTAAAATTATTTCCAAACATTTGCTATTCAGAAAATATGGGAGTTATGTCAGCAAACATAGCTAGTACCTTGCATTTTACTGTCTCACTAGGCAAACAACTGTCCTGTACCCCTGTGTTTACTGCTCATCACTGAGGTATGATATCATACTGTTTAAGCTGTAGGTAGTTTTTAGGTTGGGTTTTATTATGAAAATAATTTGTCCTAGAAAATACAAAGAACAATAATAATGGTTGTGCATAGAGATATAATACTCATTTTGATTCCATGTATAGACCTCCAGTGTAGTGTAATGCTTATCACTTTTATATAAAGTGAGCAAAAATTTGATTGATGTGTTTATGATAGTGCTAAAAAAGTAAAACAAGATGAAGAAATATTCATTCATGAATATCTTTTATCACTTTACTTTATAATGATTTTAAACTTTTACTGCATTTGGTAATAGGATGTTTGATTTAGTCTATTGTTGATTAGTATTCCTTAGAGATTAAACATTATTTCACAATGTTGACATAGAAATTGTATTCCCACACCTTCATAGCATAGAGTTGATTTAGAAATGGTTATTTTGTGATCAGTTTGCGATGACATACTGTAAGTGACCTTAAATTTGGTGAAACCCAGCTACTAACTCAAGTTTGACAAGCGTGGCGCGGGTTCCTAAGAGACAAGAACCACAGGGATACTCTAGTAACTTAGTTAAATCATTAATGCTTTATAGTATTATTTGTAGCATAACCATTTAAAACACACCTGGAATTACTTTGATGACCCTGTGTACCTGATGTCCCTATTATTTCATCTCTCCAAAATACACTACTCAAACTTTCCTCGGAATGATTTATGATTCCTATAACTCAATCACTTCTCAGGAACGCTGGTGGATCATTATTTAGTAGTTAAGGAGTTGTTAAGTCAACAAAGACTCAACATGTCATTTTGTACAACTTATCAGTCTTCTGAACCTCCTAAAACATTGTATGAGGATATGGTTTAGTTGGTCAAGTTTTAGTAAAAAACAAAATGGAAGTTCCAGACGATGAGAGAGGTTTAAATGAGACTCACTCTTTACATGAATTTTTCGAATTTCTGATTATTTCATATTGCAATATTAAATTTGATCCTTGATTTCCAAGACCCTTGTCAAAGTATGCAATTTTTGTCACAAGATATTTTCCTATCTCCTCGCTGTCAGTTCATGGAGAGGGAAAAGTTCAGGGTTTTTGAAAGTAGAAGGAGGAGGAGAACCCTATTGTTCCAAACTGACACACAAAAAAGAGGTCTTAGTAGCAGGTTTGGATTTCTCTCTCAAATGATGTGCAAGCCCACCAACACCGACTGTGCTATCAGTTTGAACCATTGTCCATACCTACCATTTAGTTCACTTGATGATTGATCATTGTGTGAAAATTGCTGTTATTAAACCCACTACACGGATTGAAATAAACCCTGAGAAAACCTCTGACCAGCACCGTTTTAGTCCTGAGAGGGAATTTGGGCCATGTACTCTCTCCATGTTTGTATATTTACATTGTATAATCATTGCAGCATTTCAACAACTTCTGGGTGTTGATGCTGGGCAGATTCCTGGGAGGAATGGCCACATCCATCCTCTACAGTGCTTTTGAGTCCTGGCTAGTCTACGAACACAATAAGGTAATGTCAATTAACTTAGTAAATATGTCTCTATGCAGTGCTGTTCCTTGACTGGGTCCTTGTTCACACTTTTGGCTTGGTGTCCCTTGAAATTTTGAGAAGAACCATTACAGAAGGTTTAGAATGAGCCAAATGACCCAATCACTGAACAACACTGAAAAGGTCATGTTTGTTTGACCAAAAAACCTACTGATCAGCTGATCTTTGAATTTGAACAACATTGCTCATTTTGCTATTTCAGTACTCCTTTTTTTCTCAAAGACAATTTTCATTAAAGTATGTTAATCAATATCAAACATTTTACCAAAGAATAAATTGATGACTGTTTTCAGCGAGGATTTGACCAGGAATCCCTTGGAAACATCTTCAGTAATGCTATTCTGGGTAACTCTCTTGTTGCCATCCTGGCTGGTCTGGTGGCTCAGTTCTTTGCTGACAGATTCGGATTTGTGTAAGTATCTCAGCTTTATGTGGATTTCCTTCACAGGTATCGGTCAGGGGGTAGCTGGGCAACACATCTTTAATATTGAAGCTGTTGCATCTTCTATGACAAACCATTTCATGGTCAGTAACTTAGTTTACATAAATTACAACTATAACTGAGAGAATGATCTGTGATTTTGAAAGTTTAACCCAAGTACCCTTCTATGACAAGGCAAATCTTAAAAGTTTTTTGCAAGAAGAGCCAAATCTCAGTTCTCATGTTTTGATCTCTTTGGTAAGATCCAGTACTTACTAGTCTAGTTACTAGTCTACAATGAGAATGAAATATACCCAACAAATGTATATCCATATCATTATAAAAGCAGATTATTGATATGTTAGTGTTGTTTCCAGTTACATGTTGCACATGTTACCCATTAGATAGCGGAACAATGGCTTCTATTGTCAACCTGCTGTAGTATGTCATCCTCGTCCTCAGTGTTTATGTTTCTGTTAAACCTTAATCTCAAACCTGCCGGCTTATCAGGACATCATTTAGGGCTTACATAGAAGTAACATGTTCTATCAGAGGACATTATAACAAAGCTTTTACCTTTTACAGGTAGCTTAAGTTAACCCTTAAGATGCGGGTCCCGGAATATTCCGGGATGAAATTAGCTTTGCCCGCAAGTCCCCTTAGCGAGATGCGAGTAGCATACTCTATTATTCTCACGCTAACTAATTATCGCCGTGGGTCTCAGTAGCGAAGGACGGAAATTTATTGCCCAGCATTAGTCTCAGTTCAACGCTTGTATTTTCGTTCCGGCTGTCGCTAAGCTACCGTGTCTTGTTTCGTTGGTGTTCTAAATAATGCGCGAACGTGTTCCGAAAGTTATGCGAACATTGATAATGTTTATCATACCGAAAATAAGCGTTAAAATCACTCAATTTTCCCCCACTCCCCGCCGCACGTGCTAATAACCTGTGGGCACTTTCTACCCTCTTGCACGAGCTTACCGACCCGCGCGTGCTATCGTTTACCGAGACGCGTGCATTTTGACCCTATGCACGCCTTCCTATCGCACCGACTATGTTCTGAACCCTTGGGCGGATTTCAATATAGGTGGGATCATTTGAAAGAGAAAAAAATTGTCTTCAATTCGATGTAAAATACATATGTGCGCCTCGTGAAATAAAGATACAGCATGTGCCGCAAAAAAGGTAATTTTTATATTTTCTTAGTTTTACACTGTTTTGTCACACCAATTTTCTCATGATGTGCTCAACGTATTTTGACATTTTTTATATCAAAAGATAGAGAAAAAGATTGTCTTTCATTTCATATAAAATTTGTACATGCGCAGAAATAAATAGACACAGCAAGCGCCGCACAAAAAGCTAATATTTCTATTTAAATCATGTAAACTGAACCGCGATTTTTACATGTGCCTTTCTTTCGCTCATATCTTCTCAACAGCTAGGCGTATATTGAAATGGATTACCTCCAGATAACGAAGGAATAATTCTCTTCGATTTGATATAAAAAAATTATATACACTATATAGAATAAAGATACAGCAAGTTCCGCAAAATTGTGACTTTTGTTTATTCTTTACGTTTTTACCATTTTCTCGCACTTTATATCACATAAACTTCTCGGTAAATTTTGAAATTTCATATATCAAAGTATAGAGAAAAGGATGATCTTTATTGCCGTATAAAATTGGTATCTACAAGAAAATCAGAAAGGACCCGGCGCGCATCGCACAAACAGGTAATTTCTCTATTCATATTTTGTTTACCGACAAGCAATTTTTTTTCAACTCTTTTTACACTCCCTTTCAATTTAACGGCAGAGCGCATTATCAACATTTTTATATCACAATAAAGAGGAAAGGATCGTCTTCAATTCTATATAAAATTTTCAAATTACAATTAGACAATAAAAGAGCGTTTCGTGATGTCGCAATTATCAAAATCTGTTCTCAAATACCTGAGGGTACCATCTTTGCAAACCTTATACAGTCAGACCTCGATAATCCGAACACTTCCGTTTTTCATCAAAAACGTTCGGATAGTGAAACGTTCGGACTACTGAAACGAACCAAATTTACAGACAGACGACAACGTATTACGAATATCTAATGAGTTTTATTTCATATACACATAACAACTGGGATACATATAGTAATAAACAATCATTGCACAAAAGCATTTCTGGACACTCACTCAGGTTTGAAAAATTTGCCGATTACAGATTGTGTAGTCAATGGCTTGAAGGACCCACGCATATTGATCAAAGTTTCTTAATTCTTTTCGTCCCCAACACACTCAAAGTAGGTGATCATGGAGTCCATGTGTGCTCTCATTTGAGAGGCAGTGGGGGCAGGCGTCGCTGTCCAAATTCCTGTCCAAAATGTTTGCTTATGAAATCAAAACTGGCCTTTACATTTTCCTGCTTAAATCTACTAATTTCTCTTTTTTGTGAGGCAGTAATTTCGAATCGTTTACGCTTAGGGGCGGGACTTGCCATCGTGACAAGTGTCAAATGCAACTAACTCATTCTGACACGATATCTAGAACTATCACACAAATCACAAACTCCAGATACACAAAGTGAGACATCTCAATTTATTACAATCACAAACTGCTGACACGCTCAACTCAACTTGCACTGTCATTGATGTTTACCGATTCAATCAGTGTGGTGCTCGCTTGACTAGTGGATTACCGAACGCTTTGATAAACGTTCGGATTAATGAAGCAGAAATAGCTGTAATTGACTAATCCGTTACAGCTAATTAGCGTTCGGATACGGAGACTGAATCACCGGATTAATGAATCAACATTTAATGAGTTTACATAGAGATTAGTTTGGTTACAGTTTGCTACCGTTCGGATACTGCGAGATCCGGATTATCGGGGTCCGGATTATCGGGGTCTGACTGTATATTCCAAACTAAGTGGTACATATTTATTATTTTCATATCATCGTAAAGAAGAAATAAATACCTTCATTTTCATGTGTAATTTGCCCACATTTGCATCAAAATAAAACGTTTGGAAATCATGCGACAAATGTTGCGGTAAGGCGATTATCAAAGACTTTATTACTAGCTATACCCACGTTTCGTTGGTAATAACTTCTAATTACAGTGCAAAAGATTGTTATGATTTATTTCTTCGTAAAGAAGAATAAATTGCCTTCAATTCCATATATAATTTGCATGTATACAAAGCGAATAACATGATTTATAAAGTTCGAAATAAAGACAATTTATATTGTGTTTGTGTATGTTTCAGCGGGGATACCCCGCCTGCAGGCGCGCGTTTGCCCGGGGCTATTTGCTTAGTAATATTACTGTGGGGGTCAGAACGTTATCGGGATTTATCACTACCCTGTTTTCGTAATTTATATCTTTTGTTTAGGATGGCGTATCGTAATAAAATTTATCGTAAAATATAGAGCAAGAAATTAGCTTCAATTCCGTACATAATTTGCATATGTGCACTCAGTGATTAAATGATTTTATAATGTTTGAAATGAAGACAATTTTTAAAATTTTGTAAAATTCGTTCTAGACATATTTCAAAAATAATTTTTATATCGATGTGAAGAGGAACTATTCATCTTTAGTTTCGTTTTGATTTCGCGCATGCGCTCTTAGAATTTATTGAGATATGGCGCCCGAATTGAAAACAAGTTTACTTCGGTTGTAGAAACCGTTCTAGGGGTGATAGAAACTTCATTCAAAGTGTCAAGTAAGTATCATCCATTTGTAACACGGGATTCGCCGACTAGCTTTGTTTAAAACGACGATAACGTCCGTTTTTTGCCATGTAAACACGCCATATGTTGTTAAAACGGTCGCATCTGGCGGCGCTCGAAAATTCGGCCACAGGGGCTAATTGCGCTATAACGGTAGCGAGGCGAGTGCTAGAAAATTCAGCCACGGGGGTAAAACTGGTGAAAATAATATTCAGCAACGAAAGGGTTAATAGACATTGTTGAAATCAATATTTAGCCACTTTTGTTTTTAGTAGTATGCCGTTGGTTTTTATTTAAAAGGTAATAAAGTCAACA
The DNA here is from genome assembly GCA_921293015.1 of Phorcus lineatus. Lineage (NCBI taxonomy): Eukaryota > Metazoa > Mollusca > Gastropoda > Trochida > Trochidae > Phorcus > Phorcus lineatus. Next base: position 20,432,627 of record OV121086.1, on the reverse strand, counting down.
GAGTTTTTAAGGAAAAATTCATTGGGACTGAGTTTTAAAAAAAATTAAAAACACACTTAATTTGGTTAATTTAAGCCACCCTAAAACAGTCAAACTAAGCTTATGTTTCCTTATTTTAATCTCAACTCAACTCAACCAACAAACATTTTCCCATGCTCATATCATTGTTAAATCAAATTTGTCATTCTCTAATCATTCCTAAATGGTTGAGCAGAACAAAACAGCAGATCAATCATAATGCAGTTACATACATACTCTGTTTGTAAGGTGTATATATTGCTCTCACCGAATCATTACATCTGGCACAGGTGTGTGGTATGATATATATGCCACTACTGGCAGTAATAGCTTTTATATCCAGCATAGTAGACTGGCTTTCAGTCTCTAGATGGATATCACCTGTACTCAGCTATAAGAATTTTGAGCAGATTCCATTTGCCCTGAGTAGTCTTTATTCTCTTCAAAGTCTAAGCAACTTGGCGTTTTGTTTTAAAGAACATTTCCAAATTCCAATCCTAGCTTATTGGAAAACTTTGAGAATTGATCATGATTGACTTTTTGGACCTTTCATTACCCGATTGGCTTGAATTGTTACAGACTAAGACAAGTTTACTAGTACACTGACAGACTTTTCACCCCTTTCATGTAAACTCAAGCCATAAGGTATTGCTAGCTTTGTCTCAGCAATAAAACCAAGTTTATTACCCTTGAAAACCCTCACCAGCTCAAGTGCACCACTTGCTCCAAACACTGTACATAACTTTGGTCCATGCTGATAACTCTTTACATTTTCATTTTAGTTGCAGTTTAAACTGTTTAAATAAAGCTTTTGGCCTTGGCAGTTTTTACTTTGTTTTAAGTCCTGTTGATCGTCTAGTTCAACATGTGTTCCAACTTCATTACTATCAAGTCAGTCACCACCTGTCACGGCGTCCAGTCTGTAGATCTGTATAACTCATTCCCACATGTCATGTTTATTGAGCTTCTTCAATCTGTCATAAATAATTGATTTTAGCAATAGAGGTGAGATCACCTGCATGATTTTATTGATATCAGTGATATAATTTATAAGACACACCTATTGCAACATGTGGATAAGTAAAGGGTATATTTCTTTCATAGTCAACAATAAAAAAAAGTCATTTTGAATAGTTATCAATAATAATTTTAGATTTAGTTAGGATTTATTTAGATATGAAATTTTCTTGTGTTGTTTTAGAGTTTAGCTTATTTAGCATTTCTTGATCCACATCCTGCAACATCAGCGCATTTGAACCCACCCAGCTCCTTCAAGACCCTGATGTCTGTCTGGTCAATTGAGTTGTTTTTGGTTCGTTCAGGCAATGAAGTGTCATTATGAGAGGACATTGAAGCAAACATCTCGAATTCAACAGACTTCTCACCTGGGTTAAGACCTGTGTCAGTCCTGAGACAATATATCCCGATTCAAGTGTTATTAGGCAAGACAATATATCATGGAAGTATTGCAAAGGAACCTGTGAGATGATTCTCATAACAATACCATGATTGTAAAACATTACTATCCCCATTCGCTACAGTTCATGAAAGAAGAAAAGATAGGAGATGAGTAATGATATTTCTTAGCTACCCACTTGTTCTGAACATTACATGAAAGGAAATCACAAAATCAGAGAGACCATCAAATTGCAGATAAAATGTCAGAAATATTATATATTTTCTTTTTGTCTAATATCATATGTAATGTCTTAAGTAGAATACAAACTTTGGCTGCTTATGAAGTTACTTGTTTGAAATTTTTTTTGTTAATAGTATCGGGATATATTTTCTTATCGTGATATATCCGTGTATCATGGACCCTCATGATATAAATATCCTGATATATTGTCTTATTGTGTTTTCTAATGATACACTCATATCGCTTAGTAGACGATGCCAATATCCACACTATCGATGAATCTTTAAAGCACTTCCAGGGTTGCGCCAATATTGCTAGTTACTTAATCATTGGCATGTAAGAGGCCTTTGGCACGATATATATCAGATGTTGATATGGATTTAAGTATGCTGATGTAGCAGGGTGATTGATCCATTAGATGAGAGTGTGTTAGGATGTCTTTTCATATAAGGTATAAGATAACAACCTGGTCTGGTCACAGTGTTCAGTGGTAATCCACTTAATGACAATAAACCCCCTCAAAACTTATGGAAATGACATTGCATTTTATTTGAATGTAAGGATGGACCTTCTGTGTTTCAGTGCCCCATTTGATGTGTCGCTAACCATCCTGATCATAATGATAGTGGTCATAATCGTGTCATGGCCCGAGAACTACGGGGACAGGTCCAGCAATATGATCCAGTCCTTCTCTAATGCTTTCAAGGCTATTAAAACAGGTAAAACAGTTTGCATCCGCTGGCACAGCTTGAAACCTCTAAGCTTCCAAAGATCTAATGATTCATTTTGAACTTTCCTACTGTGTAAACTGTTGTAACATTTAGATGAAGTGGTCGTAACAAGAGGCCCTTAAATCTCATTCCGTATATTTAAAAAAATTTAGAATCCTCCTCCTGTATTTAGAAAATTGTCGATATTAATGAATTTCAATGAATTATAAAATTATAGATTTTCATAATATTTTCTAAGTATTAGTAATAATAAAAAAAACTGAAAATATGTGATATTTATAAAAGTAATTTTATTTCGTTATTTTGACAATGAGTTGAAATCAAGGCTTCTGTTTTGAATCTCATCTGTTCGTCTCTCTCGGTTGGCAGATCGTCACCCAACCTCAGAATTTTGAGGTCTGAAACATAAACATCGTATATAAAGGCAACCCCCCTATTTGACCCCTGAATTTCCGGTATAAAAAACTCGCCTTATACATTGAAAAATATGGTACACATTGTTGGATTTAAGTGCTATTATTCACCAAAAGTTCAAGTTCAAGTCGTGTTTGCAGGTTTCACTTCAATGTAAATCTAAATGATGATGTAGGCCAATAGCCAAACGTTCAACCTCAACATCCTCCTCCTGTATTCCTGCAAGCCTTACTGATTCTGTCATAATGTCCAAATGACTATTGCAGACAGCAAGGTGCTCTGTCTGGGTCTTATCCAGTCGCTGTTTGAGGGGTCCATGTACGTGTTTGTGCTGGAGTGGACCCCTGCCCTCACCCCCAAGGACCCGCCGATGCAGGGAGGGAGTCGAGCCCTGCTGGAGGAGGAGGAGGGACACAGGAACACAATACCACACGGCCATATCTTCGCAGCTTTCATGGTTAGTAACATTTCTTATATGATACATATATCAATATTTGAAAAAAGTGCACTTTGAGATTATACATATTATGATATACTTTTAGCTTTTTCATAAAAAGTTATAAGAATTGAAAGCAAAAATGTTAATTTTTACACAAGATTGATTCCAGGTGTCAAAGAACAATTTTGAGTTCAAATGTTTTTTTATCATCAGATCATAATTATCAAACCTACCATAGATCTGATACCTGTGATTGTTATTACTGTGAATCCACTTAGTATTATACTCATGGATATACTCATGGATATACTCATGGATATACTCATGGTTAGTCTCATGGATATACTCATGGTTTTACAGGTAGTATAAGATTGAATTTTACAGTTACGTGTCACCTATTTGTTGTTTCCTCCTGATGTTTTTAAATTTGAAATGTTGTTGCAGGTTGCTGTTATGCTTGGATCATCTGTGTTCAAAGTTTTGTCTAAATTTACATCAATAGAGTCCTTTATGAGGTGAGATTTGTTCAAACTAGTTTCCCCATTGAAAGTTTTTGTTAATATTTAATTTATCTTAAAAAAATCCTTGAAAATTGTAAAAACGGTATAAAACATGTTGTTATTTTCTTAAAAACAAATTTTCATATGGTTAATTGTAAATATGCATGAAGGACAATTTTATGAGCACCATGTTCATTAACTACCATCTTATTTCCAGGGTTGTTCTGTTTGTTGCTGCCCTGAGTTTATTAACACCAATCTTATTCCAAGGGGTAAGTCTTTCTGCTAGTGTTGACACTCTCTTTTGATGATATTACTTTAATGAAGCTATAATGGATACTTATGATAGAGAGATGCAAAATACCCCTATGTAGTTGTAATGGTAACCTCTGTCCTGATTCCGACCAGATAATAGAACATCAAGTTTTAAAGGTGGTCGAGTTTTCGTCGAAAGATTCAGAGTCATCAGAATCTGAATCAGTTCCAATGTATGACGTAAATGAACTGATATCTGACCAGCCCACTGTGTTCACTTGCAGAACCAACTGATTATCTTTATTGGCTTCCTGGTGTTCGAGATGTGTGTCGGCATCTTCTGGCCGTCCCTCGGAACAATGAGAGGCAAATATGTACCAGAGGAAAGTGAGTAGCATATTCTGTTTACTTATTGTCCAAACCTTTAGACAGAGATATCAAAGTACATGCATCTCAATTCTCAAGTCGCTTATCTCATTGGATCTGGAATTAAAGAATTGGGTTTAGAAATTATTACTTTCTAAGAAGTGTTAAAGTGTCTACAATTTTGCAAATGTAATTATAAAGTTTTAAACAACTCAAATTATTACTGAGATGCCTAATATAACCTCCATATTAATATTAATTAATTAATCTTATTAATATTAAGCAAGTTTTATATCTTCTCGGAAAAAAGAAAAAAATTTGAATCATAAAAAATAATATTTTAAATTTCAATTAAGAAAAAAATGAAAAATATTTCATTGAATAAATTTGCTTGATTTCCTTCAAAAACTTTTGTATAGTTTCTCAGTGACATGATTCAACCCTTTATCTATTCAATTCTGTTTTTCAGCAAGAGCAACCATAATGAATTTTTTCCGCATTCCTCTCAACATGATAGTTGTTGGGATATTATTACAAGTAAGTGTATATAAGTACATCACAACTTTTCATTCAATCTCTATTAAGTTTTAAATTTAAAAAAGGAACTATTAAGTGAATATTATTCAAGAAGTTCAACACGTGGAATACTTAGTTGCAATGCTTTCAAAGTAAATAAATGTCTTGATCTATTCAACAACCTTTCACCAGTACAAGCAACAAGTCAGGCTGAAAATAATAATTGTTACTGCTGGTGAGAGGGTTATATATAAGCAATTAAATTTTTAGATATTTTTCAATAAGGATTTTTGTGGACATTATATTCTATTTGAAACCATAAAATCTTAAGTTGTTTATTTTCTAGAACCTGCCACAGAAGGTGATATTCCAGTGCTGTGTCTTCTTTCTCATCTTGGCTACCGTATTCCAGCACTGGCTCTATCAGTGAGTTAGAGTTATCTCCCTTTCATCTTTTGGGGCTGCTCTTGCTAAATATTGCTTGTAGTTCACCTTGTCTCTTTGATTGTGTAAAACATGCCCAGATCTCAAAATTATGCATTAAATCGCGATAAGTTGTAGAAGGATAGAAAGTTATGTAGATCCAATATTATTGTGCTACTATTGATGTTTCTGTGAAGGAAATACAATCAGGATGAATTCTATTTTGGGTCAGACCAGTGAGATTATGAATGGCAATGACTATAAGAGTCTGAAAGGATGTTTTTGCATCAATTGTTATTTATTGATTATAATTGATCTTCAAATTTATAGGAGTGAATAATAGCTGTAATGTTAAAATTCCAGGAACATTGTCAAGTAGAAGTGTTAAGTTGCTCTTACAGTGACGTTTCAGAGAAAAGTTCCTTTTGAATCCACTTCGAGTCTAAGATTGTACCGAAATTTCTCATATTTAGTTTCCTTTTAAGATCTGGATACGTTTTGCATGATCATATAGCCTCTGAAGTTAGGTCTTTTTGAGGTTGTTATTTTAGTTTTGTTGATGTTGTGGTTATATTTAGTTTGATGTTCTTTAATGTTTGGTTTTGAAAATTTGATCTTGATTTCAGTGTCAGACCTGGTTTTTATGCTTTTTAGTTTAAAACTAAACTGTATAAAAAATGCAATCCCAAATATGAATTGTGGATTTGAATGAATCACTATATAGTATTGAAACCTAATTTCAAGTGCTTATACTTTATAGCATGCATTCACTGTAGATTTCTTTAGTTTATTTGCATGGGTTTATTTACCTATCATAACCTATAAAACATACCCTGCAAAATGAGCGTGTATTACAAAATATCAAAGAAATAAGTTTCCAAATTATAGATAAATTAATATTCATCTACTACTCTACAACTCTCAGCAGTTCCAATTAGTTTTTTATTTACATGCTCAATCTTAAAGTTGGAATTAGTCAATAATATTTAAACTGGAAGCACAAACATCAAGTGTTCAGAAGGTTATTCTAATGTGTAGACAAGGCCTGAAGACCCCTGGTCTGAGTTGCTGTTACTTCTTTGGTTCTACAAATGCATGATGACCTGTTTCTGATCCTCCTGTTCTAAACCTTCGCTATCTGTGGCTTCCTTTCCAGAAAAATTAGGAAACATCAGGGTGCTCTAGGGACAATGGTAAAGTTGCCTTCTTTTCTTTGTTTAGTTAGTTAGTGCTTGGCTGGCCTGAAACTACTGGTGGGATGCCGTTGTCAGTTATTGCTTATGGTGTACATTCTTTCAGTTCTAACTACTGTTTAACAACACATTTCTATGTCACCATGCCAACACCTTGCCAAAATATAACATTTGGTAAATTTGCAGTTTCTTTTACATTGATTGTATTTCCATACCATGACATATTTTGAGATTTTCTGTCTTCCGATCTTATTCTCTCTCAACAGAGGTTGCTCAAGCTAAAATATGGTACGGCATCCGTCCGTCCATTATGTAGTACCGGTAAACTTTTTGTTTTTTGAACATCATCTCTAGAACCAATGACTCTACAACTGGAAATATTGTGTACAAAATTGATTAGTGAGGATTATAACTTTTAGGTTTGGTAAATCTGTCCCCCTTATAAGGGCCACAGTGGCTATGCCATAAAAGCTTATTTTTGTTTATCTTCAAAAGGAAAAGGCCTCTAATGCTGACATGTTGTGTACGTGTTCCATGGCTATTGGGGATTATAACTCAATAATTTGGTAACCCTTGGGCCCCTAGTAAGTGTTGTACGGTTAAACCCATAGAACTTCTGTAGATATTTTTTTCCTAGAAAGAAAAGGCCTAGAAAGTTGACATGTTGTGTATAGACTCCTTAGGTAATGAAGACTATGAATTATCAGTTTTTACTTTTGTAGCCTCTCATTAAAGTCACAGGGATCACACCTTAAAAAAACTATTTTGATCTCTTTCCCTTGAAAGAAAAAGCTTAGAAAGCTTAACTGTGTAGATACAACTGAGCAAACCCTATTGATGATCAGCTATGCAGCCCATGGCTACATCTTTAGAAATTGGATTTTAAAAGTGCCGTCAAAATCATGGGAAATTGTCATGTTACTGAACACAAGGCTACCAGAACCAAAAGGAAAACTTGCAAGTTATGATTCTAAGCTGTCTTTGGCACTTTAATAGCTAAAAACAAAGATCTTCTAGAGGTTGCACCAGCAATAAGGAATAATGTTACAGAGGTTGGGAGGGAAGGCATGACTAAAGTAACGAGATAAATCAGATCACTTATATCATTTATCATTATCTTCACTCTGTGTCACTCTGCCTAAAATTAACTGTTTTTGGTTCCTATTTATGATTTAACTATACTTGACCATCAAAAATTACCAACAAATGTCACTCTATAGACAGAGAAGGATAGTGTGCAATCATTTATCCCTAAAACACATACAATTAACCTGCAAGCACATATGAATAAAGTGAAAGCACATGCAGCATGAGATTGTCATATTTAAAATGAGTTGCTGGTGTGCACACTGTAACTATAGCAACCACAGTGTACCTGCAGCAAGTTGTATATTTTGCTGTGTTTTATTGGGAAACAGGTTTTATATGGTCTTGTGATCTGCTTGAATTTTAAAGGACAATCCTTTGCAAAATTCAAAAGTTTTCATCTTATAAAATAGTATTCTTATCAAATAAGTGCCAGGGTATCATTATAAAATCATACAAAAAAATAAAATAAAAGCACCTAAATGATGGTGCAACAATTTTGCAGGGAAGAAAATATTTTTTTTGGAAACAAATTCTTAGTTAAAGAGACACGCACTAATTAGTTATATTTGTATAGTTTGCATGAATTTTGTTATTTTAACCCAGTTTTAAATGTAGTAATTTATTTCTATCCATTTCATTCCCTTCTACTCATTCCAAAAAGACACAAGCAATCCTCTCCCCTTGCCATAGGCCTGCTTTGCTGCCTGCATGAGCAATATGTTTATGAATTGTTTTGAATTTATGTAAAGAAAATAGTTGCCAAGAAAAAACACACTGGTTATGTTTACCTTATGGATAGTTCCTTGCAAACAAATCGATTTCATTTTTCACCAAAAACGGCACAAGCACTGATACATTTGGCGGTTACGACCTCACCATACGAAGTAAAAAGTGAATCCAATGTATCAATATTGAAAACTAACCATTGCATGCACACAACAGTGTTGGTCTGATGGCGTTGTGCTTTCTTCGGTAGAACCAAACATGACACGTGTTCAGTGACTGTCGTCTATTGCTCTCTCTCTTCAGCTTTATCACTTGTCCCTTGAGCAGCCCTTCAACTTTGTATTGAAAGTTTTCAGTCAATCTTAATCTTAATCCACTAACATGTTTTATCGTCTTTGAATAACAACCTGTAAGCTTCATTATGTGCAAAATCTAACATGTTGACTGAATCATTTATATCAGGGATGTAAAATCAACACTGTTTATTTTTCAATGTGTATTTCAGAGTACTGATAAAAAATGGAGAGGAAATTGTTTCGATATTTAAATTTTGAGGTCATGAGGCGAGATGGGCCTATGGTAAGGCCCATCATCTTTCGTCTGACAGTCAGACATCATGTGACATGCATTCTCTTCCAACAGAGATAGCTTTGTCATTAATACCTATACAACCTCTGTTCTAGAAATGTAGATTAGAAGCCTGATTGGATGTAATCAAAGTTAGTTGTGCAATTAGTGACTCTGTTTCATTCAAAATGTTTCAGTTATTATGTCCTCTGCAAAAAGCTTTGCGGGAGACATTATGTTTTCAGTTCCGTCCGTGGTTCCGTAATTCCGTGGTTCCGTAATTCTGAAATGCTTTCGTTTCCGGACCATATCTCAAAAAGCGTTCAATATTTTTTTTACGTTTTACGAAATACTGGTAGTTTAATAATTATGGCACTTTACACCTTTACCTCTTTTATTTAGTAGTACATAGTTTGACTTTAAATTGCAAACTTAAGCATGCATGCTAATCAAGCTCATTGATATATTTGGGTCTCAGTTAGTATGTCACCCTGCAGATGGTAGGAAGGGCACAATTGAGTGTAATATGTCCGTTCGTCCGTCCGTCCGTCCCGATAATGTTTCCGGAGCACAACTCCAAAACAGTGAGACCTATCTCGACGAAACTTGGTATGTGCAACGGGCATCATGCGGAGATGTGCCTTTTGGAGTTTTCAACTTCTTTGTATTTTTATTTTTACCCGTTTCCATGGAAACGTAACATAGGATTTCTTAAAGGTTGTTTGTAGAAAAACAACATGATCACTGTTCAATATTCCACAACTAGTATCCTTAACTACCCTTTCCCTTTGGCGGGGGATATAGCTGACTCTGTCTGCTTGTTTATAATATGTTATGGTCATCCTTTGTAGGTAATGATTTAAGATTAAGGCAATTTCAGGTCAATCAGTCAATCTTTATTTGGTACTGAGAAAGCCTAAGGCTTACTGTACATTTTAAGTTCACATGAACTTAATTAAGAAGTTTTTTCTATTACAAACTCAAACAGGTCATGTAAGCCATAAGACAAAACCCAGACAGTAAAGCCTTTGACAACCTTCTGCTTTGCCTGATAGCTGTTATTTCAACCCTTTCTTTCCTCAGATCGTATGAGAAGCTACCCAAGACGACAAGCCTCGGATCTGACGAGAGTTCGGTTGGGCAGCTGAAGGCTGCTCTTCAGCGCGAGGAGGAGGAGAAAGCTGCACTCCCATCAAACGATGAAATAGTGTGATTCTAGTCTCACATCAACATGTCCAGAGCTGGTGCTTGTGGACTGGGCAGGGTTCCTGCTTGCTGTTGCTGAACCTCGTTGACTTTTAAACTAACTTTAAAAGATTACTAGCTGTAAAGATGTAAGGATACAAGTCATGAAATCATGAAATGCTTTCGGAAATTTAACGTAAGGGATTTTCAATAGAAAGTTCACGATGACTGTAGGTTCTTTTCCTAAACTTTAGATATATACGTGATCCGCTTTACAACTAAGAATGTGAGCAATGAACAATGCAGTGTCATAATGGATGATTTGAGATTTTTTTTTTTTGTCCCCTCAATGTTAAAGTTATAAAATGGAGAAAAATGGATTTATTGTGAAGTGTTGACTGATGAATATTAGAATGCCTTGTTTTTATGACCCGAGATATAGCATAATGAGCCAAGATCTCGTTCTTGTTTTGATGAGAATTGTTTTTGACATGAAAGGTTTCAAAAGCAATTTTTGTATGCATTAATACATGAGCTGATGAATTGCCTAAGTTGAAATTTAAATATTGATTTCTTGCTTGCCCATACACATTCCTGACATGGATCTTGAGGAAGGACCAACACTAAGAAGGAAAATCTAGCCCGAATATTTTTCTTACTCTTAATTTCTTGTGGAACCTGCTTTGCTTTTCTTTGATTACTATTGACGTCACCTTTTGGTGTAACTTATTTCTTTTGACTTTCTTATAGACTTTATGTATCATTTTGACTTTTAAAGCTTGTCAAAATTCATGAATTCAAGAAACTGTTGCAGGGTTTGATGGAATACATTTATGTTTGTGAGTGTGTACATAATAAGAACCAACCATGTAGTAGAGTCAAGATACATCAAGTATTATTCTTCTCACTGAGAGGTCAACCTTAGTGCAGTGTTTAGAGATGTCAGTAAAGGTCCCTCATGGCTATGGATCTATGCAGCAGAGGTACCCTGAGGTATTCTGTACAGATTGTCATGGCAGTTGACTTGTTGATCCAGGAGTATTTCAGGAAGAGATAAGCTCTCTGTATGATCAGTCCGGGTTGGTCTTCTCCCGACCGGGTTGGTCTTCTCCCGACATGGAGCAGTAGTTCAGTCAGCTCAGCAACTAATTGTATTGGTGCATCGATTAGAAACCTTATTGTTAAGTCTTAGGGTGCTATCTATATGTTAGTGGTTGATCATACAAATGAGTTTATTGTTACATTATTACCAATACTCACAAGTAAGATTCATGTACCTGTATTTGTCTGTTAGTTTGTGAAAAGCCATTTGATACATAGTATGATCATACCTTGATTTGTTATGTAACAGAAGATGCCATCTTTCAGTGTATAAAAAGTTCTGACATTGTCCATAATTAAAAGAATAGTTAATTCTCATGTGAAATGACCTTCTTAAATACTAATTATCCTCAAGCTCGCCAAAACAATTTATTTTTTTTAAGATTAGCTTTTGAAGGAATATTTGAGTTATTCATCCATAACTTTGTGAAATGTGGCATTTTCCTGAAGAATTCATTGTATGCATTTTCCCTGTGAGTTTTAGGTGTAAGATTATCATTCCTACCAAGTACAAGTGTCATTGGATACTATTGTGTGTATGTAAGTGTTTTGAAATGAGCATAATATACCCATTTCCGTATTTGACATATTAACCATCCTGGGTACATGGAAAATTGCCATTTCAATAAAATTGATTGTTGTTTAATAGTTTATTCTTGCCACTATCTGGAATAAAGATGCAGTTGCGTATATGCACGAAGCATACATTTCTTGTGCAGATTTCTTTTATGAGCATATGTAGTGAGTGGCCTTCTATTGCACTGAATACAGTAAATCTGTACTTACTGAATCAGTGAACTCATACGGCATTTCTTTGGTATCTTAAAACAAAGAAGGTCTTGGAGTGAACTTGTATTGTAATGGCATTGCTTAGATCTTATTTTGATAACTTTGGTAATGATAACTTGAGAAAAAGACTAGAGGAATAATGCAACCTTGTGTTCATGTCATGGCGTCTGAATGGTTTCATTCTATGTTTAAATGATTATCTGTATAATTTGTATTGTCTTTGATATTACTTTTTGTAAATACTCAGATTTTGGGGTTGTTTGTGGGTATAGATATGAAACATGCTTTAAATCAATCTCTCTTTGATCACCTTGACAACATTCCAAATGAAACAAACGGAAGACAGTTTTGACAAGTCTAGCAAGTCTTATCAACATTTTGTGGAATATTATTTTGTTTGAAACTTTTTATGAATAAAGGAGCATGTTCACCATTGAAGAAACCCTTGGTGCACATGTGGGATGTTTTTGGTAGAGAGCCATGTTAGCTAGGCTATAAAATCGCAAGGGTCACAAATCTGTTGATAGCTTTAATACACTGCCGCTTTCATTTTAAGCTTTTTTAATCCATTTCAAGCATTAGGTACATTATATGACAATAAACACCTGTGATGACAGAAGACAGCTGTGTAAATGAAAATTGGATACATCTGTAAGAAACCAATAGTTCTGAAGTATTCATTTTGGCAAAGAATACATTGGGGCTTGATATCACTCTGGGCATTGCATTTCTTTAGTGTAGGTCCTTTCATCTTTTCATGAAATCTTATAGTCAAAAATCTTAGCTTATGTATAATGTGTAACTGTGATAAAATTGTGTTATCAAGTCATGCAGAGATATGAATTTAAACTGCGTTAATTGTTTTATTCAGCCCGAGAGTGGCCAGTGGTGTGATTGAGGGAACTGTTCTATTGGGGTATATTTTTGTGGAATTCAGGTCATATCTATGTGTTATTAATGTATGGTTATAACATACTGAGGGTGATATTTTGGTGGCTTTTTTGTTTACAAATATGCATCTCTATTTGTAAAATTAAAAAATATTGTTCCATGTTAAATTCTTTATTTTATTATCACACTATGTTAAAGCAATACTATTCATTGATTGCATGCTGAAGTTAACATGTTTGCAAAATTCTGATGTTTATTTATCAAGCGTTTGTGTGTTTATTTTATCAATAACCACAAGTCCTAATAAAACTTAGTGACAGTAGCATAATATTTCATTTATAGAGGGTGAATATTGAGACAGTATTAGTTGCAGTGAATCTCTCTATTGATATTTTCTGCTGATGCTAGGTTAAGTATGTTCAGTGTTTGAAATGGCAGTTCATCTTGAGCATTTTTCATTATCAAAGTAACACATCAAAGGTATGTTTGAGGTTGCTGTTATTTGTAGTCAGACAGCTGTTTCAGAAGTATGTAAAGCTTCAAATTTAGTTGTCTCACACCACAACAAAATCAATCATTCTTTTCATTGCTGAATGTCAAATGTACTTTAATACTGAAGTGCCAACTTATGAACTCTTACACGTCATCGCACAAAACAGAGTAAATTAGCATGACCAACTGATTACTATGTATGGAATAGTCATCTTTGTTCATTAAGACGTGAACCATAGCTGCGATTCTTTGTTAAAACATTTTTACTACATTCCATTATCTAAATTTTTTTTTCAATTTTCAATATTATAATATATGAATTTCTTGTTGCTCTCCCCCGCCCTTGTTATGGTCATTTACCATTATATCATTTGCACCTTTTTATCCCCCGAGTAACAAGTATTGCTATTGGAGAATCTGGTATTACAACTTTATTTTTTTTGCTGCTCACACTTATGAATTTGCAAAAGCTGACAATATGCATTATTAGTTGTATTTAAAGAATAAACTTCGATAATGAAACATTTTACTTTACATAAAGGAGAGGTTTTGAGGAGCACAAGGCCTGGTGTAAAGTAGGGGACTGTTCTGTAGGAAGTGAGATTAGATGATTACATGCAGTGCCACTGTAGAACCAGGTGTGGTACAACCTTGAGTGAGTGAGTGATATATTGCTGCTTGTACAGTATTTCAGCCATTATGCGCTCAAGGGAAGTAAAATATTAAGGTAATTGGAGGTTATGGTTGACATATGGTCAAACCATCCTGATCATGAAAACAGTATAATAATAATCAAACTGTTTTATTGGATAGATCTGCAATCCTAGCTGATGTAATTTGGACATGTTTTGTCAACAAGGATGAGAAAGCAAAGTTTATGCAATTAATTATGAGGGGGTTAGATTTGAGTTAAGATTTGCTCTCTTGCCCTTAATGTGAATAAACATGTCCCTGTTGTTGTTAAACAATTTATTTATTTTCTTATAGTTTGTATTTGATATGTAGAATTTTGTATCCTCTTATTGTCCATGTGGATGTCTAGATGTTATTTTGGGAAAATAAAGTTCAAAATGAAATTGTTGTTTGTGGTACCATTTACAAACTGTCGTCTTAATGTCATAAGGAAGGCTTCAAATGAGGAGTTTTCCATATTAATAAAGCATATACATGTATAAAATGATAAAGTAGCTCATCTGGACCTATAAAATGATGTAAATGTTCACAGAATGTATGAGTGTGTGTGTGTGTGTGAGTTGGGGTTTAACGCCACTTTCAAGATTATTTCACTTTAACGCGGCTGCTAGTATTATTGCAGGGAGAAAGCCCGCAACACTATTGTGGCTATGCATTGCGGTGAAACCTGCGAGCATCGGCTGGAACTAGCGAACCGTGGGTGGTACTGCGCTGAAACTCAGTGTAGCATTGCACCCAAACCTGACTGCGTGTAGAACAGTTCTCTACTGCAGACAAAGTTGCCGAGCCCCTGGCGGGATTCGAAACACGGACCTTTTGATCCGAAGCCGAACGCGCTAACCACTGCGCTATCCCGCCCCCCAGAATGTATGAGAAATATTTATGCAAATAAAACCATTCTACTGTTTTTCACCCTCAATTTCAAAATCAATACCCACCAGTCTTTTATCTTATCTTAAGTGACACGTTTCATTGATTTCTATGAGGCTTGAATAGGGGCATAATACCATCTGCCCTGATTTAGTTCAGATATCCTCCCAATAATTGCATCTTTATCTCTAAATTGCCGAATTTGGGATTATTTTCTATTTTCAATGATAGTACAAAAAACGCCTTATATATATGTTTACAAGTAAAAATTCTGCATTCTGTGAAATTCTCCAGTTTACATGAATATCATTTAAATGACCTCCTAAACACACCCAACCAATATTTATCTCTCCGCCTGCTGTAGATTACTTTCCAAAATTACGTTTGAATCGTTGGCACGAGCCACCGTCCGGTTTTCGATCACAAATTACAACTTAATCCTGGTTATTGTTTCTATACTGAACAGATAAGTTCATGAGATTTTCAGAAACAATTACTACTCTTTGATGAATTAACATCAATAAAGTTAGACACATTTGACTCCAATAACAAACTATGTGTCCCTTTTAAGCTGTAGATTTTGATAGATATAATGAGTTTAAAGATCATGAGAGGATTATGAAGTAGTGATGCTTTGTTTTAATGAATCATTTTTAGGATTCGGAGACTGTACTATTAATCAATCTCATTTAAACCAGGTGGATACTATCACTGGTAACTCACTGCGGTTCTGAGTACATGCTCCATGTAAGTCTTGTCAGATGGCTTTGTCTCACCTATTGAGCAGTTATATGATCAGAAATTAATGAGTTACGAGTGAAAAGTTCCATCTGATTTAGATGAGATTGGAAATAATTCATTAACACAGCAATATTTTAAATAATAGTCTGGTAGACTTATTCCATACGATCACACTATTATGCTTACTTCTTGTATCAGAGATAAAAAAAATATTTTTAAAAATTTCATTGGTAACTCCCACTTTTCTAAAGATGAAACAAATATTCCAAACACGCTGTACTTGGTCAGTCCATAAATTATTATTAGAATAACGGTCCAAGACTAGAAAGCAAGAGAAATAACAGTCTTTCCACATCATACAGAGATTATCAGTAAAATGCTAAAATATGCTATCAGTGCAAATGATATAGCCCCATTTGAATATAATTACAAGAACAATATATTTATATATATTAAATAGAATGCCTTTGTGTTCTTGAAAAACACAATATAAATGTCTTTAGTGAGAAAACAATTATTATATTTCCATGAGAAGGCACTTTCTATCTCACTTGAGATACAAACAACGGTTTATGAAAACAGATGTTCCAAAGTAATAACAGAACATTACTTCCATTGAAATATATCCTCATTAACCTCTCACAACGGAAATTTCATCGGAAATAAATGATGTAAAACTTTACATCAACAATAATCTGTCAACATTTTGAACTGTTTACAATTTGAATGAAAAGCATCAATAGGCAAGTTCCAACTAACTAACTGAACATTCTACCCTTTTGGCAAGAAATAGGAATATACAAAGACTGCATTTAACATTTATACCAACATAGTGTATTTTTAAAAACAAGATCTCTTCGTTTAAATTTAACAAAAATAATAGTTCTCATCACTTAATGGAGAGAAAAAAAGGAAGTGTTTCTAAAGAATATGTCATCAAAATTCACAACTCTGAAAGTATAATGCATGATTTTGAAAGGTGCAATGAAAGTATTGCATGTAACCAATGACACATTAAATTCATAATTTTTTTTTTATTTCAATGGATAAGTTTGAAAGTTTTCTTATCAAGTAGACAGTCAAAGTTTTTATCACTCAAATGGGACAGTCTTTTCTAGTTACACCACTCAGTGGCGGTCATTGGGTTAACAGTTGCACTGGTTTAGCAACTTTATTTAGATTATCACTATCAAGTAAATGCTTTCACCTAATCAAACAAAACCTGAATATTTCAAACAAAGCAAACAGGGCCAACATGACAAGATTTTTGTGTCTTTCCTTGGGTTTAAAAATATTTTCCCCCAAGTTTTTACAACTAAAGAAAGAGTAACATTAGTCGAAGAATTCTGGTAATTTGAAAAAATAAAACATGATAGTTTTGTCCATCATTCTAGCATGATCCAGTCAGGTATTTTTGTGGGTTGACAGGCCATTCATAAAGTAAATTATCATATCTCATCTTTGCATAAAGCCTCATATGGTTGTAGGAAAAATTGGCATAAATGTTACCTTGTACATAATTGTCATCCAAAAGTCCTGTAAACATTTAAGAGTTTCAAAAAGCTCTTAAGCACTTTAACTTAGGTGTCACAGTCTCTCTTAGGGTAAGTGAACAATAAGCTTATATTGGTATTAACTATCCTTAAAATCTCACCATCTCAACTATGAGAGCTTTAAAAGTTTGGCTCAAATATTTATAGTCATTTTAACATAACACCAAGTTAGTCTGACGAGTTGAATATCAGTGCTGTTCCTATTGGTCATAGAGAAGAATGGACATTTATTTCCATAAACTGCACTAACATGTGCCAAGCACACTTTATGCAAAAGCATGGGTCTTAATTTTTGATAGAGCAAACAGTATAGAAGGTATAGGTTGGTTATTTAACACATTCTATGATAAAGAAACAAACAAGTGAAGAATGTGTTTCATAACTTATTTCAACAAATAAAAAATATTTGATGTCTTTCCTCAGCTTCAATTTTTCTTTATGCAATGAACCACAAGCTGTGGAAGATGAGTATGAGTATATTGATAACATCTTGTCTGAAAATGCAAAACACTGGCATTGTTCCCCGTAGTTGTCTGTATGAATCAATGATCGTATGGGGGGATTCATGGTAGACAAGCACTGAATGACTGAGCACTGAGCATGAATCCCAATTCATGTAATAATCCTTCATGAACTCCTGATGGACACTGCAGGCTGAGCACTCTGCATGCCCGAATGAGTTGAGTCTCTGGAGTCTCTGGGTGATGGTATGCTGCCATTAGGCCTATACTGGCAGTGCTCTTACACAATGAAAATGCAGACAGTCTATAGAGGGTGGCTGATGATGTGCTAGCTGTGAGTTTTCAAGGGTGTAAGTGGATCGTGGTCCACAGTCTGATGGAGCATCATACCCAGCACGCCCATACGTGTCGTCATTGCCATGCGAATATTTCTCTCCTGCTCAAACAGCTCGTCTAGACGCAGCCACTGGAAAATGCAATAGGTGTGCAGTCATATTAATGGGCACTGATATTTTGTCAAGAAAAATCTAACATTTTCAGTTCAATATCAAGAATGTGAAATAAGATAAAGAATATATTAAATAAACCTGATGCCAATCTTTTTTATGATTTAAGTGCAAAATGTTGGTGTTTTTCTGTAATTGTGTGAGCAGAGGCTGTAATGACATTTGTAAACCAAAATGATACCTGACATTTCCGCAAGTTCATAGAGGAAATGGAACATCAAAGGATGATCTCATGTCACCTTGAGAATTTAACACATAATCATATTCAGATTTTTAACTCTTTTCCAACATAAGTGAAAAAAATAAATCTTTAGCAAATTATTTGGTTTGTCAAGTTGCAAGGTTAAGCAACATTTCAAATAATCCATATCAGATGTTGCAACGATATGTTTCACCATTCATTCAGTAGATTAAACAGCTGCTTAATATTTCTGCCTTAAATCTTGATGATGAGAGAGCAGCTTGTGTTCAACAGATACCAACATTAACACAAGCTCTCAAGAAAACAAGGAATCTACAGGTAAACTTGATCTTAACTCAACCAACAACCTGTGTAAGGACTAAACACTAAGTAAGATTCACGCATACCTGTCGTAGCCTGTTCATATCAATTTCAGCCCTGCGTAACTTTTCCCAGCAGAAGTGTTTGGTACATTTCCTCTTGGGAGCTCGACAATATTCCCCAGTCTCTTCGAACACGTTGGCAACCAGGGGACATCCACACACGTCCTCGGCCGATATCTGCACACAGCACACGATACAATATCAACAGGGGGAAATAGTAGCACAAGAAAGATGGAATTAAAAGCAGAATAAAGTAACAAAGAGATTGAGACCAGGAAGTTACTGTCTTCAGAGACCATTGATGCAAAAATTTGAAAATAAAGAAACGTGCACCCAAAACATTATCAATGAAGAGAGGTTAGTAATGAAGGTAAGTACAAGGGGATTGACTAAATGAAATAAAAGGGACTGTGTGTCTTGTCTCTCTGAAAGGAACTGTTCCCTATGCTGAGGTGCAGAAGACTAGACAATTCATTCACGAGGAGAATGGGTTATTTTGTAAGAAATGTCTCGGTTTTCACTGCATTAACTGAGCACTACCAGTATTTCTACTAAATCATTATCAAACGATTGATACAAACCATTTGAGCAAGTTGAATACACAACAAAGTTTGGTGGTTCTATTTACCTTTGGTTCCTTTGTGTGTTCAGGACAGAGGACTTTCAGCCTCTTACAGTATGTTTTCTGCTGAGCGTTGTAGTAGTCGCAGAACATGGAGCTGCCTTCGATACGCGTCTTGTAGATGGAACCGAACGATGTCTGCGCCTCGAACTGGAAAGACATCATCATGAGACGTAGAAAGTTTATATTACAACCTGTAGTGCATTTCAGTTTCTTCCTCAGAATAACTTTCAATTATGTTGATGTTCAAAGGCTCTATCATCCCTATCAATAATTATTTTATTTTCACAGTGCTGAAGAGCCTTATAAGGCATTGCAGTGATAAAAACTCTTTTCTCAGAAAGACTCGACACTTATCTTTTGAAGTAGCCCTTAATTGTTTTTATATCAAAGATGGCTTTTTCAAATCAGACTTCTTGCTGCATTCAACTATCACAAGGACAAGGGTAAACACACACTATTGAGAATACATGCAACATCTGCCCCTAAATCTCACCTTGGCAAAGCACTTCTCCATGTGTTTGAGGGCGCCCCGCTGGTTAATCTCCCCGCCACATGTCACACAGTAGATGGTGAATTCAGTGTCGTCCTCTGCCTCAGTACCCTGTTACACAAGATGCAATCAGTAACACTGCTAGAAGAGCAATACACGTAAAATACAGCCTACTTAACAAAAACTAAAGTAAACATTTCATGTTTACTTAGTGACTGACTCATGATTCCTAAACTTGTTTAGTCAAATTTCTTATGATGTAGAGGAAAAGATTATTTGACTATTTAGCCTTTAACTTATGAAATCAATCTGAAGAGCATATGTTTACAACACAAGTGCCATAACATTCATGTTTCCTACGAAAGATCACGTGATCTACTGATATTTAGGCCAGAACATTATCATACATTGCATATGATAGGTACAAATAAAAATTCTATCTATTAGCGTTGGCAAAAAGATAATAATCAAACTCAAAATGAAAGCATAATAAAATCGCCCACCATTAAACATTACAAACGTATTGTCATAGGCAAACTGTGACGTGAAAGCAATGATTTTAACATGCCACAATGAAAAAGTGATAATTTGCCCAAGAGCAAATATGATCCTTGAAACGAATGTCCTTAATGGTCTTTTAAACAGAGCAAGTAGGTCTCAGCTGTCTATTAATACAATAAGACTTTCATGGAGTTTACACACCTGCCACCCTCATGTCATAGTTTTAAGGATTGAAAGTAAATGCACAGTGTTCAGTGCAGGAAAACGGTTTGTTGTCATATAAGGCTCTTGTTTTGCTCGAGCAATTAGTCAGACACGTACCGACTGTTCAGGGTCGATGGTGGAGTGTTTAGCCCGCTCTATGATGCCATCAAGCTCTTGGTGCTTGAGGTCAAGGTCTCCCAGTTTCTGCCGAGCGTCAAGCTGTTCGCGGCGGATCTCCTCCAGACTCTTCTTGTTGTTCTCCTCCGCCACACACGGGCTGCTCTGCCACTGCTGAATCCGACTCGGTAAGATCTCGTACATCCGGCTGGGGACAAAGGATAAATGTGATGGATGAAGATCGATGGTGATCTCAATCCTCAGTTTTACATAGTCTTCTTATTTTACATATTGTCCATAAGTCCATAATACATTTGGGGTCATACACTGTGAACCTGTCAACTGGATTAATGAAACTATAATTATAATTCATACATAGTTCTGTGCCTTAAAGTACAGTCTTACAGATAAAGTTAAATAAATAGCACATTAAAAATCATCATATAAACTCTTTTGCATCTCATTGCACTTTGATAAAGGCAATTTGTTTTTGCTCCTGGCGCAGAGCAGCTCCAGTTCAAATGTGTTTTTTCCTGTATTGCTGAGCGGCGAGCATGAAGCAAATACTATTTAACTTATTTTAGTAGGAACCAGTCAGGGATCTAAACTAGATAATGAGCAGAAGCTCAACAGCAAACCTTTAACACAAGTTGGTCTGATGTGGCTGGGACAGAATTACGGCCCCAATGAGTAGATTGGAGGAAGGTCTAAGGTCAAATGTTTATGGATAACACTAAAGAAGTGGAAGAAAATGCCATTCAAAGAAGTGGAAGAGGAAGGTTTGATGATTTAGAAACACAAGACACACAAGAACCTACCTCTTTGCAAGCTTCATACCACAGTCATCAGAGCAGTACTTAGACCCCAACCTCGCTGCCTCGATACACCCGGGCCCATAACACTGTTTGGGTTCATCCTCCTCAGGCTCTATGTAGTCCTCGATGTCTGTGTACCGGCGTTTTGTCGAGGAGGAAACTGACTTCTCTTTTGATTTCTGTAAAATGTTGCAGCGTTGTATTGTGATACAGTGCTTAAAAATCTCTATATTATGCACATTTCAATTAAATCTGCAAATTTTACTGGTCACCAACCATACTTAAAGGCTCCTGTTAAATAACATGAACATGACTGTAACCATTGCTGATATAATACTGGTATCTCCATTATTAGAAATGGAATGAATATGGAATCAAATACTGTATGAATATTACAAGATGTTTTTGTAATGTTCATGTGTTTTTAACAAGTTTTCATGTTACTTCCTAAAATACATGAAACTTACTGCTCCTTTCTTTGACGGAGAGTGTTTATGCTTTTCCTTCTTCTTCTCCTTCCTTTTTTCTTTTTTCACCTTCTTTTTTGGAGAGCCGGCGTCTGACGAGCTGGACCTCCTCTCTCGGGGCTAACAAACACGTAATACAAAATTTGTTATTGTCAGGCTGTCTAGACTTGAACAATTTTATTCAAACATCCACTTTATAATATAATGTGTTCAAGTTAAAGAAAAGAACAAGATTTGAATTTTATACCTTTGGTGCTTTAATCCTGTTTTCAACCTCAGCTACATCAAAGTCATCAAAATCATCATCATCAAAACCATCACTGTTGAAAACATAAAAACAAGGTTAAAAATTCAAATCATCATGTTTGCAATATTTTTCAAATCTAGTAGTAGTGGTAGTACGCACACAATAACAAACAATTATATTAAATGTTAATGAAAATCATTATATCAATTGTAGCACCACACTTGATTGTAAGAGCTCGTTTGATAGAGGATACTAAACATCCTCCCAAACAAGTCAATGATATAGTGACAAACAATTATTGGCGAGTTTGATAATTAGTCATTTATAAGTTTAAAATCAGAATTAGGACGTTTATTACTCCCCCACAAAAATCAAGTGTTATTGGTGACAGTCTGGTGGAACTAACATTTCAGCATCTTGGCCGCCACTGTAATGACGGTGCTAACATTTGGACATCAGATCAGATTTTATAATGTTACACATGAATCCGTATTACACTAGTTATCATCATTGTATAAATATTGCACTATAGTATCTTACACGACAAATAATAAAAGGATCATATCAAGCATTATACACAGATGGTTAACTTATTATCTTTCCAATATATAGAGATCATTCTTTTTGTTAATGATAAGTGATTTTAGTAAATCAACTGACAGGAATGGTCTGGCACAAATTAACCCAATAACGAAAGTTAATTTCCACAAAGAGACAAACTCACTCGAAGGGCATGTGATCCGACTCGGTCACACTAGCTTCAGCTGCGTCACTGTGCCTCTTCTGCCACTGCTTGGTCGTCAGTGACAAACCCTGCACACAACACAAGTCTACACATCTTAACCTGTACACTAGCATTTAGTTTTTGACAAGTCATCTCACTGTTTGTACAAAATTTTAGGGTTGAAAATGAAAGGAGGCGAGAGTCCTGAGAATCCTATATTTCAGCCCTTAGTTGAACCAATACCCAGTGTTTTAAAAGATTTTGATAGTGCTGAAAATATGACGTCTTATTGCTGAACAAATGTCTTTGTCTTTTCTTTGTCATTAGAGGTTAATTTCTCTCAAATATTATATTCTTATATTCCTTATATGAAGTCTCAGAACTTAAAAAATTTTCATTAAGTTTCTTTGTTATGATAGAAACTAGAAACATTTTCAATTAAAAACAAAAAGCCTTACAAAATTGGCACACTGTCTCAAGCGACACTTCTGTCTGATTTTGTTAGGTCCTCCAAATTTCTTCATGTCCTGCAATGGAAATATATATTTCATTGAAACAATCTCATACATTAACAGCATTATCAAAACTTGTGATTCATTTCACACAACATCATCACACATGAACTAAGAACAACATGTTGTTGTTAAACACTCATCTCCCAGGATATAAGCCTCGTCTGTCATGAAACTTTACTAAAGTGTTTCAGAGGTAAAGAGAGAAACTATTACCTCTTGTGAACGGTTGAGTTGAGGTGAGTTGGTGTTTTTAAAGCCGCTTTCAAGATATTTCACTTATATCGCGGCTGCTAGTATTATTTCAGGGAGAAAGCCCGCAACACTATTGTGGCTATGCATTGCGGTGAAACCTGCGAGCATCGGCTGGAACTAGCGAACCATGGGTGATACTGCACTGAATTTCAGTGTAGCATTGCACCCAAACCTGACTGCGTTTCGAACAGTTCTCTACTGCAGACAAAGTTGCCGAGCCCCTGGCGGGATTCGAACCACGGACCTTCTGATCCAAAGCCGAACGCGCTAACCACTGCGCTATCCCGGCCCGTGAACGGTTGAGACCACAAGAATAAGAGCTTGGACTCACCTTACAGAAGTCACATCTCCCACAATCCTCCTTCCGGTGACAAGAAGCACACTCACCGCATCGGCGAGACGACTTCTTCTGCTTCTTCTGGTGATAAAGATGGAAGATTGTGTCATAGCATGTAATAGAAGGAGTGGAAAATCACTCAAGTTTTATCACAGCATTCCGAAAGGTATTAAGGAATCATTGTATTATATATAAGAATTTATCAACTAGCCATAACCCTCTTCCAAATATAAGACAGAAATTTAACAAGTTTAAAACAAAATGTTTAAGATATCTGTATTTCTTATCTGAAATGACTGCCTATAGTGCTGTATCTTACAGCTTTGTCTCTGAGTTTGCTGCTGGCATACTCTGTGAGATAGTACTTCTCAGCATCGCTCGAGTCACTCTTCAGCTTTTCCTTGGGCTTCTTGCTTTTGTACACAACCTCCAGCGAGTTGTCAATACCTGCAACAGAAGATCCGTCACATGCCTCACTCAACTGCAGTCACAGTACTCCTCATTAGCATTCTTCATGAAATAATTACAAGTAAGTATGTTTTTTTCCAAGATTTGACAACTCCTAAAGTGTTTATCCAACAAAAAATATATAATTTCAGGGCACTGACAAACAAATACATATCTAGAATTATCAAGGATGACATTGTATAATATTAGCGGTATCAATTGTATATAGTTGAGGTGATATACTACAGAAATAATCCAGTGATAGTACACTATATGTACTGGAGATAATGAAGAAAGTCTAACAGTTGACTGACCAGATTTTACAAATGAAGTTATGATAAATCGCTTAATAAGCAAAAGCTTTGGACAGAGAAGTATACTTACACCTGCAGCCATCACAGTAGTATCGCTTGATGGACTTGGCGTCTGCCTGAGTGATCCCAATACAGTCTCCGTGGTACCACTCCTCACAGTGGTCACATGCTCTGTGGGGGACACACCGGGGACAGTTAGTGTAGGGTGGGTTATAGACATCTTCAGAGCATCAGATAAGATTTTAAAAACTGGGTATGATACCAAGGAGCAGGTATCAAATGTGACTAATTGTGCATGTTAATTGTCTTATGAATGAAAAAGTCTTTGATGAATTATTCATATGTTGCTATATCATATTCTACTGGTGTTTTGAAAACTGTTGATATGATATGTTATATTTTCTAAATATTGAGAGCAAGACTGAAAGTGCTACCACATTTCAAGGCTTGATAGTCAAACCCCAAAGAAGAGTACACCAGTAAGATAAGTTTGTAGATGCAGAAACTAAACTTGAGTACCATACACAAACTTTTTCAATGTTAGCTGCTAAGCGTATTCACAATAGTTTCTTGTCTATATGATACTCTATAGGTTGAAAATGATGCATATTTTCTGAATTTTTTAGCATATCATATCTGGAGCTCTAAACAAAGTATGAAGATTACCCTGATTCAGGTAAATGTTGTGGGCTACTTTTCTTTGTTTTCACTCAACAACTGTACCTATATTTTCATCTTATGAACCATACCCTGAATTAAATACCTGAATATCATGAACTGTGGCATTGGTTTTCATCCAGCTTTCATTTTAGTGTTCAACCCCTCGCTTACCTGCAGTGCAGTACCATTTAATTTTATCAGTTTTGCCACTTGTTTAGGTTATTCAATCATTCATCGTAACTATTTGTTCAGGTTTTGGACAGAATAAAGCATTCCTCTATGGTTCAGAAAGAGTGTTGACAACACCTCTGTTTAGTAAATCTGTAACTATTCTGAGTGGATATGACAGGAGTCGTAACTCGCGCACAAAGAGAACAGGCAGGTTAACCTTAAGATAGTTAAAAGAAACATCAAAAGTTACAATTCTTCACCTGGCCTTTCTAAAATGCTGGTATTAACAAACAAAGCAATAAATCTGATAACCAAATTAATTCCTGCATATTTTCACTTCTAAAAACTTTGAGAAATTTCTGTAACCATGCAAGAGAAATCAATAGAAGCCTCCCAATCAATTGGAAACTAGGAGTGGGCAGATGATGCAGTTTGGACCAAGGTGAAATTGAATTTAACACAAATCTTTTCTCAATCTAAAAGGGGGATGAATTGATTTTTCAACTTGTTAGGTTTGAGCATTAGCATACGTGTTGTGAAATTCAATTGTGTACCACAAATCTTTTAGATCCAAGGACAGACACTTGGTATCTTATTTTGGTCAGGTTTGATAATTACTGCCATTTGTTGCTTATTTTAAACTAAAAGAATACCTGTAATGGTTCAAAACTCTCCTCTTTCCAGATGGCAGCAAAATCTTAGTTTGAAGTTTGAGAATTTACATGAGATGTTTTCTATCTAATTTCATCAAGGAAAATCTGGAACTCATTATGCCTTGCCTTGTAGTCTTATTGGGTCCAACAATACAGTGAATGAACCATTGCTTACCTAAAGGCCTAAAAGACTAACACAAAAATATCTTATGAACCTGATTTGTTCACTTATTTCAATAGAATCAATTAAGAGCATAAAAACTCTGAAATTGTCAACAGGGAATATTATTTCATATTATTTCATTTTAAAACTATAAAGTCAAATTCCCAAATAAAATGTTTTGATTTGTGCAAATTCTTTTACTGATTACCAATATTGTGGTGAAGGCTTTCATCATTCAGTATACAAATCAAATTGATGAAATGAAATATTTTCAAAACAGCACTCAAGCCCCAAAACACCTCACCTCAATTCTGTTAATCATTCATCTACAATGTACTCACATCATGAAGCGTGTACAGTCAGTGGAGCGACAGATGCAGTATGTCGTCTCCCCAGATGGCGCCACCTCCCCTTCAGCGTCCACTTGCTCCATGGCCTTGATCAGCAGGTTGACCTTCGCCTGCCTCTCTGGGAGGCGGAACTGGTGGCGGATCTCCTCCTGCTAAAACAGCACAAGGGGACAACTAAGAAGGGACTCAAATTCTTCAAATGACACAATCTTTCTCATCACTACATTTTGACAATGCTTTTATCATCACTGCAGTGATATATGTCTCCAATTTCATCACTGCAGTGAGATATATCTCAAATTTCATAACTACAGTAAATTAAATCTCCAATTTCATCACCTCTGGGAGATAACTAAGACTGAGCCAATTAGCATTTAAATGTTTCTTTTCAGCAACAGTAAGTATACGGTAATACCTATCGAAAATATCATGCATAAGTGGCACAAACAACGTTTTGGTCTGCGTTGATCCAAAAACCCCATTTATAACTACTAACAAGTCACGAGTGTCTCAAGGTCTGGAACACTGCACTCTCCCAAATAGAAATTTAAGAGTGGTGAAATGGGCTCACTGACAATATAAGATAAGACTGATAATCTACTGTAATCTTCCTGTATGTCGTGGAATATTCCCAGCCTACCTAAGCCAATGGATCATCTACTTAGATTTGGATATTGGCCACTGGAAAAAGTGGTCATAAATCAAAGTGATGAATGCATAGACTAATCTTGTATACAAAGAGTTAACTAACAGCTTACTATGCAGACTAATATTTTACGAGCTTGTATACTCCAATCACAAGTTTGACTTTGTACTTCCTTTTTTTCAACATGCATTTTAGAATATCAAGTCATTCTCTCACTTAAAAGGAACCATGACATTGGACAGTTAGAAACTATCAATCATCAGGTCATATTGAACTCCTTGCCACAGGAACAAGCCCACTCACAACATACCGACTAACAGGACACACTAGTCACTGTGACTTGTAACAAACATTATTACAATTTTCATCATCACACAATATAATACACAACTCAAGCATTCCGAAAACAGAACACAGTGACCCAATGTTCCAAAAAAATATGCACAATCATAGAAGCAATAGATCTGCATCCTAATTAACTGTATCTGTTTTCATCACATTAAAAACATTTTGTGTCACATTTGAAAATTACACCTACATGCAGTTACTTCTGCATGACTAATCAGTGATTACAACATGTAGCAAACATGATGAACAATTAGCTCCAGGCAAGATCCACTTCTATAATTATTTCATCAGCCAACACTAAGCAATAATTTGTTGCCATTCAGTAGAGTGCAGCTGTATATGCGTCAGATGTCTGAATAATGTTGATATCCACCAAATATCCATTAAAAGGACGAGCAAACAGCAACTTCCTTATATCACCAAATTACATGAAACATTCACTCATTGTCCCTCTAAAACAATAAACAGTACACTAAAAATCAGCTTTGACTAAACAGTTCCTACAATAGCCATCAAGTCACAGAATCCACAAGCAAATATCCAATTCCTCACATCATCAGATCACAGAGTAATACAGAATAAGAACACCCCGATAGTTACCTATGATTAACCAGTGCCCAGGTGTTCACCCGATATCCACAAACATAAGCACATGTGAAGCACTTCCGCTTGTCAGGTCGTCCAGGCAGACCACCGACCTCAGCCTCTATGTGACTACAGGAGGGTTAGCTTTTCTCACAGCTAGACTGGTGACACACTGACCCCAGTCTTCACTCACTGAACACACAAGTCATTCTGTCCCTATCTCTCCTGATCAGGTCTGTTACATCATAGGCTTGGCTTCCTCTGGGCTGTTTGACTTACAACACTAGACTGTCTCAAGTATCCCCTATCATTGATTTCTGATAACTTCAACATTAATTGAATCATGATTGTTTCCTGTAGTAAGTCTAAAGCGTTCTTGAATTACCAGTCTCTCCCTCAATTCCTTGAATCAATATTTCAGTGGCAGACAGGTGGTGGTCTCCGGGGTTCCAAACCTCTCTCCATTCCCTTTCAAAAATTTATTACTTAACTTGTTCATAAAAAGTGTGATCCCAAACCCAACACTGATCCCTAAAAACCCTCACCCCTATTCCTAGATCTGCCGCTGATAACTTTCAAATTTCAAATATAAATGAAACATGAAACTCTCAAAAGCAAGTCTAGATTGTTCTGAATAGGCCATTTTCCGAGGGAAGCGAGATCTCACGAGACTCCCTAGAAACCGGTAATGGCGGACGAGAGCTGGGTCAAGCTTAATCTTAGCAACATGGCTATCGTTGCTTGCGGAGACGATTTAGATTCTTTCTCCGCCTCAGCTTTTAAATATTTGTTAAATAAAAAACGGAATATAGACGTCTTTATATCGAAAAATAGTTTGGCTACGTTTATCAATGTGTATTTGTGACCGAATGTTGAATTTGACCCCGATAGAGAAGAGAAAGTAACAGGAATTTTGTTTTCGATGATCCCTTTCAAATATATAAGAAAATTAGGCTTATATCATATCCTGTCTTTTATTCAACCATGCAAATTATACTAATTAAATGCATTCAAGTCATTTATAATTTCAAGACCAGATGTGTAATTTCAACTGTAGGCCATATTTAAAATGTTTAATTTGTATCTTTTATTAACAAAAATGTATAGGAAAGACTTGCATACGTATGCAGTATAATATACCAAAAAAATGAATAAATGTTTCCCCTACGGTCATTATTGAGATTTCGTACATGGTTTCGCTGTCTTCTATAAGTTTTGTGTATGATATGTTTGTATATGCATCAAGTTGCCCTTTAGTCTTTTATTCATGAAAAAATATCATCTTAGATAAAACCGATACTGGGCCTCATTCCTCAGCGTTATATATAATTTTTTTTAGAAATAAAGATAGAATTATAAACATTAACATCAAGAGTTCTGGATTGAAGGAATATTTTCCCAATATAAATTGTAGGAGACATTGCCTAAAGAAATGTAGGCCTATTTTTCAGAGTAGCTTTCTGAAGGGGGAGAAAATAACTTTACATATTGTATCTTGGTTTTTAAAATTGTTAATATATGTTGATGACTTGCTCTTACCTCAAACTGCACATACAATTCCACGTGTAATTTAACGTGTGCAAAGTAAAAAAAACTCATTTCGAGAAACTATTATTCTAGTAAATGATACATATGCTATTTCGGTCTTGCCATCTACTTAATATGAGTAAGAGTGATGTTCGATTATTATTGAAAACAAACGTATTTTATATATTGGTATGAATCTGAGAGATGTCTTTAATTAATATCATGATCAAGAAAACCAAATGAAAGGTCTAGGAAATCACAAAGTGTCCTATTGAGATATCCCTTAATATACATACATGTATATGCATCTTAAAACCGTTAAAAGACTATTCTTCAGCTGAACATGAATTATCACAAATTCTTTTTAACCTTCAATTCAAATTTTAGAGCTACAAAGAATCGTTTTGACATTAATAATAACAATGACCATGAAATATTGTTGATCTTTAAAACATTTATTGCCAAAATTCATGAAAACATCGAGATAAATAAAAAGTGCATGGTACAGTACTACTCTTACAGGGTGCAAATATCCAGGTGTATAATGTAATTGATTTTTTTTGTTTTCAAATTATATAAAAAAGATACCCATATATGAGAATAAAGATAAAACGTTATTCTAAAAGTGAGGATTAAAATAAAAAGAAAATAGCCATAATTAACCGCTGAAAAGTAATGATTTACACGTATGTTGATGGGTGTCTTTAAATTGAAATATCTTTATAATATGCTTTTACATGTTCCAAAATTAAATTGTATGTTTTTATTGAGACATTACTCTATCCACACACCCAATTTTGTTTGTTTTGCATTCTCCTAAAGCACGTGATTTTACTCCCAAATTTCTCGACACGACAGTGAATTTCTAGTAGAAAACCGCCATTTTGCCCGTGAGCTTGTCCTCAGGTCACGTGATTTTTATGCCGGAAACAACTCTGCGCAGATGCGACAACTAGGGCGGAAAATCCAGTATTCAGTAGTCTGATATTATTGTTTCTAGACTGACACAGTCACCTTATCATTATTTCTCCTTCCTTTCTCCATTCATCAAGACTGTCTCAGTCACCAAATCCTAATTTCTCCTTCATTTATCTATTCATCTAGTAAGTCACAGTCACCTTATCATTAGTTATCATCACTTTACTATTGATCTAGACTGTCACAGTCACCTAATCATAATTTCTCCTTTTCTTCACTGTTGATCTAGACTGTCACAGTCACCAAATCATTATTTCTCTTTCACTTCGTTATTGATACAGATTATCATAGTTACCTTATAGTCACACTCCTTCACAGATGTAAACGGTTTCATAGAATTTTTTATGTTATTTCTCAAACATTTAATCTTAAAAAAAAAAGAAGAACGTAGAAAATAGAAAAACATTTCTAGAAATTTGCTAACTTCAAGCTGCAAATTCCAAATCTTAATGGCATTTATTTTACTTTATTTCATCATAAAATCATTAATAAGAATTCACTTTAATGATCTATCAAGGATCTGTCTAACAGAAAAATCCAAATATACATGGACCTTGTTGACAAAATACCGTATTCAATGAAATAAGTGCCCTCTTCCTATAAGCAACACCTAACGACATTTGTAACTCGCAAAGTAATAAGCTGCTAAAGCAACTCCAGCCCATAACGTTCGTAGTGTGACAAAGCTAGAAAGTTGCATTTCAAACATATTTCTCGGTCTTTCTTACGTTAGTCAGGGAGCTTCAATTAGTCTTGCATGTTTTGCGGCCATGTTTAATTCCTTATGTTGAGCTTTGAATGCTAGACAATTTACAACATATTTAGGTGGCAGCTTTGAACACTAAAAACTTAAGAACATATTTAGGTGACAGATAGAGAATCTCACCCAAGTGTCTTCTGATATCAAATATGATCAAATATATCTACATGGGTTGATAAAAGTTACAAATATCTGAGGCTTGTCAAGGATATTTTTATTTTTATCAATGAGTGTTGATATAATTGATATCAGAAGACACAACGGTAAGATTTTATTCATCATCCAAAATCATTTTTCATTTCTTTCCACTAAAATTAACTGTACATTTCCGAACACTGCACTAACCTAAGACTCCCAGTGCAGTGATTTAACAGCATCGTGACGTCATCATTGTTATGACATCATAGCATTTTGATGTAATTACTTCATGATGCAAAACAATTGTGATGTCATGTAATTGATGCAACAGGGCATTGTTTAAAATCTACTGCCAAAATGATATCTCCTATGAGATATCGCTTGATCTCCTCAAAATGATATCTCCTTTGGAACATAGTTTTGGATGATAAAATGAATTCTTTCAATAATAGTATGAATTCTGTGGAAAGCAATTTTAATAAGTGCCCCTTCTTTTCAATTTTTCATACTTCAATTAAAGTTCTTATTTTAGCTAGTTAAGCAAATAATCTTACATGTAAATTAAAAAGAAGGATCTGGAAACTATTCTGTAATCACCACAATATTCATACACATGATTTTAGTCACTTCACTGTGTTATGTTATGGGTTCTATGAACACAACAAAATATTCCAAGGGGAGATAATTGGCTCAACTCCAAGCAGGTTGTTCTGTCTCAGAATGATATGAATTGCATTTTTTTTCATGAATACCATTGACTATACATCATCCTTTATTTTCCTTCTCTCAATCAATTTCTTCTTATCAAATTTTATGTGTACTTTGAACTTGGATAAATGCCTTACAAAGTCTATATAACAAAAATGATAAATATTTAATCAACCTTCCCACCAGGCACAACATGAATGCTCTACCACTGAACCTGTCAACAACACCTGTGTCAACTAACTTCAAAGCTTTGACACACCTATGATAGCAACAGGTGTGTTAAAGCACAATCTCTCTAACAGTTATTGGATATGTAGTAATATCAAATTGTATGTTAATCACAAAATAAATTTTATACTTATTACATATTTTGACCTCATTGAATGTATCAAAGAAATTGAAGGAACTTCATAGAATTTGACTTCACTATCAATCAAATTGCCCTGAAACATACATGAATTAAAAAAAATTATGAGCCCAATGAAATAGCTCCTGCAGAATATTGCTAAACACAGCTTGACAAGAATAATAAAAAAAATCTCATTAATAAATTTTCAAAACTCTAGATTTATTTCGAGTTGTCTTCATTTAGAATTTATTGGGTTATTTATGTGCAATTTATCCATGGTACGTCTATGATCAATTTGTTAATCACATAATTATTCAATTAATCTATAAGTTCTCAAACTTTCATATTCACATGTTTATGCTGTCTAGTTGAACCAGTCGTGCATTAACCCAATGTAGAAATGATACTAAAACGCATACAATATGTTGATATCTAAGAACAATAATTCAACATGTTGAACAAGTGTCAAGTTTATTTATTTGCCGATGCAAGCTAAGGCTGACAAGTACCCGGCATCAAATAATGGGTCCAAATAATGTTTCTTTGATAATACATCGTTAGAGTACTTACAGAAAGCGTTCCAGAGTCGCTGTCTGTCATTCTGAAGCTTGTAGATTTACCGTTTGAATTGATTAATCCAACACGCTTGGAATTACATCACTATTTACAAACAATGCTACATTGAAACTTGGCACTTTACCAAACACAATTCGTAAACCGCGCTCTTCGTCATCAATAAATGTGTAGTGTTATTGGTATTACAACTAATCAGATGAGCTCATGGTTGTCGCTTTACTTTTGTTGAAATTTAATCCTTTGTAAAATCTTTCGTAAACGATTAACTAAGAGTCTTGTGAGACATTTTATGAATTGGACTCTTCCAAGAAAACGTTGTAATTTTTTGTATATAAAAAAGCAACCAGTGATTCTCATATTCTTTAAATTCCAAATAAAAGTGTATCGTATACTTAAAATAATCCCGAGCTTCCACGGGTCCGACAAATTTGACTCGGGTACTAGAGGGGCCAGACTCGACTCGAAATTCTTATCTTTTCAAAGTCTTTAAGAGGTTATGGTTTTTTTTATTCAGCCTAGATACACTACACATTTACTGAAAACATATAGGCCTATTGTAATTGTTACAACGTGTATCTTCTATCCTTTGTGTTTGTCTGCAAAACCATTGTTTAGGTTTGACACATTTACTTGACTCAAACAACATGTCCGTGCCCTTAGCCTTCATGTACGGCTTAAACTCATTATTATATCATATGAAACTTGAATTGACGAAGGAGCCATTTGGCTTATTTTAACGCCGATCAAATACAAAATTCAACAAGCTGGATACAAAACATACGTAACAACGAATTCGGGAAATACAAAACATGTGAAAACACCTTTGTGGTATACGTATCAATGCATAGTGAAAGTTACCAAATGTTTTAGGTATGCCTAGTCGTGGGGGTGACTGCAGCTTACGGTCATAAACGTCAGTCAAATTTAAACTAATTTGAATAAAATTCGGACATTTAATTGTGTTTATGAACTCGTGTAAAGAATTGAGGATTTTACTGTTTGTTAAGTAGCTCAAGTACCCACTAGACCGTATAAAACTGTCGTTAGGTCATTTCCATGAATATAAACTTAGGCCTACATATTATTCCTTAAATTTTGATAGTTCCAACAAATTTAAGAAATAATGAATCCCATCTTCATTACGTGTCCGCATGAGCATCTGGATGTGTCCGACATGTGTCTATCATATCAGTGCGCATTTAAATCACTACAACCAAGCTTGAGGCGACAGACTTATTTGACAAATTCTTGACCCTAAATTTAGATTGAAATAACTTTGCGTCACTGTTGAATTTATCATCCTTTTGAATTGATTTAGGGGAGGGTCTGAGTGGTTTCAAATGACAAGGAATTCCACAGCGTAATAAAAAATACTTGGTGAGAAAGATTGAGAATATCTTTATGTTCTACTATTAATTAAAAAATAATACCCGTTATGTATGTGTAATATGGTGAAATAAAAGCATTTATTTTATTCTTTTGTTCTGTTACTTTTATTTATTGCTATTAGGATATCAAATTGTGTTTCTAATAGTTATACAAACTGTCCGAACAGAGGTTGCATGCTCAAGTCATTTTACCACTGCTTTCACCATATGGTGTTGAAGTTTCACGAGGTTTTATCGAAAAGCTCACAAGAATCCACTTCTCATACAGTGTTCTCTAATGACTGGTACGTTTATTTATACATACATCTACTACATAACTAAGTATTAAAGGGAACCTTTATTATTTTCAACTGAGGCACTTTAATACAAGTGATAACGTTGATATGTTGTTAAGAAAATACTTTATCATCAAAATGCGTAAAACGTCATCAAATCGTGTGGTCCAAAGGAAGTCACGAGTTATCTCCCTTAGCCCCGGTTTTCGCCATTTTCTTTCACTTTCGAATGGAATGAAAGATGGAAAGCCTTATACCAGTAATAAACAAGCTGCAGGATGTATTTAATACAGTTGGATCGGAGAGTGTACAGTTGCCACAGATCGTGGTGATTGGCAGTCAGGTTTGTGAATGACATGTACCCAAACAATCGCAATCATTTAGAAGCCTCCCTAATTATTCCAAGACTTTGCAAGGCTCCTTGACTGTTGCGTTTGTGACATTGACAGTTTCATCAGGGACAGGTCTTGTCACTGCGCCAAAAAATCCAACAAGAGGAACTCTAATCTAATGAAATGCAATTTTGTTGTCTCTTCCTGGCCGTTAGACCACATATTTGTAAAAATATTGAACGTTGATGCAACATAATAATTTTCTTTACACCAGATCATACCTACACGAAATTTGTAAAGAACTCACATTTTGCAAAGAAAAGCAATGCACTTTCACTGTTAACCTTCGAGGTCAATATGTAAACACTTTGAGGCCTGTAAATTTAAAACTCAGATTAATTATTTTAATGTTTTATCTAAGACTTCAGTATAAAGGCAACATAATTAAAAAAAGAGACATTCTTACTCTTCGTTCTCTTTGAATATCTTTGAGCCTTTCATTAAACCATTGACTTCAATTATAAGAAGTGGTCAATTTTTTGTAACAGAGTTCAGGTAAAAGTTCCGTTTTGGAGAGTCTGGTAGGCCGAGATTTCCTTCCAAGAGGGACTGGTGTTGTCACGCGTCGACCACTGGTGCTACAACTTCTTCATCTGACCAAAGATGATACAGAATCCAGAACTCAGGATGGAAGTAAGAGTCTGAGATCAACAGCATAAATGTCAAATGATAAGTAATTGGCAATAAAAACTGTTGCATGGTAAAAGGCAAAAGTCTAGATTACCTTGAATCATAGGCATTTGTTTGAAACATTTGAGCAATTATTTAATGTTGTCCTTTTGTTTTGAAACATAATCAAACCAGAAGCAAAGGAAACATTTTGAAGGTCATTGTCCCTAAATTGTTAGTTATGTCCAATGACAACATTTACCCATATAATCCACTTAATCATTTTAGTTTAATCATTTCTTTATGTGATATTTTCAAGTTGGACATCTCTCAAAGTTCTATACTCATACAGTAAGTCTTTTAACCAGAGGAACACACTAAACCTTTCTGAAATTATTTAAGATTAGTATAGGCAGAAATTGTAATGTGATGCAATTTTAAGGCCTTCTCTTAACATGTTCATGATTAACTGCTAATAGCGTTTGTTTTATTTTCCAGATATTATCAGAGCAGATGAATTTGGTAAATTCCTGCACACCAAAAATAAAATCTACACAGATTTTGATGAAATACGACAAGAGATTATTAACGAGACAGAGAGGATGTCAGGAACAAATAAGGTACACAAAGCCATGCATAACGGGTCAGTTTCAAAAGTATCAGTTTCAGGATACCTCTCCAGGTCAGGGTTCACATATGATGATTATGTCATGTTCTTATGTCATCTGACACAACAAGGTCTACTTCCTGCTTGTATGTCATTGTTGTATGTATGTCATATTGCCCAAGCTGCACTAAACATTAGCTCACTATTTGTTATTGTTCATATACTCATTGAAATAAGTTAAACAAGCCCATTTTTTTTCACAAGAAAATTTGCTTGATAAGGAAACGACAAGTTGTCAGTAAAAGTAATTATATTATTTTATTTTTATAAGTGGAAAATACATTGTAGTTTAAATCATATACATCATAAATTTGAGTTTGAATCTATGTAAGTCTAATATGCTGATCTGCCTTGTATTCCAGGGTATATGTTCGGACCCAATCAACTTGAAGGTGTATTCAAACAAGGTAGTTAATCTAACCCTGGTGGATTTGCCGGGCATCACAAAAGTTCCGGTAGGAGATCAGCCAGCTGACATTGAGGTTCAGATACGTGAGCTGTGCATGAAGTACATCACCAACCCCAACTCTGTCATTCTCGCGGTCACATCAGCCAACACAGACTTCGCTACATCCGAGTCCGTCAAACTAGCCAGGGATGTCGACCCAGAAGGTATTTTTTCTATAATCTGAATACAGTGTTCATTTGCTTGTGTTTCAAGAAATCTGGGGCACCCCAAGGGATAATCTTTGTCAATCAATGTAGCGATATAAGAAGTACATGTTGTTTTAGATGTTGGTTGTAAGAGCTCCAGGTCAGAGGTCAAATATTAAAAGTTACAAGAATATAGCTAGTTGAACCTTCTGAGATCAGACCAAATATTAGAAACATGTCAAGCTAAGCCTTTTTGCCTTGAGAGT
This sequence comes from Phorcus lineatus, assembly GCA_921293015.1. Lineage (NCBI taxonomy): Eukaryota > Metazoa > Mollusca > Gastropoda > Trochida > Trochidae > Phorcus > Phorcus lineatus. The sequence continues at coordinate 20,395,047 of OV121086.1, read as the reverse complement.
GAAATATTCCTTGATCAAATAGCTAATTAGTGATCACCTACGTCTATTGCAAGAACAAATAAATCAGAATTGTTGGTTATGATAAGATTTAAGTGTCAATAACTGCTTTGTTGCATGCAGTTGGTAAGAAGAGATTTGTGAAAACATTGCAGGAAGGAGAACACTTGCGGTCATCACAAAGCTGGACCTGATGGATGCAGGAACCGACGCTATGGAGGTGCTGTGTGGTCGGGTCATCCCTGTCAAGCTTGGCATCATCGGCGTAGTAAACCGCAGTCAGGCTGACATCAACAATCAGAAGGTGGGGAACAATCTTGAGTTTGGTAGGAAGAATATCCTCGTTTTATATAAATATCCTTGTGGATAAATCAGGGTTGATTAGATTGGGTGAGAAAGAGAAAGTTTCCAGCCTTGATATTGGAAAAGATAAGATGTATAATTGATGCCTTAATTTCACTTATGTACTCTACTTGGAAGTGCTTAAGAAGAAAGAAATCAATTAGGAAAAGTGTTTGTTCATTTTCAGTATCTATTACAGATGTAGTTATATGGTCCAAATAATTTGTTACAATACAGCTAGTGGCCAGAGATAATTGATTACTCATTTGACCTTTCCAAATCCCTGAGGAGCATACAGCCAAGCAGCTTTGAAGTTGATATTTCCAGTACATGTAACATATCATTCTGTCAGTTAATTGACTAATGTAAGTTCCATTACCATGTTATTTCATGTTGTACACATATGTACTGATTGACGTTGTAGATTTTAACTCCTACAATTTTGAGTTCATTGTTTCCTACCAATTTGTTTCAGAATTTGCAAGAAGCTTTGAAAGATGAAGCTGCATTTCTACAAAAGAAATATCCATCTATTGCCAACAGAAACGGAACCCAATTCCTTGCTAAAACATTAAACAGAGTAAGGTTGATTTAAATGATGTTTTAAATATTTTTAATCTTTCTATTCTTTATGTAACCTTAGTGATAATTGCTATCATAAATTTCAATAACTCTGGGGTATGCCTATATAAGATCAAAGTTTCACATTCTTTACTCCTCTTCTCAAATGTGTAGGCATGCCCAAGTTAGTCTTGAGCACTGTCCTTAAACCATCTTGAAGTTTGAACATTCCATGGTGGAATGTTGGACCAAGGTCAAAATTTGTCTAGTTAGTATTTCTGCACTGATTGTGCAATAGTATTATTGCAATATTTTTTTTCATATCGCAATATATCGCACTAATTTCAATTCAAATTTATTCAGAAAGCGTGTTCTAGTTTGCTCAATGTGAAAGAAAAATTCTTTTAATGTGCAAGAATATGTATTTGGCTGTATCACAAATAATAGTAGACAGTTTTTGGAAATATTTATGCCATCAAAATTTACTTTCAAACTTCATCTTTTTAGTATTGTACTATTTTTCGTAAGATCTAAAGACATTTTATTAAATGTATAACATTTTAACTGCATAAAGAAGTATGAAAATTGTAATATTATTGCAATACATGAGCTGTATATCGCTATATATTGCAATACAAAATTTGGTGCAATTCTCAGTGTTACTAGTTAACCTACAATATTTCTTTTTTCAAAGAAAGCAAACTGCTAAGTAAGAAAAAAACGGAAGTGATGTTTCAGATACACAAGAAAGCTCAGTAAGTGTTTTTACACAGGTTGGAAATGGATTCCTGTAAGCACCATATTTTACCTTGACTATGGTTCTCATGTAAGATGAAAATCCTATTCAAACAGTCTTACCTTGTGTTATGCTGCAAGATATTCTAATACGATGAAACAAATGTTCCTATTAGAGAGTGAATTCACTTTTAACATATTTCTGCTGCAGCTTCTAATGCACCACATCCGGGACAATCTGCCGGAGCTGAAGACGAGGGTTAACGTCCTCATCGCACAGTTCCAGTCACTGCTCGCCTCCTTTGGTGAACCTGTTGAAGATAAGGTAAAATTTGTATTGCCCATGATAGCCTAGCTTTGAAGATTTTTACAGTTATAGACTGAGGGGAAAAAATAATGAACTTTAAGAATAATAGTCTAAACATAATTGCAAACACTGGAGGGCCGGACAGAATTACGAAGCCTAGATGTTTAAAGTGGACTCGTGTTTACCTCATACACTGTTATAGATGCAGGTTTGCAGTAAGAAATCATGATTTGACACATATTCTTGATTGATTTCAGGGCCATGTATTACTTCAGATTGTCACAAAATTTGCTTCAGCGTACTGCAACACAATCGAAGGAACAGCAAAGAATATAGAAACAGCAGAACTGTGAGTTTCCTTTATAATTTTATACAACATTGATGTACTGATATTCTTTCATGTTTAATGCAGCAAAATATCTCAGAATATGTGTCCTATATTTCCTTTCGGAGCCTTGCCTCAGTGTGAATGTTTGATTCTGTTCAGGACAACTAGTTGAGAGCGAGCATTTGATCTTTCTGTATTGTAACTGGGCTGTGACAATATGTTGTGTTTGCTCCAGCTGTGGCGGGGCCAGGATATGCTACATCTTCCATGAAACATTCGGTAGAACCCTGGCATCAGTCGATCCACTTGGCGGATTGACAACGAGAGATGTTCTCACCGCCATTAGGAATGCAACAGTGAGTAACCACTACACAGTCTGAATTTTAACATTTTGATTATAAATATTTAAATAAAATTAATCTATGTGGTTATTTCAGGTTTTCAGCAAAATCTTTGACAAATTATTAAATGCTTGATCATTTCAAAGTTATTAATGAATGTATAGCAAATAAATAGAAAACAATCACCCTTGTGAATTTTTGTTTGAGGAAACTACTTGGTTGTTAATTAAGTTTTAATGATACCATAACATTGGTACATCTTAATGACCTTCTCTTGCAGGGTCCTCGCCCAGCTCTCTTTGTGCCAGAGATCTCATTTGAGCTGCTGGTGAAGCGACAGATCCGACGCCTAGAGGAGCCGAGCTTGAGGTGTGTGGAGCTGGTCCATGAGGAGATGCAGAGGATGATACAGCACTGCGGCACCCAGGTAACGCACAGCTCTCCCCCAGAGATAGTGTGTTGTCCCCCAACCCAAGTCTTTGTGTTTCTTGGTGTGTCCGTTAGAGTTAAGGCACAGCTTTTTTCAGAAACCGCTTGAGATACAATAACCTTCAGGGTATCAATATCTTAATGGAATGAGAATGAGAAATGTTGTAGGACTCTGCCTGAGGGTCTCTCCAAGGGTGGCAACTTTTCTCCGAAACTGTTTAACATAGGACAACCAAAATTGCTATTTGGCTACAGGGTATCACTACTTTGATGGAGGTTTAGAATGATAAGCGCATAATTATTTTTTCAGAGTTGCACGTTTTTTGTGCCCTGATATAGGACATTCAGGAAAAATTTTGAATTTATATTGAGAACCAATTTGATGACTGATGACTTCTTGTGTCTTTGAGAAACTTCTCATGAATTTTATCAGGTAAACATATGGTTTAATGTCATTTTCAGCAGATCTACATGTAGCTAGGATTGAGTTTTATGATACATGGAGAGGATAATAAATGTGTGTCCATGCAGACTATTTCTAAACAGGATTGCTTGACTATCAGTATTTCCTGAGCAAGAACAAAAGATATGCTGGTGTTCAGGCAGGCATCATAGTATGACCTAGTGTCAAGTAGAACACATAGAGTTAGCTAACCAGAGGGAGTGTTGCATTGTAACTGTGACCTTACGATAAATGGATATATAGAGGATACTAAACGACCTTCCATATAATACTGTTTTCATTAAACGAGTTAATGATTTAGTATTAAACAAGCAAAAGCGAGTTTGGTACTAAATAATAAACAAGTTTAATAAAAATGCTATTAAGTTGAAGGAAGTTTAGTATTCTGTTTATTACTTTCTCACAGTAATCAAGCATGATTGTTGAAAGTGTACTGAACGAAACATTTCCATGACTAAGCCGGCGGTGATAACATTGTGACGTCACAACCACACGATATTATGACGTGATACATGCAGTGCTATTTCACTAGTTTAATATTGCCATATAAATATTACACTGCAGTATCTTACATGTGTGAGTAATGAGTGGTTCCTTAGCCAAGTGTGATATGATATTCCTTACACAATCCTTTCCTCTGAGACAGAAATTTGGTTGAGTTGATGAAATTATGACGAACGGTATACATTAGTTCAGATGAAAATAGCTCTTATACATATCATTTTGATGCTGAAAATATCAGTGTAATTTTTTATGTTTTTACTTTGGGTATGGTTGAAACTTTCTTAATAAGTGGGTTTTCTTCTTCCAGCAAGAAATGTTGCGGTTCCCTAAGCTTCATGAAAGGATTATAGACGTTGTAACAAACTTGTTACGAAGACGACTTCCTACGACAAATTCCATGGTGGAGAACCTAGTAGCAATAGAACTGGCATACATCAACACCAAACACCCAGACTTCTCAGAGGCTCATTTAGTCCACAAGTCAGTGTACGACGGGGGCGACACGAACCATCAGAAAACACTGACCAGAGACATGGTCGCTAAGCATACAGAGGAGAAGGAAAGGGTAGGTCTCTTATTGTCTTTGATACCTCTGCAATTACAGTGAGAAAATACGCACAGATCAACCAGTTTGCCTATTGATCCTCTTTGAGGGCATCATTTAATAATTGATGCATAAAAGTTGCAAACAGAAATTTTTTTTACAAAATAAATCTGTCGATGTATTTGGATTGACGTTTGCCGTACAAGAAATAGAGTGTTTGTTACTCCTTTGCTATTTCTACGTAGAACCTATTCTCGCTTTAGCCCATAGCTTGATGCTTGACTATTTGAATATCTGTTTGTGAAATTATTTCCTATTTGTAAGATAATTGTTGAATGTTTATTACATCTCCTTGGAAGATGTAACATATACCTACATCCCCATGGTTGTCCATAGCAGTAAAGTGGATTATCTAGTTTCTTACACTTGATATTTCATCTCTAACATTTTTTCAAACACCATTTTTATTCACTTTTATAATCAGTGTTAAATGTCACATTCATAATGAAACCACATTTGCTTGATGGTTGACATGTCCCTCACTTACCTTGCATGGTGTCGTTAGCCCTGTTGCAACATTTCTCATATTTACCCCAGTCATGACACTTTGACCCTTCCTTCAAAGTTAACTTTCTCACCTCCATCCTCGTACGTTGTTGATTAACTCAATGATACAGCAGTGTGCATTTGTCTTTATAGCAGCTTTTTTACCATGACATTCAAGATGCATTTTAACCTTTAATTTGCACTACAGGACAGAAACGTTAATACATCTAAGTATCAATGATAAATGAATATAAATGGTGTTTAAAAAAATCCAATATACGTCTTGTTTCCGGTGCAGAATGTACAATTATCAGAGCAAATGAACGGCGGAACATGGAAGATAACAAACCTGATCCGAGGCAGCAAGTTGGAGCTGTCGGCAGACCGGATGTCAGACCATGGAACTTCCTCTCTCCCAAGTAGTGGCCCGAATAGCGCCGCCCAGTCGCCGGCCCGGGGCCGCAAGGGGATAAACCTGTTGCCTGAAGTGGTGGGTAAATCAAGGCCCTCCTGACTCTCCTTCCTAGTCTTGGGCACGTTCAATCTACTTACCGAATGTTTTGCTTTAATCCTGGTTGGTGCAAAGGAAGACAAAACTTGCTTCCCCAAGGCACCTTCATGTCAGTGATAAGTGTTTCAACCCTGGTCGAAGTGAGCTTTATTCAAGATATGCTAACTCAAAGTTCACTGACGCTACCATAGTGATGATATGAAACTAAGATTCTTTTAAGACTAGAATAGCTTTATACAAGTGGTTCTTGCCCTACTGCAGACAGTGCTGCCATCGCATCTCACTCCCTCTACTAATCTCTCTTCTCTTCATCCTCCCAGTTAGTGCAGGCTTTATACTAATAAAAACATTTGATTCTCTGGCTGGCCATTTATGCAATTGGTTGAACTTGATGACCTCATGTCCTGTCTCATTTGAACACTGAATATTTGAACTTGATCTATTGTTAAGTTTTTTTAAATACTTCTGAGTTGAATACTGGATCTTGGATTTTTTTCTGAAGCTGAATAGAAAGCTATAATAATGAAAGTTAATTTGATGGGATTGCTGTGTGCAGTTGGCATTGTGATTGCATGTGTAGTCATCATATGGTTCTCATTCACTGTCTATGTGTTGATTTATCATTGTGGCGTCTAATGCTTCATCTTTTTCTCTTCAAGCCTGAACAGCCAGTGATGAAGTTGTCGCAGAGGGAACAAAGAGACTGTGAAGTCATTGGTATGAATTCAAACTTACCTTGTAGATTATTTCTGCTTGTTTCATGTTGTAGTGAAATAATAAAACAAAAGATTACTTCTGCCTAGACCTTAAATGATAATCTGTATCTAAGTAACCCATCAATACCTCCTTTAACAAAACACTGAGGTGATCATACTTCAATATGTAAAGTCACACAGTAAATATCCAGAATTAATTCAAGAAAATACCTTAAGATCCTTCCCTCACCTTGACTACATATTTAACTATTGCTTTGTTGAATAAATCAATTAAGTCGTGGGAATTCTGACCATTTCTTAAACAGGGACATCTTTAGGTCTAATGGATTACGTAGGTAGGTAGTTTCAATAATGATCCTTTATAATCAAGAACATTGGTATGAGAAAATGTCAATGTTTCAGAGCGGCTGATCCGGTCGTACTTCATGATCGTCCGTAAGAATATCCAAGACAGCATCCCGAAGGCGATCATGCACTTCCTGGTGAACCACGTGAAGGACAACATGCAGTCGGAGCTCGTCTCCCAGCTCTACAAGAAGGAGGAGGTCACGCTGCTGGAGGAGTCGGACCACATCGCCGCCCGCAGGAAAGAGGCTCAGGAGATGCTACAGGTATGTCAACACTCCCTGATGCAGGTTGCTGTCCAGAGGCAGATTCGTGAGGGAATCATAGGGATCTGAGATTGCTTACACAAGTATAAACAGAGTATTGAAAAAAGCAGTGAATTATTTTGACCATATTTTATTTATAAAACTGTCTTTGTAAGTTTGAATAGGTTAGCTTAGATTGTTCTATCCCATGGCTTTCAAATGAGTTATCTGTCTCTTTGAAGTTTGAGGTTGGTTTTCTTGTAACAAGAACATGTGACAATAGCATCTAGCAAAAAAGTAAATAATATTTTGATGTTTTGATTAGGACTTCAATTTCAAACACTTTTTTTTTTTTCCCCCTTATTTTGTGGTACAGGTAAAGACACATTTGACAAAAACAAAGACATTCAACATATAAATACAGTTACATACATCCAAATATATCAGTACAATTCAATTTAGTTAATGACTGGATTATTTTCCAAGTAGTAAGTGTAAAGTTGACCAGTACTTAAAAAACATTTCTTCAGTTTCTGTTGATAAAAAAACATATCTTGACAAATCGTAATATTGTATAATTTCACATTTAAGATACTCTTTCTTCGATCTAAAAACATTTATGCTACATCTGTAAATATGCTGTTTGACTAGTAAAATGATTGCATTTACAGGATTATTGTTCTTTCCTTTCATTCCCAAAATGATTGTTTTATTTGTAAATTCTAGTTTTAACTGTACAGAGTTTAACCATGATTCAATTTCTTTCCATAGTCTAAAGATAGGTTCACATTCCCCAAAAATATGATTAATTGTTTCCACTTCTTTTTCACAAAATGAACATAATGGTGATGATATATATCCAATTTTATAAAGAAATTGTTTTGTTGAGAGAATATTGTGAATAATTCTATATTGCAACCATTTCAAGTCTGTGCTTCTCGTTCATTTATTGGCAATAATATTAAAAACTTTCCAATCATTTTCTTCAAGGTCACTTTTTAGGATTTTTTACCATTTTGAATAGCATGGCAGGCGAACAAATTTCTAGTTTATAAGAGAGGCGTACAGTTTTTTATTCCCAATAGTCAATCTTTGATAGATTGAATGGATAAATAGGATTCAACAATTTCTTCTTGAATTGCTTTGTGTTCATATGTGATCGGGTATATGCCATTATGGCTCTTTTCACTGATTCATAAGTTAGAAAGTTAGTCTTAATGGAAAACGTAGCGGAAAATTCTTCATATGTTAACAATCTGCCGTCATCATGAAGCATATCATTCACAAAAACAACACCTTTCTCATACCATTCATAATACAAAAAAGGACGTTTATCAATTGTAATATTGTCGTTGTTCCATAATAATTGACATTGTATATCTTCTTCATTTACGATTTCCTTTTTATTCATTAATCAATTTCAAACACGGTATTATTATTTTTTTCAGGCTTTGCAAAGAGCTAGTCATATAATAGGAGAAATTCGTGAGATCCACTTATGGTGATGAAAGCAGACCTGCTTAGAGGATCTAGACTGTAACAATACATGGAGTGTATGTGATATGTGTTGTGCCACACTGACCAGCAGCAGATATTTGTGTGGTCTGCAAACTCTAGTTGCTGTATTAACTCCCCTTGCTACTCCATCAAGCAGCCATTTGCATAGACATCACTAACTGTTGTCAAGGAAAGGGAGGAGTTTGAGAGTACTCTTGATTCTGATTTGAATCTGAATAGTGCTTTTGATTGCTTGTTTACGGAGATGTCAAGAAAAGGGGAATAGAAAAAGCAATCTTCAATAGTCATGAAATGCTAATGATAGGAAAATCAGAAGTGTGTACAGTGACAAATTTTATCAAAATGTTATTCATTGAATAACAATTTCAAATTTGGAAGTGAAATGAAGACAAAGTCATACAGGATGGCCCCACAATGAGTTATTGCTTTGTACAATATTACATTATTGGATAAAATCAGGAGTTTCTGATGATGTATTTCATGTTTTTTTTCTCATTCAAAGATATTATCAAAGGTTTGAAGTGATTTCTTACCATGTCTGCTAGTATGATTGTTAGTACCATGTACAGTTACTAACTTACTAATCATAATCAAGATGAATGACACTTGTGCATTTCAATGTTAGACAAAAAACAAACCTTGTTCAATAAGGTCATCTTGGAAGTTGTGGAACTTTACATTCGTCTTAGTATCTTACACATAGACCATGCCTTTATGATTTCTGTATGATGGTAAATATTTACATGGAATAATTTATGATTTCAGGTTATGTAGACAATTTTGTAATGCTTTTATACCTTACCTGAATGTTGTGAATGTGTTGATAGTTCCAGATGTATTTATGACTTAACCATGACCGTGAGAAACACAAGTAGCAGTAGCTTAGTGTAAATATATCACTCCGTGTAAAAATACCTCTTTTTGACTTTTAACACTTACGATCTTCCTTTGTTGACTGCTAGTCCAAAGATTTTGAAATCCGGGACTAATTTCGTAGATTTTGTTGGATATGATATCATATCTCGGTAATGTCGAATGAAATACTCATTTCCATTTATTCTTTTCTGTAGTTGGAGTTGATAGTGTGGAATCAAACAGTTAAATTTATAAGCTTTGTCAAAAATAAGATTTTTACAACATCTTAAAGTTTTTTTAATAATTAACAATTATAGTGATAATGTTAGATTGAAGGAATGTAGAATATATGATAATTTTGTATTATTGTGTTTGTATTTTCTGTTTGAGTTTGTGTGGTATTCTTCAAAAGTGTGAATGCATGTGCTATTAGGAATTGCAGTTTGAAACAATTATCAACCTCAAACATAACAGTTAAGGTATTGGTTTGCTTGCATATATAACTATTTCAGTAGGTTAAGTAATATCATTATTGTGTTTTATTGTACTTATGCATATTTTCAGAGATTGTAACAGGAAATATCTATATAATGCAAAGGATTGATATTCATCATACACAATATAGCTCACAGTTGCTGTGTTCTAGTGCTATGAGAAGTTCCATATACAATTATGAGTATTATATGATCTTTTCTTAAAAATACAATTCATTAAATCCACATTGCCTGTTATACTGAGATGTAGAGTATCTTCCTAAAATCATACTTGGTTGTGATACGTGCTAAAATAGCATGTGTAATGATTTAATTTAAAAACAACCCATTTAATTTGTGTTTGCTGATGTATGATAATGATAATTAAGCACATTCCTTGTGCAATGTTTAAAAGCCTTAATTCTACATTATGGTTATATGACCTCTATGAATATACATCAGTGTTCAGTTATCTCTTCCAACCTGTCAAAGAGGTTAATTGATAACATTGCTGCTCTAGAAACCACACTCAAGCACATAGTACAATGTTTAACAGCTTATGAATCTGTACCTTTATTTGTTGAAACAAGAAGATAACTCTGGTAACAATACTGCTTGAAGGCAGTGTGGTAATGTGGTTAAGATAATTCCAGTATTAGAAAAAATAGTGTGCAATAAATAAATATATTATTATTCTCACTGAAAGACTGCTGTACTGTCATGAAATAGAAAGGAGTTTGGAAACGTATAATGTATCCAGTATAAAGTCAGAATGGTAAATTGTTACTTCATTTTAGCAGTGTTGTAAGTCATTGCTTTTAACAGCATAATGTATATTGTAAAAATCAATTCCTTGTGTGTAATCTTGAATCCATATGCTTGAACAAAATGAAATGTATTGAAACATGGAATGGATGAAGTGCCCTATGATTTACCTCTGTATTCTCCACTGAACCCAAATGGTATACACGCGCTATTAGGGGGGTCGACTTATATTCAAGGTATATGATTTTGACAGCAATTTGGGGGCCTGAGAAAGGGGGTCGACTTATACACAGGGTCGACTTATACACGGTAATATACAGTAACTGCACTGACACTTTAGAATGCGTTGTATGAAGTGCTGCAGGCCTATATGAGAGACTCTACTTAATAATGGAACCACTCAATTTCTCCTTTTCTTCTGAGTTTATATTACCATTTCCCCCTTCAGGTATTATTTGGAAATAGAACATAAAATAACTTTCAATCCTATGTTTGTAATGAAATGCTAAAACGCATATTGTTTACTAGTCCAAAGCAATATTGGCAGGTTGCATAACAGAGGATTGATACAAGAATGCTAAGTTTTAACTCTTGCAAAAGTCTTTACCCAAGTTAACTACCACCCTTATTTCTATCTTTCCCTCTCTCCACATCACACCCCCCCCCCCCCCCCCCCCCAAATAACTGATGATTGCATAATTGAGTAGGGCCTCGGACAAGGAGATCTGTTGATAGCAAATTTATTCTGTATGTACATGGATGCAATGGTAATGCTTACAGTAGGTTGTGTCCCTTGGAGGACTGATGCTAGCATTCCTGGAGTTCCACTAGATTTACTCTCAAGTTTTTGTACAGAAATGTTTGAATGTCTGTGATTAAACTGTCCTCTGTTGAAAACTTCCTTAAGTTTTTCTTTCTTTATGATGGTTGCTTCTTTGTGTCTGGTCCTCGGATGTCAACCCTGAAGAGTGGGTTAATCACAAAAATCTGTTTATACATATATGTACAAACTTTAAATGTAAAAAACTAATCACTGTATTAATAATAATAATAATAATAAATGGAAAGTGTTTTTACGATATGTCTCCCCCATACACCATTTCAGCAAATTTGTTTTTTTGAAAATTCTTAACAGTTTTTTAAACACAGATAAAATTTAAGGATTTTTTCTATAAGACAACATAAACTTCAGATTTTGGTTAATCAACATCTCCACAGTTTTGACAAAATATTAACTATATATGATTCAATTTAAGATAAAGAAAATAAGAAATTGAAAAAAAAGTTGAAACCCCAAAAGGCACATCTACATAATATGAAGGGAATGTGTACCAAGTTTGGTGAGGATTGGTCATGTAGTTTCAAAGTTATGCTCCGGAAACTAACACTACCCTTCAGAACTTCGCCCTCGTCGGACGCTAATTTGCAGCTCCGGGCAATCCACGTCAATCCTATATCAAAATGTCTCCAAGTACGCTGAAATATAGTGTAAACAAAAAGTAAGCACCCGGGCAACTAACAAACAGAAGAAACAGCTGAAAGTCCTGAAGAAACCGTCGAATTGACAACAATTACAAGGGATCAAGCAGCCGAAGAAAATCTAATGGCCGCCAATGTGGTCACGAAAACTGACGTCGGTCTGAAAGTTTTCATTTAGGAACAAGTTGATTTGATTCGGACTGACATCAAAAGCCTGGCAAGGAGGGTCGACTGAACTGAACTGAACTTTATTTACACTCAGGCCGCAAGCAGCGGCATATGAGGATATACAGTACACATATATGCAAAATATACAATTTGGTTTAAAATATTATGTAAAATAATGTATTCGAAAGACCTTTATACATATGAAGGCATGAAACAAATGATATGCAAATATATAAAACAAAGATATACATGATGAATATGATGGTATTAAAGGTAATAATTCCTAGCGGCATTTTTTTAAAACATTTAGGATAACGTTACAGAACAGGGCTAGTTTTCGTAATGTACCTATCCTTTTACCATTAAATAATGTCTTCATTTTATAAAAATTTGGTCTTTTGTAGAAATAAGGTATAAGATATTTTACTCTGGCATTTATGAAATGAGAGCATATAAATAAATAATGGAATTCATCGCCAATGTCATTAACAATACAGAGTTTACAAATTCTTCTATGTTTTGGAATATTATTCCAACGACCTGTTTCAATCGGTAGGTAATGATTTTCTGTTATAAAATTTAGCAGTGCTCTTGAGTTCTTCTGATCTAAAGCATCCAAATATCTTAACCTTAAATCTAAATCTGATAAACAGCTATATACGACACCCTTTGAAGAATTATCGACAATAGACAACCACACTTGCTTATATGCATTTCCAATTTTACTATATTTTTTTGGCTTACTCAGGTTTTCAAAATGTTGGGACGATGTCGAAGAAGCCCAAGATTTTCAAGCCCGAGAAACAGAAGTAAAGAAGTCCATTGCGAACGTTCAAACACGTTTTTCAGAAATCGACGAACACATGTTGAACCACGAAGTTATTTCGCGGAGAGCAAACCTTCTGTTCTACGGTATTGGCTCTACTGAGGGGAGGGAAAGCCGACCAGACCAGCTTGAAGAACGCATTAAAACTGTGTTGAGAACTCACCTAGAAATGGAAACCGTGGATAACGTCGTTTTGTCTACAGTTCATCCGCTCCCCCGAAGCAACAATGGCCGTGCAATGGGACTCCCGGCTGTGATTAATGTGAATCTTTGTATCGTGTTTCTTTACCGTTCGAAAACTGTGTGTTTTAGAGTAGTATTTTCTCTCAGGTTGAAAAACCCGTGTTTTTATTCTCGGATGAACAGTTTTCATATTATGGGTGCATAGAACTAGCTTTTACTTTGTGTGTGATAAGCCTGACAAAAGGCTTTACCCTTTTATTTATGTTAGTTTTTACTGACTTTATATCCGATGAACATTTCTAGACCTGCTTGATAACAGATTGTCTACTCGTGTTGTGCTATCGATATATCAAACGGCGCCATGTGACTTGTAATGTGATCTCCACCTGTCGCGTGATCTCAAAGATGGCGGCTCCTAATACTACGCTTGTTAACTACAAGACTTCATTTAACCGAATCATTTTGTAATACAGCACGATGGATTTGCCCCAGCGGCTGTACATGACAGTGATTCATAAAATGTCAAGTGTTTTCGTTTGTTGTCAAGTCTGTTCGTGTGAATGTGAGTCAGTACGTGTTCAAATCCATTTCCATTTGATAAAGAATATGAGGGAAATTTACATTATCGATGTCCCCACCTCTGAAATGCCTGAATTAATGTTTCTGGATGTAAAACCACCATATTATCAAACTAATATTTTTGTAAATGTCTAAATGGATGAATACGGTTTGTCTATAAGTTCAGTCAACTGTAGGGGCCTGAATGAATATTCAAAGAGAAAGGATGTTTTCAATTTTTTGAGAGCTAAGTAATATTATATCTACTTTTTGCAAGACGCACATTTCTTGAAGGATAAAGAACCAAATGTTGATAAGAAGTGAATGGGGCTCTGATGATATGTTCAATAGTAATACAGGACAGTCAAGAGGAGTTGCCATTTTATTCTCTAACAAGCAGAATTATAAGATACATGATACTTTCAGGGATGACAAAGGTAATCTTCTGGTGTTGAATGTCACTATTTATGAAAGAAAAATAACGAAGTAAAACTCTATATGGCCCTAATTCTGATGAACTTGAATTTTATGCTTGGACAAAATCAAAGCCTTTGGAAATTCTCATTATATTCTTGCTGGTGACTTTAACCTTTCTCTGCAACCATCTTTGGATAGTTTCAATTATAGAATGTGAATAACCCTAATGCTAGAAAGCAGGTTATTGATATGATAGGGGATCTTGACCTTGTTGATGTTTGGAGGGACCATAACCCTGAAGTACATGGTTATACCTGGATACGCCCTAATCCTATTAGACAAGCAAGGCTACATTTCTTTCTGATCTCTCAGAGTTTATATTAGTTTATTTGCCAATCCTCTATAAATGTTGCATAAAGATCAGACCATTCTCTCATTGACATCAAAATGAAATTTTCAGATAATGATGGCCACAAAACTACTTATTGGAAGTTCAATAACTCTCTTTTAAGAGATGCCAAATATGTTGCATCTGTTAAGGAAACTTATAATAATGTTGTGAAACAATATGCCCCCTTATTGAAACATGAGACAAACATTGGTGATGTAATCTTCTCAGAAATTGAATTTGATTTGAACGATCAATTATTGCTGGAAACTTTATTAATGGAAATAAGAGGAAAATTTATCTCATATTCATCATTTTTGAAAAAATCTAGATTGAAAAAAGAACAAGATTTATTGGAGGATATTAAGCTTTTGGAAAACAACTTTATTGAGATTGATAAATTGGAGGGAAAAAGGAAAGAATTAGAGGAAAGCGTAAAGCAAAAATGGAGGGCATCATTATTCGCTCACGTGCCAAATGGATAGATGAAGGGGAGAAGATCAGTCGCTATTTTTGTACTTTTGGAAATAGCAACTATTTCAGCAAAGGTATGTCCCAGTTAGTTTTAGAAGATGGATCTACTGTAGAGAGGATCGGAGATATTGTTCTTGAAGCGAAATCTTTTTATGAACAACTATATTCTTCCAAGGAGATTGTATTGAAAGATTGTGATCTTGGTGAACTATTTGCTGAGGAAGATTTGTGTGGATTGAGTAAAGAGGAGTCGGATTCATTTGAAGGTTCAGTAACTTATGATGAAGTATTGGAGTGTTTGAAGAACGCCAAAAACAATAAAAGTCCAGGTTCGGATGGGTTAACCTTTGAGTTCTATAAGTTTTTCTGGAAAGATTTATCTCTTTTCTTGTTGAGGTCACTCAATTATAGCTTCGCTAATGGCAGTGTGTCAGTTACACAGAGGCAAGGTATTATTACCTGTATCCCAAAAGGAGATAAACCTAAGCGCTTTTTGAAGAATTTGAGACCTATCTCACTTCTTAATACTGCTTATAAACTTCTTTCATCTGTTATAGCTGAGAGGTTCAAACGTTTTCTTCTAAAACTGATTAGTACAGATCAAACTGGATTCATGTCCAACAGATATATTGGTGATAACATTAGATTGATTTATCATTTGATGAACTACACAGAATCCAATGATATTCCTGGAATGTTGTTTCTGGTAGATTTTGAGAAGGCATTTGATTCTGTCTCTTATCATTTTTTAGATTTGGAAAAGATATTATTAAGTGGTTCAATATCCTTTATAATGACGCTAGTTCTTGTTTGAATATCAATGGCACATTGTCTCTTTGGTTTTCTGTGGAGAGGGCTGTAGACAGGGTGATCCTCTGTCGCCATATATCTTCATCCTTTGTGTAGAGATCCTGGCTGGTCTTGTAAGAAAGAATCCGAATATCAAAGGATTTACAGTTGATAATGAAGAGTACATGTTGACTCAGTATGCAGATGATACAGAATTTATTCTTGATGGCTCCCAGAAATCCTTTGAGGCTACAGTTTACACCTTCAACTATTTTGTTGATATATCAGGTCTTAAAATTAACTATGACAAGTCTCAGGTGGTATGGATTGGCGCAAAAAGGAATAGTTCGGTCAGATATTTGCCTTGTTTAAGTCTTCAATGGAATCCAGAATATTTCAAGCTATTGGGTATTGTCTTTTCAACTGATTTGAGCGCTATAATCAAAAAGAATTTTGATAAATTATTTGAGATTCAAGTTATAATCAATCGATGGATGAAAAGAATAATTACACCTCTTGGTAGAATTGCTATTATAAAATCTTTGCTTATTTCGAAAAAAATAAACTATCCTCTCCTTACTCTCCCAAATCCACCAGGTACCTTTCTTCAAGAACTAAACAAGATGCGTTTTAAATTTCTGTGGAGTGGAAAGCCTGATAAGATCAAAAGAGTTGTTGCTTGTAGGCCAGTGAAAGATGGTGGGCTTGGTATGATTGAAGCTTTTTCTTATCTCAGTTCTTTAAAGTTGTCTTGGATGAGAAAGTTGTTGGATGTAAATTATGAGTCAAAATGGAAACAGGTGTGCTATGCCTCTTCTCCAAAGTTTCAAAACTTAGCTGTTTTTGGTAGCTCCTTTCCAAGCACACTTGCCAAGGAAACCACGAATGACTTTTGGTGTGATTGTATTGTTGCTTTTGATAAGTTTATACATAAGATCCAGCCTGAGTCATGTAATGAATCATTACAGAACCAATATACTATAAGAAACATGTACAAATTGGTAACAAGGTAATCTTCTGTTCCTCATGGTTCGATAGAGGTGTAAGTCAGATTCAAAATTTTATCAAAGCAGATGGTGGTTATTGTACTCTTGAAGAATTCCCAAATATTATTAATGAACTCGACATAAGCTTTCTCCACTAGAAGAGTCTTATTAAAGCTTTTAAACTGTATCAGGGTAGATTAAACATGACCAAGCCTACTTCTTTTGAGCAGATAGATGATAATAATGCCATCAGAAAACTTTTGTCTGTCAAAAAAGGTGTCAAGTGCTACTATTATATTCTAAACGAATCTGTGGTTGATCTTAAATTTAAATACAAATGGGAAGAGTACATTCTTGCCGAATTAGACTGGGAAAATATATTTGTGAAACCTTTAAGGACTACAACAGATACTAAATTGAGGTGGTTTCAGTATAGAATTATACATCATATTTTGTCAACTAACTCTTTGGACATTTTGTCAATGCGAAGTTCAGACAATTCCACACCTTCTTTGGCATTGTAAACATGTACAGGCTTTTTGGCAGCTGTTTCTTAGAACGCTAAAGGAAAAATGCTCCCATATCTACAATTTGAGCTTTGACATTGATGATGTTTTTGATTTGCTATTATTGTTATCAAAATTCTTTATTTACAAATGTAAGGTTTAAAAATGTAAACTAGATTTTAATCATTTTAGAAATTATATGTTCAACAGATATGTCATTGAAAAAATATAGCATTCAGTAAAAGCAAAGAAGACAAGTTCTATGCAAAATGGATATTATACCATGACTTTGTAAAAGTAAGTAATCCTTCTTGAACTATTTTCCTCTTGACTGAATATATAATGATGTTTATGCCCTCATGTACACATAAATGGGTGAATGTGTGAGTGAATGTGATGTATTTGTTTGTGTGTCTTTTTGTTTCTTAGTCAAAAAACCCACAGAACTCTGTTTCTTTAATTACTTTAACTTCAATGGGGCTCTTGCTTTCCTGGGCTGGAGTTCCCTTGTTCTTTAACAGGGAGCTCTGTAATAAAAAGTTGATTTTGAAAAATCATTTACTTAAGAAAAGAATTGTTGATAATGAATATTATAGAGAATTTTATCTGTAGCCTATGTAATGTTGGGAGTGCAACTAGTTCATGCTTCTTGGGAATTTGAGATAACCCAAACCTGAAAAATTGGTAATCCATAAGAAGATCATACACTCATCTGAAATCACAAAATCATTGATTTGGTTTGGGAGTAATAACCCGCTGCTGATTCAAAAATATGATAAATATTATACTTGCACTTGCAATATTAGGCAATATCCTTAACATTGTTAAAGGTATTTTGGAAAATAACAATTTTCAAACAAATATTTACCACTATTATGCTTGTCTGAAATCTATTTTACCCTTGTTTTTGATATTATTGTCAACTGTCAATATTGATATATAATACAGTTTGCCATTAATTTAACAATAATTGCAACTATGATTATGTTACGTATTTCGACTTCTAAAAGCAATGGAATCATATCAGCTACTTGTTCAAATATATTACGTGAATCAGTTGAAAAAGCAATCACTTTACTCAACACCAATTACAAGTATGAGTATGTTACGTATTTCTGCTTTGTAAGGCAATCACTTTACTCAACACCAATTACAAGTATGAGTATGTTACGTATTTCTGCTTTGTAAGGCAATCACTTTACTCAACATCAATTACAAGTATGAGTATGTTACGTATATCTGCTTTGTATAGCGATCACTTTACTCAGCACCAATTACAAGTATGAGTATGTTATGTATTTTTGCTTTGTTTATCAATTGATTTAATTGTCATCCATTACAAGATTGAGTATGTTACGTATTTCTGGTTTGTAAGGCAATCACTTTACTCAGCACCAATTACAAGTATGAGTATGTTACGTATTTCTGCTTTGTAAGGCAATCACTTTACTCAACACCAATTACAAGTATGAGTATGTTACGTATTTCTGCTTTGTATAGCAATCACTTTACTCAACACCAATTACAAGTATGACCATGTTACGTATTTCTGCTTTGTAAGGCAATCACTATACTCAACACAAATTACAAGTATGACTATGTTACGTATTTCTGCTTTGTAAGGCAATCACTTTACTCAACATCAATTACAAGTATGACTATGTTACGCATTTCTGCTTTGTATAGCAATCACTTTACTCAACACCAATTACAAGTATGAGTATGTTACGTATTTCTGCTTTGTAAAGCAATCACTTTACTCAGCACCAATTACAAGTATGAGTATGTTACGTATTTCTGCTTTGTTTATCAATTGATTTAATTGTCATCCATTACAAGATTGAGTATGTTACGTATTTCTGGTTTGTAAGGCAATCACTTTACTCAGCACCAATTACAAGTATGAGTATGTTACGTATTTCTGCTTTGTAAGGCAATCACTTTACTCAACACCAATTACAAGTATGAGTATGTTACGTATTTCTGCTTTGTATAGCAATCACTTTACTCAACACCAATTACAAGTATGACCATGTTACGTATTTCTGCTTTGTAAGGCAATCACTATACTCAACACAAATTACAAGTATGACTATGTTACGTATTTCTGCTTTGTAAGGCAATCACTTTACTCAACATCAATTACAAGTATGACTATGTTACGCATTTCTGCTTTGTATAGCAATCACTTTACTCAACACCAATTACAAGTATGAGTATGTTACGTATTTCTGCTTTGTAAAGCAATCACTTTACTCAGCACCAATTACAAGTATGAGTATGTTACGTATTTCTGCTTTGTAAGGCAATCACTTTAGTCAACATCAATTACAAGTATGAGTATGTTACGCATTTCTGCTTTGTATAGCAATCACTTTACTCAACACCAGTTACAAGTATGAGTACGTTACGTATTTCTGCTTTGTAAAGCAATCACTTTACTCAACATCAATTACAAGTATGAGTATGTTACGTATATCTGCTTTGTAAAGCAATCACTTTACTCAACACCAATTACAAGTATGAGTGTGTTACGCATTTCTGCTTTGTATAGCAATCACTTTACTCAACACAAATTACAAGTATGACTATGTTACGTATTTCTGCTTTGTAAGGCAATCACTTTACTCAACACAAATTACAAGATTGAGTATGTTACGTATTTCTGCTTTGTAAGGCAATCACTTTACTCAACATCAATTACAAGATTGAGTGTGTTACGTATTTCTGCTTTGTAAGGCAATCACTTCACTCAACATCAATTACAAGTATGAATATGTTACGTATTTCTGCTTTGTAAGGCAATCACTTTACTCAACACCAATTACAAGTATGACTATGTTATATAAGTCTGCTTTGTTAATCAATTGATTTAATTGTCATCAATTACAAGATTGAGTGTGTTACGTATTTCTGCTTTGTAAGGCAATCACTTTACTCAGCACCAATTACAAGTATGAGTATGTGACGTATTTCTGCTTTGTTAATCAATTGATTTAATAGTCATCAATTACAAGATTGAGTGTGTTACGTATTTCTGCTTTGTATAGCAATCACTTTACTCAACACAAATTACAAGTATGACTATGTTACGTATTTCTGCTTTGTAAGGCAATCACTTTACTCAACATCAATTACAAGATTGAGTGTGTTACGTATTTCTGCTTTGTAAGGCAATCACTTCACTCAACATCAATTACAAGTATGAATATGTTACGTATATCTGCTTTGTAAGGCAATCACTTTACTCAACACCAATTACAAGTATGACTATGTTATATAAGTCTGCTTTGTTTATCAATTGATTTAATTGTCATCAATTACAAGTATGAGTGTGTTACGCATTTCTGCTTTGTATAGCAATCACTTTACTCAACATCAATTACAAGTATGAGTATGTTACGAATTTCTGCTTTGTATGGCAATCACTTTACTCAACACAAATTACAAGTATGACTATGTTACGTATTTCTGCTTTGTAAGGCAATCACTTTACTCAACACAAATTACAAGATTGAGTATGTTACGTATTTCTGCTTTGTAAGGCAATCACTTTACTCAACATCAATTACAAGTATGAGTATGTTACGTATATCTGCTTTGTATAGCAATCACTTTACTCAACACCAATTACAAGTATGACTATGTTATATAAGTCTGCTTTGTTTATCAATTGATTTAATTGTCATCAATTACAAGATTGAGTGTGTTACGTATTTCTGCTTTGTAAGGCAATCACTTTATTCAACACCAGTTACAAGTATGAGTATGTTACGTATTTCTGCTTTGTAAGGCAATCACTTTACTCAACATCAATTACAAGTATGAGTATGTTACGCATTTCTGCTTTGTATAGCAATCACTTTACTCAACACAAATTACAAGTATGACTATGTTACGTATTTCTGCTTTGTAAGGCAATCACTTTACTCAACACAAATTACAAGATTGAGTATGTTACGTATTTCTGCTTTGTAAGGCAATCACTTTACTCAACATCAATTACAAGATTGAGTGTGTTACGTATTTCTGCTTTGTAAGGCAATCACTTTACTCAACACCAATTACAAGTATGAGTATGTTACGTATTTCTGCTTTGTAAGCCAATCACTTTACTCAACATCAATTACAAGATTGAGTATGTTACGTATTTCTGCTTTGTAAGCCAATCACTTTACTCAACATCAGTTACAAGTCCAAGTATGTAACGTATTTTCCCTTTGTAAGGCAATCCCTTTACTCAAAACCAATTACAAGTATGAGTATGTAACGTATATCTGCTTTGTAAATAAATTGATTTAATTGTCAAAAAAGACACACACAATTTTTACCCACTACCCTTCAAAATGACAAGTCCAAACTGTTGCCATGAAAAATAAATATGAAATTGAAAAGAAGTTGAAACCCCCTTGGGGATGTATACCAAATTGGTGAAGATTGGTCAAGTAATTTCAGAGTTATGCACCGGGAACGCGGACGCGGACGGGAACTCAGTCACCTGGATCTGATGGTATTGTTAATGAACACATTAAGTATGCTGGTAGATCTCTCATAAATCATTTGGTTACCTTATTCAATGCTATTGCTTCTAATTAATATTTACCTAGTGGATTTAATGGTGGTACCATACTCCCTATTCACAAATTATTTGAAAGAATTATCTTAGAAAGAATAGAAAACTGGTGTAGAAACAGTAAATCATTCCCACACAAATATCAGTTTGGATTTCGTAAAGGTGCTGGCGCTGAAACAGCTGCGTTAAAGTTGTTAGAAAGTGTAGGTTATTACAGGGAAAGAAACTCACCAGTATACTGCGTTTTTCTAGATAATGAATAAGCTTTTGATAGAATATGGCTCAATGGTCTATCTTATAAGCTATATCATTTTGGTATAGATGGTAAACTCTGGCGTATACTTCGTAATAAGTATACATCAATGCAATCATGTGTTCAAATAGGAGGAATTACATCCTCTCCTTTTCCTATAAAACAAGGTGTTGGTCAAGGGTGTGTCTTGTCAGCTTGGTTATTCTCATTGTATATTAATGACCTTTTATATTCCCTTGAAACATTACAACAAGGCTTATATTTACCGTGGGGTAACGTACCAGGCATCTTACTAGCAGATGATACCACTATTGTAAGTGGAGCCATAGATAGTTTACAATGTGCACTGGATGTATGTTATGACTACTCTTGTAAATGGCATCTTAAGTGTAATGCCAATAAACGGTTTTTCTGTTGTTTGGTAACGCACAAAAACATAAATGTCCATCACTCTGCATTGGTGACAAATTGATAGCTCAAAATGATCAAATTGTGTATGCTGGTCTGTATATATCAACTGTAACATCAAATTTAGTACGTACTCAATGTGATAAACTTAGAATGTTAGTAAATGCAAACCGTTGCTGTGGTTTGTGTTTTTGGCGGTCTTAACCCCGTATCGTCCTCTGGAATCTGGAACAGAGTTATTTTACCATGTGCCCTTTTTGCTTGTGAATTGTGGTGTAAACTAACATCAAAAGAATATGATATGCTTAAAAAGAGTCAATCCTATTTTTGTAAAATCATTCAGGGTTTATCTAAATATTCTTCATCTTTTGTTGCACGAGATTGTTTAGACTTAATATCAGTCCAAGCCTACATTGCAAAACGATGTCTCATATTCCTCGGTAAATTATGCAGAAGTACTTTAGACTTTGTATTCAAGAATATCTTAAACTACAGAATTAGTCAATTCCTACTTGACTCACAACATGAGAGAGAAGCTAAAAGTGCAAAATCACCGATCTACCATATGCTACTCTTAACATATAAATATGACTTGACAGATTATGTTAACGCATACATTACGTCTTCTAGTTTTCCATGTAAATTAAAGTGGATTTTCTATATGACAAAAACCATAAATGATGCTGAAAATGTACTTGCATACAAATATTTAACTGCAAGAGAAAACTATCATAGATATCTTTCAGTACGGAATCAAAATGTACATTGACTCTGGCAAATGTCTCTCCTAAATCCTGATCTATTTCATTTCATTGCCAACTTGATGCAAATCAGCACATTACGTATTCAATCAAAAGAGTGTATATGTGGCACATTTGTTTATGATATTGTAAAACATGTTTTTATGTACTGCGAAAAGACACGTCTCGAAAGAGATCTGCTGATCAACTCAATAATTGATTTGTTAGATGTGAATACTTTTTACAGCCTTTGGAGTAATGATGAAGAACTTACTTTGTGTTTTTCACTTGGTGGATCGCCAACAGATCATTGCTTATCCCTGGACCATAATATATGGCTTTCTTGTATGAAAAATGTATGTGCTAATGTTAAGCACTGGAAACTATATTTTGCAAATTGTCTGTAACTATCGGTATTAATCTGTACCTCATGTAAATATACCATTTCACATTGTATCTTCCTTCACTGGAGGAAGTAAAGAATGTCTATCTATCTATAAGGCGCACATTTCCACACACTAGTGCATGCTCAAGGCGATATCAGCATTATTACCCTTGTGTACCCTGACATATCTGTCGCTAAAAGGTCACCACTATGTCACTTAACTAAGTCTTTTAACTCGTCTCAGTGTGGGGCAGGGATTCAACCCTTCAAACTGTCCAACAAATACGGGTTAACCCATCCATCCGGTGAGCCACGCCCGATGTTGCTGAACTGAACTACTGATAGCGATCAACTGAGCTATGCTCAGGACCATGTGCCACCATGCATGACAATGTTATTTACAACTTATCTATTTCACACAAAGTTTCTTGACTACTTCTTGCCCTTTCTGCAGGTGGATAATGAGCAAGTAGTTGGTAGGGTATTTATAGCTCTATAAGATTCCAGAGAGTCAATAGATTATGTACAATAAAGTTTATTATTACTCAACCGTGGTGAGATCACTCATTAGATAACAATGAGTTGGTAACACACATATGTGTGATACCATATCTCGTGCGAACAAACAGAACTACTTTCGAACGTCACATGACATCGTCCAATCACGTGACTTGTTAGTTGGAAAATGGCGACTTTCAAATTTTGCATTCTCAGGGAGACGTGATCGACTATCCAAAAGTATAAAATATCCAAGTGTCAATAATCACTCTCATATTTGTGAAAAACAGCACTATTCACATAGTCTTTTGTAACTCGCAACTTCTGTGCCGTCGCAAGTTGTGTTACGTCCCCCCTCTGCCGGCCGTTCCACGCCACACAGCTTGGCCCTTCCATCATCCAACCCGTCGCTTCCCCCTCAACAAGCAGACAATCTGAACATGACATCTTGCAACTCCCGTTGCCTTATTTCTACATTTGCGGGTCCTATTATCAATTCTGTTATTCACGTCAATGTTCTCAATCCTCCTCAACTGCTGACAGTGTACGTTCCATCAACTTTTTAAAACTGACTGACCTAGAAAGAGGTCACATTCCGATGACGTCACGACTCACGTATCGACTACACAATGGCTTGACATTTTTCGTTGCTTGTTAGCATTTGTTATTTGAACAAATTTCTCGAAAATGATATACTTGTTCACCAAAATAATTTTTGTTCCATGTTTTAGGCGAGTCACTTATGTAGACAGTTACAATAAGCGAACTATTTTGTTCTGCGTTTTGTGTGTCTGGTTGATATTCTTACGCCTGTTCGCGATCAGCTGACTGTTGTTTTGACGACTAATTCATCAAAAATATTGATACGTGGGGATGAGTAATAAATAAAATACTAAACTCATGATAATGTGATAACATTTTCATGCAACTCGTGAATGGAATTTGGTATCAGACTCACTTTCGTTCGTCTGATACCAAATTCCATTCACTCGTTGCATAAAAATGTTATCACATTACCATTCGTTTAGTATTCTCTATATAACATTGAGTGAGATAAATGGATAATAACACAATGAATGAGTGTTCTTACGATACTGAATGTTTACACAGCGGAGTGATCTGTTTCTTTGATGATTGGCCAGACAGTAAGGAGGTAAACCCCTTGATCCATTTAATCTCAGGAGCTAACCTTCTGAAGCAGATTGACTCAAGAAGTTTTCTTTTGAGCTAATCATTGACGTTTGAAGCCAGGATGTTAGTGTTCTGCCAGTTGATAGAGTGGTTTGGGTTGCTGATGTGCTCAGAAAGGGCGGATATGAGGCCAGCAGTTTTTCTGAGTAGTCGGCTGATATGAACTATTTTGGCCTTGATATGAGATGTCGACGCTAATGGGGGCTGATTGTGGTTTTGTTGGACGATCATCTCATCATCTCGTTGATTGAGGTTGGAGGTTATGATCTGCTCTAGTTGTTTTGGATAACTTTGAGGGAGATGAACGTTCTCTTAGGATGATCCAACTCATCTTGTAGATTTGCTGGGGAGATAACCTTGGCACGTCTGTTCAGGGTTGATACTTATTTGATGGTTGAACAGGAAGTTGATATACTGATCAATGTGTAGGTTTTTCTGTACAGAAAGGTAGCCTGTGTTGTTTTTCTGGCTAAATGATAAACTGGATGTGGTGTACTGTTCGATGAGCATCCTGCTACATCAGCGTATTTGTTTCCGCCTAGCTCCATCATATACCCTGATATCCTTCGGCCTAAAACGCTCGTATCGCTAAATATAAAAAGCCAAAGAAATGACTCGCATTCAGCAATAGCGGCACCACCCGGATGAGAATTCAAACAAATGTCAATGTAAGCTATAAATAGCCATGAGCAACCAGCCGTAAGGGATACGAGCGTTTTAGGCCGAAGGATATCAGGGTATATGATGGAGCTAGGCGGAGACAAATACGCTGATGTAGCAGGATGTTTGTTGAGGTGATCTTGGAGATCTGCTCGATTGTTCTCATTATCCACCTGAAGAAAGGGCAGGAAATAGCTTTCCTTCGATATGTCTTAGAACAATTTCAAAACATAAGTATTCTTTATAGTATAGTTAAAGGTCAGTTTCCTAGAGAGTCAAGGTCACGTTTACCTCTGTGCATCTTTCTCGAGTCCCTTCATATCTTACTATAGGCTTCTAAATAAGGAGCAGGGCTTCTCCTATACACACCATGCAATGATAAACATTACATACACAACAACACAAATCAACATGGATATTGGCCTGGTCGCAGTGTCGACACACGGCAGTTTATTTACACCAGTAAAGTATATACAACCATTTCTCATAAACCCACAAGAACAAAACACTTCATCTTACATCATCAGGTACGGAACCGTTGCCCGACACGTAAACCAGAGATCAAAAACTACATTTAAGAGAAAATTACTCTGGACCGTGTTCTCCCAACGAATTCAACGGCCTCTTACTGGGAAGTTTACAGGCTAACCTTGATGTACTCGTGATTTCCTAGATGCACTATATTTTGTTGCAATACTCGCCATCAAATCGGCATTTTCAATATGTATTATCAAGGCTCATCAGCCTGGAGCACACATTTGCAGAATAAATAAGCATGATAAATCAACATAAAAAGGTGCTGTCTGTTCAGTACTGTCCCGTATTATCAAGGCTCGACAGCCGACTTATCAATGAAAATACGACAATATTTTCAGCCTCATATTAAGGAAAAAATACAAAAAACAGCCATTTTGACCGTATAAATAGAGGTCGACCCAAAATGGGTAGATCCACCGAGAACGATCGCCAAGATCCAGCGGATATCTACATCAGAAACAATCTGAAAATAGAAAAACATATATAGAATGTACACACAATTTATTTATATTTTATTTAAGTATTTAATGTTTATGAAACGTGTCACCGCCGTGGTGATAAGCGTGAGAGGTGACCTACCGTCACTCCCCCTTATTTATACCCTTAATTCACCAGACATAATTATCTCCCTTACCATTGCATACCACTATGGAGAAAGTAGTTTCTCTCTAATTCATAATGCATTCAACCGAGAGAAACTTCATTTACTTTTGGTCTCCTTTGAATTATCTTATAAATCACCATTAAGTTTTGAACATTACCACAAGGGAAACGGTATGTTTTGCTAGTCCGCGAGTAACTATAAAGAAGGTTTTACTGGATTGTCTTCCAATTTTGCAAAAATTTCTGTCAATGATGACGCCCAGTAGGATCAATGGTAACCTTGATGTTGTTTAAGGGCAAAGTACAGGAGGATGGGAACCTGCAGTGGGCTTTGCATTTGACCTTAACAGTGTTTTGTAGTTTACAGTATCTTTTGAAAAACAATTCACTCATCAAAACCTAAGAAGATAGTTTTAATCGACTGTGTTTGTGTTGACGTATAACTAATTCAGCTATGACTTCTACCTCTTGTTCTCTTTGTTCTGTCGTTAGATTTCCCCCATACAAGGCAGCTGTTGATGTTGTTCAGCTAGTTAAACCAGGGCGTTGAGCCTCTACATTAGCTAACCGACCGTCAGACATGACGTCTCAAAGCGCAGTGGCGGGAGCGGGGGGGGGGGGGGGGGGGGGGGGGGGGGGGGGGGGGGGGGGTTCAGGGGGTCCGGACCCCCCTTTTGAAAATCAATTATAGATTAAAGTAAATAAAAAACAACCCCCCCCTCCCCGTTGACAATTTCTGAATTCTATCGATGCAATAAAATACGTTTTATTTTTTACAATTGACATGTAGTCATCTGTAGCGTATTTGTATTCATAACACAAAACCAGTTATAATGAACTCTGTTATCCATACGATGTCTTTGTATGAACGAGTGCGCGCCAGTTACTGTACCGGATGTGCCGTTAGCGAGAGAGCAGACCTCATGGCTGCTGATTGTACTTGACTGTCATGTAATATCGAACAAGCATCAATACACGAATCCTCCGGAACGTACAGTGTTTGTTATAATGCCCAAGTCATCACATATTTTGGCGACGAGGTAAAAAGCTGGATGTCTTAACGTTTTTGTGGACATTTTGTGTGTGATTACGTCCGTCGTGTGTCACTCGCTTCCAAAAAACATGGCGTCGTCTACCTCCGGGAAGATCGACGAATTCAATCCAGAGACAGACAGTTGGGAAATTTATTGTGAACGATTAGAGCTGTTCTTTACTGCTAGAGGTGTGGATGATGATAATGATAAGAAGAGGGCTATTCTACTTAGTGAAATGGGTAAGACGGCCTACACACTTCTCAGGAATTTGTGTGCTCCTACGAAACCTAAAGAAATGTCGTTTGCTGACATAGTGAAACTCATGCAAGATCATCAACACCCAACCCCGTCAGTGATAGTTGAGAGACTTAGATTTCATAAGAGGGATAGAAAATCTCAAGAAAGTGTTGCCGCGTATGCTTCAGAGTTGCGCAAATTGGCCAGTACATGTGACTTTGGTACTAATCTGGATGATTCACTTAGAGACAGATTAGTTTGTGGCATTAACAATGATGCTATTCAGAGAAGATTGTTAGGTGAGAAGGCGCTTGATTACAACAAGGCTTTCACATTAGCACAGTCAATGGAATTGGCGGCAAAGAATGTAGAGGATATTAAAAGTGGTACTTCAGGCATTTCAACACCTACAGGGGGCAATATGCACAAGATGTCATCATCTCAACATACTCCAGGTGTCAACCGACCATGTGACAGATGTGGTTTACGGAATCACAAATCTCCGGACTGTCATTTCCGCAATTCAGAGTGTTACAACTGTGGTAAGATTGGCCACATAGGGCAAGTGTGTCGCCAGTCACAAAGCATAAGAGGCTCTCATCGTGGACGTGGCTCCCATCGATCAAGAGGTCAAGGTCGAAGTAGGGGTCACCATAAACGTTCATCAACAAATAAGGTCATTCCTGATGACAGCAGTGATGTTGAAAAGGAAAGTGAAGTGTATGATATTTACAAGATGGAGACCATCTCTTCTCCTATAGTTGGGAGGAGAGAAAAGGAACCACCAATGTTTGTTAACTTATCACTTAATGGTCAGCCATTAAGCATGGAACTAGATACAGGTGCAACATTTTCAGTGATAAATGAGGACACTTACAGCTCGTTAGGGAAAGATCCACCCAAACTTGGACCTCCTCATACCATGTTACGCACTTATCTAGGTGAAAAGATACCCCTTCTTGGTTCCTGCTCAGTGAAAGTGGGTTATGGCAAACAGACAATAGAACTGCCAGTTATCGTAGTGAAAGGGAAAAGAGCCAATCTGTTCGGCCGTGACTGGCTGCGACATGTTCGTCTCGACTGGGGAACAATCCTCAGAGTGGATTGTGATGATGTTCAGACTATCCTAAACTCTCATCCTGATGTCTTCAAGGAGGAACTTGGTGAACTAAAGGATACCAAGGTGAACATTAACATATCTATTCCTTCACAACCACGTTTCTACAAACACCGGAATATGGCGTATGCCTTGAGGGACAAGGTTGAGAATGAACTGGAACGATTGGAACAGCAAGGTGTCATCAAACCTGTACAGTACGCAGAATGGGCTGCACCCATTGTACCAGTATTGAAGTCAGATCAATCTTCTGTGCGCATTTGTGGAGACTACAAACTTACAGTCAACCAGGTTGCGAAACCAGACTGTTACCCTATACCCAGGATAGAGGACTTATTTGCATCACTCTCCGGAGGCAAGCAATTTACCAAATTGGACATGAGTAACGCCTACCAGCAGCTAGTGTTGGACGATGAGTCCAAGAAACTCACCACAATAAATACTCACAAGGGTCTCTACGAATATCAACGATTACCTTTTGGGGTGTCAGCAGCTCCTGCAATTTTCCAGCGGACAATGGAATGTCTACTCAGTGACTTACCACATGTGTGTGTGTATCTTGATGATATTCTCGTCACAGGTGTTGATGACGCAGAACACAATAGGAATTTAAATGAAGTTCTTGATAGATTGCAGAGAGCAGGGTTACGTCTCAATGCATCAAAGTGTCACATCAAGAAAGACTCCGTTACTTACCTGGGACACCGGATAGATGCACATGGACTGCATCCACTGGAGGAAAAAGTCAACGCTATTGTGTCTGCACCAGCTCCCCAGAATGTGACAGAGTTAAAGTCATTTCTTGGAATGGTACAGTACTACCAGAGGTTTCTGCCAAATCTTTCCACAACATTAGCTCCACTTCATAGTCTATTGCAAAAGGACTCTCCATATGCATGGACCAAGAAACATGATACAGTATTCCAGAAGGTGAAATCTCACTTGTCTTCGTGTAAAGTCTTGACGCACTACAACCCGGTTCTTCCACTCAACTTAGCAGCTGATGCTTCTCCTTATGGAGTTGGTGCGGTCTTGTCGCACATAATGCCAGATGGTACTGAGAAACCTGTGGCGTTTGCGTCACGTACATTGTCTCCTGCAGAAAAGAATTATTCACAACTGGACAAAGAAGCACTGGCCATAGTGTTTGGGATAAAGAAATTCCATCAGTATTTGTTCGGCAGGAAATTTCAGCTGTTGTCGGATCACAAACCTCTCATGGGTTTACTTGATGCAGAGAAAGGCATCCCAGTGATGGCGTCAGCCAGACTTCAGAGATGGGCCTTGATGCTCGCGGCTTATGATTACAGTATTGTGTATAAACCAGGCTCCAAGTTAGCGAATGCTGATTGTTTGAGCAGATTGCCTCTGCAAACTCCAGTGTCTGTGCCGCCTGTTCCAGGAGACACAATAATGCTCCTTGAGAACATGGCTGAATTCCCAGTGAATGTGAAACAAATTCAGATTTGGACAAGGAAGGATCCCTTGTTGTCTAGAGTGAAAAAATTAGTGGAATGTGGTTTTCCTGAAAACATGAAGCCAGATTCAGAGCTCAAGCCATATGTTCAAAGGAAGCTTGAATTGAGTGTTCAAGATGGTGTGGTGCTCTGGGGCAACAGAGTAGTGGTTCCACCTCAGGGTAGGAAACAGTGTGTAGATGTGTTGCATGAAGCACACCCTGGAATAGCGAGGATGAAGGCTATTGCCAGAGGTCTTGTGTGGTGGCCATGCATAGATTCAGAGCTAGAGAACAAGGTCAAGATGTGTTCAGTATGTCAACAGAGTCGCTCCTCACCCTGCGAAGCGAAACTGCATCCGTGGGACTGGCCATCTAAGCCTTGGTCACGTCTGCACATTGATTATGCAGGTCCCTTACAAGGTAAAATGTTTCTCATCATTGTGGACTCCCACTCTAAGTGGATGGATGTGTTCCCTGTCAATAACGCAACAACAAGCGCCACTCTTGAGTGTCTTCGGAGAACATTTTCAATCCATGGTATACCCGAGACAATCGTTTCAGACAACGGGACATGTTTCACAAGCGATGAATTTGCCTTGTTCATCAAAAGGAATGGTATTCAGCACATCTGTACATCCCCTTATCACCCAGCGTCCAATGGACTAGCAGAGAGGAGTGTTCAGACATTCAAACAGGGATTTACGAAACTCAGCGGAGGTTCCATCGACACTAGGGTGTCAAGGTTCTTGTTCAGGTATCGCAACACTCCACAGACCACAACAGGGTTATCTCCAGCGCAGTTACTATTTGGGAGACGTCCGCGTTCCCATCTGGACTTACTTCACCCAGACATTGGTTCTAAAGTCCAGCAGAAACAAGAGAAGCAGGCAAGCTATCACGATAGACATGCCAAGTCACGACAGTTCACCTTAGGTGATCTGGTTTACGTCAGAAACTTTCTTGGTAAGCCAAAATGGTTACCAGGCGAGATAATCCAGTGTACAGGTCCTGTCTCCTACAAGGTCAGCTTGGCAAATGACAAGGTTGCTAAAAGACATGTAGATCACCTCATCAAGCGGTATATGGACAGTGACTTGTCGGAACCCAAATCTCCCGGAAGGTCAGAAGAAAGTGATATGCAGAAATCAGCTATTACATTCTCACCAGAACTTCCAGAACAGAGTCCTCTACCAATACTATCCACAGACAAACCAACTTCTGGTGCCACATCACCTTCATGTGACACTAGTCTGGAACTGTCTTCATCAGTTGAGTTAAGAAGATCTACTCGCGAACGCAGAGCTCCTGATAGACTCAATCTGTAAACATACTGTAGAAATTGTTCAGTGTTTTTCCTTTCAGGATATTGAACTTTGTGTTTTTTACATTGTGTTCATTTCAGAAACCAAGTGAATGAACATTAATTTGTGACTTTCAGTGTTATACTGTTAAACAGTTTGTTATATTGGAAGGATTCCAGTGAACTCTTTGATTTGATCAGTATCTCATTCTCAGGATGTTTGGCTGAGTAAGGTTGTTTATAAATCACTTTTGATGTTATTAACTAAAGGTGGAGGAATGTAGCATATTTGTATTCATAACACAAAACCAGTTATAATGAACTCTGTTATCCATACGATGTCTTTGTATGAACGAGTGCGCGCCAGTTACTGTACCGGATGTGCCGTTAGCGAGAGAGCAGACCTCATGGCTGCTGATTGTACTTGACTGTCATGTAATATCGAACAAGCATCAATACACGAATCCTCCGGAACGTACAGTGTTTGTTATAATGCCCAAGTCATCACACATCAATGATAAGACGGCCTCCGAGAAAACATCTATGGTCAGCTGTGCACAAAATAGGGGAAAATGGAAAGTTGAAAACGGTTGAACTAGTAATGCTTGCAGCTCGTGAATGTACCTAACTCTTAACTGAGAGTAAAGAATGATATACTTTTTATTAAAGCAATCTTGTAACTTAAGCGACTTCTAAAATGTAATATATGCATTGCTTTTAGATTAAGATGGCGGCTGCCGTTTTCGATCTCCCGGCTATAAGGAAAAGTTGAATACTTCCGAAATCGTATTTCATGCGAAATGCATCGTTGGCTTGATAAGCGTTTTAATAAGTGTTTCGACTTCTGTAGCTTCACTCGTGTCGGTAAAATGATTTCCCCTCACTCTTGCTCGGGAAAATATAATTTTAAAGTCACTCGCGTGTTGTAAATTATCATATGTCTTTGTCGTAATAATCGGATCTTCCTGTTGGATTATCTGGATGAGTGTGTTCAACGTCTGAGTAGTTCCAGTCTTTCGATAAAAAATAAATCGACAATGTCGTGACGATATATAGCAATTTTATTATAAATATGACACCACATGCTATGAATTGACTATAAATAAGGTATGGCTTAAATATGACAGTCTCATAAATAACGTATTTACACAAAGAAACGGGGAAACATATATATTACTAAACTTAAGCACTTTTGTACAACTTGTTCCACTGATCAACTTCATATCTCTCTCCGATGTTCTCTCTTCTTTACAGCATCTTTGCTTCACGCTTTTCCCTTATAACTGAAAACATAATGACATTGTAGTAAAATTATATACAACCTTTGTGACAAGTGATTGAACTTAATTTCTTAAAAGTCAATCGTTTCCCTTCCAATCGTAAGGGTACGCTCCTAGGAAGATTAGACTGTGCACAACAAGCAATTCATACGTTTTTGAAATGTCTAATAAGGATCAATGAGGTTATACCAGTGCAATATTATAAACAGGTTAATTATATTGTAAACTTGACTGAAACCTGTATCGTTTCAACAACGATTCAGTTACCTTGGCAATCTTTTAACCTCCCTTGACAACATAAAACCTTTTTTGATAGTTTTATTCAAATTCTAACATTGAATCGTTTTTAAAACTAAAAATTACTG
This sequence comes from Phorcus lineatus, assembly GCA_921293015.1. Lineage (NCBI taxonomy): Eukaryota > Metazoa > Mollusca > Gastropoda > Trochida > Trochidae > Phorcus > Phorcus lineatus. The sequence goes on along the minus strand of OV121086.1, from coordinate 20,361,108 downwards.
TTGTTTTTTATATAGTAGAATAGATGTAATACTTGAAGAGTTTACTTGTGCAATAGATTGATTACTAACGTGACGTGCTCGTGAACTCACCGTGATGTCATGACTCCTGACCTCTTCATCTACATCCGGTAGGTCAACCTGCACGAACTCGCCGCTTGCCAGAGTGTAGTCGCTGCCGTAGCTGCCAAGGGTCTGCGGATCGAATAAGTTCAATTGAGACACTTTCTTTATACTTTTATTCAACAAACTGTTTTGCATTTGATAATAATATTAATAATGATGATAATGGCGATTTATATAGCGCTAATTCTATGAAATATATGCTGTATGATATAAATCATATAATAACATTCTGTCTCTGCAAAGAAAAATGTGAGTGCATTTACGCGAAAAATAACAGTAAAAAATAGTAACAGTCATAATGGCGATTTATATAGCGCTGATTCCATAAAATATATGTTTTAAGCGTTAGTAAAAGTAACATTGAAAAAGGTGCGATCTGAGTAGAAAAGAGTCGAGTGTTGTAGATTGTTTATTTGGGATTGGGAGAGACATCCACGAGACAGCATCAAAATGTTCAAAAGTTTTAAGCTCTAGTTCGAAAGATTTGAGCTTAGTTTTATGCACAGTTAGACTTTGTTTATCTTGTTTACAAATGTCAATGGCAACTTCCCTATTAAATGATGCGTCGTTTGGGTGTTGTACCAAGACCGTCACCGCTTGATTTATGGTGTTAAAACTACAAACAAAACAGCCCTCACTTGCAAATGAATTTATCGAATCAATTTTTTTAACTGTAACATGTCTCTCAAGTCTTATAATTTAGGGCTTCCATCCGTACACCTTCAATACAAGAATGAGCGATTGCAGTTGCTGAATGTTGACTATATTCTACTTACATCCATGGAGACGGACTTGGACTTCTGAGCACACATGACGGCGTGGTGGATAGTGGCACACACGTGACGGCGATGCACGTACTTGTAGAACCCGGATTTTTCCAACATCGAGCGTACTTCAGCTGTTGAAGAGGAAACCATTATGAAAATCGATTTTTTGCCAAAATATTTCAAAATTGAAATGTTTTGAGGAATAAATCAAAAAGAAGATGAAATGTTGCATATATTGTAAACATTGAATTTGTTTTATGGTGATTGGTAATCTTTTGTGTTAAATGCTTACATTTGGATTTACTTCTCGACATTTCGCATGATAAATTATTACCAAGCTAATTCTATTTGGAACTTGAAACAACACCGATCGTTTTTTAGTACCTTTGCATTCCCCAAAGTAGATGTCGATATCAACGTCCTTGTATGCTTGCGTCATCTGGAAATAAATGAAAACGAAATACTTTAAAGAGGCTAAACTATGAAATAAAAACCATTGACGTAACGTTTAGATGTGATCTGTGAACGCTAACAGCAATTTATAAAACATCCACATGTCTACAATTATTGTAACACTTTATGTGCACTGCATTCGTATTTTTCTTTTGTCACCTTTGCATCGATGAATTTGAATGTAATTGTGTAATTGTTTACACATGAAAATACAGGTTGATTATCATACACACTTTTCAACAAAATGGCATGTTTGCTGATTGTTGGCAAATCCCCAAATCACATAACCTTTAACCTGTTTTAGGAAAATTAGAAGTTATAGCTGTTAAAAGTTCGATCTTTACTACCAACCTGTTTTTGAGTGTAGCATTCGCTGCACTTTACTTTAATACAATATTATTGTACATAAGATAGTTGTATTCTTAACATGAATTAAATACTTGAAAGCGAGAAAGCACGAACCTCGAGCAAGACCTTGACAGTGACGGAGTCGACGTACTGGATAGTTGAGCCGTCGACAACGATGGCGTGTACGTCGTTCTTCTTGTCTTCCTTGGCAAAGTAGGAGTACGTGTGCTCATGACCTTGACCCGAGCATGGCTCGTCAGGCCAACGCTTGTGCGCGTCCAGGCATACCTGCGTGAGATCAAGTGAGAACGTCAGAATAAAGATATGTCCATTTATCTTATGTTTTGTTTCTAAGGCATCAACTGGAAAATCTGTGGTAATTTCAATACAGCAAAGTCGAACACACATTGTCACTGTCAGTCTTAAGATGCGTATTGTTTGATAGCTGTATAGAAACACGTGTGTGAAACAAAAGTAACATGGAAGCATACATGACGGCAATATTGGATGTAGTTTGTACAACAACTAGAACATTAGTAGGACATTAGGAAATTGAAATAAGATAAAATATAGTCATTTTGTATTTGGTGGAGACTAATGCTTCTTATCCACTGAATGTCTCACCTGATGATGTCGTAAAATTACGTCTGCCTCTCTCATTTTGTCCATCTTAACCTTGAGATCTTTGGGGTCAAGGCCGGTGACCTTGATGAGTTGACGACGGAAGTGTTCAACGTTTGCGAAATACAAGGGCGCTTCAAATCTGACGATTTTTATACCGGGAACGTCTCTTGCCTGAAGTGAATAATTTATATTTGTCAGTGAACTACCAGGCAATATTAAGTACAAGTCAGAAGCATCTGTGAGTTACCCTTACAGTGAGTTAGAAAAACTAAGACGATCCTTTAAATAAAAGGTAAATCTTAAAAAAGATGGATTATTATTATAACCTATACCACTGAAAACGCTTATTTAATAATTAAAAACCAGAAGCATTCCAAGCATAACTGGAATAATGGAAAGAACTTTTTAAGTTAACGTTTATAGCATCAAATTGGTCGAATGAATAAAGTGTGTGGAGAAACAGGATAGATGTACTTACATCAGGGTAAACCTTCTTGTCTACGTAAACCTCGGTACCTGGTAGGTGTCCCAGCTCGCACGAGTAGGCTCTGTAACACGGGGTAGACATGATTAGTTATTTGTAACTTTAACATAGTACAGAACATCCAGGCAAACCTCATCACCAACATTGGAAATTATCGCTATTCTTCAAATCTATTTCGAGATGCTAAACAACGTCTAATTCCAATACATTGTCGAGGATGATGTTATTAAATCCATTGAAAATGGCAAAGTTTGGGTTATTAGTAATTTCGAAACCAATAATTTGTAATTACTATTGCCCAATTACAGTTCGTACGTGTTCTTCGAGAAATTAAAAAGTATTCAGGTCTGGTGTGTTATATTAAAAAAAAGGCTTATTTACAGTTAGGTTTCAGGATCTTCGACTGATCATTACATATATAATACTGGGGTGTAGTTATCTTTAAGATGCGTATAATTGTATGTGAATAAACTGACCTCTGGGTCCTGAGCAGGATGGGCACGATGTTGTAGACGAGACCCACCAGCAGCCCGAGATCCACATCCAGCAGCACCGTGGAGAAGAAGACCACGATCCATACAGTCTGTGGTATGATTATAGATGAGGTAAGTAACGTACAGATAAATACGTACAGATAGATACGTACAGCAGAGATATGCTTATGGGAAGATCTTTTGATTACACCACCAGAGATATGCTTATGGGTAGAACTTTTGAATACACCAGCAGAGATATGCTTATGGGAAAACCTTTTCAATACACCAGCAGAGATATGGTTATGGGGAAAGCTCTTGAATACACAAGAAGCCATATGACTAAAGAGCTTTTAGATACGCAAGAGAAAAAGGCAGATGATAGAGCTTTCAAATAGACAGGAGGTTAAAAACTTATGGAAAGAGCTTTGCTTTTAAATATGCCAAAAGATATATGCTTATTGATATAGATTTTGGAATATACCAGAGGATGTATTCTTATTCAAAGTGCTCTTTGAATACGCTATAGGATATTGGATAGGCTTATAAATATACCAAACGGTTATGGATAGAGCTATCATCAACCATCTGACTATGAATGTTTATTGGGTGGTGATTTTGATAAACAGTGAAACAAATGGTTTTGAATTTAGCTTTTCAAATGAAGTGTGAATGACCATTTACTCACGAAGTCGATTTTAGAGACCTTCCATAGTCGTCTCGCCTCCACGAACTGCGACAGCAAACCTTTCAGTGACACCAAAATAATGGCTGCCAAGATGCACTGAAATAAAGATTACTCCGATTACGATCAACACATCAATGATTTTCTGACAATCATTTGAATGATGAATAATATAAATGGAAACTTCTGTTCATTTTGATTTTGTTGAACAAATGGGAACTGGAATAAAATTTTACTTCACCAAGCGACAGATAATGATTTCTGTTAAACATTCTAAAAACATCATTATTGAAGTTTGAAATAGTTTAATACTTACATTGGGCAAGTACTTAAAGAGCGGTCCCATAGAGATGAGCACGATGATGACCAGTCCACTTGATATCAGACTCGCCACCTGGAAAAGGGAAAGTGGGAACGTGAAACACTTAAAAATGATGATCTTATGTTATAGACATTATTAATGAAAATAATTGGAAGACCTCTTTTGACAACGTTATTTCCATGGCTTATGACAGTTATGTCATTGTGGATGATGGCATATTTGGAAGAAGGGAAAGGTTCTTAAGAATTCTTCAAAAGGGACAAGGAGATCCTAATTTCTACATTATGTGTGGAATCTAATGACAATGACAGAATAGCTTCCGTGCCTAGTTGAACACGAATGTAAATGAACTATGCAAAGTTTCTCATTTATTATATATGACATAATACTCATTTCCCAAATCCACAGACTTTTGAACACTCACCTGAGTTTTGCCCCCGACATTTTCCTGGACCATGCTCCTGGAGAGAGAGGCGGAGCTGCAGAAGGCAGAGAACATCGGCCCGACGATGTTACACAGTCCGTGCGCTACAAGTTCCTGTGCGGGGGATAGAGTTTAAATATAGGTCCCCGAGATATATTATCTAAACAGTGGCAAAGGAGTTTTTTTCAATTTTAAAAAGACATTCTTAAAAACTATAACCGTTGAAGAACATCAACCAGCGAGGTATTTCGATTCCACTGTATCTAATGAACCATTTCCAATCTCATTTAAATAAGTTCTTAATTTTGCTTTAACTTGCGTAACGTAGTACAGAAAAACTCCAATCTTATTTTGATAACCATTTAAAGTTTGTTTATCATTTCAGTTGTTCCCCTCTTTGTGTTTCTGTTTTTCAATAATCTTATGTTCTGTACATATTTTCCGGCTTTCTTTTCAAATTATTCAATCGAATTCTGTATGATTCGTTTTCAATTATTGGGGTTCGTGCTACACACGTGAGTGATATTCTGATTACATGTATATTGTTATCATAGTTCACCTGGTTGGGGTTGACCTCGTAGTTGTGTTTGTCCGCTAAGATCTTAGCCATGGCGAAAGAGATGGTGAACGCGGTGAAACAAATGGCGAAAGCTTCTCCAATCAAAGCAGGGAAGAACCGCAGCTTATTTACGTCGGGAGGGGGTAGGCTGGGGAGAGAACACATTTTTGTTGTACAAAACACATCGTTGACATTCTTAACGACTTTCAATTTTATTGATTTCAAACGCAAGAAAGGATTTCATGTGACACTGTTTATAGTAAGTAAGAAATAGCGCTAACTTCAGACCTAAAGATAACCAGGAACACTAAACTAAAGTATAGGTTAAACAGAGAAATGAAACCAGCAACTCAAAGATGTGTGAAAAATTGACAAAGAGTGTGGATGTTCAGGAAAACTGCAAAAATATCTATAAAACCTTACCCCATAGGAAGTTCGCCGACAATTTCCACGTCGAAATCGGTGTTGAGTTTCAGAAAGTACGAAATGACAGTGGCGCCAATGATCTACAGAAAACAATAACAATTCTTTTGATTGTAAATGAATCGTAAAACGTTACATTTGATAACATACTGCCAGGAAATATGGAAATTCCTATAATGGTAATTGGACCTTCGGAAATGAAATCCTTAGGTTTATATTGGTGAATATTAAAACAAATCCATTGAAAAGATTGCTAAGATGCTATGAAAATGTATATACATGTATATTAATATGAAATAAATATCCCATGACATTTCGTTGCAACAAAAGGTCCTTGGTCATATCGTCATTTTGAATTGGGGAATGTTCATTGTGGGAACAAACCTCAAGGGAATATTTTTATTTATACAATCAGTATTAAACCAGCAAGGAGATGGACGACATAGGCTTATGGCAGCCGGAGTCGCACTTACCACAAGGAGTTCTATTGGAATGGGAACTTTCATCCGGGGCTTGCAAGACTTGTTGTTGTTGATCCCCTCCTTGATGAAGATTATCGCCATCACTGCTACAATGGTCGCCGTCATCGTGACCAAGTTAATCTGGCTGATGTTCACGAAGAAGTCCCGGTATGCCTAACATAACATATCAGCAGGTGTGAGAAATGCTTACTATAACCAAACGTCTCTTGGAAAATTAAGAAGATCTCATTTAATACATTGAGCGGTCACGCAAATTTTACACAATTTCAATATACAGTTTTCAAGTAAAAATCCCTTAGAAATTCAAAAGAGTGCATATAGATATAATGATAAAGGTTGCATTGAAAAAGTCTTCTTCATTTGTGATTATTGACTGATTTTAACAGCCCATGACACAATTGCAAAATATTTATGTTGGTTATACTTCATTGTCAAACTTCCTAAAGTGTCCAAATGATAAAGTCAATAAATTAACATCTGTATATTTTCTTGGGTTATTTAGATTAAGAAACATGTCACTCAGTTTGTTCCATCTTTATTGCAATATAGGCCATATGGACTAAATTACTGAATATGATTTGTCTATCCGTCGAATCGTAAGTAACAAATCTTAACACCCTTTTGCACATGAAATTATATGTGCATTGGTGCACGTTTTGAAAACAAGACATGTATTTTTTCAATAATATGAGTAAATATCACACTGTATATAACCACCTTCACAGGATAGTTAATAGATCTCAAACACTCACGTATACTAGTTTGAAGGGTCCGTTGTACCTCCCGACCTCGACCCCGAAGGCGGCCTTGACCTGGCTAGAGAAGACGTGTATAGCCGTACCCGTTGTGAATCCGCTGATGAGGGGGTCAGACAGGAAGGTGGTCAGGAAGCCCAGTCGGAGCACGCCCAGCAGCACCTGGAGGGGGAGGAAGAATGGGTAAGTTGGTAAAGGCTTTTAAGGTGTATTGCTAATCCAAACACACTTCAATCGCATTGTTACCCGCAATTAATAGAGAATACCTTAGAATCAATCATGTTCGTCTTCATTTCAGAGGGTAACCGCAAAAGAATCCAGTTAAATGCATTGTACATGTAGTTAGAGAATAGAGGAAACCTAATCGTGAATAATCACGTGACGCCAACGTCCAGCGTTAAACAGAGACCAACTTCATTTAGAGTAATAAATTTTATGTACGCTTCACTAGGCCATTATCTGCCATTAGGCCTACCTGCATTATGCCCACAGCGAAGGTGACCGACATCGCATAGGCGACTTTGATCTCGTCCAAGTCTGCCATGTGTTGGAGGTAGACGGGGGACGTCTCGTTTGCCTCCATCAGCACCAAGGACATATTCTTCCCCGGGTGGAGCAGCTCGTCTCGCTTGAAGGTCACGTAGCCCCGGTCCACCACCGCGCCCACCATCAGACTCACCACCGCGAACGTACCTGGGAGATAGTTCAATATAGATGGAATAAGGAAACATATAGTTCAACATGTTGTAAATTCTATAGGGATTTAAGTGTATCAACTGAAAACATGAATGAACCCATAATGAATATCACAGTAGCAGGGATCTACAGCCTGTACTGGTAATCTACTGCTACCCCTTCCAGGGTCTTCAAACAACATGTAGATCTTTTTAAAGATTATCAACCTCAAAGCATAATTCTTAAAAAGTGCATGTCCAAGTGAGGTTTCTCACCAACATACAACAGAAGATACGGGATGAAGAAAAGTATATTTGAACAACAAAGAATGCATTGTGAAATGTTTGTGGTATACAACTGACCGACTGAGATGTGTTTGGACGATCCGAAGAAGAAGTAGAGGATGACGGGATAGAAGGAGGTGTACAGTCCGAACACTGGCGGCAGTTGCGTCAGCAGAGCGTAGGCCATTCCTGGAAGAAATAATGGTATGTTTTTATTACTTGTTAAGCAGTCATTGTCAAAAGTAGTTTAATGAAATTATTTTTGGATTCACTTTGTGTTGTTTTAAGATGAAGTACGGTACGGAAAATCGGTTTAATAAGATCTGTAATTTAAAACTAACTTAAATAACTTGTGATTCTGCTTATGAAATATTTTTTCGATAATGAAACATGGGAGATTAAACCTTATAGAAGAGAAGAAATGTTCTGTATTTGCGTATAATTATACATTTTCTAGTTCATTGTCTAGTCTTGATACTGTATCAAATTTGTACTATGGATGCATTTCTTATTGGTGTTGATATTTCTCTGTGTTCTGCGTTTATATAAATCAATGGTACTTAATGGATGAGTCATAAATGTTTTAAACAGTTAAATATTAGATATGTTATGTGTTATGTGTACTCTTACAGCCAGCTATTTTAAGATGGTATTATTTATACTGATAAAAGGACGCTAATCCAAGCGATTAAGAGACAGATAACTTTTTCTCATAACAAAGGTGACACTTGCCATTTAATTAAGCCAATTTTTTTAAGTTAAACCTATTTAAGAAACAAAAACGTCACACTCTCCATTCAAGATTTATGGCATGGAGGTAATGTGTACTGGTTATCCCCACCTCAGGGTATAACGGTGCGCGCTATAGCGGGGTGTTTCATATACAGGCCAATCCCATTCCCCAGGGCTATAACGAGTCTTTGTCTTAATACTTACAATAATCTGTCAAAATGACAGAAGTGTTGTCCCATGATCTATTCTCTTATATTATTGGATAACCTCTTTAAGAATTTCCCCATTAGCAAATCTTACATATAGTCGATGCTTTTCCTTAAAATTCTCACATGACAACATTATCATTCTATGAGTCGACACAGAAATCATAGCTCTAATTTGTTTTCAAACAATTTTGGAAAATTGATGAATGAAATATTTCCCCCGTTTTTCAGGTTGTACTTTTAATTTGCTATTCAAACTAAGATTTTAACTTAATAAACGTTGAAATAAGACGAAACATGTTAAAAGAAAATTTGTACTGTAATTTCTTGTATTCTATCTATCTATATAACTCATTTGTTACATAATAGTTCATTTTAATTCCCTGTTTGCATTCATTAGAATGCAATTAATGAATGCAATAAGAGGTTAGAAAAAAGTGTAAAACAAAAATTTAACATTAATATTAAAACACTATTTCATATTCAAAATGAAATCTTTGATAATTAGTAAATAGTTTATCATTTCCAACAATTATTTACGTGTTGTCCCTTACCTTGGGGGATATGCATTATTCCAATAGTCAATCCGGCGATGACGTCACAAGGAAAATCATGGAGACAGCTGTAACCTTTAAGGATCCTCAGGAAGGGGAAAATATGATGCAGAATGCCTCTACAGGACATATTGGTGCATTTACAAAGAGAAAGGGTGTCCCTCATCTTCTCCAGGGACCTCTTCAAAACGCCATTCCTTTTGAGAGGTTCTGAAGCTTTTGACTTCTTCTTCTTCGCCTTAGCCTTCCAGTAGAGTCCTGGATTCTGTTTGGGGGACTTGGCGAGCTCGAGGAGGGACGGTGCCTCCTCCCCCTCCCCAGAGAGGGACGCTAACGACTCGTACTTGTCTGCAGGTAAATGGAGTTCAGAATATTGGTTATAAAAAAATGTTTTGAAAGGTTGTCATAATATAGATTTGGATGGTGATAGAACGATGTTATAGAGAAAAACGGAAGATTTATATGATATGACGCATACAAGGATATATGTTACGCCCGTCTCTTTTCATGTTGAGGATTCTACTTTTGAAAATGTTGTTTGTTGGAAGCATGGATTTATAACAAGTGGTTGGTACATTTGAAATGGTGTAAAAAGGGAGAAAATGTTAGAAGATTACTTACGAACGTGTACTTTCAATGTTATAGATTTGATGTTTAAAGGTCATCATTGTTATTGCAGATCTTTCTTTACATCATTTTGTTAATCATCATGGAACATTCTTTGAATACATTAAAAATTGCTACGGAAACAAGAAAAAAGATTTCCTCGTGACGTAACTTATTCTAAATTATTTAACCAGATTAAGATGTCTCGTAATATTACAACGTAACAATATTCAACATAAGCACTATCTAAGCAGCAATAAGTCAAATTGATGGAATAGAGAACACAAAGTAACTTGGAGCAGTATCGTGACAAAACGCCATCATGGAAGTTTCATGACGGGTAGCGAGGGAGATAACGCGAGAAAAATATCAAATCAACGAATATCTAATGATTATTCTTGCAAAGAATATTTAAACTCACCAGTAGCCATGATAACGTTTTCAGTATATTCTCTCTATTCCGTTTCTTCAACAAGTGCTCGTATCCATATTCTCAGAGTTGATTGTGAGGAGGACACGGCAAAGCACCTAATATGTTCTCATTTACCTAGACAGGTCACGTGACCTGATACCTGTCAATCATGTAAATGATGATGTCACAATTATCACCTGGCGTCACACACGGGTTGAGGAAATGAGGCGTGACTGACACGCTTCGTCATGTATCATTGTTTCACCTGTCCAGATTAAACGTCTCGTGACATATGCGATTTAGAATTTAAAGTTTCTAGTAATATTGAAAAAATATTTATTTTAGATACAGATAAGATTAAGATGTCATCATGGCATGATACTTATGAAATATGTTGTGTATGTCATTATTTTTATTAGGATATGGTTGAGAGCCATCTATGTCGTATGACATGAAAAACAATGCAAATATGTAAACTGATGTATTTTTGGAAGAAATTGTAACGTGCTAAGTTTTCTACAGTAGTTTTTTTCTCTTTTTTTTTTGGTTTTGATATGAAGTTCAATATCAGCACAGAAGAAAAGTTCAGTCCTTAAACCCTTCATATACAGTGCAATATTGCATTAATTTACAGAGTACGAGGCAGGACCAATTACTTTTATGACAGAGAGGAAATATAGTACATCACCGTCCCCGAGCTTTAGAAAAACTTGCGATCCCGCAACTATGAAACAGCAATTTATTTCATTTACAATACATTTACATAACCATTTCTGATAGTCAAATACACCAGGTATTTAGAAAGTGTGCATAAGAACAGGTATGACTGTTTTATTTATTCTAAAGGCGACGAAAGAGTAAGTATATAATCAAGTATTTAGACCGTGTGCATAAGAATAGATATTATTGTTTTATTTATTCTAAAGGCGACGAAAGAGACAGTATATGATCTATTGTCAAGTTCAAATGTAGAAATTAGTAACCCTCTAGAACTCATTATGTCGCTATAATTCATGACAGAGATGAGCGATCCTAAAAATATGTGTCTGCATCAACTTATCAGTATATCCTGTCATCACATTTCACTGTGCATCATCGACATATAGGATTAACCAAATTTAAACATAATTTGCCATTAACTTATTACGATCCCAATACACTTTAATCATCAGTGATTGTCTCTATGCAACATGACAGTACCAAATCGTTGTCTTCATAAATCACAGACACAGACATGAGCGGTTTACATTAACTTGGTGTCAGCGATGATCCCTCTAATTGACAGCTCCTTAGTGTACATACATATCACCCATCGATATTGACACCATTCAGGTGACACGTATTGCATGATTTACACCTGCCGTGATGACCTCACTTGAGGACAAGATCGACCTCTTTCAAATGAAAGGGGCATTCACGTATGTACTTGTGTAAAAATAGTTACTGTCTTTCAGTCTTCATTTGGTTGAAAACGCAACAAATGCTATAGATTCGTGTTGAGTCAAGGTAGAAAGTTTAATCTGTCCCTGCATTGTCACTTTAAATAGTTCCATTGAAAGATTATCTAATTTCCTTTATTTTGATGAGAATTTTAGGGGTTTTCAAGATGTCCATCTCCGTTTTCTCAAATATTTAGCATCATTGCGAAATTAACACAAAACTATATAGACAGTTTGGTAGATGAGGTTAAATGCAAATTAAGTGGCAAAACGCACAACAAATAATTGGGTTTTTAAAAATATGTAATTAACTGGATAAACTACCTTGAGGGAATTTCGAAAAATTTGTTTTGATTCTTTTGGAAAATAAAAAAAGTGTCTTCTGGCTAAAATCAGATAATGATAAGAGGATTAAGATAAAGACGAATTCTAGTTAATGATCGAAATACATTCTTTATACAACATTTCAACATTGAAAATCTAATTAAATGTGTTATTTCTGATGCAAAAGGTAGGCTGTTCAGGCGTGGGTGTGATTTTGAGTATTTTACTACTTTCGATATTTAGTAGTAATGTATTTAGTTTTTAATGTAGATTACAACGTTAACCATACGGCTATTGCTTATAAGATATTCATTTCAGAAAAGAGAGCGACTATATAAGCGTTTGCAATTATTTTATTTTCGAGTTAATCAATATTCATTTAATTTGAAAACATATACGGACACGTCTCATTGCAGATAACATTCTTTCCAAGATGATTTAAAATCCATAACGAATATAACATGAAAACAGCTAGCGATATGAACCATAATACATATGTAGAATCTTAGGACTTCAACACTATAATTGTTTTTTAAATACATGAGTACAAGTTAACTTGTCATATGTTTAAGCTCTCAAGGCTTCTGTCTGCATCTTAGCTATGTGAAGATAAAATCGACAAACTCATTTTTGCATGTTTCAACACCATGGGTTCGACATCATACATTTAACATGTTCGTTTGGTAGATATGATTGGTTATTTCTAACAAGCATTTCAATAAATCGCTTGTGATATCTACCACATGGTGTCACAAATGTGGATGGGTGGTATTGACATAATTGGTATATATGGGTTAAATTCATGGTATTTGAAATCTTTACATGTACCATTCTCTTTTAGAGCTCTAAACGTATATGAAGTTGTTGCTCTTTTCAAAGATTTGCTATATGCAATAGGTACAGTTTTAGCATGATGACCCATTTGAAATATGCAAATACATTATTTTACTTATAGAGACACAAACTCCAGAGTTAGGTATTCCCTTTTTACAGATAGTGTGGAACCAAACAACACTATTATTTGTGTTCACTTCATGAAATAATATGGAACTTCAATTGGCATTGTTAATTACATTCTGCAGATATTTAGTTTGGAAATTACAAATTTCAGGGGATATTTCCGCATTTGTTCTATCATTGCATGACTTTGATAACATGAGTTATGGTTTAAACATTTTTCAAATAAGGATTGAAAACATATAGTATTTTATTGGGAGTAAAATGTGCCTAATAATGCAATAATGCAAAATGGTGTGATTTTATCAAGGAGAACTGACAGCTATTGCCAAATTACCATTTTAATGTTTATTGGTTCAATAAAGTTAGAGTACAAAGGCTCAAGTCCTGAATATTGGTAGAATATAGGTCACTGGCTAGGAGTCAATCAGTCAAACATTACTTTGGAAGCATTCAATAAGACAGATTTGCATTGGTAGTTTTGAATAGGTTTTGTTACTTGTAAACATGGAAATCTGAATTTTGGTTCACTTAAATGCTGAAATAGGAATATCACATGACATGTCATTTCAACAAAATATAAAAACAATTATGTCTCTCTATTTCCTTTGACTTGTTTCCGACCAAAAAAAACAACAGAAAATAATGAAAATGTCATTTTTATTTGGATATTCATAAATGCAATGAATCTAATAAACAAGACAGATTTGATTGTTAAATATGGATATAAAAATCATGCCCAAATGCTTCTTGTGCCCTCTAACTTATGGAAAGAGAACAAAGATGCACTAGAAGTAATACTGAAGTGGTGAAATAATAATAGAGATTCGAAAACAATCCTCTTACATTGAAGATTGATGTACAGCATTTATTGAATAGAATGCAGCCAGGAAGTGATACACAGAGAATCTCACCAAAGGGTCTTCTGACATAATATTTATGAATACAATTTGAATAAAGTTAATTTTTTTACAATCAATCAATGTTTATTTATGAATTAGGCCATTCAGCCCATACTACAGAAGTACAAAAAAAATTACTTTAACTAATGATTATTAATACATTTGATATCAGGACACTTGTAGGTAATATTAATTTACCATACAAAATCATTGTAAAGTTTCATGAATTATTGGTAATATGATGAGTTTTAAACATAAAATTGGCTTTTTGATGTGAGGTCATATATCATTGTGATATCATCAGATCGATGACATTTAAGCATAGTTATTTCCTCAACTTTATGACATCAAAGCGATGTCATCCATGATCTCAGTGAGGCCACAGCATTGTGAGATCATAGTCTGTCATCCATGATCTCAGTGAGGCCACAGCATTGTGAGATCATAGTCTGTCATCCATGATCTCAGTAAGGCCACAGCATTGTGAGATCATAGTCTGATGATGCAAGGCATTATGAGGGTTTGATTGGTTGTTACAGTATCTTCAATGTAGATATCACTTGACCGCACACAAGCTGTATCTTCTGTACAAGCCAGTTTTGCATGATAAAGTTTTTCAATCAAATGATGACTTTATCAGTGCCAGGGAAGAAGAGAATGATATCACAAGATGCTTGAAAACAATCACAGCAAGCTGTATGTACATAAACAATCTATAAGCCTTATATCTTATCTCATATTTACATTTCTGAAAATATTAATTTCTAGTCGACTCGATTAAAAGGTGAGAATGTCATACATAATACTTATCTCCTTATGTTTACAAGAGAATGTCATACATAATACTTATCTCCTTAAAAAAAATTAAGAAAGAAATCATGTGAATTGATTACTCAAATGCCTGGCTTAAACAAAAGTAACACATTTATAAAGTTAAATTCTGGATTAAAGGTTCTGTTAAAATTTGGGTAGGAATAGAATATTCTCTTGTGTCAATGTCACAACTTTGATTAAAATACTCAAGACAAGCTTATGTGCAAAATTGTATGACTTTTACAAAACAAGTGCAAATTTTATGCCAAATTTGTTTTAATATTTCGTTGTCATATGACATCATTATTGACAATGTTCAGGAACTTCCACAGCAACAATGGTTGTCTAGTAAAAGTTATATGATATCATGTGCACATTAAACACTGACAGTGTTCACCAAATTGGTACTATATTTAAGATATCATAAAGCAAAACATCCAATATCAACAATAAATCGATGAAGTTGAAATGTTAACGTCAATGTATAAATCACTGATGCCAGATTTTACAAGACAAAAATTTTATATTTTTAATATTAGTTTTTATATTTTATTCCGAGGGTAAACTATCTCATCACTCAACCAGATTATATGTAACAAGCAAATACTGCATGCAGCAATTTTATTGTGGATACCTTTCATAAGAGGAAAAGGACAATTGATTAATGTAACTTATTAAATTTGGTATTTTCCTTTAATAATTCATTTTACTGATTTAAAATGATTTTATTGCAATAGTGAACATTCATTTCTATTTTTTTTAGATCAGATTATTTCCTTAAAAAAGTTTCCTCAGTGCTTTTAGAGTGTCATATTTCTTAACAGCTTTGTAACATCTATATGTTACAAATGAGACGAAGAAATGAAGAGGATCTATTCAACATTGAAACAACAAATGATAAAATTCTTAGTTTACTGGACAAATTTGAGCAAAAATCATGTAAATCAACATAATCAAACAATAGGTTCAACAGTTTTATCACAGACACCAATCTAAGTAAATCTTGATCACAACAAAGCACTAATTGTTAAAAAACACAAAATCAACAATAACAGACTCCATGTCTTTTTGTGTAAACATAATTGGAATTACCATAACGCGCCTGAATCAACAACAATAAGTTATTAGTCAACTGATGATATTTTGCCTCTGTCATAACGATTAATACTTTGTAATTCTGCATCAATATCATCATCATCTGGAACGATAGTTTTATGGGCAAAACCCAAAATTGGATTTAATACAATAAAGAATCAAAAAGTTTCTCCCCTCCCCTAGATACAATTAAAAACCCATTTTTCAAATGATGAATCTGTTTAAAAACATATCCTTTGATTCAGCATAAAGATTCTTCTAAATTGTGCCACGCAACATATCATGTCTATGAGATCTATGTCACCGTGACCTGTCTCCCAAAGGACGAGAGCATCTTGGTGCCGTGGGAGATTCTGAACCCGCGGGATGGTCGGCGCTTGTGGTAGTCGGAGAAAGCCTTGCCGCTCAGAATATCTCTGTAGAGAAAAGTTTACATGAAAACCTTTATAAAGTTAAGATGATACTAACTGATCTAGATTGCTAGATTTACTAGATTATCTATAATTGTATACCTTTTGAATTACAGGAAGCTTATCAATAATTTTGTCTATGTAAATATGTATATGTAAATATATAATATATATTCATATCTGTGTCTGAAATTGATCAGTATTGTATATGAAGATTTGATTTGACCCAGTGAGACTGATGTCCATAGTGCTTGAGAGTCAATATGTTTAAGAGAAAATAATATTGACCATTGGTCCGCCATCTTTTTTTCTGGCATTAACTGATTTTACAAATTAGTAAAGAAAGAATATATGTATTGATAGAATATTCACAAATTAAAAAATGAATAATGATAAGACTTATTAGCAATGCCTTGTCATGCAAAACTTACCACCTAATGAATGCCAACGAGTGTTTTTTTCTTTTTCTTTTTGAGTAAATAAGAATAAATCTTTTTGAAATTGTAAAATTCTAAATCTTAAGTGACCAAATATTACACTCACTAAAATGCTTCAATTCAATTCAAATATGCATTTATTAAATGCAATGAAGGGAGATTATTGAGAGTTATCCCCCCTTAACTTACTTGTACTTGATGACCAAATATTACACTCACTAAAATGCTTTAATTCAATTCCAATATGCATTTATCAAATGCAATGAAGGGAGATTATTGAGTTATCTCCCCTTAACTTACTTGTACTTGATGTTGCCGGTATGCGAGTAGTCAATCTCGGTGATCAACATGTCCAACTGTCTCTGTGTAGAAAGCATGGCTATATATATCTCTATCTATATTGTAGGTCTATGAAAGAATTGCACCAACATAACTGCAAAAAGTTTTGTATCTCATGAGAATGAACAAGGTACAAGCTACTATGAAGCATGAATGTAGCTAGTTTGGAGATAGCATCACTCAAGCAACTGTGGTTTATGACTTTTATCAAACAAATGTAATTTTTTGTATGAAATGACAGGAAAAGGATATATGTAAGCCTAACTTATGTATGGCAGACTGTTAAAGAGAGATAATTCTTCATTATCAGTTTTCTTCTTGTTACCCAGCAGAAAGACACATTAAATGTTTAATTGTCTACTAACAACATAAACAGTGAACAAGAAGAAGTAGTCATCCACACCAACACCAAATTTACTCTCATCATATCCCAATACATTTTCCTGATTGTCCTAAATCAGAGTTTTAAAAAATAGGAGTAGGGCAATAATTCCTGGAAATATTTTCATGCCTGTCAGTTTCAAACTCCATACCCTGAAACCACATACCAAATCTGAAATATTTTCTGAGAAATGTTAGTCCCTTTTGAAGATACACTTTCTTTCCAAAAACCAACAAAAAATCATGTGCTGCTCATTTGAAAACTCAATTAAGATAATGATAACCTGAAGCTACAGACCAAACTTGCTAATCCTGACTTGAAAAGTTTCTAGAAAAGCCGTCCCCTTAACTCTAACGAATGGATGGATGAACGGACGGAGCTTAAACTGCTTTCATTGTGAGTACAGCTACTTACCGAGGTGAGTCTAAGTCCGGCCTCCTTGAGGGTGAGTTTCATCTCCTCCGGGGTGAGAACCCCGCACCGGTCCTTGTCCTGCTGGGTGAATGCTGTCTCCAGGTGACTGTTGTGTTCTCGTGTGAACATTGTGAACAGACGCAGCACGCTTGCCAGGGCCTACAGATGGTTGAAATCATTTTCAGGGAAGTGTTTGGGACAAGATGATTGGCTTTCAAAAAAAATTCACTGACCAAGGGTTGGCTCCGAAATTCAGAAACAACCTTTTTTGACTTTTCCAGGAATTTCAAACAAAAATCGAAGACAGACTTTCAAGAGAATTTAAAATATTGTGATAGAGGCACCCCTTAGGGCATAGACAAAATATGAAACTAAAACCTTAAATCAGAAGGTTCAAAATACAGATCAACTAATAATACAGTGGCAGGTGACCGTTCTTTTTAAAAGAAATCAATATACAAAAAAACACGACTTTCATACTTGATAAATATATACAGTTAAAATACATATCTAACTCCAATTAATTCAATAGATGACACGTTAATCGTAGCTCATTATACATACAGAGATTTGAGTAAACTAGACACTTTATGCTGGAGTGAAATTAAATTGATTAATTAAAAGTTCATAGTTTTGATGATGTAATTGCCAAAAGGCAAGTTTCAATCAGCCATCCATAATCTTTGAAAATTAGCCAATCAGTGCACTTGTACTGACCGTGTTCCTCTGGTAACCTCCGACCCCTCCGTGCAGGATTGTAAGGTTCTTCTTCTCCTCCAGTTGCTGGATACTGCGGAAGTTAGACGCGTTTATAGCAAGCTCCTGTGGACAAAACATCATTAATACATAAATATTCACTCATATTTTATAACATCAAGTGAATTTTTTTCACATGATATGATAAAGTTAGGAAACATTATATATAACAAAATTTTCACTAATATTTATCAATACAACATAAACTCAAAATTATTTATTTATTAGATAAAATTAGGAAATATCATAGATACCAGAATATTTGCTCATGTTTATTTACATTGAGTTAATTATATATATTTTAATCTTGTGTCCGAGTTTGTTTTCTATGCACAATACCTTTATCCTCTTGAAACATTTTGTCATTTGTGTTATAAATTCTTAAAATGTATTTAAGTTTTTATTTGCAGGATAATCTAACAAATTTTCAAATTATTCATTGACATAGGAATGTTTTCAACTTAAATGAGATTAAATTTTCATAAATGACAATTTCCATAATGATTTTCACATTGATCACATTAAGTAATAAATGGATAAATAAACAGATGCAGAGAGTATAAACTGACTGACGGTAATGCCATGCATATATACTGAAATGCTAATGGGCAAACAGTATTGACTAAAACATGCATACTGAATATTGAAAACATTCATTCAAAACAACTACCTACCAGACAGAAGTAAAAATTTCATTTTTCATCTGGTGGGTAGTTCTTTTGAATGAAGTTTTGAATATCAAATAAAATCTGAACTTGTTAATATAATACAAACATGAAACACTGCACATCATGAGTATTCAGTTTCTGTAACCGCACTATGAATATATTTACTATATATCCAGATTTCAAAAATAACTTTAAGTGCCTTTTTTCATAATTTCAAACCCAAAAAAGCTTAAAAAATTGATACCTAAAGTATAAACATTTAAAAACTTTTAAAAAGTTAATATATTAAAAAAACCACCATGATATTTATTTTTCTAAAAGGCATTCTTTGGATGTTATGTTATTGCATAAAATCCTGAAAGAAATCATAAGTCTGAACACAAATATTGGCATGCTCTGAATATGAAAGAAAAATGAATAAATAGTTTGAACACAAACCATGTATTTCACAACTAAATTAAACGCAAAACTAAAAACAAAATGCTTCCTACCAGAATACAACCAAGTCCACTTACACATATCTACAGATTTGTAATAACACAGTAGAACTGGGATATCTGAAGGAAGAAAATTACTTGTGGTGATGCAGCTTTCCCTGCAAGGCATAACTAGGAGGTAACAACTGTCCCAAAGACTTGCATATTTAAACCTAGCAGCATTTCCTCACTTTAACTGTGACTGGTTTTTAGCATGCTGTTGCTAAACTTGATCATCCTTTGCTAAGTGGGCCCTCAATTTTCAATTTTGACACAAGGTAGCAAGGCTTCAGTAAGTCTGTGATGGATTCAGCCATGAGTTAAGACTTGTGGAAGCAGTTGGCTTGATCCATTTAAGACATTTATGCTATGGTTAGATTCCATTCTAAATACATTTTCTTCTTTTATCATGAAGAACATTAGTAGCTTCCATCGCAAACAAATATTCTTTCTTAAAATTCATTTTCATAAAAATCCCTCAGTTGTACCGTGTAGTTTATCAGTCTATTCTAAACCTGCCATAATTCTTTTTAAAAAACCCTCTAATTTCTATATTCAAAAGAAGCATTTTGCTGTTTAATGTTATCTTTAGCCAATGTAAACATATTCAACATTCAAGACCCACACTTACCCCACAATTCTGAAATTGAAAGGTAAAATCAGTTGCAGATAATACAAGGGGTTGTTGACAAGTAAATAAATAAGCTCATACCAGTTCACACTCACATTAACAGGTAAATAAGAAAATGGTACAAGACTAATCACATTATCCTTATCAATGATAAATTGATCAGTCTAAGTAAACCTAGCCTCAATAACACCCGTTTCACTTCAATATCGGGAGTATAGCGAGTAATTTTATTGAGGCTAGGTTTACTTAGACTGATAAATTGATGGAACATGAATGAATACATTTGACTGACGCGTGTTGAGATTGACAGTTCACGATAACATATGTATTACAATATCTCAGAAGATAACCAGTTAAGTTATGATTTTAAATATAATTTTCTAAAAAATAGAAGTCCTTGATGAAAATTACAGTGTTAATTTTGACAAAACCCTTCATTCTTTGTGAAAAAATTTTTTTTTTAAGGAAACACGATACTTATAAACATGAAGTTTACAATCTGAACAATATTGTTTAGCTCCAAGGTATAAGATAAAGAAAGAATATATGAACATAGAAGAAAAGCAATCCATTTAATGGCTAGGGCTTTCATTCAGCTCAACGAGCCTCTTCAAGCCACTCTTACAATGAATGTTGCTTCATATTACAAATTCTTATATACATATATCACAATCTGAATTACAATAGGATAGACAATGACACATTAAACTCTAGAATTTTACCTTGATGAAAACATCTGAATTAATCTGTTTTCCTAATTTTCCTTATGCTTATTATCATCAAAATTTAATTCATACATTTTCCTATTCCACATTCCGCTTAACTGTTTGCTCAAGGGAACTGTACAATGTTTTGGATGATCAATCTGAGGTCTGTATGAATTCATGCTTAATTCAAACTTTTCTTCACTTTTTCCGATGTATTTTTTATTTCAGCCAGAGCATGTGATAACATGAACAACATTTTGGCTATTACAATTAAGATTTTGCCTTACGGAAAATAGTTTTAGTTTATTCTTATGTACCAAAGAGTTGACTTTGATATTTTTACACGTAAAACATTTCTGCACTTTGATACAGTTGGTTCAAACTCACTTGATTCAAACTTGGACGAAGTTAACATTTTGCAAAGATTTAAGGTTGCTTAAGACTGTTAAAAAAATTTATTTACACAAAACTTTTTCCATCTCTTTACTTTGATGTAAAATCTGTGAATAACAAAAGCAGCGCTCTGACAGTTAGATTTGAAGGTAGAAGCCAACGGGACAATGTCTGTATCACACTGTCAGACTAAGGAGGTGCCTTTGATCTAAACAAGCGGCTTTCTCTACACTGTTCCCGCTCGTTTTGCATCAACGAAGATTCCTTGATACAAAACTATACAATTTTGGAATCATATACTAAGTAAGGAGCAGAATTCTAAAATTTCTATTTGAAAGAAAATGAAAGAAAAACAAAGATAAAGAATTAAAGTAAGAAAAACTACTCCTACCCCATTTAAAAGACAACATTTATACAACAATGAAACAGTACCTTTATCCATGAGTACGCAGCTTGAAAATGGACGAATATGAAACGGTTTTATTTAATCCTCATTTTCCACATTCAATATAAATAATAATGAATAGTAAGATGTTTTTGTTTCTCAACAGCTACCCAGAGGTGCCGGCCCCTGATGGTCTAAGCCCTCTTGGCACTAAGTGAAAACTTAAAGTGACACAGAGCATGTTTCCTGATTTTTAATGTGACTTTAGTAAGAGTCAAAATACTTTATGACCTGAATTATGTGAAAATCGCCACCCTAAACTTGCATCTCTATCTCTAAAATGGCCAAATTTTGATATTTTTGGGTTTTCAAAGAAAAGTTATTTGAAATTCTGTGTCCAATTAACGGTTACATTAGTTAAATGACCTACTTATGACTATCAACCTTTGTTCTTTATCTGCTGTGAATAAGTTTTTAAAATTATGTTTGAGTCATTGGTGTGCGCCCCCCGTCTGAAGTTCGATCACAAATGATAGCAAAATTATTTAATCTAAAGATATATCTAATATTTGAACGATTACTTATTGACAGAAAATCATTGCTGGTGAAAAAATAATGCTTATCTAGATTATCTAAATTAAATCTAATCTTTCAAATATTGTTGTTGTTGTGCATAAAATCTAATGCTACAATTATTCCAATTGATTCTTGGTTGTAAAGCACGAATGCTCTTTTTGAGAGAACTCATAAAGTAACTTTAACTGAAGAAGGAAGTGTGGAATGTCTCTCAGTGTGACCATAGCAAACCATAAGTGATACTGCATTGTACTTCTATATGAATTATATTGCAACCCTTGACCTTTTGGATCAAACAAACTTCCACTGGCACCCACACTATCCTAACTTTGGTACTTATAGATAATGATAATATTACATACTTAAGCATAATTAATTTATATATCATAATAGAAATCATGTGGTATCAAATCAATCTGATCACTTACATTCAACAGCAACTGCAGAGAATTACGTAACATTCAAAGAGTTGACAATTTTGTTTGACACCAAAGAAATTAAATGCTTTTAGAAATGTCTTTTCATGTCAGATATGTGAAGACCCACCTCCATTGAAAGAAATCGAAGAGTCTCATGTGTTTCCAAGGCTTTCAAAATGGCTGCCACCCCGTCATCTCCTAGTGGGTTCAAGTTAAGCTAAAACAGGACAGTCACATGTTAAAATGTATTCTCGATTTTTATACAATTATGTTTTTAAACACTTGCCATCTCAATCAAGCAAGTTTTCTTTGAGGGAGAAGTTAAAGTTGTAACATAAATTGCCTTTTCCCTCTGAGTGGTACCATTATGTCATTTTTTCGACAACTCTGGAAAAATTCATTGAAACCACTCCAAATTTTAATACGGGTATCACTGATGTATACCACAGACATGTGAAAGTTTTAGAACGATTGAGCAAAGGAGGAGTTAATTTCACATGACTGGTACCCCTTTTTGGGAGGCATGTAAGGAAGGATGATCACATTGAAATGATCTGCTGGCCGGGGGACAAAAAGCTTTAGGTTAAAAAGTGAACAAAGACAATGATAAAATCCTCCATGAATATCCTCCCTCCCCTGCATGGCCTTTCAACTTCTGGAGAAATTACTTACTACAAGTGTTTCTAATCCAAAATTCTTCTTGATTCCAAGAGCTAGTTTCTTAGCTGCCTCAGTATTGATACGGTTGTTTCTGAAAGATTATGTCAAAAAATGCAACATGAAACTGAAAAAATAGAATCGTGTCCAGACATAAAATGATGACTCCTGTTTCTCTAACTATGCATTAGCCATTTAAACTGTTAAAATATTCAAAAAATAGAGCCATGGGCTCTGTAGCTCATCAGACTTTTGATAGAAATAGGTGTTTGGGTTTAGACCATGGGGTCATGGGCAGTGTAGGAAAGATAGCCTGTCCCAACGTCCGAGTTATTCACAATCAAATAAAAAAGGCCCATTGCCCATTTGGGGTCAAGGGGTCACCGAACCTACAATTCAGAATCCCAATTGTCCAAGGAGTCTACACACAACTATTAAGCTATCAAGACCTTTTGGAACTGGAGAAGAAGATGAAAGTAGGATTTTAAGGTTTTGACCCCTGTGACCCTATTTGGGGTCAAGTGGTCACCAAACCTACAATTTAGAATTCCCAGTGTCCAAGGAGTCTTCACACAATTTTTCAGCTCTCTAGACCTTTTGGAACTAGGGAAAAAGATGAAATTAGGTTTTTTAGGTTTTGACCCTTGTGACCCCATTTGGGGTCATGGGGTCACCAAACCTACAATTTAGAATCCCCGTTGGCCAAGGAGTCTACACACACCTTTTCTGCTCTCTAGACCTTTTGGAACTGGAGAAGAAGATGAAAATAGGTTTTTCAGGTTTTGACCCCTGTGACCCCATTTGGGGTCATGGGGTCACCAAACCTACAATTTAGAATCTCCAGTGCCCAAGGAGTCTACACACAACTTTTCAGCTCTCTGGACCTTTTGGAACTGGAGAAGAAGATTAAAATAGATTTTTAAGGTTTTGACCCTTGTGACCCCATTTGGGGTCATGGGGTCACGAAATCTACAATTTAGAATCCCCAGTGTCCAAGGAGTCTTCACACCATTTTTCAGCTCTCTAGACCTTTGGAACTAGGGAAAAAGATGAAATTAGGTTTTTTAGGTTTTGACCCCTGTGACCCCATTTGGGGTCATGGGGTCACCAAACCTACAATTTAGAATCCCCGTTGGCCAAGGAGTCTACACACACCTTTTCAGCTCTCTAGACCTTTTGGAAATGGAGAAGAAGATGAAAATAGGTTTTTCAGGTTTTGACCCCTGTGACCCCATTTGGGGTCATGGGGTCACCAAACTACAATTTAGAATCTCCAGTGCCCAAGGAGTCTACACACAGCTATTCAGCTCTCTGGACCTTTTGGAACTGGAGAAGAAGATGAAAATAGGTTTTTCATGTCTTGACCCCTCTGACCTCATTTGGGGTCATGGGGTCACAAAATCTACAATTTAGAATCCCCATTGGCCAAGAAGTCTACACACAACTTTTCAGCTCTCTGGACCTTTTGGAACTGGAGAAGAAGATTAAAATAGATTTTTAAGGTTTTGACCCTTGTGACCCCATTTGGGGTCATGGGGTCACGAAATCTACAATTTAGAATCCCCATTGGCCAAGAAGTATACACACAACTTTTCAGCTCTCTAGACCTTTTGGAACTGGAGAAGAAGATGAAAATAGGTTTTTCAGGTTTTGACCCCTGTGACCCCATTTGGGGTCATGGGGTCACCAAACCTACAATTTAGAATCTCCAGTGCCCAAGGAGTCTACACACAACTTTTCAGCTCTCTGGACCTTTTGGAACTGGAGAAGAAGATTAAAATAGATTTTTAAGGTTTTGACCCTTGTGACCCCATTTGGGGTCATGGGGTCACGAAATCTACAATTTAGAATCCCCAGTGTCCAAGGAGTCTTCACACCATTTTTCAGCTCTCTAGACCTTTGGAACTAGGGAAAAAGATGAAATTAGGTTTTTTAGGTTTTGACCCCTGTGACCCCATTTGGGGTCATGGGGTCACCAAACCTACAATTTAGAATCCCCGTTGGCCAAGGAGTCTACACACACCTTTTCAGCTCTCTAGACCTTTTGGAAATGGAGAAGAAGATGAAAATAGGTTTTTCAGGTTTTGACCCCTGTGACCCCATTTGGGGTCATGGGGTCACCAAACCTACAATTTAGAATCTCCAGTGCCCAAGGAGTCTACACACAGCTATTCAGCTCTCTGGACCTTTTGGAACTGGAGAAGAAGATGAAAATAGGTTTTTCATGTCTTGACCCCTCTGACCTCATTTGGGGTCATGGGGTCACAAAATCTACCATTTAGAATCCCCATTGGCCAAGAAGTCTACACACAACTTTTCAGCTCTCTGGACCTTTTGGAACTGGAGAAGAAGATTAAAATAGATTTTTAAGGTTTTGACCCTTGTGACCCCATTTGGGGTCATGGGGTCACGAAATCTACAATTTAGAATCCCCATTGGCCAAGAAGTATACACACAACTTTTCAGCTCTCTGGACCTTTTGGAACTGGAGAAGAAGATTAAAATAGATTTTTAAGGTTTTGACCCTTGTGACCCCATTTGGGGTCATGGGGTCACGAAATCTACAATTTAGAATCCCCATTTGCCAAGGAGTATGCACATAAAATTTCAGCTCTCTAGAGTCATTGGTTCTGGAGAAGAAGTCGAAAAAGTGAAAAGTTTACGGATGGACGGACGGACGGATGGCCGGATGGCCGGACGCCATGCCATGCCATGCCATAAGCCCATCGGGTCTTTCAGACCTGATGAGCTAAAAATTTAAAACTGTGGATTTGGATCTTTAACAAATTGAAGGGCTAGGCAAACATAGCTGTCATACATACAAAAGGAAGTGCACATATGACATTATCAAAGCTGTATATCTGTATGTTTGTATGTATGTGGAATGACATGCTGCGTGATGGTATGAAAGTCACAAACCAATCTAACCAAGTAACAGGACTGCTTCAACTGTTACAATGCCATAACACCTTGTTGGACTAAAGAAAGCTTACTGTTAAAGTCGTCTTTTTCAGTTTATCAAATCTGTTCTGTTTTTTTTTATCGACTTTGGAAATACTGATATCATTCTGATCATATTCAACTTCAAACCTTAGTTTAATAAAATGGCATTAACGCTCAAGTTGCTGAACATTATAATGACCAATGTTGTCCCCGTGGCTGCATTTCCAACACCCAGCTCACTACCGTAAATGCTAAAATAGCTTGATGTTTGAATTCTTTTACAGTAGTGAGATATGAACGTTTCTAAATAACATAGCATTTAGGGAAGAGAGTACAGAACCAGGCCTAATGTACAATTCTAATCAGCGGGTGTTTTTTCTGCTCTTTCTGATGATACAACACATTAAAATCTGTTGAAGGGTTCAGATCATACAGTATGCAATAGGAAGGTGTGCTTATGCCTTCAGAGCAAGAATCTAAGCAAACAATAACACACATGGCTTGGTAAACTTTTGCACTTATAGATACAACTCACAAGCTTATAGCACATTAGCTTATTAACAGTACGATAAACAAAATCAATCTCTGCATAACTTTTGAGACATACAGTCAACCCGCGATAGTCCGGCCACCGATAATCTGAATCTCGCAGTTTGTGATTGTAATAAATTGAGATGTCTCACTTTGTCCAGAAATGATTTTGTGCAATGATTGTTTTATTAATATATATGTATCCCAGTTGTTATGTATATATGAAATAAAACTCATTTAAAATTCTAGATACATTGTCGTCTGTCTGTAGATTTGGTTCATTTCAATAGTCCGTACATTTCACTATCCGAACGTTTTTGATGAAAAACGGGAGTGTTCGGAATATCGAGGTCTGACTGTATAACTCATAATTTAGAATGAGAACAAAGAAAAATTGGAAGCTTCACAAGAGCCAGATCATAAATACAAAAACTGAATCGATATGACTCCAATATATTTATCTTCCTTGACAGTATGATTACGTATCCTGAGGGGTTCTACGGTGTAAACTAAAGCTATCCCAGAATCTACCGGGAGCCGCAGCTAATTGGTTAATCTACGTTCTTTCAGTATTGTCTATACATATTAAATAGTGATCTGAGACCTGCATCATTACAGCATTTGGACTCTAAGGGAACCATTAATACTCTTGGGGCACCGTTTTTAGAATAACTATTTCGTTACATCCCTATATATTCCAATATAATGAATCTTGTAAAAATAAAAAATTAAAAGATTTTTTGGCAGCCTGCTTGTGACATCAAAGAACAATAATCTTATGACATCTATTGCACAGGTAAATAAGTTGCAAGGCAAAAGTGGTAAGTGTCTAATTGACTTCATAGCTAATATGGAAACATGCAACTCACGTGAGATCGAGCACCTTGAGGGTCGTGTTGACCTGCAGAGCTTGGTGTAAAGTCGTCATGCCCTCCAGACCGAAACCATTCCATGCTACATCTAGAACCTCCAGTGTTGCATTCGTCTACAACATGGCCAAGTTTCATATTCTTATTCTAAGTTCTCTCACCAGTCTCTTTAGAGATAAGAAAGCTTAAGCTTTAATAAAATATGTTCTAACTGTATCAGTAGTAAGTGTTGAACATGTGACAAGTCCAAAATCTGCCATATTCTGGAACTTTAAGCTGTCAATTAGCAATGTGGGGTGAAATTGTTTCAGTTGTGAGGTTCAACCATTTGTTGCTGACGTCATTCACTCTTTTGGTATTTTCACAGGAAACTGAGATAGGTAAAATGTAAACAGTGTAGCAAAAAGCCTTTTTTAAATACAAACTTTAAAATATTAAAGTTTGTGATTCCAGACAAGCCTTCGAGAAAACTAGTACTGACCTTGAGAGCTTTAGCAATGGCGACTGCCCCCTTGCACCTGATGGAGTTCCAGCTGAGATCGATGTCAGTCAGACTGTCATTAACGCTCTGCAGACAGAAACAGTTTGTTGTGTAAATGATTTGTCATCCAAAACTTGAGGCAGATCAAGTGATAACCTTGGTTATGTTGTCTTTACAGTAGATTTTGTACAATGTCCTATGACATCACTGCTTTGTGAGTACAAGGGTAGTGCAGTGTTCACAGATGCACAATTTTCATGGAAACAAAATGAAAATGATTTTTGATGATAGAATCTACCCAGCAAAAGGTTGCTGTGGGTCTGAATAATTGAGGGGCTTGCAGCTAGATTGTAAATTGATTTAATATAAATTCAAACATAATTCTCGCCATTACGGTCCAACATATGTTCTTGCAAGCCAAAAGCCTTTTCTTGCACCTTCATTGTGCAACTTCACCTCAGAACAAGTATTGCTTTGTAAGTATCTGTATATTTTAATTTTATTCTTTGGTGCGATATACTGTTGAAAGAAAAATCATTCTGCAACAAGAACACGTAGTCACCAACATGCCCCGCCAAACTGGTTCTCCTTAAAACTCAAAACATTCTCCCAACTGTCCTAAATGAGAGATATATAAAAACCAAGAGCAATAAATCTGGGGGGAAATATTGCACACTTCTCATTTTCACTATTCATCAAGGTACTGATACTTTGGTTTGGTTATCCTATCTTAAATTGTTTCAGATAAAAGCTGTCCCCAAAACTCAGTAGGTTATGTCAGTTGCCCCTTCCGATTGTAGTGATGAAGTATTAACATTTGCATTTGCCTGACATGGAATTTTTTTAATATAATTTTCACAATTGTACATGCATCTACTTCATTTACTCATCTGTATATTCTGCTACACAATCACACCTAATGACAGATCGACACAAATGCAAACTTACCAACACAGCGCCAATAAACTCCCCTCCTCTCTCCCCAAACTCGTTCTGACTCATATCCAGGGATGTCAGCGACATGTTGTTCTTTAGCGGTTCTATAAATCGGTAGGCATCTGGGTCCGTCAGCTGGTTACCTAGCAACAGTAGATCTATGCATCAAGCATGTGTCCGACATACACTTCTGTGTAACATGATGTAAACATCCTGTAGACAACTTTAATACAACATGTCTCAATGACAAAAGTTTTTGATAATTCATTTGCACATCTGACTAACATTTCATAAATTTGAAAGGCACTTCCTCAAATAACAATGTAGTGTTTCTAAATGAAAGCTGTTCGCTAATTAGCTATGTAATGTTGATAACTAGCCCCATAAAACAAATTACTGTTTGACTGTCGCAAGGATACAATTTTAATCACTTGATTTATTCTGTTTAATGCAACTGGCGCTTCAATCTGTCTTCAATCTCCAGTGTTACACTCACCAGCAAGAGAGAGAGTCTTCAGAGTGGTGTTGACATCCAACATGTTGGCAAATGCAGCGGCACCCCCAGAGCGGATGAAGTTGTTTGAGAGATTCTAAATAAGTTTTAAAATAAATTGACTCTGTAGCTCATCAGACTATCTATAACTTATTTAATAAACAGTCTAAGGGTCACCGTATGGGCTGCCATTGGATCAAGTCCATTCAATATAATCCTCAACAGCTTGGAATACTGTACACAAAACTTTAGCTTTCAAGGGTTCTTTTTAAAAAAAAGACACAAAATAGGATGTTACCTCTGTAGCCCTTATTTGGGGTCTCAGGGTCTCAAAATCTATAAATTTGAATCCCCAGCAACTTTGGAGTCTGTAGACAAAGTTTTAGCTATCAAGGCCTCTTGCTTCTGGAGAAGTAAATGAAAATAGGTTTTCAGGGTCACCAAGTCTATGGATTAAAAACCTTATTGGTCAGGGAATCTGTACACAAGATTTGAAATTTCCTGGGTCAATGGTTCTTGAGAAGAAGATGAAATAGTGAAAAGTTTAAAGACGGACAGACAGAAAGAGAGATTTATGGATGCCGGACGCTATGCTATGCCATAAGCCCATATCAGGCCTTTCACTTTCAGAACCGAAGAGCTACAATTGCCCCAATTCTATCCATAGTTAATTTGAGAGGAAAGTGTCTAATTTGTAAAGGAAAATAGTAGGCAAACCTTAACTCAAGGGTGGGCCAATTTAACATAATCTCCCTTCAAGGCTCATTATCTAGCTGTGCATAAAGGTCAATCTGTAATGTCATGTAAATGTCAACAAAATGACATGGCAACGTCAGCACTGATTTCAAGCATCTTAGCATGTGACTATAACAGACAGTAACCTCTAACCCTTACTACCCATAACTTGTGCGAACAGCAAATTCCAACCTTTCTTACCTGTAACTCATATGGACAGTATCACGAACCATATTTTACCTGTAGCTTGTATAAACAGTAATACATACGGACATACTCACCATGGAGATGATGAACATGTTATCCTTGAGCATATTTGCCAGATAATACGCCCCCTCCGCCTCCACACAGTTGTCACTCAGATCTAGGTTCTCTGTGACCGTGTTGCGCTGAAAAAAAAAAATGATATTTGTTCATAGTTGATTTTATTGAAGCATGATAAAAATTAATTTGTTTTTGAAAATTTTTGTGTTACTGAGGAAAATGTAGAGCTACAACATCAACAGAGCATCAGTCGTACCTTCAAAGCTGCTGCTAATGGTTTAGTTGCCTGGCCCCCAAGATAGTGATGTCTCATTCTAATATTCCTCTTCCCAAGATGGCGGCGCAGATATGATATCGGCACACATCCTGAAAGCAATATCTTTATGAATACAGGCTTGCAGTTTTTCATGACATGATAGTTCACAAGACCAGCAAGATTTTATGGATAACAACTCCTTGGCCTGTGTTTATTTTACCACTCAAGTATACACCCCCTTTGTGTTTTTATTGCAAATTCCCATTGTATAACATTCTCATTTTTCAATCTCTCTTATTAGGCTCCTTATTTACTTGTTTTCTAAGCTATGGTACATATATTTTCCAATTTTTTATTCCTCACATCTCACATGATGGAGAATATACCAATAAAAAAAGTTGTTATCCAGAAAATGCTGTTCTTGTATATGCCACTTCTAAAAGCCCTTCAAAGACATGAGACTTCACTTTTAAAGTAACTGAAAGAATAAAACAATTTCAATATTTTTTTCTTTCTTCTTCTTTTTTTTGCCTTATCTTTTAATTTCCATGTATTCATATTACTACGTACAATAGATCTCAAATCCAATGCAAACATATCAAGCTTTGTCTTACAGATATGTTTGTTAACTGCTTGTTAACATGCTGTTATTCTCAGGCATAAGGCTCAGGTTCGAATCCACTTGGAGGCACCAAACATTTGTCACCTGGCTCTTGTATTGTGTAGTGTGTCTAGGCAGTAATGTTTTGAAAACTGTTAATGGATTAGAATATATACCATTTTTCCGGCACTGTTCTTCATATGTGAGGAGACCGGTTGGATCTGACAGCATCTGAGTCTTCTTGACCTCTGCAGGTTAGAAAAAAGCTTTACCTAAACAGGTCAAAATTTGAGCATGGTTCACTTAAACTCCTGAGGGTGCACTATGTGTTTCTATAAGCAGATGTCTGTTTCAGCAAAATTTTAATAGGACAGTTTTGCTGCAATCATTCAAGTACATTTGGATATGAAAAAAATAGAGCCATGTACTCTGAAGCTCATCGGGATTTGTATTTTCTATCAATGAAAACTGGAACAAATTCTAGGTTAAATTACCTTCTTTCTTCTCCTCCTCAATGTCGGTATCATACTCGTCAGAATTGTGGGGCGATCCTTCCACCCAAGTCTCGTATGACGGTCGCCGGGACCGCCGCGAAATAGTTGGTTCTGAGCTTGTCTGAAGGTCTGAAGTTTCAAGTAATGAATGAATATTATTGTTCATAGTGTGGTCTTAAAAAAGAGGGAAAAAATGGGTTAGAAGGTGGTTTGATGAAGAAGAACAAGTTTTATGGATGGCCAACTTCTTCATTGCACAAATTATGATTTTTGGTTATCTCATGTTTGATGTTATCACATATCTGCACGGCGTGAAATAGGTGATATTAAATTCAATACTTCTTACCTTGTGCATGCCTTCTGAATGGTGATTTGTGGTCATTTAGAGCTAGTTTTCATAGTGTAAATCCAAATATTGCCAAGTTAAGGCAGAAAACACTTATAATGTCCAAAATGGCCACTATCAAGTATTTCCCCTTTTCAGGGGTACTAGTTAAATCTTAACCTGCCATATCCCAATAGTCCTCTTCTAGGAACATTCTTAGATAGCCTATCTTCAGTCAGAGACAATAACAAGATTACACCTTTACCTAAAAAATTTTTATTGTTGTACTTCTAATAGTTTAGATCAAGAAACAGGCAACATGTAACTGACATTGTTAATGGAATTTTAGCGACACATCATTTGTGTAATCTTAGATTTCTGAAATTGCCAGTTCCCAGTATTAACTATACTTATTCAAGAATTTATATTTTTTTTATTTATTTTTTTTTTCCCATAAGATGTTTACATAGTTTGTTGTACATAAATGGTAGACTACTTATTATATAAGAATTGACACTGAAATATATTAAGTTCATGGAGGTAAAAACTTAAGTTGAAATCACATTCCAACACTTGCATCTTTATTTTTGAAACGCAAAAATTATGACATTTTCTTGTTTTGAATTGTAAATGACTAATAGCCACATAATTGTTAAGAAATCAAAAAACTGCACACCATTTATATGTTATAAACTTAAATGAACTACTCAACATTAAAAACTGTGTCTGCTAAAAATAAATTTCCAGAATTACTTTTGAGTCGATGGCACATTACATTGTCTGTTTTTCGATCACAAATTTGAACTTTTTACCTGTTTATTTTCACTACCCTAAACTGATAAGAACTGAGATGTTACTTTTCAGAAACAACCAATACTTCTCGATCAAATAACTGACAGTATTTATGAAGTTTACCAAATTGACCCCAATAACACTCTCCATGCCCCTTTAAGAACTTCTCTGCAATCTGTGTTAATCTGCAATTTCTATTACAGCATTAAGCATATCTGGTACAAACAAAGAAACTGCTATCAATTTATTTTATTAAGAACTCAGAACTCCAGAATAAAAGGATATGAAACTCACCTGATCTACGTGAAACTAAAGACAAAACTTCATCATTGCTGAGTGACGTAGCATTCAAATTTGAGACTGCATCAATGTGGCCCTCTATTCGATCCAATGATTTAACAGGTGCTCTCATGTGAGATTTCCTCAAATGTTGCCTGGGAACTTTCTTGGGAGATACTTCTGATCTGGTTTTGGGATGTGCAGTCCATGGACGCTGTGATTCTGTACTCCCAGTTTGTATAAATGCTGAAGCTTGCAAAACTGGCTCACTTGGTGCATGAGCATGTGCTGAATGTGGTCGAAATGCATTTTGAACATGCATATTAAGTCTTTCACCGCCTTTCATTTTCTGTAAGTAAAATTTGGAAAATTGACAGTCAATTACTTATAACAAACATGATTAGATAATAGTTATATCTGATTCAAATTCCTTAAGTTCTAGATTGTAGTTAAAGTTGATGGAACAATATGATAATTAGAAAATTAATGTATATCAACATCTACAGTATGATACTTTCTTTATACAGCATAATAAAAATCTTGCACTGACTTAAAAAGATAGTCCTATCGGGGGATATTTTGTGGAAATGAAATTAAAGGGGACATTCCAGTTTAAACTATGATCATAGCATAACCCAGTTCAAACATGATAATGAGGGTGACAATTTGGTTAATTTTTATTTGACAACTAGAAAAATGAAAGTTCACTCTCTGTACAAGTCTGAAATTTAGCCTTGATATGGCGTTACAAGACACGGATGATTGGTTTTATCATAAATCATTTGTAAATGGTTGGATTTTATATCCATACCTATCTATAGTTTATTTCTATAATTTGGTAAAATTAGTAAAATTACAGCCCTTTTTTCATTTCATTTTTCTCTAAACAAAATGGCAAATGGGATGCTGATAGGTCAGAATCTTTAAAAATCAAGTGTTTCATGCAATATCTAAAATGCTATATATCTCTAAAGAAAAGCAGCAATCTATTGTATGAAAAGCTCACTAAAATTTCTTTGTAAACAATTAATAAAATAGTTAATTAGTTCTATATGTCTTCTTTAAAAGACTGTTTTGAAAACTTTACAAACATGCTAAAAAGATAGTTCATCTAGATAAACTTGTATTCCGGCCTGGGCCTACATTGAAGAACACCTAGGTATGTGCGTAGACGTCTAGTTATATGCTGGACTAGCTAAAAAGAATGGGTTGAACGATTATTTTGCTTAATTTTTACCATCAGAATTTAATAATAACCCTTGCATCTAATGTAAATGATTGTTCGTGTCCAGGTGACAACTATTATATTGACTCTTTCAAAGTAATTTTAAATAAATGTAAACGTAAACCAACCTAGCTACTATATATCACAAAACAACTATTCATAAACGTCAGTCTGACAGTATATCAAAAGCTGATTCTTCATACCGACTGTTCCATTACAGTCGATCAAGCATAACTGATTTAACAAGCAACGCTCACGATCGCGATCTGTGGTGTCATTCAACTCTTATATGCTTAGTTACTGCACACACAAAAAGAAAACAAATTGCTGTCAGCTGAGGAAATACACACAACTTACAGGTCTATCTTTTGGTACTGTCCGCGAGTAACATCCACATTTGATACAAGATCAGGCAGTCAATAACTGTAGCCACCCTAATGCCCTATAATCTGAGTAAACATGAACCAAGATCAAATCTGTTCGCAGCACAGTTACGCATTATATAAACAAACATTGCAATGTCCAGACTTGATTTTCTTACTTCCCGCGAAATACGTCATCGATTTATGTGGAATGAAAATAAGAGTATTTTCCTACAACTTACTCGATAATAACTGTGAATAAAGCGACGTCTGACTGCTAACAATAAAACCCATCATAAACTTTATGTTGTGGTTGCGATACAATAGGTATCCCGATTATCTACATTTTATAAAAGATGAATAGATAAGACTTAAAAATGATCTTATTTCTTAGCTACCAACCTGTCAAAAAATTACATGAATGGTAATCACAAAATCAGAGAATCTGAATTTGCGGCTAAAATCTAAGAAATATTACATAATGTCTGTTTGTCTAATCACTGCAATCTCTAGAAAATATAATATTGACTTTGTCAGTTTATATAGTTCTTTGTTTGAAATAAATTATGTTAATATTATCAGGATACATTGTCTCTTGTATTACGGACTCTCACGATACAAATATCTTAATAAATTGTCTAAATTACCACTAACTTTTGTATTCATATGTTAAATGCAGTGATGTTTTTCAACGGTGGCAAGGCAGATACAAATATGTCAGACATATCTGTTTGTAAAATAGGATTCCTGATGCTTTCATACAGTCAAACATGCATTTCATCATTGCTTGTGACATAATGTCATTGACTAATATCAGTCTACAAACTTTGCAAAAATGAATGATATACGCAAAAAAACATCTATTCATTATACAATTGGCTACGAGATCAGTTCATGTGTGTATGCCAGGTAAATCTGTGTACAAGATACAGTCAAAGACATGCACACAAACGTTCATTTACTGAATTTGCCAAAGAAATATCTTTAAATTGGCCTTCAAATAGACAATGGAAATGTTTATGCTAGTTGGACATGAATCAATATGATATATGTAATGTATATATTGATTGAAAATTAAAGACAGAATATATCCCTTCTTGAAAGTTAATAACAAACAAGTTCCTTACCAATATTATGTTGATTATTTGCATAGTTGTCCACAATGCAGTATATTTTTATCTTGTTGAAAACGTCATCAGTTTGTGACCTCCATATGTGGTGACCATTGACTATTTCATTGGTCTGAAGTATCGTGCCATACATTTTGTTGGAGAAATCAGTCATGTTTACCCTCATAAATAGTCAATAATTGAAGATACGCAACATCAGTGGATGACCTGTTTAAAACAATGTCGTGATTAGCTTTTGTCCAGTAAGTACAATTATTTTTACCATGAATGAGCGCTAAGTGATCATAACGTTACGAAGCTGTTTTCTCCATATGAACTGCCTGCACTGACAGTTTCGCGATTTGTTTTGTCTGCTCTGCAAAGTCTGAAATATGTTCTGATATTTGATGAGTATAACAAAGTGCGATAGTATAACTGCTAATGGCGGTGTGATAGTGATTAATAACGTATCCCAACATGAAATCAACCATAACGTAAATTTTACAACAAACTGGATAGAACCCGATATTAAAACGTAAATAAAAATGGACCTCTGTGTTGACAAAATTTCCTTACTTGTTGAACCTTAAATGAGTCAGCCTAATTATCGGCAATTATGTAACCTTTTTAACACACACGTTTTAAATTTGATTTATTCATTCAATGCTGCATTGGAATATATTATTATAAATGTTAAGTTGTTTACCTTTTATTTGTGGCATAGATGTACATGCTCCAAGTGAAGAAATTGTAACAGTTTTGATATTTTTAACACAAAAACATTATGGCGAGGTCTTTCTTCAAATTGACATTGATGATCAGGTAAAAATGAATAGTATTCAGAAAAATGTCTTTAATTATATTGGTCATGTTGGTAATGATGTCATTTTGCTCCCTACTGTTTGTGTTCTTATTTATGTCTGTGATTCAAGGATAACTAATAGTTTTCATTAAGAAGTCAAATAACACATCAACTAGTCATATTTGATATATTTGAACATAACGAACCAAAGGTAAAGTAAAAGTTGAAGAATTTATTAAGAAGACATTGAAAGAAAGCATACTAATGATTTATGTACTAATTATGCCCTATCAGATCACTTTATTAAATAGTGACTGGCTAAACTGAGTTGCGCAATATTTCGTGAGTTTTATTTGTAGAGATAGAGGATATTTAACATTTCTCGTCTAATACCATGGATATCTCATCGAGTGAAGTAGAAATTTATATTTTCACGAGTGGCGTAGCCATGAGTGTAAATATATGATTTTCTACTTCACGAGATGAGATATTCATGGTATTCGACGAGAAATGTCAAATGTTCTATTTATTATGTTTCCCAAAACCACGTTAATGACCCTAACTATATGAATGGAGAAGCTAAAACGCTTCGCTAGCGCGGGCCGTTGCATGACATAATTCAATTGTTTCATGACGTCACAGACGACGTCATATGATTGTTGCGTCATTTCACTGAGTAGAATACCATTTTTATTTCACTCAGTGAAAATACGGGTTTTATTTTCACCGATAAATGGCATATTTCACCATTCAAAACATAATAAAGTATATTATTACGTTAACAAGATGAATAGAATGTCTGTGTAACCTATCGTTACATCCTTAACACAGACCAATGAATAGATAAAACAATTTTGCTTTGTGTAATATGCTTCTGTAGTCATGTTCCTTTGAATTAGTTTCAATACATTCATATCAATCCATTCTAGTCAAAAGAAAAACATATCAATCATGTTTTAATTCAGGGCTTGAGTTTGCAACCTAATGAGTATATAGTACTTACTTTGTATAATGTTATAACAAAGTATTTCCTTTTGAGGTATGCTGTTCAGCATTTAGTGTTGTAAACAATTGATATAGGTCCTTGCTTGTAATGTTATATACTCCTCACAGAACAATTGGCAACATGTAAGGTTAGGAACATATGCATTTCACTTGCTCTAGTTTGCATTTCTTTAGGGTGTTTGTGTTCAGGACGTGATCAATGATCTACTTTAAGGTTGTGTATCCTAGAAATGCCATGCCTACATTATGTCTTGATGTATGGATACCTAAAATGATAAAGATATTTTCAAAAAATATCTTTGTTGCTTAGTTTCTTGTGAGAAGTATATGTTTGCACAAATTCATAATCTATCAAAACCTTTGCTAACTTTTTTTTACAGACATAAAAATACAGACCTGTGCCAAAAGTATTCCTCCCTTCACATAATTTCCATAGACTTTCATGTTAATATACAGTTGCCTGAATCATTTTCATAAAGTGAAATCTTGTTGAATCCTTGTTAACTTTTGCAGGTTGAATTAAATTCATCTGAACTTGAAGTACATAATTTCAAGTAAATGTTTGACAAACAGTAATAATTCACTATCATCTTGAAATTGACCATCATATGTACATCAATAGTAAACACTTTGGTGTCAACATTGAAGTTACTGGTTTTGTAAATATTGAGTGGTTAATTATGGTACTGTGAATGTACTAATGTCATTAATTAGCATGGGTTTAATGAGCTAATTGTTTTTGTTGACAGACTCATGAAGGTCTATAGGTCTTTGTTACTTTCACTTCTTCTACAATCATTGGTATACAGTCATGAAGTATTCTCGAATGTGGAGATGCTTAATTTTTTTGAATAAGTTATATTGATGTTTGACACTACTTCCATACTACTCAATGAATCAAAAGCTTTCAATAAAGCCAAAATGGCCCCCAGATGTAGCGCTAAACAAAAGGTCAAATGAAACTAAAAAAGACTCCTATAAATGCAATTAGAAACACTACATATGACAACTTTATAGAATAATACAGGTGATGAATATATGTTTCAGTCAATTCTTCTATTTCAGGTCTTTATTCAAAACAGAATGTATGAATGTACATAACACTGTATAATATAACCAATGTATTGACAAATTAATCCAAAACAGTTACAAGGCAAGTTGTATACCGGATATGTATGCAGCATGTGTGTCACGTAGTTGGGAAGTTAGACAGAGAATATTAATGTGATGGATGAACGTGTTAGTTGCAATGTAACAGGTGGTCTCGGTGTTGGTTTGGATGATAGTTATAGTTAGTTAGTCTCATCTAGCCAGCATAGTTGGGAGGAATCCAGGCTGTTAACTACACATGTGCCTAAGGCCTTATCGACAATACATTGTCAAGACAAAGCTATCTCCGTTCACTGTCACATCTGGTAAGTCCAGGAAGTCTGAAAGAAGTTATGTTATGTCTTTTTGTTGTCTCTTCTACATTTTACATTTGGCAGAGAGTCCAGCATCTTATCAAACCATATGGTTTAGGACCATATTGAAATAACTTGCAGGAATTGGGAAAAGTCAGGGGCCATGGGATGAAAAATGGCCCATCAAATTAGAACTTTTACCATTTATGCACAGGGGAATGGCCCCTTCAAAATTCTGAGAATGACTAAAAACCATTGTCAATTGTGTCTATCCCCATCCCTGTAACTGATATATGAATACCATATCAAAATTGATTCTTGGATGTATTGTTTTTAGTGAATGAGTAAGTTTTTGTTTAACGCTGCTTGGGCAATATTTCAGCCATTAGCGGTGTCTTGTTTTTAGTTGTTTCATTAGCAAGAGGTGTATGTTAGTAAAAAAAACTCATCTCCATTGCACATTGATTAAAAGGTCCCAATTCCTCGATGTATTTAATGCATGCGGTAAAGCCCATGACAACTAAACATTGTCAAGTCAAATCAGAGATTGCTATCTACATTTACTGTAACATCTGGCTTAGAGAAGAATAGAATGTTTCAAGTCGGGTCATTAGTAACAGATGAGTTTGAGTTGTCTGCCTTGCACATTTGGGAAAGTCTTGTCAAGTCAAGGATTGGATGTTGCCAAAGCTTCCGGAAAAACGTCAGAGAGAAGAGGACAATTGTCACACCAGTTATTTTGAAGACATTGCTTAGTTGGATGGAGATGGACGTTAGTTATGGTCTGATCTGCTTGATACAAGTTGATTCATAGTTAATAGTAAGGGAGAGAACATGGTTAACTCAACGCTTTAGCTCTATAGTGTGAAGTTCATATGGAAAATGTAATGTTTTTGGGATAGATACTTGAGCACAGTTCATTTCAGAAATTGACATGGATGATAAGTCACTTGGCCTCTAAGTGTGTTTATGGTAAGATGGGATAAGGTGGAGGGGTGAGGTGAGATCATTTTAATAGAGTAAAAGATACATTTGTTGATGTCTTCAAAGTCTGGCATAGCAATCAAATTAAGATCCAAAGTATAATTCCATTGAGATTTTGTCAGATAATTGTACAGGGTTTTTTTTCTATAAAACATTTTATATATTCAATGATACAAGTGAGAAATCTTAAGAATCACAAACTTTCTTATAGGAATAGGTAATTTCTTCAGGGCCTTGCATTTCTTCAATATTTATTCACCCTTGGCCTTCATACTTAATACCTAAGTTCATAACTGGGGTGTACAAAAGAGTTTTCAGTCTTTAAATATTGTGACCCATGTGGTCTATTTTGATTGTAGATGAAATGTAGGGCCCTTTGTCTAATATATGTGGGGAATCAAAACAATATTGAGTACATTAACGAGTGGGAAAATCTTGCATCAGAATTTGTATTGTTTACCCATGATGAAACACTGATTAGCCAAAGGCTATGAAGTATTGTGTAAGTACTCCTACAGTGTTTGGTCGAGGGGGGTATTTGGCCAACTGCCCACCTTTGAGGGAGGTTTACTTGCACATATGGCAAATGTTGTGCACCTTGGACTGTTAGAGTACAAAGATCTTTCTGAAGAAAGTAAAATTACTTTTTCATAAACTTTCTGTGAATATTTTTCAGCATTTCATCAATACATTTTATGTGTAAGTCGTCAAATAAATGGATATTGGCATAGCAGGGGTGCATCGTTATGGTGATTCACCAAAACCAAAACTTGTTGGCTCAGAAGTTCAGATTTTCAGAATAGCATCTTCAAATATGGGCGTCGCAGAGTATATATGCCTTGTTGACAACTCATTTTCAAAACAACATAGCGGTAAGTGTTAATATTCTCATCTGGCATTAGGAAGTGAAAGTTTTATGAGTATGCTATTGTTAATCCATATTCTTTCAGAGTCGGTTAATTGATGTCACTAATTGATTCTGACATTAATGGCTCCAAAAAGGACACATGTGCCAGTAATTGTTGCATTTTGATGATTCCAATTAGGTTTTGGCCTTGCACAGTGATAAGTCTTAAATAGGGGGACCAACTTGCCAAGTGACAAGTCACAGAGAGAGGGACCAATTTGCCCAGTGACAGTTTATGACAAAATTAGAACCAACCTGCTAAGTAACAATTAGAGTTGTGATGATATATTGTTGTATCGAGAAACCAGATTCTAAACCTTATGACATAGATATCTTGTTATAATGATACGTATATTGTTGATTTGAAATTATTTATTTTCCTTATGATCAAGGTATTTGTTAAAAAGTTAATCATTCTGTATATCCAAAATCCTTGAAAATAGTTTATCGTGACATTTATTTATTTATTTAATTTATTTTCTTATGTTCAGAGATATCATAAAATGTATGCATTGTGAAATGTTTGTACCATCACACCTCCAGTAATCAACTGGCTATATGCCTCACAAACATTTCAAATATGGGATGCTTGAAACAGTTCACATAATTCGATTTGTGTTTCTTGCATATGCTGCACTGATGTTTGAATGTCATTATCATCTGGATGCCAAAAATGGCATTGCTGTTCATTGTCAGTCTTGTCGTGGTATTCACTGTAAGAAGTGTCAGTTTGGATCAAACCTTTAATTGAGAAATTGGCAGCGTTGGAATGAAGTCATATGGGACAGCCTGGTGCGTTTGTTTTCAGTTCAGCTTTCAATTTGTGACTTCAGATGTTTTCTCTTTGAGGATTTTAACTATCATTGTTTGATGAAAACAGAATACAGTGGTTCGATGTTGAATTGAATAGCTCCCGTGATTCGAAGTGGTTATAATGGTTTTCCAACTAGCTTTTTAATTCTGTAACATTTTCTCATGGAAGTAATTGTTTGTGTTTTAAATTTAGACTATAATGGAATGGAGGGTGTTGAACCATGTAAATGTCTGTTGTAAGAAACAAGGACAAAAAAAAAAAATTATAAACATCAGATAATTGCCTTGTCAATGACAAATTACAGGTGTCCCTTGTACATAAAGAGAAATAAGATTCAGGGAGCCTCAGGTTGAAACTATTTGTGATCAGGTGTGCAAATCATTTAGTTATCATTCAAGGAAACAACTTGAATTGCCACATATGATAAATGGCCAATCAAGCCATCTCTCACGTAGAAAGAACACCTTTAATGAGTTGACCAAGAGTTCACAGGTGGTTCAGCCCTGGATCGTCTTTACCTGTGTCCATGATTGTTTGATCTTGCAGGTATCAAAGCTCACGACCCTAACCAAAGCGCTTCCTTGATCAACATCAAACAAACCTTTTTAGTCTAAGCAAAGCTTGTTTGTCATGTAAATGTTGATTTTTGAAGAAAGTATCCACAAGATTATAAGAATTTGTTTCAGTACATGTTTGGGTCCTCACTTTAGTCAGTCATTTAAGTGATTTAACTTATGTTAGTTTGTGATTTATCTATTGGAGGAGATATATCTATATATTTTTGTTCTGTTTTGCAACCACAGTGTTAGACAATAAGGAATTTTTTATTTATTTTTGGGATTCAAAAGAAACAGTCCTTGTTTTAACACCTTAGCTGCAAAATTATTAAGAGTCAAACTATTATATATATGTCAAGATTTGCCACTTATTGACAAGACTTTTGGAATGGAAAATTTAAATTCTAGAGTTGTCCAGTGGTCATGGGTTATAGGGCCTAACCACTGTAAATTGTCAAACTGCAGGAATCACAACCTGTTATGAAATGGATAATATGCCTTTACCATTTGCCAGGAATATCTCTGCAGTAGCAGATTTATCAGCTAACATAAGATTTGTCAGTTATATTGTTATGGAAGTTGATAAGACACATTAATTAGCCTGTCATTGAACTTGCCTATCTAATGTGAAGTATAAACTGTCAGGTGTTCATGTGTTGATTCTATAGTATAAGGCCGGAAACCCAGCTGTATCATGTGGATCCGTTTTTGTTACTGTTGAATGGAGGAATATTGCCACATGAGTAACTGTTGTATTGTCCCATTGACTACAGCTGTGTGCATGGTTTCCATTGTATGTGTGGGTGGAATGGTGGAATCAAATAAACATGACTTTGTATGTTCTGGTATAAATGAGTAGGACTTGATGTGGCTTATGTTCACATTGAATGATATTAAACTTACAAAAAAGGTGATGATGTAAAGATTTTTGTATTGTGTCTATACAAGGAGTGAAGGATTTTATACGTCCTTTGCCTATATTATATTGTATTGTTAATATAAATATATTTTGTTTTGACCAGTAGTCATAATTCTTATATGATTAACACTAAAAACTACTATTACTGTTAGGATGAAAAGTGGTAATCAAAACATAGTGATTAAAAATCAAAACTTTAATAAATGAATTATGATACTTTATAAGTAAAAATCAATACAGAATACAATTGTACTAATATTGTTATCGATACATCAATATCCCAATATGTTGTGACATCCAGAAGTGAATGCAATTGAAAATGAGAGTTACTTTCCCGTGCAACACTTGACAATCTTGCTACATTTTGAAAGGGATGTTCAAGAATTTGATGTGTTGATATCAGGTGACATACCATTGGCAGCATTACAGTGAAGTTAAATCAATAAGCTGACAGTGACGGAAATGATTGATATTGTTTGGCAAGCAATTTAAGCCAACACTGAGGCTGGTATCTAGAGCAACTCTGGTGTTGAGGAGACAGTAATGGACACTGAAGTGTTGATCAACAGACACGCCTGTGTCAAGTGCGTAGCTAGGTTTCCTTCTCTGAGATGCAATAAGATATTGGTCAATGCAAGATGTTTTCTCCAAACTGTAAACCACACAGCCTCAATAATTTTTGGTTGAAGTATCAAATTTGGTCTTCACTACATGTTCTGAGTGTTTTATGTGAAGGCCAATTCATTCCC
The DNA here is from genome assembly GCA_921293015.1 of Phorcus lineatus. Classification (NCBI taxonomy): domain Eukaryota; kingdom Metazoa; phylum Mollusca; class Gastropoda; order Trochida; family Trochidae; genus Phorcus; species Phorcus lineatus. Next base: position 20,316,702 of record OV121086.1, on the reverse strand, counting down.
TTTTCTATAAAAACCAAATGAAAGAATTTGGCACTCAATCAATGTGATACATTTTGATCCAAGCTCTTCAAGAACCTTAATCACTACTGTATTCAGTAGGTAAATTTGATTGAAAACCAAGTCTGAATATTTTCTTGACTTTCTTCCGTTTTCTTCTCAAAACACTCAAAACAATAACTTTCAAATTATCAGTGAACACATGAATATAAATTCTTTCTGAATCTGATCAATTATATTTTTATTTTAGAAAAAGGATCCAGATGTTCACTAGACTTGATATAATTGCAGTCACCACTCATAGTATTTTAGTTCAAGAACTTCAGCTCTCTGAATAATCAAATAAGAATTTCAAATAGGTTGATTCAGTTCTTCTTGAAAGGTTTCAGTAGTATGACTGAAAACTGTAAATTCAATCATAAACCATAAATCCAACATAAGTGCTGTCATTTATATGAATTAACCCTTGGATTTAAGCTTGTTGAAAACTTAAAATCGAAAACGTCAGGTTAGTTACAGCAGGCCTGGTGACAACCAAACAGGATGGCAAGTGTTTGGTTGGAAAAAGTCATTTGAAGATATTGCCTCTGTAAACGTGCAAGTTTGACAGCTCATTTGCACTGTATATTGATGTATTGATCTGACAAGCCTCAAGTACCGGCCCAATTGCAAAGTTATGTAAGCAGCAATCCCAACCAAGTGTTTGCATTAGTAGCCAAACCTGGATATATCACCAGCTCAAGGCTTTCATGCAATCAGGAGGCTTGATCGCTCCTCTAATCTAATTGTACAAGTGTCTGTTTTGTATAGCTTCCACCAAGGTGCTCTAAAAAAGCGAATTCGGTTGTGGTATCCAATTCGTTACCAATTTCAATTTGTCTTTAGAGATCTTTCAAGTCAGGGTTTAACTTTGTATCTTGATTAATATTATCATAATACTGATGTTTACATTAAGTCTGTTTATTTCGGATTCATTATGGGCAGTGAAATCCAGATTTGGTTATGGAGGAATGAGGTTTGATTTGTTGATAATGGATATGGGAAACCTTGACTACTTTGTTTCTCAATGGGTTTATAGTTCAGTGTAGACTAACAAGTGAAATTAATTTCATTTTTGGAAAATTGTTATACACAGGACAAATATGGATGATTTATTTAGAGGAGATTGATTTTCAGTGTTTAACTGTGCATGTTGTACATAAAGATAGGACTCTAAATCACAGTATGAACACCTTTTTCTCTCTGTCATTCTTAAACCATCCTGTTTAAGTGCTGTGGAAAGTGAGCAGAAAATAAGATCTTCTCGAAATTTAGAATCGATAATTATAGTTTCTGTTTGAGACTCAATTACCAATTTTCATTACGTAAGATTTGTGGATTTTGCCAAAAGTGCTGCAAGTGTTGCTTTGATGAATCTGAGGCTCATGTAATTCATTATCATCACCTGCCACATCGTAGTGGGGGAGGGATGGAAATCTGCATCCCAGAATTTCATTTCCAAATAAAAGCTTGAAAATGTCCATTGTGTTTTCATGAACTCTGAACAGGAAAAAAACATTATCGTTATTATTATTTATCATTACAATTATATTTAGTTCAGTATTGACCATAGTAATTAGGACGCAAATCCATGTTCCAAAATTTGACACGTCAAAGTGGTTTTGAGCAGTGAATTAAAAATGGAGTAATGTTTAAAAGATTTGACTTGAGTAACCTCTGTAGGGAGAGGATGGTCACAACAGTGTGGCACATATGACTTCAAATGGCATTGATATGGATGACTGTCTTGTTGCTAATGTGCAAGGTAAGCAACATGTTTTGGGTTTTATTGCAACTCTAAACCAGTGTTTACCTCCTGGTGGAGAGAGGATGTTTTGAATTTGATGATATTGATCCCTGGATGTTGGCAGGTCAATACCCAGTGTGTTGTAAGCTGTATGCTGCTAGATACTGGCGTCAGCTCTGTGATCATTTCAGGACAGGTAGCTTTATATTCACTATTTTTTAGGAAATGGCTTTGATTATTTCCATGATAACATGTTATGATTCCTTCTGCAGATGTGAGTTCTTTTAGCTGGCTTCATACGGAAAAGCAATAATAGATAAGTTTTTTCAAAACTGTTAGATGTTGCAAAAAAACTGTTGATTCCATCTAGCTTGTATAAGAATTGGAATGAGTTCATTCTATAAATAGTCATCACTAAGTATCCAAGCACATGCAGTATAGATTTATTCCTTTTGATCAGGTGACCAATGCATTCCAAAGTTGTGCTACTAAGGTAGAGTTTTACTGGCATCTTAGTCAGAGACTAGCAGTTGTTTCCTTTTGTTGGTTCTTCTAGATTGGCCTTTTCTTGTTTTAAAAATCTGATTTCATCTTTAACAACTTAACTATTGATTTAGTTTGTACCTAACCAATCTGTATGGCCACACTATAGAAATAATCACGGATAGGCCACCAGAAGGATCTCGCTTTCTATAAATTTCAAGTTAACTTAAGGTAAAGGGTTATATCTAATGTTGTTCTTTTAGCCTTTGATATTTGTAAGTTTCTTTGAATGTTTATAAATATGAAATCATATATGAGTAGAGATTTAGTCTAATGCATCCATGTTGCTATAACAAAAATTGAAAATGATGAGAAATTATTTGAGAATTAAAGCTGCTTTAACTGTAACAGATATCACAAATTAATCCATTGCAATGGCAGGTTTTCATGGAGGTAATGTTCATAGTCAGTTCCTAGTATATAGCTTAGAATTGATTTTGACCTTGTGGCTTTAACTTCACTAAAGCTATGGTCCTCTAATAAGGCAACATTCAATAAACATTCATTGAATTGTACAGTACTATAGTTTTCTGCAGTGTTAAAAGATTCCCATCTGTCTGTTCAAGAACTCTGAATTGCTTTCTCCTTAACTAATACCAAAAGAAGTATTTCCCATTCCCAAACTGTCATCTCATTTCTGTCATTGAGTTAGATATCTAGCAATTGATTATGTAGTGGAAATAGAGCAGAAGCACTCTAAAATTCAATACCAGGTAGATAGGGTATATTAAGTGGCAAGCAACACGCATGAGCCGCAGCTTGACTTTAGCCACAAGGAGCTCAGCCACAAGACAGACACGCTCATTGACTGATGCTTAATGGAGCAACGTGAGTATTTGCCGATAAGTCCCATACATACTGATCAGCCTCCCTCTGAAGGTCGGCAGGACGCGGGAGATGAAAAACCCATTGCTCATTTATGGAGGGATGACAGTAAATAAATGGTAGGCAGACCCTAAGTAGATAACCTGCTCCTAAGCACGTCTATTTATTGATGCGGTCATGTTGGGACTGTCTGTAACATGAGATGGATTGTTAATATGTTCCCCTGGTCAGAACATGCTGAGCTGTCAGAATCTTTCATAGTCGTGTTGTTCATATCACTAGTTTAATTAGATGGTTTGTCTGTGGACGATATCCTTCATCAGAAAACGAGGTGTGAAGTATTGATTAAGCTATTGCCTTAATTTTGGTTGTTACTGATCGTAGAAGGGATGCAATGGTTTCCTCCTCTTGTAACAATAGATTTGTCGTTAGGCATCCTTAGTAAACAGCAGACCTCTAACATGTCATTCTGCAAAGAAGCAACGAATTTACTACTTGTAAAGGGAACTGACTTAAGCCATATCAGTCCATTGGTCCTTTGGACTTCTCTTTAAGGGACAAAATTCAAAGTGGATCAACTGAATTGAACCATTGCACTCCTGTGGTTGCCATCCTGGCAGCACAGTGGTTGACTCATCGAGTGTAGTCATGAGGACCAAGGTTCAAATCCCATGGGCCTAACATCTTCGTTGTAAAAAACTGTTCTTCTTGAAGTAAGGATTTGGTGCTTGGTTTGCTAGTCCCATTATTGTATTGCAAGTTCTTGACAGTGCAGAAAAACATAAATACATCTCATCTATTTTAAACTTCATACCTTTGTTAATGATATGGTTTATTTGCATTTATCATGATATAAATGGCTGTCAACCAGCCTTCATTTCATGATTCCTGCTTGAGTAGGTTTGTAAGAAAGTTGTTCATTATGAGCATCGCTGTGCAACAGTCTGTTTCATCGTATTGATTTCCCTGAAGGTCTCTTCTGTTTTGTATGAGCTACTATTACATGCTCATTTCATGCCCAGCTAATTGGACTGAAAACTTTATGAATATTTGCTGAACTATTAAAAGATAATGACGCAGAAGGTGATTGCATCCTTGCTGATAATCAGATATGACACATGAGTGGGTGGGAACAGAACTGTCTACTTGTACCTTGTTGGAGTTTTTTTTTAATTATTTGCCAGGCTTTGAAAAATATAGTACAAATATGTTGTAATTTTAGCTCATCTTGCCTGAAAGGCCCGATGGACAAATGGCATGGCATTCCATCCATCGTCCGTCCGTCCATAAATTTTTCACTATTGGACCTTTTTCTCCCGAAACCACCAACTCAGGAAATTGGAAATCTTTTGTACTCCTTGACTAATGGGGTTTTTAATTGATAGATTTGGTGACCCTGTGGCCCTTATTCAGTGACCCTAATAAGGGCCACATGTAAAAAAAGAGCATGCATGATATGTTTGACTAGTATTATTAACTTCAGTTTTCTATCCAGTTCCAAAATATTTCTTCAGTTGCAACATGTCTTCATAAAAGGAGGGCAGGCAGTGGAACATGGTGCTTCATGAGATTCAAATAAAAAGTTCAAGAGTGTCAGTGTTCAAATACTTCAAGAGCTTGGCAACATTATCTCAGGAACTGTTGTACAATCAGTTATGTCAGTGTGCAGTGGAACTCACTGGAGCACCAACCCATTGTCAATTTGCCTATTATATATATTCAACCTAGAGGTGATGGAATTTTTTCGTAGAGTAATATAGCCTCTATTTAAAGAGGCTGACCTATCGGTTACAGTCTGCCACAAACAATTCCCTGATAGGACTGTCCTTTTAACCAGCACCAAATCCAGTATTGTTTGTTTTGTTAATAAATTTTGATTTCAGTAAACTGGCCATGCAGAATAGTTGGTAGTAGAACTTTAATTCAACAGCAAAGTTGTCAATCATAATTTGCATTGCCATCATCCCATCAAAATGGTCATTTAACAATATGTGATAATAAAGCAGAGCATTAAACTTTTTTTACAAAACAGAGAGGATATTATACGTAGGTGAAGCTGTGGTTTATTTTCTGCATAATGCTGCATCCAAGTTTACCAAGTATCTGCAGTTGCAATATTTCATGCTCTGTGAACACAACGATTTTTTATAATGAAAATATTACAGTTAGCTACAACCTTGATAAGCAGTTGCTTTTGGGTTAGGGTAGTTATTTGTGAAAGTAATGATGTGTTTTCAAATGTCTTATGACAGTGTTTCTGATGATTGTATTTAGCTTAGTAAAACATTGTCCTTGCTCACTTAGATATACCATTAAATAATTATTTCCCTCATGTTTTTGTGGGCTGGTTAGATAGATTTGTATACAAAAAACAGGGATTGGGAAAGATACCTTTGACAATGGGCCATTAGTCTAGGGCTTTAAGTCATTTTCATAATTTTGATCATGATTCCCCTTAGTATTAATGGTAAAATTTCTAATTTGAATGGACCATTTTGTCATCCAATGTGCCGTACCTTTCCCAATCCCTGAAAAAAGGTTTCAGTTTGTTGTATTTAAACTTTACTGAAATAGAGGATAAATTGAATTTAAGTATAAATTTGTCATGATTGTCATCAAGCTGTTATCAATTGTTATATCTACAGGGCCAATAAATCAATGCCAATTGCTCTACAGATACACTAGGACATCAGGTGTAACAGCTTGCAATTTGAACACAGTTTTCAATTTAGTCAGATCTTGTTTCCACTGAATAAAGTTTGGAATTAATTTCAGCCAGTTTCAAAAACAGATATTCCTTTGGAACCAGGAAATTCTGTAATGGTTTTGATTTTTTGCACCCATTATTTACCTATGTAAGAAGACTGGTTAAAAAACATGTTTTAATCTTACATGAAGAAGTGATTGAATATCATCTGTTTTTACGACTTTAGGTTTTCCGCCATCAATTTCTTTGACATTATAACAGTCAGAAAGACTGTGATTGAAACAAAATAGCATTTAACTCCACCTAGAAAATCTGCATGTTTCTATCACTATTGTAGTTGCCTGTTAGTAAGGAATATTGCCTGGAAAGATAATAATTACTATCAGTATGAGGTATTATTGAGTAGTGTCCAATTCCCATCAACGGTTCCATTTACGGTTAGGGAGATTGCTAAAAGTGCGAGTCGTGCGCTTTCATATCTGATCACCAAATACAGGCAGTGTGGAGATATGGCATACAAGGTGTATGAGACAACAATACAGCCAATCCTACTCTATTGTGCACCAATCTGGGGACTATATGGACATCGTGAAATCAGTAATATTCAAAACAGAGCTGGTCGTTTTTTCTTGAGTGTTCCCCGTAATACCTCTAACTGTGCAGTGCAAGGAGAACTAGGTTGGAAGACTTGTCTCACTAAACAGCGCATTGAGAGTTTTCGTTGTTTCGTCAAGCTTTATCATATATCAGATGATAGGCTCCTCAATAAGGTGTTTCGGTGGTCTCTCAATCGAAAGGGTTCATTCGCTTTTAATTTGGTGAAGTTGAGTAAACAGTTGAGGTTACACGATACGCTGTTGGAGCCAGGTTCTTCCTTGAAAAGTAAATTAACAGTTATTAAGCAATCCCTTTGTAGATTAGACGAGGAAAGGTGGTTCTCAGAACTCTGGAATGACGTAGGCAGGGTAAACGGTAATAAATTACGTACTTACAGGTTGTTAAAGAAGGACTGTAGACCAGAACTTTATGTCAGTAATATTATGTCCAGAAATAGGCGTAGTAACCTTACTAAGTTACGTTGTGGTGTTTTACCCCTTCATATAGAGACAGGACGATATTGTAAACCCCCCACACCCCTAAATCATAGATTGTGCCCGTTTTGTGATGCTTTTGAGTCTGAAGCACATTTTCTTTTTAACTGTGACTTTTACCATGATCTTAAACGTACCCTTCTGAATAGTATTAGTTTTAACTCTGACGAAAGTGATTACCTGAAATTTAATGTACTTATGAATACAACTGAAACCAATGCTCTTAAACTTTTAGCTGACACTATTAATAGCATGTTCCGCTGGAGACAATCTCATTCTTGACATATTTTACCTCTGTGTTATTTATATATGTATTTATTTATCTTATTTTATCATATTATTCATTAACATGTTGTATATATATCAGTCTTAATAGTGTCTCGTAAGCCAAAATTATGGCTGGGTGATATGTTATATTTTATGCTATTACAATTGACATTTCAACTGTAACATATCATGTGACACTTTAATAAAATAATACTGTCTGTCTGTCTGTCTGTCATCAACTCATTTGAAGTCCTTCCCTCAGGGTAAATGAGAAAAAACAGGAATGCATAAGAGCATGATGTAACTGCAACTTGTTTTATGACCCCTTTTCATGATTGATTCATTTTGGAGCTCAGAGGGGGCGGGATAGTGCAGTGGTTAGCGCGTTTGGCTTCGGATCAAGCATTCCGGGGTTCGAATCCCGCCAGAGGCTCGGCAACTTTGTCTGCAGTAGAGAACTGTTCTGCACGCAGTCAGGTTTTGGTGCAATGCTACACTGAGTTTCAGTGCAGTACCACCCATGGTTCGCTTGTTCCAGCCAATGCTCACAGGTTTCACCGCAATGCATACTCACAATGGTGTTGCGGGCTTTCTCCCTGCAATAATACTAGCAGCCGCGATATAAGTGAAATAATCTTGAAAGCGGCGTTAAACCCCAACTCACTCGCTCACTCATTGGAGCTCAGACTTTGAAGTTGATATGTTTATGATGTAATTTTTTTGTTTACATTTTAGTAGTCACTGAGATCTTCCCTTGATTTAGTATGTAGATATATAAAATACTCCACTGACCACTAGCATGTTACTTGTTTCTAAAATAGGTAAGTACATCAATAATCTTTCTCATAATTAGTGCCTATAAATTTCAACATTTTCATTCATGTTATTCCAGGTAGAAATAGTTGAAAAACTTGGATAACATGTTATAAAAAATTTTTTATAGTTGACAGCATGTATGGTTGCAATTGTGTCCTTTTTAATACTGTTTTGAATAAGGAATGGTTTTCCCCATAATATTTACTCACAATTGAAGATGTGACACTAAGATATCATGTGTCTTAAAAACAAGATTATGAAAATAAGAAATGTGAAAGTAATTTCCTATACGGGATTGTAAATGAGAGCAAGAGTGTGTGCCTGTTTTTATATCGACCTTGTTATGCAGTGAGTGTTTTCATTGAGCAGCCTATTACGCATTAATCACATAGCTCTTATACCATGGACTGTAAGCATAGAAAGGACTTCAAATTGGAACATAAGGAAATGTTTCTTTTGGCCTGCCATGTTTTGCTGTTCAATAATCCAATATTTATATGAGGGCTTTACTGCATTGGGCTCAGATTTTCCCAGGCTGGCAACAACCTGGCCTTAACTATCCAAGAGCCATGGGAGCAGAGGTGTGCCCAGAATGAAATTGTTTAGCATTGAGATGGTTATGGCAGGCTAAATCTGTCAACCCTGCAAAAAATTGTCTGTTGAAAATTAGATAAACATGTGCTTTAGAACCGATCTCTATGTTAGGTTTTGTATTATTAGTCTCTGATTTATCCTTCCAAGCTGAAAAAACATACTCAAGACTGTTCAGATTTAAATTGATGGTAAATTTGTCATATCTTATTACATGATTGATCAATCAAAATCAAGTGTCAGATAAAAGAAAGTTTAACCCGTTTCATCTTTGCAAAATATGGTAATCTATTGAAGCTATTTTCGACATGCTGAATTTCTTTGCTGTAATTTGTTCTTGTTTGCTGAGGAAATGTTTGTAAACTACAGGCAGAAGGGAAACTCTCCGAGCTGTATTGATTATGAGTTGGTGAATGAGAGGATGAGCTGAGATTGAGGGTCATGAGGTGCAGGAGTATGCATCAACAACAAGCTCATTCCCTCAAAACTCCATTTCACACGTAAAATCCATCTTTTTAAAACCCTTTTGTTCCAAGATTTTAAGAATGGTTTTTATTTTTTAAAAGATTAAATCTAAATGGTTTTATTTCCATTCTAATTTTATTTGCCCCCAAAAAAAAACAATGTCGACCCAACTGCCAATCCCCCGTAAAACTGTCATTTGAATGAATGAAAAAACAAAAGAAAGTTCAGTCCTGATAATTACTTCAGTTCAGCTGAAAACACATGCTGTGTAGTTTTATAGTTATATGAAAGTTTTTCACATAACTAGTCACCATTGGATCTTTTAAGGAGTAAACATTTTTAAAACTCAGTTATTACTTTTTCAAAGCAATATATTCTGCCACAAATAACTGCATTCCTGTAACTTGTACAGTCATTTCATTTATTTTAGGCAAGAATCAAAACTATTTTCAGAGATAAGTGGGTTAAAACATTCATTACATGTTATTTGAGCTAAACTTGTGACAAGCCCATTAATAAAGTCTCTGTAAATAAGTCTTTTCAACAAACAGCTCTTATCAGGCTAGCATGTGTCAAGCTAGTGGTAGTCGTCAGAGGGTCAAAGTCCTGCACTTGGACTCTGCATCGTGGCCACAGTAGGTATTGCCTGTTTATATATAAATATATATATATCTAGCACGCCATTTCCCTCATCCACGTGCTGGCTATTAATAGTACAGGGTTTACCAGCAACACTGAACCTATTAAGCCAGCGAGTGCTGACGTGAGCTACAGTACTATGTGGGCATCCCAAACCTTTGTTCTCCCAGTTTTGTGTACAGCTGAAGTGGAATATTACAGTATCATCTCTCCTTTTGATCTCATATATGGTTATTGGCAGGTATGTAAGACTTGTTCTAGTGAGGGGAGACTGGAACTCTTCTCTGGTGTGTAATATTATGGAATCAATTTTCCTCTATCCCAGCTGGTTGCTTGATGTGGTATATCGTGACTGGATATGAACTAAATGGGAGTCAGGTTTATCCTTGATCACAAATATGGTTATAGGCAGACAGCTTGTATGCGAGTTTGTTACATGGATATGAAATAAGAGGACTCTTGTCTGTGATCAGAGTGAACATTTGGTAGTACAATAGCTTTTTGGGGACTGTCTTACCTATTTGTTGAAAATGTGGTTTTTGTTGTTGCCAGCCTACGCTCTTCTATACCATCTCTTGGCTTGTTAACAAGTTGTAATTTTTATATATCTTCATATGGATATTGAATATAGTTAATAATCTCCCCTTCTCAATCTCAAATGGTTATGGGCAGGATTGATTGTACCCACAAAGGAACTCTCAGACCAATCTGTTGAAGACTATGTTGTTACAATATTTGTGAAACTACACTTTGTAACCCATCTTGTTAAAATCAGGTAGATGTTTGTTATGACTGACTATGAAATATATCCAGATGTGCAGATGGAATATATGAAAGTCTGCTATGATATGAGACTTCTGAGTTTATTGGCAGATTTGATTATTGACAGTTTTGTGGCTTCTGAAGGCAAGCTGTCAAGTCCCTTCCATTGATTGAATATCATACCCTAATTGTGATATGGAATATGTCAGGGTTAGCTCTTCCACTTGGATTTCATCTGAGGTTATTGCCAGACAAAGTGGATCTATAGAGAAAATGTAAAGCAACATCATTTGACTCAGTTTCTCATTTGATAAAGATATGAGAAAAGAGGCATTTTCCTCAAACAGTTTCACCTGAGGATATTGGCATGTAGGTCATAGATAAGCTTGTTAGCAATAAGTGACCTTGCACCCTCAAATTGGATACATTTTCCGAAATCCCAGTCTAAAGTTATCTCTGTATTTTTAGAATAAACTAATAAATCAAATCTTCTGTTCGAATCTTATGAATCGTTTCTTGTAAAAAAGAGACTAGGTGGTGAGAGAAAATAACCACAAGTTCTAATTTAAATGTAAAGTGTGAGGAACTTCTTTTCCATCTTATTGTGGATATTGGCAAGTAGGTAAAGCTGATTGAACTCTGTCTTCAATCTGTTATTGGCAGATAGGTGTTCTTTGTGTCTAGCTTTTGATGCAGTGAAATCCTTTGTGGGTAAAATCAAGCTTTGTTACTCTTGCAATGTGTCTTCTCAGTGTTTATTGGCAGATACTGACTGATAAATAAAGATCCTGTTTAATCTGCACTTTATTCAACCCAAATGTGTTTACTTCCCCTGCCCCATTCTTTCTTACTTTTCAGGTTCCTCAGCAATTTCATAGCTGCAATATGTTTTGGTCAGTCTTTCTGCAATTCTCCTAGTTTTACTATTTCTAAAATGAAAAAAAATTCTAATGAAAGTTTTTTGTCTTAAAAGATTTAAAATGAATCTTAAGGGAATGTCTGTTATCTCCAGATAGTAAGGTAATCGTATAATGTTTCCCACTAGACTAAAGGTAATGAAGCTATTGTATCATGTTACCCTTGCTGACATTGATTACATCTTAACAGTGTATTCAATGTCTCTAGTTTTCGGTTATTGAGCTGTTACTCTCAAATAACAAACATATTTTTTCAGACTTAGAAACCCTATATAAATCAGTTAATTAGCCACACTTATATCAAAACATTCATGTACTCTGTAAATGCCTCATAAATGTTTTTTCTAATAATTTTATAGATGTTTAAAAATGCATGTTACTCAATATTTTTTGGTCTATGATTGATTTATCTAAATCTGTTACAACATAAAACATACAAAAAAACAATTTAATAAAGTATTTCAAATAAAATGTTTAACATTAACAGACTTAGTGTCCTGATTTATTCTTGAACTGTATTTATAGTTTTATAATGATTATGATTATGGCAAAAGTCCATCAAAAATATCCTAAAGACGAGAGATAGTTCATGGTATACTACTAATTACTACATGACATCTCTGGTAAAATGTATTCTTTTGCTAAATTTTTCTGCACATTGTTTTGTGAAACTTTTCTACAGGTTTTTCAGTTGCCATGGAAACTAGTTTACTGAATCAATATCATGTCTGATATCATCTATATATAATGAGATGTATATTACTAATTATCTTATTTCATTAAAATTGTGTAATTATCAAAGGAGTAATCTTAGGAATTATTGCTCCCAGCCATTAGCATTATACTTTGTGTAAGGTAAGCAACTGTAGTCATAGACAACAGTTTTCTGTGTAGATCATCTAAAGTGGCATTGTGATTCAGTGTAGTTACATCTTTTATTCATTTGCTCAGGTTGTAGATCATCTAAAGTGGCATTGTGATTCAGTGTAGTTACATCTTTTATTCATTTGCTCAGGTTGTAGATCATCTAAAGTGGCATTGTGATTCAGTGTAGTTACATCTTTTATTCATTTGCTCAGGTTGTAGATCATCTAAAGTGTCATTTTGATTCAGTGTAGTTACATCTTTTATTCATTTGCTCAGGTTGTAGATCATCTAAAGTGTCATTATGATTCAGTGTAGTTACATCTTTTATTCATTTGCTCAGGTTGTAGATCATCTAAAGTGTCATTATGATTCAGTGTAGTTACATCTTTTATTCATTTGCTCAGGTTGTAGATCATCTAAAGTGTCATTATGATTCAGTGTAGTTACATCTTTTATTCATTTGCTCAGGTTGTAGATCATCTAAAGTGTCATTATGATTCAGTGTAGTTACATCTTTTATTCATTTGCTCAGGTTGTAGATCATCTAAAGTGTCATTATGATTCAGTGTAGTTACATCCTTTATTCATTTGCTCAGGTTGTAGATCATCTAAAGTGTCATTATGATTCAGTGTAGTTACATCCTTTATTCATTTGCTCAGGTTGTAGATCATCTAAAGTGTCATTATGATTCAGTGTAGTTACATCCTTTATTCATTTGCTCAGGTTGTAGATCATCTAAAGTGTCATTATGATTCAGTGTAGTTACATCCTTTATTCATTTGCTCAGGTTGTAGATCATCTAAAGTGTCATTATGATTCAGTGTAGTTACATCCTTTATTCATTTGCTCAGGTTGTAGATCATCTAAAGTGGCATTGTGATTCAGTGTAGTTACATCCTTTATTCATTTGCTCAGGTTGTAGATCATCTAAAGTGGCATTGTGATTCAGTGTAGTTACATCTTTTATTCATTTGCTCAGGTTGAAGATCATCTAAAGTGGCATTGTGATTCAGTGTAGTTACATCTTTTATTCATTTGCTCAGGTTGAAGATCATCTAAAGTGGCATTGTGATTCAGTGTAGTTACATCTTTTATTCATTTGCTCAGGTTCATATCCATAAACTCTCCCAGAATATTATGAAGAAGCTTCAAACAGTACTTGAACACAAAGACATGGGTGTTGAACAAGTTTTGGCCCACAATTTAACATCTCACATAACTTAAATAAGCTCAATTTATAAACTCTGGTCCTATCATTATGTAAACATAAAATATTACAAATCTGCACGAGAACCAGAAAGTGGGTGAATGATTTTGAGATAATAATGAGTAACTTTTGAACCTTGCCTGGTAAAACCATGTGATCTTCCCTTTCACCTGTTGATACTTTGATATCATTTATGCAGGTCATATGTAACCAGTGTTTATGTAACGTACAGCATTGATAGCGGTAGAGGTAGGTTTGAAGGTTACAAAGGATAACTCTAGTGTTGTGAGGTCAGATCAATTACATAAGGTAAGCTGGAATGAGGTGATCCAGTAATCTATGATCAGTTTATAAACGATGAGATCTATTGCAAGTGAAGTTGTCAACCAATAATACTTTGTTATGGCTGCAGGTATGCTTGAGTGTTTATTCCAAAAGCATATTACTCTTGGTCCAGCTATTTCATGAAATGTGTACTTTTAAGGCAGCTGAATGACCAACTTATCTTCCAATGACCACATTTGAATACTTGGTTGAAAACTTTTTGCCTTAAGATTTACGTTGTCACCTGCTACAGGGTACAGTAAACACTGAATCAATATAATATTTTGAAAATGATAAACAAATTTTGAATTAATGATTTGGTTACTTGACATTTTATTCATAATAATATATTTTTTAAATATCTGTCCTTAAATGAATTTTTATTCTTTCAGATTGTGAAAGTACAAAGTGAGTGACCCAGTGACTAACTGAGCTTGTTTGGTTGAAGAGGACCTTTAAAGGGTTTTTATATTGTGTACATACTGTGAACTATGGAGGCTGGTGCCAGTACATCTGGAGCTTACCCAGGCGGGGCCTCAGTGCCCACCCCAATCTTTATCCAACCCCACACACTGAGTGTTGACTCCATAACAGTGGACAGTGACTACTCTGATGCAGAAGAAGACATTAATGTAGGCCTTAGGAAAAAACATGTCGTGAAAAGATCTGAAGTCGGTCGACTTCTACACGAAGCAAAGGTTTGTATTGAGCTTGAAAGTCATTTAGAAACAAATTTTTAGCCTATGGAAAAGGAATCAGCAGCCCTTTAAAAGAAAGTGAAGATTTGAAAATCATTGTTATGATATTTTGGGGACAAAAGTATGTGTAAATCTTCTCCTCGCTGTTTTCAAGACAAAATGATACTACTTAATAAATCTGATTTGAAATTGCTGTTTCATCATAGTTCAACAGATAGTTTAGTTAGTGTGTTTGATAAGGTTGAAAAGGATAATGCTTTCTATCATTGAGCTTTTCAACTTACACTGTTAGGAGAGGAAAAAATGTAGGTCAATTTAAGTATAACTATAACTTTTTAATATTGAAATTAATTTGGTTTTCTGTCATGCTAACATTTATAAGAAGCAGATCTTGGGGATTGTTTTATTAGATTTAGGACATCACATTGAAAAAGCATTAATTTCATATAAACTTACATTGAGCAGCGTAACCAATATCCATGTTACTCAATAATATTTCAATGATTTATCGATAGTCAACACACCCTTTGTTTTCTAGTTAAATTCAGTGGTATCAGGTTTCACTGACACGTATAGTTTTAATAGTTTTGCATACCTTCTTCCTGCTACAATACACAACACCGTGATTCTTGGAAGCAGTTCATAACCTACAACCAGCTCAACAGTCAATAAATACCAACTGTTCATTTATAAGACATTATCCATTTTATCAGTCATATTCATACCAACTGCTCATTTATAAGATATTATGTATATACATTTTATCAATCATATTCATACCATATGCTCATAAGACATTCATTGCATAAGTCATGATGCTAATGCCCCAAGGTGTGGTACAAGAGCCTCCTTTTCAAATCTCTTTAATGTGTTGCATAACAGCAAGTGTTGTGACTTGAGTATCATCACAGAGGGAGAGCTGAGACACATCTGTCGACAGTCCACATAAAGTTCTCTACCAGCTTAAACTTAAACAGCAAATATGCAGCCTCTATTTACAATCTACAATCTGCAGTGAACATGTCATGAATCAACTGCAAACAGGATCACTACATAACATGTATCATCAGTGACATCACAAGATGTCTGCTGCGTATCTAAACCCCTGAACATCCACACCATCTTTTATATGAATGTCCACACTTTTACATATCTTTATCAATCTCAATGTCTGACTATCTAAAAAAAAAAGAATCTCTTCAGACCAGATTTGTTTTGGGTATGTATCAACTTTGATTATGTCATTTTAAGCATTTTATACGAAGGGAAAAAAGGTAAAATAAAAACTATACTTGAAATTGCCTTGTTAAGATAGTTAAGTTTGGTACATTTTTTGTTGATCTTTTTGTGCATTTCTTGATAGATTTTGTGTAAAAAAAAAAAATCCATTCAAAGACAATCACATTCTAAAACTTCTTGTAACAGAATTTGCAATTTGGCTCTTACTTTTCAATTAGGGCATAACTTGTATGGAAAAAAAGCAGTTTCTCCCCAGTAAAAGTTCAAAGTTTTGAATTTTAATACTAGAAAGCTGATAGTTTCTTATGTATAAAGGCATAAGAGGGACTGATATTAGTGTAGGAAAATGTGAATTGAAAAAGGCAAAAGTCATTAGAAACTGATTTATCTTCATGACCTGCAAAAGAATTTTAGACTTGAGATATTTTCCAAGCAACCTTGAACACAAGCTCAATCTGTACAATTAAACTTTTATACCCTTGATTCATATTTCAAAAGATTAGATGTATCAAAAAAAAATTAAATCTTTTTTGTAAACCTGCGGATTCACCTGTCTGATATATGACCCTTTGTACCAGCTTTGTGTTTTGCAACTAATTGTCACGAGAGAGGAACAACACTTTTATTGTCCATTGGCTAAAACACATGCATGATTGACACAAATGGCTGTAAACATAGTGGATTGCGGTGAGAGTGCCTTGGGGCTGTGCCCGACTCATGGGTGATAGCTTGCTTGTATTTTGTATGCACCACATTATCACTTGTATCTGTTACATTCACACACTTTAATAAGGGCGCTACAGTTTCTCAATGTACATTCTGCACTACATGATTCTATGCCAACACTGCATATGTAGGCGGACTACAGTTAGCATATGTTTCACAGTTAGTTAATTGTGAGGATTTCAGAATGTGGTGCTTCAAAACTTGTTAGTTCTGCTGCATGTAAATGTTACTTCAAAAACAATTAGTCAGCAACATTCAGTTTCATTTTCTAGCCAGGTTGTTGCTTGTGGACTTGTGAGCAATATCTTTTATGTCAAATTGCATGAAGTCCACAATGTACAGGAGAAGATCCAACTATTTTAAGGGTGATTTTTTCTTTTCCACTGATGTAAATGAAAACATTCTCCAAAACAATTCAATAATGTTGTACGAACAGGACAAATGACATTTATTTTAACATGTTGATGGTAAATCTATGTACTTCCGAATGCATATTGCCCTTCTATGTATTTCCGCTAGATATGCAGAAAAACAATTGAAAATACCAATTAAACCATTTTGAATTCTTGACACTTTTTAAGACATAGTGCTCTTTTTAGATTCAATTACATTTTGACCCAGCATTAATATCGCAATCAAAATTTATTAGAGGAAATATGGTAATCCGAAAGGTTAATCAGTCTCAAAGTGTGCATCATTAAAAAAGCTTAATTAAGGTCATATTATTGAATTTTAAGAATTTTATATCAGAGTTATCTTTCTCCATATATTGAGTTGGTATTATACAATGTGCCAATGGTATAAGTAGCCTATTGCCAGACTCTTGGTGGTACATCTGGTGTTCCTAACCTGTCAGTGTCACACACATTACTTCACATTAACTCGGCAGACATTCTAATTCAATTGAAATGCTAGTTCAGATGGGATGGCAGGGTGTTGAGTGTACAATGATCTTACCTTACTCCCCTATCTAGATGTATCTCAAACACAGCAAATGCTTAGCCCAATTTGCTGATCTACATTTACAAATTGAATACTTTTCATTCAAAACATAAGATTAAGAATTTGGATCATTTTTCATTACCAAGAGTATTACCTGCTCTAAAACCCTCTTACATTACTCTATCATCAAATCAAACATTCTGGCATCTATTTGAATTTTTTTATTATCCGAAGCCAAAATTAAATGAGCTTCAAAATGTTAGCTCGCAAGTCTATAAGGGCAATTGGGCTTACGGCATAAGGTGGTTGCTAATTTCTGAAATTCTTTAAGTCACATGTTTGCCTTCCTTATGATGTGAACTAATGTTATGTTATTCTGTTTTCAGGTTTCAGATGATGATGACAAAGCATTTGAGGACCATCACGGCGTAGGTATATTGTCTGTGCCAGCAAAATGCGCAGAACAGGCGGAAGAGTTTGTGCGTAAAGTGTGGGAGGCAGGCTGGAGGGTCGTACACCATCATTCCCTCCCCGACTGGCTCAAAGACAATGATTTCCTGCTCAAGGGACACCGCCCACCCACCGGCTCCTTCCTTGCATGCTTCAAATCTATATTTCAGATCCACACAGAGACAGGAAATATATGGACTCATCTACTAGGTTAGTGAGGAAATCATGTGTTCATAGGATTACTAGTTGCTCTAGACACTGAAAAAAAGTTAACTACTATGTTGTTATGAGCTTGCTTCATTTTTATCTTACAACAAAAGAAGAATACTGCTAATAAGAATTCTGTTAATGAAGTCTAGCAAGTTTGTTCTTGTCCATTTTATCAAACATCACAACTAGTAACGTGTTTTGATCTGAAAGCAAAATGAAAAGCATCAAATGTCCTTATTTAATGTAACCTTCTGACAAGACGTGACAAGTTTTGTAAAGAAAAATAATATACTCGAAATTCAAACTAAAAAAAACCTAATGAACTAAACATTATGAATTCTATACAGGATGTGCTACCAAAAACTTTCAGGCAAATTCTTGTTTACTTTTCCAAAGTTTCCTCTCCCCCTATTTCGTTTGTCAAAATATATCCATTAACAAAAACCTAGATTCACCTTACTTTTGTTTCCTCCTGGAAAAATAGATTGAGTAAACATACAAAGTAGAATATTGTGCAGCATGACCTGGAATGCACATGAGAACAAAAGAGATAAACTGTGGGTTCTCATTTATTGATACATTCCCTTCAGTTCCTAAGCTACAGGGATGGGCCTGTAATTAATTGATATGGATATACACATTCATTAGCGTGACTGTGTCCTAATTGAATGGCATGAACAAATTCAAAGATAAACTAGTTTGATGGGAAATCTATTGTCAGTGATGTTACAGGTTGGGAACATGAATAATGAAGACTTTCTTTTGATACACATCTTTTATGTAGGAAAATTTCAAAGATAAGGTAATTTGAAGAGGTTGTAAGGGGAATAATGCTTAGAGTTAGATTAAATGTTTATATGTCTTCCTGATTGTCATCTAATATTATTTTCATCAGGATCCTTTCCGTTTCTTATAAACTGGTTCACCCAATATTTGATACTCTTTACAACCAGCATTATGGTATTGGTTGACTTTGGTCACCTTGCCAGATTTATTTACTGTTTTTATTATAAACTTATTTTGTTTGAGTATGATTGATGTCCTGCTTTCAAATATGTAGCAGGAAAGCTAATTACTACACAAAACTCATTTATAGAAGGTTATGTTTCCTCTTGTTGACAGGTATGATTGCATTTATGGGAATAGCGATCTATTTCCTATCACGGCCGTCTGTGGAGATCCAATGGCAGGAGAAGGCCGTGTTCTCAGCATTCTTTGCCGGCGCTATCTTGTGTATGGGCTTCTCCTGGGTCTTTCACACTGTCTACTGTCACTCAGAGCGTGTCGGCAAGTTCTTCAACAAGTAAGCAATCTATGAAAGCAGGGTAGAAATGCAATTTTTTTAAGTGTGCCTAAAGGCACCCATTTTGTGCCCTCAACAAATGGAGTGTGCCAACAGAGATCAGGATCATAAGATTAAAACAATTAAGATGCAAAATTGATTTTACAAGTTTGTTGTTAACAGATATATACATATAGGATCATAAGATTAAAACAATAAAGATGCAAAATTGAATTTACAAGTTTGTTGTTAATTCAGCACAGAAAGAATTTGTACAGAAATTATAGAAAATGTATCAAGATTTAATTAGGCTTGCCATCTTTCCCTTAGGGAGACAAACTGTAGACAAACTTTACAAAATAAGAGATTTTCCCCTGTCACAAACAAACAATTTACTGTGTTTTGGTTTTCATCACCCCCCTAATTGTTTTGACACTATCAGCGGATTTAAGTTCTCTTTCAATTTGTTAATTTGTTATGTTACGCTGAAGGGGTGTGACTTTCAGGGCTGTCATCGTCAATTACATTTGTTAGGGGTTTAAAGAAACTCAAAATTGTTTTGGATTCAGGCTTCTTTGACATTGTTGTCTGCTTGCTATCACGTTGTAATTTCAATCATGTACTTCAATGCATGATTTCCTGTCATGCGTCTTTTTAACAAAAATGGCGGCCCCCACAAGAATGACAAATAACAGATGTTACATTATCTGCAATACTTTAAGAGTTGCAGAAAGTTTTAAAAGCAAACATTTTGAAAGTGTCATTAAAATTCCTGATGCTAAGCGATTTTTCGACGTGCCAAGGCACAGCCGCGCGATATTATCCGTGCCTTATGAAATTTACCTGTGCACTCTGCATGCAAATAAGAGGAATTTTGATCCCTGGAAAGCTAATAGTACCATATCTTTTGGTTTTTTAAGCGTACATTAATTTCAACTTCTGCTCCAAATTTTTTCGATGGAATTTATATTGACCAAATATTGTGGCAGAAACATCCTGTATTTTTGGCTTAACTCCTTGAGAGAGACATCTCTTTGATACACATTATTCAGTAGAAAGGAAACTCCAGATTTGCATATCAAAAGAATTTTGAGGTTTTACTCAGGTTTTGTATTTTTGAGGACAAAAGTATTAGGTCTACTTTCCATTGAATGCAATTTATAAGCGAAACAACTTTTAAAAACTTGTATGTATGAAGACACTGCAACACTTTTGTATCAGGGTGATATAGCATTGACAGGTCAAGGAGGGATAAAAAGATTTAAAGTATTTGGAAGCCCAACAAGACCTTTTTGTATCATACTGATTCAGAGTCAGGTTGTTGCTTATTGCTCCAGAACAGAAAACTGCTGGATACCTTTGCTGATTCATTCTGTGAATATGTATCCTTGACATAAAATTATTATTTAAACTAATAAAAATTCCAACCTTTTGTTGCAGATTGGACTACTGTGGGATAGCATTGCTGACAATGGGCTCCTTTGTGCCATGGCTGTACTATAGCTTCTACTGTCGCACAGAGCCGAAGGTGGCGTACCTATGTCTCATCTTTGTGTTGGGCATCATGTGCATCGTCGTCGCCATGTGGGATAAGTTCAGTCAGCCCGGCTACAGACCTGTCAGAGCGGGTGAGTTCACTCGTCTCCAAGTCTAAGAAATATTCGACAGCAATCAGATTTTAAGCTCACTAGGCCTAAAAGGGTGTCCATCCACAAACCTTCTTTTGACTTCTCTACAGGGGGGAAACGGACATGCTATGAATCTCAAATTTTTGAAATATCAGTGATTCCTGTCATTGTTGATAACTTCCAAATTAATGAGAGCAAAAAAGTAGAGTGTGTGGCATTTTGATACATTGAGTAAAGCATAAATGTTACTCCCAAAAGGTTATTTCCTTCTTCTTAAGAAGGAAAAGGACTGGAATGCTGAGATGATGTTTACATATCACCAGTTTTTTAACAAGTTGTTTCATACATTTGCATTTAGTTTTTCTTTTTTTTCCATAAATTGTCATAATTGTTGATGAACATATGTTCATATATCCAGAAATGGATATGTTTAACATTTTATTCTGATTTGAATCAGTTCTGTGTTATGATGTCACTATAATGTTACAAATACTTGTGTGCAGGTGTGTTTGTTGGCCTGGGACTGAGCGGAGTGATACCTGCGCTACACTATGTGATCACTGATGGATTCTACCACGCTATCAATTTTGCAGCCCTTGGCTGGCTCTGCCTGATGGCGCTTCTCTACATTACAGGGGCTTTCATTTATGCTCTCAGAATACCAGAGAGAATTTTTCCTGGAAAATTTGATATTTGGGTAATTATTTCAAAATGTTTGAACAGAAAACTACTGGAGACTCGCATATACTTGCAAGTGAAATAATATAACTCATCAAGTTGTCTATAACAGAAACTAATTACATAATGATGTATCTTTTATAACTGGATTTTATTTGATATATAAATGCCAATATTCGATGTAGTGTTGTAGTTTGTCTCCTTCAACATGGATTAATGCTTCTTTTATTTGTTTAATGAAACTGTCCTTCATATTTGTTTGTTGGAGTGAAAACTTTTATCAACAGTTTTGCAGTTGTTTTCACCAGAAAATCCTCTATTCTGTTAATCTGCTTTACACATACATATTTGTTTTCTTTTTTCAGTTTCAGAGCCATCAGATCTTTCATATATTTGTCGTTGCCGCGGCATTTGTGCATTATCATGGTATCTCTGAGATTGCCAACTATCGACTCACACGAGGGGACTGCCTTGAAACAGAGATTGAATGAAGTGCAAGCAAGCGGGGCATTCAGTTACTTGCACCTTGTTGACAGTTTGTGACCAAACTTTGTGATTAGCTGAGACAACGCAGATTTGTGTTACCATGGTGACAAACTTAGTTGCCAAGGTTACTAGTTGGCAGGCAATAGAAGCAGGCAAACATGTTATTGTCACATACAGTTGGTCAGCTGTCTTGTTGCCTTGACAATGACAATGTTCTCGACCTTGACCTTGTATCGCCTCACGAGGACACCAGATGGTGGAATATTTTTTTTCATTTCAGACATGATAAATTATATTTGTTCTTGGCATGTTTGGTAGTGTGGTCGATCGTGTGTGAGATTGAACATCTACAGTACATTATCCTTGTGCAAATATTTCAACTTGAAGTCTAAGTGAATCGTCAGCAAGGAACTTACTGTTATTTGACGTTTGGTCTAGAGAGAGATGTATGTTTTATCAATGATCATGTCAATGTCAAAAGGCCATTTTTCGCAAGCACAATCTTACTTCCAAGATCAGCTGTGATAATAGTATACAAGGCTTGCTTATCATTTGAGTTGTTTTCTTTGAATCGGTGTGTTACAACAACTAGACTGAAAGCTTTGATTTGATCTTCAATAAGGTTGCCTTGTGAACATGGCCAATAATTTCATTCTCCACCTGTTTTGTAAATAAGTTACAATCATTTTTTTTCTCATCAAATTTCTTTGTTTGGTGCTCTCTCTCTGTAGATATGTGTACATTTCCTTACAGCATCTAGATGCAAAGCAATAAGAGGGCAACAAGAGTGCTCTCCCTGTATCAGAATTAGGTTGTGTCCTCCATCATTTATTTAACACAAGAATTAATATTCAGAGTATTATATATCTCAGAACTTGTTGATAGATAATTCTGTAATGATGATATTGCTCATGGTACACAAATATAGCTCACTGAATATATGTGTACACACAATCATTCAATACTTTCTGAGTGAGGGGAGTGTTTCATTTTTTTTCCAATTCTTGGATTGTTGTATTTTGCAGGTTGCAGATAAATTAGGTATCTTTCTCGGAACAATTGTCTCAAAATTCAATTTCCTTTTTTTTTTAAAGTCAAGAACATAAAGTGACCCTCTAATGCAAGTTCGCGTTGTGATGAATTTAGAATGCCGTTCAGTGTGAGTGAGAAAATAGATGACTTATTTTAGCCCCTAATGTTCAGATTTATAATGTTCATTGTCGTGATCTAAGAGATGCAATATTCTCTTCTTGTGATACTCAAATTGAAAAGCTGCAGCATTGCTTTATCTTTGTGATAAAAACTTCGGAGAAAAACCCACCACCGTTGACAAGATATTGAATGTTTATGTAAGCAAATAACTAATTCTTTCATTTGAAAATTCCAATCGCCACGCATGCTTTTGACACCAAGGTACAAGCTACTGAGAGGAATTTTTAGATTTTCAGCTTACTGGGACAATTCAACACCTTAATCAAAACTTACAGAGTAATCTGAGATAGAATGAGTTCCACTTTGAATATTCATTAATGTAGATATCTTAGATGAAACATTCATTTGACCAAGTATTTAAGAACTTAATAACAAAGAGTAGTTTGTTCGTTCTTTCAGAGTTTATTAACATGTTAACAAAAGAAAGTTTGACCAATTAAACAATGCACCAAATATTATTTACTTGTTGGTGGCTGGCCATCAACATCACATGACAAGAGTTATCTCCCTTCAAGATTATGTCCCTTTACTTCAACATTTTTGACTGTCCTTATGCTTTTATATTGATTGTATATCATGTTTTGAAAGGTTTGGTTGCATATTTTTTTGTCGGCTATTCAAAGAACTTGTAAATGTTATTTTTGGCTTTTTCATTACTATCAATAAGATTATTGATAATAACCGACTAAAAATTAAATGAAACTAAATTTTTCAAGCTGTAAAAAGCCAAGTTTTTCACTTAATAAATTCCGTTACAAACATTTGGGGTAAATGTTCTTATGAGTAGACATATCATATATAATGAAACTGATTATTAGTCTTATTGACATGACATTGTTTTGTGAATAGATTATGATATTTTCCGGAAAGTAATATATGCAAAAAATACATTTTGTTTGATTGTTTTCGTTGAATTTATTGCTTTTTTGTGAATGAAAGAAATGTATCATTTAAAAACAAGTGAAACCGTTTTCTTTTGGCAATCTAGATGTCTCCTCAGTCTGAAATCAGTTTTAAATCTACTAGTTGAACACAATGCAGTAGTTAGGTTAAACTTCAAGAATTCTTCTTGATTTCATTTCAAATATGTAAAGACTAGACACCAACTGTTTAAAAGATTCTGATCTCATATTTCCTTCCATACTCATTTAGTTGCTAGTGCTCGCTTACATTTTGTAACACCATCTTTAGCTTGTTAAATGTTCTTAGCTTGCTAAACAATATCCCTACAAAAAAGTGTCTGTTACTGACCCAGATAATATTGTTAGAATTTTATTGACTCGAGGTTTGAGTGTTTCTGTATATCTTGCTCCAGATCTGAAATGTGTGTTCTTTGTTGGCTGTGGAATGTGATTCTATATTTAAGAATAATTTTGGTAGAAAAACTTAACTCTGTTGCAAATTAAATAAGTTCTCTGAAAAGGGTTGGTACTTGAGTAAAGACATTATCAAATCATTGAGTCTCATGTTTTGAAGTTTTCAGATTATGTATGACACATAGGTCATACTCATCTAACATACACAACAAAGTGATGGAAAAGAATAGCTTTCATAGCTATCAAACAAACAAAAGGCACATGCAAAAATATCACATGTTCTGATCTAAATTCAACTTCACTCAACTTACATACTCATCCCAAAATGGCCAAAATAAGACAGTTACTTGTTTTCATTGATATTCCAGCAAATTCCTTCGCGATGCCCAGAAGCCAGAATTCCATCTCCCATGGTATTTATACCTCCTCCTTAAAGCTGGGATATATAGCATTCTTTCTGACTGGCCGTCCAAGAACTTTGTCCGGAGCATATCCCCTAAACTATACATCCCAGCTTCATCAAACTTTATACACATATCAGTCATAATCCAAGGATGAAGCTTTTGAGGGTTAGGACTGCAAATGAATTTTAATTTTTACGGTTTCCATGGAAACAAGTCAAAAACAGTGATTCTATGACAAAAGCTTGTCCAGAGCATACCTCTTAAACAATACATGTTAGCTTCACCAAACTTCATACACATATCAACCATCGTTCTTTTTGTGGGTAAGAACTAAAGAGGAATTTAATTTTATTGGGTTTCCGTGGAAAAATGGCTAGAACAGTGACTATATGACAGTCATTTGTCTGGGAATTTCTACCAAAATATACAAGTTATCTTCACAAAGTTTGATACACATATTTTTGTTTTGTGGTTTAAATGAAAACTTGACTAACACAGTGTCTTCCAGGAAGTAATGTCTGGGATATATTAAACAAAATAGCTACACCGTGGATACATTAAAAGAAAAGAAACAATAATGTTTATTTATAACATGTCTCCAAAGACAAAAAACATCTAAATGGCTTAATGTTTCTGCCAACCAGATTTTAGTTAAGAATGTCCGTTTATGAAGATGAATTAAGAAAGTTTATAACAGTACAAAACGCCTCTTATACAGTAAACTCCACCCAGTCTGATGAAGGGGTCTAACATGTACCGGTAACTATAAAATGCTGCTCCTCCAGCTGACTCTATATGTGTTGATGACAGTCTTTCCCTTCATAGTGAGTTCCACTGTCCTACAATTTTACCCACTGTTAATCAATTCACATTGTTGTGTAGTTTCCCATTTTGGAATATTTTTACCTAAGCCGGAAGTGGGGGTATCTAAGCTCTACACTTGTTCTATGACATATACAACAATACAAACCAAAGTCTCCAAACTTATTCTTGATACAGTAACAGCGTTGGCAACATTTGACATATCCGATCCCAACAACACACTCTGTCACTAGCAATTAAATTTTACTTTCTTATGATATCATTTAGTGTTGTCAAATCATACATCATAACCCTGTTTTGTAATCATGATCTTGGTTACCAAACTTCAACCACTTTTAAAACTCATGGAAATGCAAGATATTTAATGAACTGTTTTACCCAATGTGTCTTGTGATAAGATGACAACAGACCCCCTTAGTAACCTGAACCTCATTTATGAAGTCACAAGAGCAAGTTTTACCACTTTCCAATTCTTGTTATCTTTTATCTTCATTGGAGAATCTGGCAGATACAATCTCAATTAACTCAGTGATATTTTCTCGACTACTGTTAATCTCTAGTCACAACCGTGTTGTCTTCAAACCAAGCACGTGAAGATGGATAAGCTACAAGCAAGCTGATGATGATGTACATGTGTAGGGAGATGCTACTAGGTCAGCACCTTATGTGTGTTGGAAGACTTCAGAATCAGCATGGTGTTAGTCCAGGGCTGCCTTCTACTATTTTGGAATGTTTTGCACATATGCTGGTTTTTAAAGATGATTGTACTCCAACCTTATAAATTGAACTCTTACATTTTGAAATGGATTCTTTATTTTATAATGATATTGATTGGTAGTGGAATACTCAATTGACAATTTGAATTGTGATTTCAAAATTATTGCCCAGAAAGTAAAGTGAGCAAAGGTATCAAGATTGAATTTGTGATGTTGTAACTATAAATGAGACCATACTCACTTCATTGTTTTTGCACACATGAAAATAGCAAATTATTCCTAAGTTGCAATGTGCCTTCGCATAAGCTAAGTGTATGGTCGGCAATCGTGGGTTACATCCCTTTACCTTTCCACTTAACTTCTCACATTTCTGCTTTTATTTACAAGGGCGTATTCCAAAGAGTTGAAATTTTGTGGAGGCACACATAATAACAAAGTACTGGACTAGGCAGCTGTCCACCTTCACAACCTTCAAATCTTTCTTTGATTTCGCTAGCAATAGAAATGCTTGGAACGTTATATTTTGAGGAATTTTTAGTTGTATGATGGACTTTAGATGTGCTTATTCTTTGACATGCCACTATCGATCAAAACGTTACATTTAGTGATTTGCTTGAATGCTTAGCATTGCACAAAAATAGACAACATGCAAAATGCCATATTAAGGTTAAGTTGTCGTCCACCTGAAATATAATGAATATTCCAACACCAGTGGCTCTATACAATTAACCCTACATCCCCAAAGAACCAGTAACAAATACGTATTTGACCCTGACTTCTTACTTGTTGGGGTTAAAGTGACAGAGTATGTTTCATACATTTTATTTGTGGCTTAAATAGAGCCAAAATATCATATGACCTGAATTAAGTTCAAATCGCCTATTTAAAGGTGCATCATTTTCTCTTAACTGTCAAAATTATGACATTTTCTTGTTTTCAATTATAAATTAGAAACGGCCATACAAATGTTCTGAGGTTGAAATTCAGCGACCCATTTACATGTATATTAGTTAAATGAACTACTGCGTAATATCAACCTATGTCTCTCATTGTATTTGCTACAATTAATTTCCATAATGACGTTTCCATCAATTACAATTTAAACCTGTTTATTTTCTCCATAATGAACTGATCAGCAATAAAATGATGATTTTCAGAGACAACTACTGTTTTTCCATAAGAATAACACTATTTTTCAAGTTTGACATATATTTGACCCAAACAACGTACCCTGTGCCCCTTTAACACAGCCGCGAGGTACATTGTCCAACCATATTCTATATACACATGACATGTACACCTAGTAGCAAATATTTTTTCCTAATTCTGCAACCCGTCCCAACACATGACGGTTTCCTACTTTTAACCAGTGGAGGACAGTTAATGTCGACATCGATCTCTCCTAATCGAACAATACTGTTACATCATAACGTTGGCGACTATGTAAATGTCGATTACTGTTTTTAAATGAGAAACTGAGTAATTACTGAAGAGTTTACTGTTTTCATATTTGCAAACATAGTTAAACCTGAATCAAACACGCTGATATAAATTAGATCCTTATTAGTTGGATATTTAATATATAATAAAATATTAAATATTTTTTGTTACGAAAGTCATTGAATAGCAAGAAACAGAGTCGGACCAAAGGTCAAGAACTGACAAGTGTGTCTTACTTTCATCACTTTTAGTGACTGGATACATGTACTTGTATGGGACAGGTACCTATTTTAACTTACATAGTAATGGTAAAAGGCTGAGCATGTCATAATCTTTTATCATATATATCAATGTTTAGAATATACCATGAGGGATGTTATCATGAACATGGTTTCCACGCGTCAGTTATATACATTATGATCCACAAAACTATATATGATATAACGTGACTGCTACCGTGTTCAGAACTGCCTGTCAAACTCAACGATTTCAGGCATGTTGAAGCTTTTAGAATGAATCCACTCTATCAAAGCATTTGATTAAGCATGTTTACAATAAAAGGTAAATAATTTACTAAATGAGGTTGTGTGACATACAATCACATTACTCAACCAGGCATGTTTGCAGATTATTAGCTCATCAGGCAGGCCAGTTCTGGCATCCGTCGTTTGTCGTCCGTAAAATTTTCACATTTTCTGACTACTTTTCGAGAACTGCCTGACCTCCAAACCTGTAAATTTGTAGGGATATACCTTTTCCCCCTAAAAACTTTTTTTGTTGTAAATCTTCAAAAAAATTGGAACATGAGGCTGAACTGTTAACAGTAACATCTTTCGATCATGGAGACTCAAATTTGTAAATTTTGGTCACTGTTTTGGAAAGAAAAAGTTGTAAAGATTATTTGTGAAGTTCTTCCAAGCAACTTTGCTCTTGCGAGGGGATATTTGATTTGTGAAACGCCACTACACCAAATTTTCTTTCCTTGCAAGGGAATACCTACTTTTCCAAAAGTTAAGAAAATGACACCCAAGACCCAAACTAATTAAGTTTAACATGCGTTTCATGATTGAAAATGTGTATGGAACTAGATAGCATATGGGTTTCTCAACTTGATCCAAGACCCAAATACCAGAGTTTGAATTAGCCGACCACTTTGGTTGATCGACGTAGGATGAGATATGTAAATGCGAATATCATATCATATTTATATCCTTACTAGGGTTCGAGGGTTACGTCGACGCTTGAACAACCTTCTGCACTTGGCGACGGTTTCATCTGCCAAGCAATTGATAACGAAGGGTCTGCTGCAATGCTTAATGTATATAGCTCGTGACAAACAAACTCTTGAAAATGCTATGCGTATCCTTTATCTTTTATCTGTGTGGTCTTTTCCCTGCGATAATACTAGCAGTCGTGATATAATTGAAATACTCTTGAAAGCGGCGTTAAAACCCAAATCACGTCAACGTGTGTAGCGTTAACGTCAAAGACTGAACTGGAGACATGTTTCCGTAAACCTTTGATTATCGGCAACAATAAAAAAAGGCATAATAACTGATGAATAACTTTATTAAATTAAGCAATAAATCATCATGTGTAATTCATTTCATTATTCCAGTACAACAGATCACAGTGGTGAAGACTTTTTACATTTTTGAAAGACAATGGTGGACAGATGACATCGAGTGGATCACAACCATAACATGAATAGTTTATAATGGTATATCATCATGGATCAAGTCAAGTTATTCAGCACATATATTCCACAATTTATCAAGTTTCTGGGATTTCAGTCTGTAATAGCTGTCCAACCTGATCACGTGACTGTCACGTGACGCTACTCCCATCACAAGATACTCTGAAACATCTCCTACAGCCACAACGTACAACTCCACGCCTTTGCTCCTCAGCCTCTCTGCTTCGCGGACAACCTTAGACGGCGCCACTGTCATGTTGTCAAGGAAGATAACTCCAACCTTCCTGCTGTCGCCACCCTTCCCCGTCTTGTCTGAAACAAATGTTTCTAGACGGAGTTTTTTCATCAGTCTGTGCATCTTAGATTCCTTTTTTTCAACGATTGTTGAAACCTTTTCCCTGAAAGCGGCCAGACTCAAGAACGATAGCTCATCCTCAGCTGGACAGGGATCTGTGACCGAACCGACTCGGACGTTACTTGCCTCTTCTTGAAGGTTGTTTGCAAAGTCATTGATAACGGACCGCATGATGATTCTGCTTCCCGGGGATTTTGAGGCAGATTCGAAAACGAAAGTGAGATCTGTGTCCTGAATATTACATGTCTTATGTGTCCTCGAGGCCTTCAGATTGCATGTCTCTTCCGCCAGCATGTCCGACACGCCCGTGAGCGCCTCGTATGTATCGACCTTGAAGACGAATCTCTCTTCAGGTTCACTGCCGATGTTCTTCATTTCCGTTGGATCAACGCTAGATCCCACACCGACAGCGAACATGTACAAACCAGCCTGCTTCATAGCCTTTGCCTCCTTTTCCGTTTGAGTCGGCTCCGCAGACCGTCCGTCGGTAACAACGATGACGATTTGATCAACGTCTTTCCTTGCAATACCGGGGGCCAGTCCTTTCTGCCTAACATATTTCAGAGCAAGAGCAGTATTTGTCTTCCTCTCACCCGTGTATTTGATGTTGGTTGGGTTGATAGCCTTGATTAATTCTTCACTTGAGGAATACTGGTCAAGTCCAAACACAGGCGTGATATTATCAGCAAACGTTACGATGCCAACTCTGGTCTGTTTTGGTCCAATGTCGAATGTCTTGACGAGCTTCTGGACGAAAGGCAGAACCTTCTTGTTGAAGTGAAACTCCCAAAGACTGCTGGACACATCAAGGATGAAGAAAACGTCGGCCGGGATCTTCTCACAGTCCTTCTCTGAGTCCGGGCGGCCCTGGTCACCCTGGGGGAGCTCATCCTCGATGTCGTTTGCTTTTGGGACAGTGGTTGTTGTAGTGGATGTTGTTGGGGTCGTGGAGATGATCGTGGATGCTACAGTTGTTGTAGTAGTAGTTGGTTCGTTTGTAGTAGATGCAGTTGTTGGTTCAGTAGTCGTTGTTGGCACAGTTGTAGTTGTAGATGTAGTAGTGGTGGTATGCTCAATTGTAGTCGTTGTAGTGGTTGGTGTAGTTGTGCGCACTGTTGTCGGTATCGCCGTCACCAAGCATGTTTTGATAGCAAGTTTCTGCTGGATGCCATGAAGGCCCTGGAAACCCTTCACATGAAACATAAAGTCCTCTTTAGGGTCACTCGCCATTTCCTTAAGTTCCCTATACCTGACCTTGTAGCCGACCCCGACTGCGAAGATCTGAATACCTTGACTCTTGGCAGCCTCAACTGATGCTCTCGTCATCCTGGGTTCGTCTGATGCTCCGTCTGTGATAATGACGATGATTTGAACTACGTCATCACGCGCACCGTGCTCTTTTGTAAACATTTTATCTCTCACGTAGTCAACGGCTTTGTTCGTGAACGTGTTACCTCCCTTGAGTTCAGTCTCGTCGATAGCAGCAGCCACAACTTCTTTTTTCATGAATGTGTTCAAATGGAACCGATGATGGACGTCATCCCCGAAAGTTACCATGCCAACCCTCGTCTGGGTAGGTGAAGGTCCGATGTCGAACATGTTGACGACATTGCGAACAAAGGGAATCATGTGGCTGGAGAAGTTTGGTGGCCAGATGCTGGATGAAGTGTCAACAACGAAAACTACGTCTGCTGCTTTCCCGCCACAATGAGATGCTGGTCTTGAGCTTACTGCAGGGAATGCCAAAGCACATATTAAACATATGCTCAAGTAGTACATCTTGATAGCAGTTGCTTCTGTCTTGGTCAGAAGATTGTGTACGGAGCATCAAGTTTGTAATATTTATATACTCTCTGCTCAGTCCACGCTTGAAACAGTCGACGTATATTACACACTCATTGATGTTAGCTATGGCGGAAACTACGTTGGCAATCCTCGTCTTCATACTGCCATATAAGGACAAGACGTAAAATTGTAACATTCTCCCTTGCTCAGGAACAAATTAAATTCTACCTCAAGGTCACATGACTTCCGATCCCACGACTTTGACCTAATTTGTTACGGTTTGTAAATGAAATTTACGATTGAAGTTGTAAGTCAGCGTTTGACCGGAAATATTTGTGCGGATGCTTCTGTGGCTGGGTCGGATGTCGTCGTTTCCTCTACACCCTGACCATTGTCCCACGTGTCTGCATTCTTATCCCGCTTATCATTTGGGTTTGTGGCCATCCGCAAGAGACGGTTAAATCTCAGAAAACATAGCGTGGAAATGTGCTTATTATGACTTATCGTAAGGGGTACAGAGTATGTTGTTGGAGTCAAAAAAGTCAAACTTCATAAATTGTATTTTTTCGAGAGTTAGTGGTTGTTTCTCAAATTAGAATTTTAATTCTTATGAGTTCAGTAACGTGGCAATAAACAGGTTAAAGTAATTATTTATGATCGAAACCCGGGCAAAGGCGCCCGCCAATGACACAAACGTCATTTTTAAAACTTATTTAAAACAGACGCAAAGATAAAAAAAAAAAAAGGTTGTAAGTATTTAGAAGGTCATTTAACTTATTTACATGAAAATGTAACTTTAGAATTTCGACTCCTTAACATCAGCACGGCCGTTTTTTCGATTACTATTGAAGACAAGAAGATATAATTATTTTAGCATTATAAAGATAAAGATGGAAATTTTAAAAGGCGATACAACTTTAACCGAGGTATTTTGGTTCTCATCTAAGCCAAATGAAAAAAATGAAACACTCTGTGTCACGCTCAACGCTCATCAAACAGAAATAGCGAAGACAATAAATTTCAATCGACAGTCTTAGGCAATCAGCGGGTAATGTAAAATCATAGGTCCGAATGTTAAAATGATTTCGATTTCATTAAAATCAAAGCATAAAGACTCCAATGTTTGACACCTTTTCAACACTAAACCTCTTGATGGTGAGATAAATGTGGTTTATAATGTTTTTGCTTTACTAAAGATTGTTA
Organism: Phorcus lineatus; assembly: GCA_921293015.1. Classification (NCBI taxonomy): domain Eukaryota; kingdom Metazoa; phylum Mollusca; class Gastropoda; order Trochida; family Trochidae; genus Phorcus; species Phorcus lineatus. Next base: position 20,283,609 of record OV121086.1, on the reverse strand, counting down.
AATTAAAAGCCAAAGGTTAATAAGTTATTTCAGTGAATGCAAAACTCACGTTAAATTTTTTTCTTTTGTCCCCACGGATGAAATTCATCCGTGCTATGATATAAAACCGCTTTTAAAATGGGAAATACTTTTTCCAACCAAATATTTTCACACGTAAATATGCTTCATGAGTAAAATGAACATGTACTATTAAAGCACATCTATAATTTAGAACGAAAATATTATTAGGTTAGTTCTGAAGTGTTGATGATTTATTCATGTCAAGTTCAACGTTGTTTGATTGATACGTCTAACGTGTTCTTAGCTCAAGGCTGCAGGTTGCTTTAATTAACATTTTCCTACAGAATAAATTATTATCTTCTACAAGTTAAACACATGGGCTAGGTTCTTCATGTTCGTTTTTGGGGCTTTCTTTGTATATACTCGTCTTTTTAAGATGCTATATAAGAACATGAAGATGAGATAAATTAAGAACATTAGTAAGATGATATTCTATTGGTAATATGGCGTGGAGGGTGTCTTTATCGCTTCCGTTGTTAGGCTTTGTTAATAATGTGCTCTTTAGGAAACGTCGTCACGCTGTAAAAAAAACCCAATGTATTCTACAAAAAGGTGGGTTTCTGTGTCCATTATAGACATACTCGGTACTAAAAAAATGTCAGAGGAGTTATACTTAAATAAATACGTTACTTCCAGTTAACCATAATTATTACTCTTAAAAGTTTATAAAGCCTAAGTTTATAAATTGGGAGTACATAGAAACAACAATTTTTCTAAAATTTCAGATAACCAACTATACTGTCGCCAAAACTGTGAAGACTTTCTAGGCCCGAGTAAACTTCTAATACAAATATTTCCCTAGAAAGAAATGCTTACTAGTAACTTCTGAACAATTTGAAGCGACCCTCACTTGAAGCATTTCCGTTTGCATAGCTGAATGAATGAGATTTTGTGTTCCGCTACTTTACGATATTGCGACTGTCGCGTGTCTAAACATCGTTCTGTATGGCTACCGTGACAGCTACAATTATCAATATAAATAACGATAATTGCTTGGAATTAGTTGATGTTATTAGTTGATAGTTAATGTATAAGTTACTTTCAATTCTTTGAAGTTATTCTGAAAGAAAGAAAAATAAATGTCACAAGTGTCACAAGGCTGTCAAATATACTCGCCACAAAAAATTAAGAATCACGCCAATATTCAATATCAAAGCATCAAAATGATCAGAATATAAGTAATAGAATTCCTCAATACTGAAAATCGGAGTGGTCCTCAACTTATTTTGTTGAGTATATTAAGTCGTTTGCTCATTTGTCTGGTTTCAATGATTTTGTCACTTTACACTGGAGTCTCTTGATAAAATTATTCAAGTTAATTATCCTCTGTCAAACGAAGTTTCCTTGGATATCGAAATGACCTCCGTCCATCTGTCCGTGCATGCAATTTGTTCTCTACCGGACCAGAGCTCAAAAACTATAAGTCTGAGCTCATTGTGGATGTTGGTGTACGGCAAATCATGTGTGGTAACGCCTTTTATTTTTAAAAAAATGTGCCTACATGAACTTTTGGCCGTTCCCATGGAAACACAACTTTGAATTTTGTTTCCGGGCAAGAACTCAATAAACTATAAGGCCATGCACAATGAAACTTGGTATTTGGAACAATCATTATGTGAAGACTTGACTTTTTGGGTTTTCAACTTCTTCATATGTTCATTTTTGGCAATTTCTATGGAAACGCAATTTAGAAGTTACACTTTTCTTGAAGAAACTTGCTATATAAAACAATTCCATGTGTAGTTTTGGGGGTTTTCACAACACGTTTTTATTTTACTTTTGGCAGTTTCCATAGAAAGATTAAATAGATCATTTCTTATTTCTAAACAAGAACTCAAAACCTAGCTCGTTGAAACTGGGTATGTAGGACAATCAGAATGTATAGTTGTGCTTTTGGGGTTTTCGACTTTACTCTGTAGAGAATTGTTCAATTGTCTTCAAAATTGTTGTTCAAAAGCCCAAAAATATTCATTCATTGAGTAAATACCAACCTACATCACAATATGACATATAAAGAGAAGGCATGAAATTGCGGGAAAACACATCGACGTCTTTTTTCCGAACTCAAAACATGGCGTCCTTATTCATGAAGTCACATCACAACAAGTGTTTGCCACTAACATGGCAATGTCCCCCGCCGTTATGAGATATTTGGCATAATGAATATTATCGCGTTAACAATGTATTACAGTGGTCAAAGTGTCATGGTGACCATGAAAATGAGGTCAAGGTCATCAAAGTCAACTGGCGTCTGAGTCTTCCGCCATTGAAAGCTGTCAACAAATATGAACACTAGGTGCACGTTAACAATGTATTAGAAATTGGTGAAAGTGTCGTAGTGACCTTGAAAATGACGTCAAGGTCACAAAAGTTGACTGGCATTTTAATCTTCCTCCATTGAAAGCTGTCACCAAATATGACCACTCTAGGTGCTAAGCTTCATGAGTTATCACGTTAACAAGAATCCAGACAGACGTAGTGTCGTGGTGACCTTGAAAATAACATCAAGGTCACCAAAGTCGACTGGCGTCTGAGTCGTCCTCCATTGAAAGCTATCACCAAATATGACCAGTCTAGGTGCTATGCTTAACAAGTTATCGTGTTAACAAGAATCCAGACAGATGTAGTGTCGTGGTGACCTTGAAAATGATGTCAAGGTCACCAAAGTCGACTGCCATCTTAGTCTTCCTTCATTGAAAGCTGTCACCAAATATGAACACTTTAGGTGCTAAGCTTCACGAGTTTGTCGTTGTGACCTTGAAAATGACATCAAGGTCACCAAAGTCGACTGGCGTCTGAGTCTTCCTCCATTGAAAGCTGTCACCAAATATGACCACTCTAGGTGCTAAGCTTCATGAGTTATGGCGTTAACAAGATTCCGGACTTACGTGGTGAAGTGGTGACCTTGAAAATGACGTCAAGGTCACCAAAGTCGACTGGCGTCTGAGTCTTCCTCCATTTAAAGTTGTCACCAAATATGAACACTCTAGGTGCTAGGCTTCATGAGTTATCGCGTTAACAAGAATCCGGACGTACGTACGTACGTACAGACGCCGCTGAATTCATAGTCCCCCGTTCCGCGTTGCGGCGGGGGACAATAAGTTTCTTATGTCCTAGTGCATCAGATGAAACTATGTTACCGCTCTCGTATATCTAATTTTGACAGCAGAATTTACACAGTAACATTTCACCTTCATTTACATGAAATCACTAAGTCTTCAAGTAATCAGCGACATGTCAAATACATGTCTAAAATGCAATGACGTCAACACCTGAAGGTACCACAGCATCAGCAGAAAGGCATGACATCATGGCACTAGGTTATTTATAATAATTAAAATGGTAACTTTGTGTCCGCTGACTTCAAATATATCAACAATCGACGCTATAGGTAAAACAATGTTACTTTGATCCATTTTCAAATCATGCAATGCAACATTTGGTATCAAGGGCCGCTGCAAAGCAGAATTGTCCCTAAATGATCTGAATCAGAAACCCTCCCATGGGATCCTCGATTTATTTCTTTTCGAATGAAATATCAAATACCAAGGTTTGAAAAACAAATTTTAATGTGTAATACCAAACCCTCTTAAACTACATTAGTCAAACAAGATCTATAGATATAATAATCAGCTGTTTTATAAGAATATGAAAAAATACAAGAACAAAGAACAAAATGTCAAACGTATCTTTAAAGCACTTGTTCAAAAGTTCGAAGTTTTAAATATCACAGAAAAGTAATCAACTTCTTTGCTGAAGTGTTTTAATAACAAATGGTAAACAAAATCATTGCATTGACCGAATTTCAAAAGAATCTCAAGATGGTATATCCAATAATAGCAATATAATTAAACATCATACGACAAATAATTAAAATGTTCATATATTCATATATTCCGTATCGTGTTAACATTGCTGTCATCATGTTCGATTTTTAATTTTGTGTTTGTTGCATTGACACATTTGTTGTTTTTTTTTAAAAAAAAAAATTCTTCCAATGCAATCAAAATGTATATATATCATACACGCAAATAACTTTCCTTACCAAAACAAATAATTTTCTTTATCCAAATTATTTTCCTTATCAAAAAATATATATATCATACGTGCAAATCACTTTCATCAGCTATACATATAAAACAAATCTATCCATATTAATGTCCTATCAGTACATAATTTCATATACACTTTCCTCACAAACAAAAAGATTATTCTTTATCAATATTACTTTCCCTATTTAAACATTTATTTCATAGATACAAATTTCCTTACTTATTAAAGCATTTTTTAATTAAAGTTACTTTCCTTATTTAAAATGAATTTCACTCATACAAATAATTTTGTTCTCCATACATAACACTTTTCTTATCCAAACAAATCATATTTTGTAAAATAACCAATACTATTATGGTGCACGTTCATACTAATCAACTTCATCCTCACACTTCATATATGTTATTTATGTGATTCATTACCCATACGGTTAATCATAAGTGACGTACGGCATAAAAGCATTGTTCGTGACGTCACTAGCGGACCGTGCAATGGAAGCAGACCGTCTTCAAAATATATCCATGCGTTTTCAAAGGAATAGAACCGGTAATAAACAAATTATCACCCGAGGAAGTGTGTCATAAAACGTTTAAGAGACTCGTGTGAATGTGTGTATAACCCTCGCCATCGCTCGGGTAATACAAAAAATTCCCACTCGTTTCGTATAAGTCATATCACACACTTTTCCGGGTAATAACTTCTATGTCTTCGTCATACGAAAGTGGTTATGGTCGAACACATAGCACAAGATTCTTATCAAGGACTAATCAACATGCAACAACCTAATTTACATAACGAACTGTACACATTGCAAAGTGGAACATCACGAAGGAAGGTAGTCAGAATCAAGTATGTCAATGAACTTTTTAGTTAAGCAGACATACTGCTAGTAGTGATTACCAAGTCCTACATCATGATGTCGTGGTAAAAAATTAAGACGTTGTCCGGACAATCAATATTTCTCATGACCTATGATAAGATCGGTATTTGCGATTGGCTGTTAAGTTCAAACAATAAACAAATATTTTCCAGACAGTATTTGCTTTCAGTACTAGGGGGGAAAGGGCCTATTCCCTTACTACTTCAGTCAATGCATGATCATTGAAAATCACAAAACATCTTCGCTCTGGGCACTTATCATTTAATTTGTTGGTCTTATTTGTACGTCGTCTGTGTAAGCGGGTAAAACTTAGTACATTTCACTTAGGTCAATATACGCTCTATACGTGTCTTTCACCAAGTCAACGTCACCTGTAGGACTACATAACGGTTTATGTTGGCATGCATACATTACACTGAAAGAACGTGGACCATGTAAACAAGTGTCTTTTGCATAGTGTGCGGGGGATATAAAAAACATTTGTCGTATGTCGCGTTGTTAAGGACTATGTGCTCGTAAGATAAGGACTTTGAATTCACATAGACCTAAACGGCGCCTTCCTACTTATACCCATGTTATAGTAAATGGTCCATTGCACCTATTGATTATATCATTGATCTTACAGTATATGCACCATGTATAATATATTTCTATTGTTGTATGATAATAACTATTGTTGAGAAATGTATTGGAAATAAGAAATATATAATTATATCATATTAGACTTTATGCAACATGTGCTATCAAGGTGAATATATTATTGTCAATAACTAATTGCCATGTGAGTTGAGTATCTGACTGTATGAAGCATCCAAAGACCTTTGTACCAGGGCAATCTACACGGCTGCATATTCAAAATGTAATGTTAGAATCTCAAATTGAAAATATCTTGTACCCTTAATTCAAAGGTACTTATGAACTGTCTTGATATGCAAGGGACAATCAAAATCAAGTTATCAAATTTACAACTCAAAGTTACATTAGAAATTTATAGAGTTCTTGGCCAGACATAAGGTCAATTAGCGCGTGTTTTGAGTTTGGTTGTGAATACTCAGTTTGTTTTATTTTTATCCATCCTTTCTCTAAAACTGAACTAGACAACTTCAAATATGTTATAATAATGTATTATCTACAAGAATAATGCATTTATCATTTTAAACATTCATATCAATACCCCATTTTAACCTCCTGTACTAAGCACACATTATTTCCTCTGTGAAAGTATTTCTAGTTCCTTACATTGAAACAATCTACAATAACACCAGCATCGAGTCGTACATACGTATAATAATAATATCACAACGCCTTGTCTTCAACGAAAGATGATACATAAATGTTGATAAAAATACCGTTACCGCTCATCAACATGTATCTGAATTTTTCATCAGCATCGCTAAATGAATGTTTCACTGCACAAACGAGAATGCATATGATGTCTGGTTACACGTGCATATTGTAAAAACATTATAACGTTATCCAGGTCACACTGCATATATCCGATTAGATTATCACATGGTATAAAACAGATGTAGGACATACAGTTGGTGTTTCAAGTTATACAACACATGTATCGATGTCTTGATGTTCTCACATGAAGATGGACGACAAGAATTATATGCTATGTTATATGACAGAAGAATACAGTAAGGATGGTTTTGATCATCACTGATTCTCTACACGTTTCGTGTAATTATGTTCTCGAAATAATGTAAACACAAAGGGTTTTAGTACGAAAACTAGCAGTCTGTGGGTCATACCCTGAAATAAGTAAGAAGCCTGAGCAAGTCTATAAAAAGACTTGAGAGCTTAATTTAGAAATTTCAGTCTCCTTTTAATTTCATTTAATATTTTTATTAAATTTTCATTAACTGATACATTTTCATTTCAGAGTCTAATTGTTAGACTAGAAAACTAGTTAATATTAACAAAGCGTCTCGAAACTAAGTGTTTCCTCTCCTGCAATCTCAATACGCCATAAACATGAATTGTTTGTGAAAAAAGGAAATGCTTGTTATAGTGACAAAAATCCATTGAATTGATGATTGTTCATATCATGATTCTTACCATCACGTTTTCTCAACATGCGCTTAAACGGAAGATAACTACGCTTACGAAAAACAATGACAAACAGAGGATAAATAAATAACTGTTTGATGACTATATTTCTCATGATTTCAACACCACTTGTGTGATAATGCAGCCTGAGTGTAATAAAGTTCAGTTCAGTTCAGTTCAGACGTGGTTCTCTATAGGTATGCAGTGTTTAAGACATTTGGGGGAAATATATTTTTGTGTTAAACTATATTACATCACTATATAATGATAAATTTTCAATATGCTATAAATATATCAATGCATGTGTGAAACTAAATGCTAGTATCAGCGTTCAGAAAGGTGGGAAGAACGAACTCTATAGGTGTTCTACTTTATGTTTCTTAAATCTTTATCTATCAATATGGTAGGCAATAAATAATGACTATATAGTTCGTAATGCATGCTTATGAAATACTAGAAAATTATATCAAATATAAATTTACATAAAAAAAGTATACAAGTATGTATTTTTGATAATAATATCACCAATACAAATGTCAATAAATAGGGAAAACTAATCACGTAAAGAAAACAGGTAACAATATGTTGAAATGTTGTTGTAGTCAACAATTTCTCAAAAAACAACTAAACTTAAATAGTTTAATGAAACAATAAATAACGGTGAAAATGATTTTCAAAAATATTTACAAAACAAACCAAAACGTGTAAACAACAAATATATGAAAATAACTTAAATGTCATGAACATGGTCAAGAAACCTTTTTGTCCATGGTGAATGTGAGAGTGAACTCCATGTTGAGAAGAAAGCCGTAGGTGACGTCCTGCAGAGCACACAGCGCCAACCATCCAGGCGCGTACTCCAGTGTTACCAGTCCATGAATATTGTACGGGTAATGGCTATAGTCCCAAGAACATGCATTAAACTGATGCAGCACCAGACCACACGAATACTCCCATACATACACACACATGACGTACACTAAAAGACGCCCATATATGGAGATGCCTCGCTTCGTCATCAGAAGGAACAACTTCTCCACCAGGAAACTCAGGCCGCCATAGATGAAGAAGGTAAATATGGAGGTGTGACCCATTAGCTTACGATTTCCCTGGGGATGGAGAATAGCGTCAAAGACTGCGGTGAAGACGATCTCGTCAAGAACACCCTGCAGCCCGTAGAAGTAGAACCTGGCCCACGCTGGGAGTCGGGATAGCTGGCCCGCCATTTGCAGTGAGATCTGGATTATTGAAACATGAATTATTGTGGAAAATAATTGAAGTGAGTTGTTTGCAGATTTAAACTGACATCAAGCAAGTGTATTGACTAAAACATTATTTGTGCATAATGCGAAAAAAATGATAATAAATAAGACTCAACTGCTATGTAAATATTTACATCATTGACTAAATCTAAGGTTGAAGACTTAAATATATGAAAAATAGGTTATATTGTAGGTTTAATTGTAACCAAAGATGCAATCATAATCTGCCAGTCGAGGGATTTCTATACAAGATTTCAAAGTTCAAGTGCCCAAGGACGACAAACGACGGACTACAGCTTATGACATAAACTCATAAAGGTATGATGAGCTCCACAGAAAGCCAGGATGAAAACTGGTAACCTGATAAATTTAATAATGACACCGCCACGATACGCTCACGAAGTCAAAATCTTGAGAAACCGATACAGAAAATATTGACGTCAACCTAATCGTGCTTACATTCGAGTACGATTTGAATGATTGAAATGTAAATTCTATCCACGAAGAAAAGCGAAATTGAATGTGTTAACCATGTAAGTCTTGGCCTACGAACGAACATCCTTGATACATACTGTCTATGTTGGCTACACCTGCACATGTGAACGGCGAGAGGTGAAAAACAATTTAAGAGTGGTGTAACAGACTGGTCTACCATTTGTAGAGAAAATCTAATTATCAGAATAATTATATATATGATTGAGTGAGATTAATGTGTACGTTTTCAGTTTCAAATATATTTACTTGCTTTTATTAGGAAAATTAATTAGAAATGAAATCATACTGAACTGCTGATCGTAACTAATCCGAGAACCGCTATCTGACCCACAAAAACTTTTGCAACAACAGCTTTCATTAATTAACTCAACGAGGAATAACCTAAGGTAGGTGCCAAGAGGCTCTCTACATAAGCCAGCCTAACGTTTAAGTCCTAGCCGGAAGATGATCTACATTGCTGAATTCAAGCCGATTTGGAAGCCACGTGGATTACGATTGTTTATTAGCTTGAATTATATTAAACTAAATCGATTCGATCAAATTTTTCGTCTATAGGTCTCAAACCGAAGTCTTTTAAAATCTGAATGACAATTGCAGAATAAAAAATTCACATGTTTCCGATTTATTTTGTGGCTAAAAATAATGGATCTTGTATTATATCAACGAGAACATGGCAATTATTTGCAATGAAGGTATGCGAATCAATATATGCAGTTCGAATAACAGCATATGGACAACTTTAATTACATAAATAATTTAACTTTATACGTGCTGAAGACGGGTTGGATCGCCGTACAAATAACCCAGCAGATAACAGTTGTTGTGCGTAACCACAACATGCACTCAGATGGATGCCTTTGTTCAGTGTGTAAGGAAGGTTCATCATAATGATAATTTACAACAATGTTCATCAAGCCGCACAAAGCATAATATAACAGTCCCAGGTCAAATCATAGCAGATGCACAGCAAACTACACATCAATACAACGATATGTCAAAATTAACACTGAGTGTGAACTACCGACACACAACCATGACAACAGCGACAACGCTGTGCACAAGCCTAAACTTTCTGAGTGCTAGATGTCTGGGTTTTAAAGAAAATAATGCAGCTTATGCAGAAGGAAGCCATATACAGCTCTCAATGCTGTGTTAAAAATAATCGAATCTCGCTAGCAATTTTTGATGGTAAATATGAACTTACCGGCTTCTCAACAAGTCTGCCGATCTTCGTACCTGAGGACCCCTCGGCTTACACAGCTACACATTAGGGAAGTGTTATGAATAGCGTGTAACATGGGCAATACGGGAAAGGTGAGAGGTTAAACTACTGAGCTCTGTAAAGGCCATAAGCACTGCTGCGTCTGTGGTTACGTGCTTCACTGGTTATTAAGAGCCAATCGATAAGTTGCCGCTATGATACTGTTTGTGTTACATGTTTGGCTACACAGGCTACGCTTGAATTCATGTCTCGTAGTCATGGAAACCATTGGTTAATGAATGAATTTTGAAATTAGTGTTCTTTATCTATTGATTCAAAATCATTATCACTGTCGCCATTACCATCATCGGAGTTATGTTAGTCATCGTTATCATCATCACCATTTGCATTTAAATTCAATATTTATAGTCATTTAGTCATCAACACAATCGCCATCATCATTGGTAATAAAATAACCATATTAACAATCCTAATCACTTTTTCTATTTTATCGCAAAATCAACTGGATCTCCAAATCGTGTTTACAGGCACCTTGGCCAATTGGGATGATGAATGGTACATATGGTTACACGGGCATGGAAAGAACTTTTAGCCCAAGGAAGCAGAATGATCTATACAGACTCTATGAGAAATAGGCATTACGAGTTATGTATATGGTACTCTAAATTTCCTGTACAGACTCCCTGTCGGATATGTGTCATAAATCGAACATTTGCGGTCTCAACTTTGGACCTAAGAGGTCAACATCAATAGCTTAATCTTTAACTACAAGGGACGTTCCGTAAAGATTTCCCCTGACCCACTTGCAATGGATTTAGTAGAACAAAACTTTATAGAATTATTTTTCTTTTTCTGCATAGCAACCACCAAGAGTACACATTTCTCACATCGTTTTTACTACTATAAAACGTTGCTGGAAGAACTTCATAGGCTGTTTTTCAAACCACGCCTTGACTCCCGAGGTCATTAATTTCAACACCTGGAAAGCGTGTTCCCTTAAAAAATCTTCATGGTTGTAAAATGAATAGGCCTGGAAGTCAGATGGTGCAAGGTCAGGAGAGTAAGGAGGGTGAGGATGGATTAAGTAGCTAAAGGAATGTGGTTCTGTTTTTCCAATGTTAGAGTTGTGCACGGGGGCGTTGTTGGGAACACCTTAAGTCAGCAAACAACGTTTTTAAGCTTGATGGTTTCTTTCAATGTTCGTAGCAGTATAGCATAGTAAATCCCTGTAATTGCGGTACCCTTCGCATAGAAATCCGTCATCACAACTCCGTTCCTGCTTCAAAAAAGGTGTGAGCGACAATGGAATCTATCGTGCAGATACCTAATGCGTGTTCAAATTGTCATGAATGATTTTTCCACATATCCTACACGTATTTTGACATCATGGGCTAACTGGCGAACAGTTATACTTCGATCTTATAAAATGGTAGTTTCCACTTCAGGACACTGTGAATACCAATGGCTGAATGGGGTCAACTGGAAATGGGAGTAGTTTTCACAGATTTTCGACCAAATTTAAACTTGTGATGTTAGTTTTTAAGTATGCCATACGAAAACGTTTCTTTCATTTCATCGAAGGTCTTCTACAAAAACTTGATCACTGCTTGGTGCTCAACTGGATCCAATGTCCCCCTTCACTCCAATATTGTCAAAACACACCTTTCATCGGTAAAACTGCAAATTACCACATGACACACAGATAGATGAGATAGGTGTCATTAATAACATAAAGCTTTCGCTACATGCATGGACCAAAAATGGGTTAGGGAGAATATCCAACATCACAGTTTTAGGTCACTGTTTTAAAAAAAACCGGCTCAATGATAACTCTATAGGTTCTTGGTATCAGGAAATGAGAGATTCCGCTAACTACCCATTATTTATTTAAACAATTAAGCAAAACTTTGGATTTGAAATATATTTAGTAAATATATTTAGTAAAAGATATGCATTAGAGAGTTAACTCAGAGTATCATTCAACGCGTTGCTAATCGAAAGAGGCTAATATAGAAGTGACAAGATTAAGAGATAAACGACTATGTATACACTGCAATCTATCTGCATGCTTTAGAAGATAATTTCCAGTTTTTACTTAAATGTCCATTGTACTCCCATTTGAGATCTATTCACATAAAGAAATATCACTGTCATATTTGTCCGTTCTTAAACGTATATATACAGTTGCCGTCAACAGGAAATTTTAACATTCAGCTTTCATTGAACAAATTGGAATGACAAGCTTTTCAAACAAGAATAAACAGTTAACTACCAGTGTCGATTTTGTAACCTCACCACCTAAACATGAATTTATGGTATTTGATGTGTGGCCAGAGGCCAACTTTGCTTGCTCAATAAACTCTAGCTGTCTATAACAATATCACCTCCGACATTTAGAAAATGACCTAAAACAAAATCGTATGGACTCACTTTTTACTCGTCGAGCTACCCTCACTTGTGAAATTCTTCCAACATGAAATCTACCTAGCAAATATTAATAATCACTTATATTTTTACTTACTTATGATTTATTCAGTACGAATTTTCACTACTTTTTGTCTACACTAAATGAATTAGTGAAGCGTTCGTAATATCTCGGACGTGGCTTAGTTTCCATGGTATCGGTGAAAGCGTTTTCAAGTAATTTCAACGATATGGTGAATTTTTAGACTATTTTCAAAAGATTCATTTATAAACGTTAAGAGTTAATTAATAACAATTAAAAAATGTATAAGACGTTGTTTCTAAGGTCTATCTTTGTACGATAGTTGATGAAAATGGAAACTTTATGGCCCCTTCGGCCACCGTATTTAGTCGACCGGAAATCACGTGACAAGAAAGATGGCGGCGCCCATGCGAACATTTGTTTGCATGTTTACCAACAAGATTTGACAAGAACTTTGACTCTCTTAAGTTAAGGAAGATTCTGTTTCATCAAAGCAATCGTTCAAGATGCCGATCTCTCAGCATGAAGCTAAAATGGTCAACCTACAGCAAAATCTTCGAGAGAATCAACAAGATTTGCAAGAATTTCTCACCGACATGACAAGTTGGGAAAGTGAAATGAAAGAAAGAGATTCACAGCTGAAAAAAGATAAACCTGTCAATGCAACGGTAAATAATAACTGATTGCTATCATTTGTAATTCTGTAAAGAATCAAATAAGAACATGTTCCGATCACTGTGTTTCAAAAAGAATAAGTGAAAATCAATTCATGTACATATTATTACACCAACTTAATTGTTGGTAGCCTATTTGTTTATTTCTCCTAACATCATAGAAAACAAGTGATTTTGTAAGAGTAACCGATTTGTGGGAGAGGCGATTTCGTTGAAGTATCCGGTTCATAGAAGGTGATTTTGGAGGATTGAAATTATACTAGGTTAATTAGTTGATTAATTAGTCTTTAGATATTCAGTTGAGATATATTGGGAGGACTGATTATTTACTTTGCATAACCATGACTCTTCCTGTCATTACAGTGTTAAGAAACTCAGGTTTGTTACACTTTCAGTTAGTTTCTCCCTGCAATAATACTAGCAGCCGCGATATAAGTGAAATAATCTTGAAAGCGGCGTTAAACACCAACTCACCTCACCTCGTACTTTTAACATGTCTGTGCTATTTCCACTTTGCACGTTCACACATTGTTTACAATTTTCAGTAAAATCATAGGGTGATTTCGTTACGTTATTCTGCAATTTTAAATCGAAACGGAAACCTCCGATATATTGGTTACTTTCAGAAGGCTGTACCGGTACGCATCGTGGTGTTTCTGTATTGCAATATACCGATAATACCGCGCACCCTTACAGAGAACTATCTATTTGAAAGGACTCAGTTTTTTTTTGGGATTAGTGCACTTTTATTAAAATGAGGAAGCTGCTGTTAGATCAAAGGATGAGTAGTTGGTGGGTCTGCAATGTAGTGAGATGTTTTGATTATCGATTGCTTCGTTTGCGACTAACCTTTTCATCTTCATCGGCATCTGTAAATCATTCAATTGTTGCTCATTCAAAGAAGTTGTTCACAGAATCATACTTACCTGATTACTTGTTCAATTAATAAAAAGATTGAAAATAAACACTGCCTAAAACCCAGTATAAGCCTATCGAAAGTGTACTATGAAATTTTCTAATTGTCTTCCAATTATTGCTAATAAGTGTTTGACTTTGTATAGCATCATACTTACCAGCTTACCTAATTTATTAAAAAAAACAACTCAAAATATGCCCTGCAAATAATCAGACATGTACACTCTAATAGAAAATCTAGTTCTACAAAACCAGTTAGACCAACCTACCAAGTCACCAAAATAATCTCCTACAAACTTGATCCTCCTGTGCATTCACCTACACCAATATTATACTGATAGTAACAATGTTGAAAACATCCATATATGCATAAATAATAAAGTGATAAATAGCAAATGTTGAAATATAACAATTCTTAAATGATTGTCAATAAGGGCTCGACTGAGACGCGAATAAATGTTTTATCCTTACACAGTTATTCAGCAAAGATATTCTACACATATATTTCGACTTATATATGGTCTTGTACAGTTTATTTTGGTTTTGATGTCTTGACACGATCATGGTGGTCATCTTACTTCACATGTCAAAGACAAACAGTACAAGAACTTAAAAATAACTTAAAAAACAGTGAGTCTGAGAAAATACACTTGAGTCCATCTGGACCAGACTCACACTTGAGTACTCGAGAACCCATGGAAGCCCTATTGTCAATACTGATAATGATCATGTCTATTTTAATGTGTTTCAGGATTTGCTTATGAATGATATTCACATACTCATTTCAGCAATTACCTCCTGTGAGGAATTCAATACACAAGAAAAGAAGAAAGAAAATAAAAAAGACAGAGGAAAAGAATACAGCGAAGCAAGCAGACACAAATGGGAAGGAAAAGAAAAGAATCAATAGTTATGATTACAGATCCTGGGATAAATTTGATATTGTATGTTTGTGGCTTATTCTGCTATCACCATTTTGTTTTCAATGATCTGTTTCAAATAATGACCCTTTCTTTCATTCAATATCTGTATTATTTACCGGGTAAATCTACTTGAGTTCGCGCTATTGCAGTATTTTTAGCAATCTCAAATGCTATGAATTTTCATTTTATGCCTATTTTAGATTAGTATGTCAGAATCTCAGTGGCTGAGTTGATAAGGTATTAGAACAGTCAGTGCTATTGCTAGTTGATAGCTCAAGAAGAGATTTGTCTCAATAACTGTAGGACATGTACAAGAGCTTTAACTATTGGTGATGATGTGATCCCAAATGTAACAATATTAAATCTTATCAATTAATTCCTTATTTCATACATTTCTCATTCAGTCATTCTCAGAAAGTCAGTTTAAATAATTATGGTCATTTGAAGGTTGATGTGAATGTTAAAGTTTATTTGTGTTTTCTCAGGACAAAGCTCTAGAAGAAGTAGATGGAGAAAAGGAAACTTCATCCTCTGAATATGAAACTGATGAAGATTGGGAAAATGAGAGGAAAAAGCATCTTGGGGAAGAACAGAAAGAAAAGGTTTGTCAGTGCTCCTGTGACTTTTGTCAAAAATCACATTTGGGCATAGTTAGAAAACAGTTTTATCAGATGACATGACTTGCACTCATCCTCGCTGTAGATATGTTCAATTTCATTATTATTATAGCACAAGTGATGTATCCAAAATACGAAAAATATGTCAATCATGATTGGGGAGATCAAGCTGCTATTTTATGTAATGAAACATCAAAACATCGTTTGGATGTCTCTTTCTTTGAAGCTGAGATGTGTCGTTTTCACTCACCAAATGCTCCTAACACATGTAACATTTGCCAGGAGAACCCCAAGACAACCTAATTGACGATTGGATTTAAGAAATGACAATGTCATTGGTTTTTTTCCCCTGTAAAATCTTTTCTTAGTTACAGAAAAATTTAGTCTTTTATTCTTCCAAATGATAAAGTAAAGATTCTATCTTTGCCACTCACGACTTGAAATCTATGAAAACTGCATTGCAGGGTTGAGCAAAGTTGGTACAAAATATTTTGTTAACAGTTTATCTTATAATTTAACATTACTCAATCTTACAATTCAAATGTGATTCCTGCCTTCTAATCCCTGAACCTTTTAAGCCTAATTCTGTCATATGATGATTATGATAAAATGATTAGTTTTGTTCAACAAATGTCTTAGTAAATTGTTCTCACCTTATAGGGCAACAACCTGTTTCGGAATGGAGAGTATGACGGCGCTATTGAATGTTACTCTCGCGGAATAGACCTGGACCCCACCAACCCTCTCCTGCACGCCAACAGGGCTATGGCTCTTATCAAACAGCAGAAGTAAGTGTGGAAACTTTCTTTAAAATGAAAATCTTGATCTTCGATCTTGTCCTTGCAGTCCAATGGCAGTGAAACTTTTTCTATGAATTTCTACCAATTTAACTACTTCTAAGTACTATATGATGATGGTTATCAGGTTCCTGAAAGAATACAAACCTTTAGATCTCCAATTTATTCATATATTTATGTACTCATTAATCAATGAAGGGTTGATTTGTGTTCATTCAAATACATGATTATCTTTTATGCAGGTACGGCGCAGCAGAAGTGGACGCTACTACAGCCATCTCCCTCGACCCGATGTACATCAAGGCATACATGCGGCGGGCTTCGTGTCGGGTTGGCATGGACAAGCTAGAGGAGGCCAGGTATGACTATCAGAGAATCCTCAACCTGGAGCCACAGAACAAGGCCGCCAAAGCTGAGCTCGAGAAACTTGAAAAGGTAGAAATTTAGGAATCATACACTTCATTTATAATCATATCAGATAAAAGACAAGTGGACCATGAGATCGATGTTAGGATGCTCAGAATTGTTTTCCATATATATATAACATGTCTAGGATTTACAAGCATTTATTATAGATAACCAACCATTTTGGTTCAATAAAACATAAGTAGGTTGAATTACCACAGCCTCAAAGGTAAAAGGGCCACCAATATGAAAGACCCAAAAAGATTACATAATATTTACTTTTAATTGTAGCTTTTTTCATTCAACCATGTATTAAATGCATTGAAAAAAATTAGGTGTTATCTTACTAATGTATTTATGCTGATCCTAGGTAAGAATGTAGGAATAGAATTATGAGTTTGAATTTGATAAGCTTGTCTTTATTACTGAATTAATAGTAAAATTTCAAAGATTAGCACATTTTAAGCACTGTTAAAAAATTGGTTGAATATTCAGTGAACAAGTTCAAGTTATTCTACTTCTTGTTTTTTTGCAATCTCATATGTATGAAATGCAAGATTTTAAAAAGAATTCTTACCAATTACAATTTTTTCAGCAAATGAATCGGTCAACTGAAGAACAGCCTGATATGACATCATTTACATCATCAGAGTCTGGTATTGTCATGCCAATACATAAACCTCCTGAGCAGAGGTCAAAGGTCAGTTGCATCTTATGAATTCAGACTCCGCTATTTTAAGAATCTTCCATAGCATTGAATCCGTTGATATAGAAGTTCTGTTATTTAATTATGATAGTGACGTAATTAATTACTAATTATCCTTCAAATTTGAATTTGCAAAAGATTTTTTTTTATTTGCAAAAGATTGAAGCAGATAAGAGATTTGAACATCAAAATGATATTAAGACACATTTATAGAAAAGTGATTGAAGGTTTAGAAACAACCGCCTTCCAACCAGCAAACTGCAGGTAAATTTCAAATAAGGCCATCTTATGATTTGCATTTAAGCTCATCTGGCCTATGGCATGTCGTCCGGCATTCATAACCTTTTCACTATTTCACCATTGTCGCAGGAAAATTTGTGCAGACACCTTGACTAAATAGTTTTTTAATTCATAGTTTTGGTGACCCTGTGACCCAAAATAACAGCCACAGGAGCCACGCCCTAAAAACCTATTTTCATCTTCTTCTCCAGGATCAAGAGAGCTGAAACCTTGTGTAAAGGCTGCTTAGCTGGTATTCTTATTTATAGATTTGGTGACCATGTGACCCCTGAAAAGGGCCACAGGGACCAGGCACTGAAAACCTATTTTCATCTTCTCCAGAAGCAAGAGGCCTAGAAAGCTGAAACCTTGTGTACAGATTCCTTAGCTGATGGGGATTCCAATTTATAGATTTGGTGACCCCTAATAAAGATCACTGATTCCATGCTCTTAAATCCTATAATATTTTCTTCTCCAGAAGCAAAACGCCTAGAAAGCTGAAACCCTATGTCAAACTCCTAAGCTGGTTGAGATTCTGAAAACACTTATTTTTTGTTGAAAATTAAAACAATCTATCATGGCTCATTTCAACTGTATTGATTATAGCAAACAATTGAAATTTTGTTAAAAACAACAGATCACATTGTTTTTGGATTCATTGTTTGTTTGCAATTTGCCAGTGCCATTGGGAAATCTTTCTTTCAGAAACCTCTACGACGTGTTGTGATTGAAGAAATTGGAGTAGAGGTTGACACAAGTCAGAGAGAGGCTATTGCAAAGGTCAAGGCCAAACAGAGTGAAGCCAAGCAGAAGATAACTGAAAAGGATGAACAAATGTTTGAAAAATTTACTGAATCTAATTCAAAACCTAAAGGTGTAACAATAACAGAAGTTTCATCGAATGACTCTGAAGTGAAAATCTCTCCTGGAGAAACTCAGAAACCAGAAGAAAATAAAGAGGCTAAGACTTCTTTATTGGCTGCCAAGACAAAATCAAGGGAAGTAACTGTCCTGCCATCATCAACATCACTGGAGGATGTGTGCAGCAAGGGCGTTCCTCAGACCTCATTCCAGTTTCAGGCGGATTATAAAGTGCTGAAACATGACAAGCAAGCATTCTATCAGTATTTCAAGGTATGGTGCATTTGTTCAGGGTTTTTTTTGGGATTATTTAGAACGGGATAGTCTTCTTTCATTTTGATGATGTTTGATTTCCAAAGTGAGGATTTGGATAGTAAAGGTGTTTAACTAAAATCTATGTGGTGTGGTTTAGCAAGACTTCTTATATATGCAGATAGATTTGGGTACAATGTCCTTCAAATTGGTTGTTATGTTCTACATGGTAATTCATAAATGTATTGAATACTTTTTTCTTTCAACAGTATTTTCAATGTGATTTCATGAAACACTCTGGTTTAAGATGTTGACCAGGTCCTCCTTTCATGAAGCAACATTTACTAAGGTTAACCCAAATTGCACTTTAGTTACCTTAGTGACTTACAATCACATTAAAAAGAGACACAGTTGATTTTCTTCTTGTACTTATTATTAGTTTCAGTTACATTCACAAAGGTGGTTTTCAAGATGTTTCAATTAATTTACCTTTTCAATGAGCTTAGAGTTGACCTTCGGAACATAAGGGCTATCCATATCTTAATGACTCTGAGGGTGGTGGTTCAAGGTTCCAAAGAAACCAAGATTGATTTGTGATTGTAGATAGTGTGTTTCCTTATAGCAAATGCTTTTTGTTACAGAAAATTCCATCTGCCCGGCTTCCAACACTGTTTGGTGAAATGTTGGACTCGGATATCCTGGTCAATATCCTGACTGTTCTGAGAGATTTCTTCATGCCGTGAGTTGCACAACACAAATATTAGTCTTCATTATCCTTGATTCTACAGAAGTAAAGAAATAGAGTATCTATAGAAAGGAAATTTTCGTAGATATTTACACAAGTGTCCTCCCATGCCAGGAAATGAAAATTCAAGGATGTCTGAAAAATCAAGATCAACAGCTGTTAACAAATCATTAATAAAACAAAACTCAGCTTCCCCCTGAAAGGCCTAATTTGCACTAGTCTCAATGACTTATTTCTTTATTAAGCCTTGCTGCACTGTGACAAAATTTGTGGCTCGAGTGTTAAGTAAGTTTCTGATCGGACTACCTTGGGGAGTAGTTACTGAAACGGAGACAAAATGCTTCAAGGCTTAAATCAGCCAGTGTTTGTGACAATCCAGAGTTATGCCTTTATGGAAGTTTTTAAACAAAGAAAAAAGGAGGGTGTTACGACCTAAACCAATTAACCAACCCAGGAGTGGTTACATTCTATTGATTTTCTATTCCAGAGCCGGTGAAAGTTTTGAGGATCATCTAGTGTGTCTGACCAAGGTGAAACGATTTGATATGACAGCCATGTTTTTCTCAAGGAAAGAAAAAGAAAGTATGTATGATTTTTGTGGGAAGAGGATTTATTTTTATAGTCATTCTTATTTAATTTTACGTACTATTTTATTTTACAAATCCTGAGTCTCAATATCTATGCATGTTAACTTTTGATTTAAAAATGTTTGGTTTTTTTGTATTTCAGTTGTCAAGGAACTCATTGACAGCTTAAAACGAACAACGACTTCAAGTGAAGAGGATTTGAATAAACTTGCCAAAAAATATGGGGTGTCATGACAGCAATGTTTACAATATTGAAATACCCAGATGCTACTAAATCTTTGTTTATTCATCCCAAACACTTTCTCTCAATCATAAACTGATGTAATGACAAATAAAATGTAAAATCTTGGTAAGTTGGAGCATATGAATTGTTTTAAATCTACTAATAATCCTAAGATTAACTGTCACCACTCTTTGTTATTTTGAAATTGTTCATAAGTAATCTTCTTAAACCTTTATCAATTCTAATAGTGTTCAATTGGTCATTAACTTTACCATACCATCACATTTCTCATCAAATTGAAGCAAGAGATACATTTTAAGATAAATAAATTATATGAATTTAAGCCAAGTTCATTTTTGTTCTTTTAAAATATGTATATGTGTGCTGTTTATCCTAAACATTTTGTACTAAAGCAATACTGTGTTTGATCAGATTACCTAGTGTTGATGAATTGATGAGAACTGATCTGAAATTGTCATGTCAACCAGGCATTTGTAAGTAAAAGATTGTTACAAAGCATTTTTGTTTTCTTATTCAATAGTCAACATGCCTATATTTATGCCTAGAAACCCAGGAGTGGTAATTTTGGCTTTGGGTGGAGCGTTCACGCTTTGGAATCAAGAGGAGTTATTAGCTTGGTTCTTCCAACACTTACAGTACGTAGCCACAGAGGAAAACTCTCTCCCAGCAAATATGGTAACAAAACACAGCATTTAATAAGCAGTGTTTAATCACCTCATCCCCCCAAAGTGCTATTGAGCAAGTTAGCAGGCAGGCAATGGACACATTTGCATACAAGAGTTATTAAACCCTTATGTAAATATACTGTAAATGTGTGCAATTTACAGGCTGAATTTGCACAAACTTGGGAGGTATGCAGAAGTTTCGCTGATATGTGTTTTTGCCCCTCTAAGCAAACTGCTTTTGTAAATGCAAAGCAAATATACACAAGTGTTGTATTAATCATGTGATTTTTATTCTGAGGTTGGATAAGTAAATTGTTTAAAGTCACTGTCCTTATGATATTTTCAAAGGGGAACAGGAGCTAGTATATGAATCTTTGATGGAGCTACCTGTATGGAGAGAATGAACTGGCGAACAAACAGAGCCTCTTCTTTGTTATTACAGCAGGTGTCTCCTCAAAGAAGAATAAAATAACAACCTTTGATGTCCTACTGAAGAAAGTTAACCTTAGAGTAACTGGCAATATTTAGACTATCTACACTCAAATCAAAATGAAACAACCCACAAAATTGCTTTCTTACTACTATCTTATGTACTGCTGAAGAGAAAAAAACATATAGCCAATGATTTTTCAGTTGGTGTTTTAACAAGAATGATAAGTGTCTGGAAGCAGAAGCAGTATGTAGGAGATGAATGTTCTCTCGAACAATTTCAGAGTTATTATCCTTTTTCATTGAACATATTTAGCTAAAACACAACCAAGCCTGTGTTTCTTAATTTTTTAAAGTTAATTAAATAGAAATGTGAATCGATTCATGCGCTTTCTTACACTACATTTACACTATCCAAACATCATTTGCAATACAATCCAGAGATTCTGATTGTTGTAGTTAGTTCAACAACTAGGTGGGCAAAAACATATGTCATTCTTGTTTTTTAAAGACTGCAACACTGGGAGGATGAACAAGAAAATGTCACTCCTGTTTTATAAAGAAAGTTACCCTTAAAAGATGTCCAAATACAAAACTTGATTCACGTGAAAGCATTCGTTTTTTCCTCATATCAGCAAATACATGAGTTCAAAACTAAACTGTCCTAGTGTAAATTCTTATTATATGATGTTCAAACATATTAGTAGAGTTGTAGTATGTTAAGGTTGGTGAGGTTGGCACCCCTGTACATAAAAACTAAATGTTATCCGGACGGAACGTTACAATACACTAGTTAGGTGAATAATGTCTTCAAGGACAAATTATTAATGTTGTCATTTTAAGGAGATACAACTAAACTGTTTTAGCCACTGATAGCCCTCCAGATTTAACTACTGTCTTTTGACGAAACCAAGTGAGAAACTTAAGGTTTCAGATGACAAAAACAACAACAACACTGATACTAAGTTGACCTTCACACAACAAAACATCTTTCATCGTGCAAAATAAGTAAGTAACTGAAATCAGAATTGTCATCCTTTTTTCAACAATTCCAACAACAAAAAACGCTCTCAATCAAAACAGTTTGGATTCTTTTAAGTACAATCCGTTGACTTTCTGCTAATTCATACAGCTGTAAGAAAAGACTTTACTTATAACCATCTACAATAGGTATGATCGTTTGATCTTACAGTTCACTTGAAAGAATGGAATTATTCTTTACAACACATGATTATGACTTTTTGATTGTAACAAAACATGCTCTTGGAACCCGAAACACCAGAAATTAATACAAATATCCTAAGGTGGTTATACGGTATGTGGATGAAATTTTCTTTCTTAAACTGCTAGATGAATACCTTAACAAATCATGCGATTGGTTTTACAGACACGTCTCAGATTTACTAGTGAATCAATTTGGGGTGCATAACAGTTTTTTCTTTCTGTATATAAAGCCGTTTAACGATTTAATGTATAAAGAGCTTAAATGTCTCAAGATATGCATTTAAATGCTGACCATTTACCAAAAAGAATTTATGCACAATATAAATTTATAGAAAGTTCAGTTCTTGGGAGTTTTTAGTGTGGTTTCTCTTGGTCCTTATTGGGGATGGGGGTCACCAACTTCTGTGGTTTACATCACTAGCATATCACCACCGAACTTCCTCAGAATACGTATCCGGCATTGTACGTGCTATTCGTATACAAATAATTCTTATTACAATATTCTATTTGCATACACGCTGAGATTTATAGGTCTTGTAAGACTTCAAAATTAGGTTTTTCTTTGGTCCGTATTGTAGCATCCCAGAACAGTCTGATTATCATCGACCGTATTCCGAGGAAAAGAAGTTTCAAAATATTGTCTCTCTAGGAATTGGAACCTATAACATGGGGGTATAAGCTCTTGTGTCTTTAAATCGTTGTTGGACAAAATACAGTCATTTTCAGTAAGACCATTGTTACTTAAGAAGAAGTCTTAAATGCAACTCTTCTTGCGCTGAAAGCTTTTTTTTTTGTCACTGAGAACTACGCCTCGATTCAGTTGCTTAATTTACGTGACGATATTCTGTCAATTAAAGTGCACATTAAGAGAAGTAAGATAAAATAACAATTTATTACCCATGACGAAATGTCTTCTTACATCAACAAGAGCATGACATGAGACATGTTCAACTTAATATTAAACATTCTACATCATGGATAAATGATAATTTGATACAAATATCACAATGTACAATGTCAAATTATACAGTCTTATACACATGTAGCAGGCTCATTAAATGTTTCAGTTTTTTTAAGAATTGAAATACTACAGGATATAAACGAATTTCAAGACATGTGACAGATCTGTAATTAATTATCTTCCGTGCATGTATTAATATCTTACCATAATATATTGACACAGCATGGCCCAGATGGTTCCGGCAATTTTTGAACTTAATTAACAATCTTATATTTGTTCTCATTTTAGAGACTGGGAGATCGAGAACCATACCTACGTTGTATTCCAAAAGACAAGACGCTTTGCACAAAGCAACCGTAGAAAACTATCAACACTATTATATCGACATCTAAAGATTTTAATTTCCTTGTGATAATAGTCTTAGTTGACACTTCTTGTACAAACTAAAGTATTAATTGTAAAATTTGTAACATTACCATCGAGAATGAGTACCATTTTACTCTCACGTGTCACCTTTATAAGGATCTGCGAAGAAAATTTCTTCCAGAATATTTTTGGATATCACCTTCTATGCATACATTTAAAAACCTGTTATGTACATTTCAGGATAATCTAATAAAACTTGTTAAGTATTTCATTTACCATGCCTTTATACTAAAAGAAATATGTATATAGAAATACTCTGAATTCCATTTGTAAATTTCATCATTTTTAAAATTTTATTTTTGGCCTCATTACAAATAAACTCATTTTACTTTGACATGAACAGGTTGTGAAAATCATTTATCTATTTAATACTCATGTTCTTAAGTTTGTGGACAAGGAGGTGAGTTTGAATTGTGTAAAAAAAGCAGATGAGAAGTCAACGAATAAAATACGGGCATAAGATTTGGGAGCTTCAAGATGGTTGTACAATATATTAAACATTATGTTTGTGGCATCTTTCACATCACGCTTTTCACGATGAGCAAACTGTAACAAATCCAAATTATGACTTATAAGAAACAGGAAACGACTGTAGCCACGATCAACCCCTCGAAGCAGTTATAGGGTCAATGACGTTAGTGCAACCAATATGTAACCATTTAATTCAGCAGAATAAATTCTATTTTCCCCGAAAAATACGGACTGAGGTTTTCAAAAGTTTTCTTTTGAAACGGCGTCACTCACTGCACAACTAAATTTGATTTCAACCAACCATGCTTCTTCATTTCTACCTCTACAAATTCTCGTATTCAAACAGAGTCATGATTTTGTCACTTGAGCCACTTGTATCTGAAGAGAATGCATGAACGCGTAATTACGGAAAAAACCCAGAACAAGACCCTGAACACGCTGAAGCTGTCCATGAGGCCATTCGCTCTATGTAGATTGGGTAAAATAGTTTTCACAAAACCCGTATGTGTCTTATGGGTTGTACAACTTAGACTGAAATCAAGATAAAAATGACTTTGCAATACTTCCCTCCAGGTGTATATATTTCTTGATATGATTGAGAACTTAGTTGAAAAAAATGTGATTCTGTTACAAGAGTACATGAACTATATTCGCCTAAAGAGTTAATGATTAGTAGATTTTGTTTTCTGAAATGCATATTTACGAAATCTCAACGTTTGTGGGTTATCTTCAACGGTATGTATCCCGTGTGATGAACTAAACTTGTTTTGAAAACTAATTTACTTCAATAACTCGTTTGTCTTTTATTAATCATGTCTTAACAACAAGTCAGAGAGGAGTAAATAATCATTTCACTCATAAAATGTCAAACTTGCAATAACAGTGAACTTTAGGACATCAAAAATGTATATAAAAATGGCCTGAGAGATTTAAATGAGATTCGGTCGTGTGAAACCCGTACTTATAAAGCGATACTCGGGCTGTGGCAAGTTAATCGTGTGACAGCAAACCCTTTAATATGAAATTTTCGTGTATCATTATTACCTTTAGAACATTATTTGCCATGAATTAATAATCAAAGAATTAAATTTGTTATTAAGAGTAAGGATAAGATTATCAACAATCTCACTTGATGGTTGAGGCTAATCTATTTTTTCCCTAGCATGTCGATTTTAACTCGTGCAAATTATATTTTATTGAGAAAAAGGCTTATACTGCTTGGTTCAAGTTTTAATCGTGAATTTATTTTGTTTTGGTTGCTCTTTCCACTTAAATCCTCTAGACTGTTATAACCTTCTCGATGATTTTTCTCTTTTTTTTTGTTTTGTTGGTAAGCATCTGGGAAACAATTTCATTTGAATAATAATAATAATAATCAAATATAAAGTGTAAAGTCCTTTAAAAACTATCAGGATTTGAGTTTGATTGTTACATAGCGAAATTACCTAAAAAATGGATTGATATAATGTGAAGATAATTTTTTTTAGCGGTGGGAATAGGATGTTCATCAGAATAGCCTCCCTTCGCTTGAGAACGAGTTTGTTGTCATAATGGCGGATATTATGAGCTAACGGTAATTCGAATATTTTTAAGAACTAACCATGAAGAAATTTTTCAAGAGTTTAGGAAAGAAATCGGATAAATCTCCTAAAGGACCGCCACCGGAAGGTTCTCCGAAACTTGGTGCTACAGCTAGGCCAAGTGCATCGACATCATCGCTTGTTGGATATGACGTGAAAGAAAAGGAGCTCGGTAAACTTCACAAGGCAGCATGGTTGAACGATGTGAGCAAAGTGAGGCAACTCGCCAAAAAGGATCCAAGTTGCTTCGACAAAGAAAACAGGTATGGAAATTATTGTGAGGTTTATTTGCTTTGTCATACAGTTCTAATCATTCAAAAGAGAAACTTTGTCACTGGGTCACTGCATGTGGCATGGAGCTGTCAAAACATGAACATGATATGACATGAATTGTTATTTGACCTCTTGCTATTTCAATTGTTTAGTTGGCTATCCAGCAAACAGTTTCCTCCGCTGATATCATCTTCATTCAAATTAGTCATGTCAGCCTTCAGTCTGCTCACAATGAATTATTGATGATTTTCCCGTCTTTATTAGTCACATAGGCTACATGTGTTTACAAGTTAATAAAAGTGGCATTTGTTCACGTTATTTACACCTATATTGTTTTTGGTTCCAATTCCATTCTGGAATAAGTG
This sequence comes from Phorcus lineatus, assembly GCA_921293015.1. Lineage (NCBI taxonomy): Eukaryota > Metazoa > Mollusca > Gastropoda > Trochida > Trochidae > Phorcus > Phorcus lineatus. The sequence continues at coordinate 20,256,737 of OV121086.1, read as the reverse complement.
AAACTTTTACGATTTGGTATTTGGAAATAATAGATTTAAAAACATATGTAAGGGATCATGAATCCACCTTTTGGTTTCATGCAAGACTTTAATCATGTCACTGAACCTCTGGTCACTGAGAGTATGAGAGGAAATTATTATGAATGTGACGTCATGAACTTGCTTGCAAAATGGCTGCGGCCTTTGAATTTCGACAATAAAATTTCAACAGGTTTGTAATGTCATATTTAATGATGAGGTTTTTCCATGAAACTTTACATTTGAAGAGAAAATCAATGTTTTTATGCAAGTGATGATTATTAGACAATGTTACACATTATCTTTTGAGCTCTTAGTTCGCTTAGCATCACGAACTACCTGCACTCGAGGGTACTGTCAACAAATCATCAAAGTGCAAATGATGTCAATTGCTATAATCATTTAAAATGGCAGATCAGCAAAATATATCATGACGAAAGTACCAGTCTGGACACAAATTAGGATAAGAACTACCTGTGTATAATTTTTAGATTTGGTAACTTTGTTTACATAGGTTATTTTGAATGATTTCATATGTTAATTATGAAAACCTAAATTATAGAAACCATGTTACTATGATTCATAATCATTAGTGAGCAAAGGACATCAATTGTTTTGTGTTTTTAATTATTTTTGATAGTAATAAATGCAACATCAGGAAGTTTGACATTTTATTCATGTTTTCTTGTAGAGAGAGTCTTGTTGACTCAGATTTGCAATCTTGTTTTGGTTTTTATGCATTAGGCCTACATAGAAACAGCCTGCAGTACAATAACATGAAAACCTGTTGTATGTTTACTTATTTTTAACAAAATAAAGATAAAACCTGTTGCACTTTTACTAAAATTCAACAAAATTAAGCTATAACATACATATATTGATAACAGCAAATTTTGAAATAATTTATGAGACTTATTATGTCACTCAGTTAGTAGCAAGGCTCATCCTGTTTTTATGTTATTGGCTTCATATTTCTGTCATGTCTATATACGGTTCTTATGTGGACACCGCTTAGGGTCACTTATGTTGGATTGATCACAAATGTATTCTTATCCTAGAATATATCAGATCTGAATTCTTTACATTTTATGAAGGTTCTGAGTTTGAATCCAACTTTTTTTCAGAACTCCACTACACTTAGCATGTGCTCGAGGTCACGCAGAGGTTGTTGAGGCATTGCTAGAATGGAAAGCAAAGACAAATATAGCTGACAATAACTCCAAATCGCCTCTTATGAAGGTAAGCTTTGTAACTTTTACCTTTTATCTGCTAGATTGATTTGATTTCCTTATTGGTGGATGTTATGGAATGATACCTTGTTGACTACAGACATTTTTAATTGTTGGACACATCTCTAATATTACTGCACTAGCGGGTAAATGGTTACAGAATATGAATAAAACAAAGGTTGACAGTTAATGATGTGCAGTATGTGTCACTCTTTTGGAAAGGGTATTGAAAATATTTAGTTGTTGCATACAGTTGCATTCAGTTCCAAATAAATGTTCACATGTGTTTCAAGATGAATATACAGAGTTAAAGTTTTGTTTGACTCATGTTTACTCTCACTGAGAACAGACAATAGTTATGTGACTCTTTTGAATTACCTTTAAGAATCAAAACATTGAAAGCATGAAACATGAAATTTTAATTTTTTTATAACTTGAAGGTTATTGGCGAAGCAAACTTTAATCACTTTACTTGAAGATTTCACTCATTGGTAAACCATGGTTAATGTGTCTCGAAAGTGATTATGTCACAACAGAAGAAGGGGTGAAAGACATCCAAAATAATCCAAGAGTTTTCATACATAAGTAAGCCACTGCCCATTTGACGCCACATTCCGTTCTAATGACTGGTTACTGTGTATCAATGATCTCCTGCCAGTTCTGTGTCTTCCTAGGTATTGATTAAGTGAGTAACAGCATTGTGTCTCATGAAAGGTAATCTTCCTTATCGACACTGCTATCTGAGTACTGGTAACTGATTGGATTTGCTCGATCAGTGTCTCAAATTAATTAGTCTAATCAAACAGCCAGGGGAAGTATATATTTAGTGTCAAGTTGAAATCAGTAACTTGTTTTTATCTGTATTGTCTGCCAAATATAAATAAGTATTTTTGTAAGAAATACTTCTGAGAGTAATGTTTTCTGTTTTTATTAAATGCTACTGTAAAACATTATTTGAAAATAAACAACAATACTTTGAGTAAGGTCATGGCACTACTGTTTTTACAAATGACAATGACAATATTGTTCTGTGACGTCCATTCATAAGTACTTTGTTGAATAATAAAGGGATGTTTAAGCCCAACGCTATTAGAAAAGAGAATTTTATGCTTTTGAAAATATTGTAACATATTAGGCTATGATTTATTGAAAATAACATTTTCCTGTCCATTTCTAATAAATCAAGTTTTTTAGATGAGGTAATAAGTCTAATTAACCTGAGAATATTATTGATCTGTATGATATCAAGCTGTGTTCCGCAGTGTTCATGTTAACAGATGGTGTATCATTTATTATGTAGCTGCTCATTAATTATAGATGGTACATGTTAATTATGAGGAATTATTTTCTTGATGCCCTTGTGGATGTGTTTCAACTGCATTTATACAGATGAGATAGATAAAAAAGTTCTGATTTCATTTTTTATCTATCAACTATAGAAATGTATGTAAGTCATATCGTCCACTGAAGTTTAGATTATCAAAAATAAATTTGGAATTGTTTATTTCTCTTAACAATTTACATCTGTAACTTTTCTTAGTCTTTAATAATCATGAATTTTTTTAATTTAAAAATTTCTTTCACTGTCCCTTTGTCTGGTCTAGTGTTTCTCTGTCCGTCATCTATTGAGAAGACCAGTTTGTTGTTGTTGCAGAAATTCAAAACTTTTTATTATATTGTTGCTGGGCAAAAGTGATATGTGCACATATGAAAAATATGCCACCAATTTAATGAACAAGGCATGAACTGAAATTTTCTCAATGAAGTTCAGATTTTCAACGGGCAGTTGGTCTCTATGCTTTACAGAGGATTTCAATCTCATTGAAATCAGTACGAAACTTGTCCCTCGTACCTCGCTGCGTTTCTTGATCTGACCACGGCTCAATAACAGCCGTGTCTGACGGCCTTGACCGTGACCTTTCACCTCCAATTATTCTAACCAATCATGGGTCCGCGTACATATAGGTTTTGTTTGATCATCAAAGATTGCGGAAAGTTGAAAATAAGGGACGCTCTGAAAAATGTTTTGCAAAAGTTTTGAATAGATAGCATACAAAATGAACATCATTGTTGTTTAAACTGAGATCTATTATTTTGAATGGTATGAACAGCTTTCTTACTGAAAACATAATTGTCACTTTTTAGATCTAGATACACACCAGAATTTTGAATGAAAGCGAAGGAGCGAGAGGCGGCACCGTGGGGGGTCATCCATTTTATTGTCGATAATCCCCGGGGGTAGATGGTCGGGTGAATGGTCAACCATTGCACACTTCCGAGTTCTAAATATATAACAGTGTGTCATTTATCAAATGCAACTGCAAATGTTTCTGCTTCTACAGTTGATTTATTTACCTGCCCCATTCAGAAAAAAACTTACTTTGAAATTTACAAATTGAAACAAATTCCTCGAAACCCTTTGACAAAATGATTGTCGATCTAATTTTGATTTAATGCTTTGTAGACCTATTCAATAATGTGTCTTAGTTTTGTTTTGGTAAATCTTTTCACTATAACTTTTTTTTTTTTGAAAATGTCTTTTGGAAGAAAAAAATGCCAAATCAAACGCAAATATTGTCACGTTAATACATCTTAATCACTATCTTCCTCGAAGTCACAGACATAGCTAAATGTCCGCCCAAACATGAGCGTATTCATCATGATAGTCAACACACCCATGATCATTTTGCGTTAATCCCAGCTTGGCTTTTCTCGGATCCATTCAGAAAAAGCTCGAATCCCGAGATACAAAGGTTAGATGTGATGTTTTGAATGTCAATTCAACAGTTGCCGAATTCTTTCCAGCCTCGATTCCTATGGGCTGGCACAGCCTGGCGGTCAAGGCCATCTGACGCGGCTCCTATGGAGTCGTGGTCAGAACAAGAAACGTAGCGAGGTATGAGCGATTAGTTTCGGGCTGATTTCAATGAGATTGCAGAGGATTTTGATGTATGTGGTGTATTTGCCTAAATTCCCTGACTTTGTAATATATCTTGCTTGGGTGTACATTTCAGGCAGTGGAGGGAAGCCACATAGACTGTGTGAGTCAGCTGCTGGAGAGTCGTGCAGATGTGGACGCAGCTGACCGAGATGGCAACACTTGTCTACACATGGCATGCAACTTCAACGATACAGACATCGCCAAGCTACTCATCAGGGCCATCAGGAACAAGGAGAAACTCAATGTCAAAAATAAGGTGAGAAGTAGTTTTGAAATATAGTGGGTATAATAATTCATAAATTGCAGCTGATGTTCACAGGTTTCTTTGTTAATTATACTAATAATGGTGATAGTCAGTGATATATATATCAAAGGTTTCATTGTTAATTGTAACATCGTTGTTCTCGGTTCTGATTGGTAGATTAGAATGAATACCCGCAAATTAGCTAAGGTGAAATATTTTATTTTCAAATATACATTTAATTCACGCGCGACCTTCTTCACCTTTTTACCTATATATATATTACACGCTGTTCTACACTCAAGGCATGGACATGGTGCTGTTAAACAATCATTGACTTGACATTGACATTGACAGTGAGTTTGATCCAATGATTTATTGACCTTGGAAATGTGATGTTCATTGAGGCGAAGTCTGTGATCAAGTCACTTGATTTAAAGTATTACACTTGAAATATAAAGTTCATTGTCAGGATTTCCAAAAGCTTTTCTTATCCACATGAGGTGTGTTGATTGTTATCATCTTGTTTGATCAGTCTCTCGCAATTCATACAGGATGACATCGCTTGGCGTCAATGGTGTCATGAGACCAAGAAGGCCAACCAGAAAGATGCAAATCATCCAATCATATAATAATAAAATTTATCATCCGGTACTTTCAAAGCAGTTACTCAGCAGTTACTCAGCACTTTGTGTAGGCTTGTACATCAATAATTCAAGTAGTCATTTGAACAGCTGACTAAGTGCATTGCGAAGGAATTGCCTTTCAATAAGTGAGACAAAAATCACATGTCTCCACTTGGATGCATTAGAATGCCATAGACCAGTATGCAAACCCCTACACCACTGTGCTCCACAGTGCATAGCCTATCTTGTCTTGTGGGATTTCATCTTTTACTAATCCATGCATTTGCTAAAAGATCTAGTCAGTGACCTTAACATTCTGCACCAGGTTATTGTGTGAAAAGTATTTGATTTGAATTTTAGATTGCTTGAGGATACATGTATAATTCATTAGTAGATTTAAGCCTAGCAAGGTCAAAGAATGATGAAAAGTAGTTTCTTATGCTTCAGTTTGTTTTAGATTCCGTTGAATTCAATCCTTCCATTCCTCTTCGCAGGAAGGCCTATCTCCTATCCATTACACCATCATAACCAAGAACGAGGAACTTTGTCGTCTGCTACTCAGGGAGGGAGCAGACGTCAACATTGAGGATGCGTCGGGCAGGTCAGTCAAAGTTTTTTTTATCATACACATCTCTTTTAAGATAACTTCTTCTTTTCTTCAGATTTCTTGTTAGATTCACATTATAATTGCATTCAGATGTTGTTTTGGTGCCAGCAAAAATTAAGAAAATATTACAAGAAGTACATACAGCATGTACTTCTCGTCAAATTTTCTGAATGTCTCATTTCTATTTGCATTGAAATATTTATGTTTTACCTACCTGAATCAGTCATTATTTCCAGGAGGTTTTAATTTCCATCTTTGAAGTAATCATCTATAAGATTTACGTAATAACCCCTCCAGATGAATCGTTACTTCATTTTCCCCTCCTCATTCTTAGATGCTGACGATACTGTGTCTATTACTGTGGTAGACTGGTTTATCTCTCCGATAGATCTTACCTGTTCAATATTGATCAAGTTCACACATCTTAATTGTGGGAGGGACGAAAAGGTCCAAAATAGAACTGACCTGCCATTGAGAAAATGACTCTAGTTACTGGAGACTTTTCTGGATGTAAGAATGGATTCTATATTCACTGCTATTGATTTGAGTCAATCTGCTTTTAACTAACACTTAGGCTACTGATCTAATCAGTAACAAACCATCCTGAGTGACCAGTCTACAGAAAACACAATTTGCTGAGAAAATGATTAGTCGTGGATTGATTACAGGCTAAGTTAGACTAGAGCAAAAGATTACTTCATTGGTAGGTTAAGAATTAAGATTTTCAAGAAATCAAGAAATATCAAGATATCTCTTAGTGGTTGATTCATTTAACTATGTGAATTTGTGTGTTAGTGACTGATGCTATCACAGAAGTATGTGAGTTTGCTACGTGATAATTTATGTGCCCCTACATTTTCATAGTTTCGGTTGGAAATTTTTGAGGAATTTTTGTTTTGGCCTATACGTAATGTTTATCAATATTTAAAATCTTTATTTGGTGTTTCCTGCATCACATTCTCATTCATAGTGTGATAAGTCCTATATGTTTGTTGCAGCCACCATGTTTGTTTGTTACAGGATTTATTGAACTCTTAAAAGATGTTATAGTGACTTATGCTGAAAGTATATTGAAGGTCTTCTCTACCATTTTGAAAGGTGTAGTTACATTAGGAGATATTGTCAGTTGTTTGATTGATTGTTACAGAACATGTCTGATGAAGGCTTGTCAGGACGGTTCCATCAACCTGGTGAAGATTCTCCTGGAGTTTGAGGCAGACACTTCCCATAAGGACACTAAAGGTAGAACTGTGGATAATATGGTGTTATATTTCCCTTTATGAATGGTTCATTTATTTAAAACACCATATGATTTGATCAAGTGAAGCCATCTGATTGGCTCAAGGCCTTATGAATGAGTGTTACATCGAGCTAAGGTACATAAACTTCAACATAGTTTGTAACAGATATTTATTATCAGTTCCATTTATGGTAATTCACTCATCACTAAAATGCTTCAGCTCTTTTCAGTGACAATACATTTAATTATTTGTTGACATCAGAGAGTTTGAAAACTTAAAATACTCCTACTGAACACAGACTAATTAAGGCACAGTCTTGATGTTATTTTCTGCCTAAACTTTAATTATCAAACTGCTATATATATTTTGCCTCAGGTTGGACAGCAGACGACTGTGCAGTGATACAGGGTCACCATGCATGCTCCCAGCTGATTGCAGACCACCTACTGAGACAGAACCTAGCCAATCGGACACCGGCAAGTACCCCACGTTCTTCCCTCCCTCCAAGTCTCGCAGCCACCCCTCGCGACAAGAGTCTTGAGATCGGCGCACCTGCCATGGATATCACAGGTATGTTGTATTAAATGCAGATACATTTCACTTTAATTACCTTTGTTGTGAGGTTAAAAGCCAATATCAGACTTATTGATAATTATAGCATCACTCACATAGGAAAATACAGACAACAAAAATTAGCAAAAAATATTGAGCATACCACAAGTAAATTATTCAAATCCTTTTGAAAGTTCTACTGTTCCTGATTGAAAAGAATAACAAGCTTACAACATAAATAAGGTGTTCAAAGATGAAGCCTCAAGATCATAAATGTGTCTGTTGTCTCCAGGACATGATTCTGATGATGAGACTGTGAGCAAAGGGTCAGAGGTGGGCGCCAAGGGGGGTGGGGGATACGATGACTCGTGGGGTGACGACACAGACCTCAGCATGGCGGGAGATGACAAAAAGGCAAAGGTATGTTTTACAGGAGCTCTTGTAAGATCTAAAAGGCTTGCTGAGAAAATATAAACTGCAGGTTGTCTTTGAAGAATGTTTGTTATCTTAGGAAATTTTGTGTTGTGAAAGGAGCTTAAAAAGTTGATATTCTTTCTCTTCTTAGCATTAAAGAGAGTAGAAAGTGTGGAAACCATTAATGTTTTTGAGATAGTACTAATCTAGTCAGGAGTATGACACTTCAAACTTGATGCTAACCTTTGTAGTGAATGCATTGTATACAATTTCCCTCATGTAAATCTATATCATTCATTGAGATCATCTTAGAGCAATTGCTAATCCCTTATAAAAAATCTGTAAATCTGCTTTTTTCTGTCTAAGCTTAAAAAATTGGATGTAAGTATTTGCTTTTTAATGTCAGTGTTACATGTAAGACACTTGTTTTTGCAAATATTTGTGATACAGTGGATTTTTACAATAAAATGCTAAATTTGGCTACAAGACATGCTTGATTTCTAGACTTTCTTAGAAATATTTCCTGTCAATTTTTTTAAATGAAGGTTGATATAGGATGGCACCATTGTTAGCATTTAGCAGAGTTTGAATCTTAGCAGGGATGAGGGACTTGTCAATTAACAGATATCCTACTTGCAGAACAGTAGAGAGGTATTCTATATGCATGTTAATGTTATATTAAGTTACAAAATTCAACTTTTGAATTCAATGAAGTACCTCTCTGGTTCCAGTCTTCACCTATTAGAATCATTGCTTTCCATTGCCAAAATGGTAGATTGTATGTTTTCCCCTTTTGAATTATTTGATGATGCAGTCTAGCTGAATATGTATGGATTATCAAAACCAATTTTCATGTCATGAACAATGGTTTCATGACGTCACAGACGACGAGATACAGTAACTCGAGCTGAAATAATCGTTCCTAGCCAAAAATTATATGTGCTCATATGGAAAATATGTCACCACTTATGATTAATCATATAGGTAATTACGAAAACAATATCATCGATTTCTGATGTATTTCTTTTTATGCTAAGAAAGTCTAGAAACAGTGTGTCTAACTGAAGTAAAAATAGGCTAGCTAGATATGCATGTGATTTGCATGACATTGGTGTTAGCAATGTTTTTTGCATGGGCTTCCAACTTTCTTTTTCTTTGAAGATTTGATGGATATCAAAAGCCTACATCATTGCTTTCAAATACTATGAAAACTATTACTTCTTCTACAAGTCTAAGGTATGAAGATATTTATAATTATACTGAAGTGTTGTCCTGTTTCTTGCTGCTCTTACTCTTAGAGGCAAGATTCTTCTGACATTGAGGGTGACCTTGAGGATGAGGTTTGTTACCATGGATACGCTGACATCCATTTTGTTTCTGCTCTCTGTCAACCCTTTGTAATGGATCACTTCTTTTGATTCATTACTGTAGAAGTTGTGTGTAACTATTTTGTAATTCTTTATTTATGTAAGTTTACTCCCCCTATTCTGAGGCAACTGGAATGGAATTTTGAAAAATCTATTGATATAGTTTTCACGCTTTTTTTTTAACATATATTTTTTTGCATATCTATTGATTATAGGTTGTATATCCACATATTGAAAGACATTAACAATGCGCTATATGATTTTAATTTATGGGTACTCAATACATGAGTTACCATTTCATACTCCAATAATGTTCATCAGTAAACTCTCATCTCTTTTGATGTTGTCTTCCTTCCGTTTCTTTGTCCGTTAGCTTTTAGCAATTTAAGATTGTTTTTTGCTTTTAATGCATGGCACAATTAATGTGCTTTCATGTAAACTTTGCTTTTATTATTTGAGATAAGGATTTCTTACTATATTCATTTTCAATTTTTACTTTATAAAAAATTATGTTTTGTTTAGGAATAAGATGTTTTTCTATATCTATTTTACAAAATACAACAAAATCAATGATTTATTGACTGCTTGAAATATGATAAATTTTGTTTCAAAACTGTAGATTTTATTTATTATCTATTTTATGAAAAAAGTCAACATTTGCATTCAAATGATATATATCATTTTATATAAATATCAGAAACACAGTTGTGACATGATTTCTTAACAGAATTAGATTTCAAGTAAAATTATAATGATCAAGCTAAATATAACCTTAGCTTTTTGATGTGCGATTGGGTTGATTGTATCTTGGTACATTTACATAATGTGTTATTGCTATAACATTTATTGCTTTGAGATATTTAAAGGATGGATGTAATTTGTGAATTTGTGAGAAAAAAAAAGTCTTTTTAATCATATTTCATTGATTGAAAAAATATAGGTCATATTAAGTTTTCTCAATTTCAAAACCTTCTAGATATCAACACTACTCCTTATTAAATTCCCTCTCCCCGGCAGTTTACATTTGTAAGTCAGCCCGATGCTATGTCACTTATTTTCATCACATCCAATAGACGTGTTCATGTTCATGCTTGTTAAGCTCAGGTGGGTGCTCACACAGGTGGATTCTAACAATCATAGGTACATAGACTCAGAACATTTTAAGTTCTTCAGGTCCATTCAACTAGAGATTTAGTAGCTTAGTGAATCACACACGCTTAAACTTGTCTTGAGTCTTAATAACTTGCCAATTAATCATTGGTGGATAAAACTTGGTGTAGATTTGTTTATACATGTGTTGAGCCCATTTCATGAAAGAAGCATGGTACTGAAGTTTGTTTGAATTTGAATATTTCAGTTTTGTTTGAATTAGCAGGTTTATTTGATGAATAAAGATTGAAATCGAAATATTCTGCTTTATGTTACATTTCAGCCTCCATAGCATTGTGGAGTATACACGTAACAGTATATACATCATGTGTTTTTTCAGGTGGTGGGTCCAAAGGTGAATTTAGCCAAGTTTATACCGGACAGTGACGAGGGAGGTGAGGATATGATAATATGACCTCCTGGAAACTATTCTTTAGAATATTCCTATTGAATTTATACAGTATAATTACTGAATTTGGATTTGACTAATGACACTTGTAGGACCATACACTTCCCAAAACATGTTTGAAATAAGATAATCTTTTGAAATATTTCTTGTAAGAATTTGTTACCTTTTTAATCTGATCTAACCGAAAGCACTCTTTTTTTTAATGATTTTTTTTCTCTCAAAATTTTAAAGTTGTAAAGTTGAGTGAAATCTATGTTCTACTTGCTGCAGACTCATCACGAGCTTCCAAGATGGCACGTGTTGAGGAGGAGGGGGATGAAGACGAGGTTGACCCCCAGAGATCGCCACTGAAGAAACGAGACTCGTCCAAGTCTCTGCAGTCGAATACATCATGGGAGGAAGACTCGTCGTGGTCTGTGCAGGAACCAAAGAGGAGCAGCACACGGGTCTCCTTCAAGGAGGATAAAAACCTCTCACAGATACACAACCTTGTTAGTATAAAATACTATACCTTGTTAGTACACAGATACACAACCTTGTTAGTATACAGATACTCAACCCTGTTATTATACAGATACACAACCTTATTACTATAAATACTCAACCTTGTTAGTATACAGATACACAACCTTGTTAGTACACAGATACACAACCTTATTAGTATAAAATACTCAACCTTGTTAGTATACAGATACACAACCTTGTTAGTATAAAATACTCAACCTTGTTAGTATAAAATACTCAACCTTGTTAGTATACAGATACTCAACCTTGTTAGTATACAGATACACAGCCTTGTTAGTATAAAATACACAACCTTGTTAGTATACAGATACACAACCTTGTTAGTTTATAGATACTCAACCTTGTTAGTATACAGATACACAACCTTGTTAGTATACAGATACTCAACCTTGTTAGTATACAGATACACATCCTTGTTAGTATAAAATACTCAACCTTGTTAGTATACAGATACACAACCTTGTTAGTATACAGATACACAACCTTTAAGTATACAGATACACAACCTTGTTAGTATAAAATACTCAACCTTGTTAGTATACAGATACACAACCTTGTTAGTATAAAATACTCAACCTTGTTAGTATACAGATACACAACCTTGTTAGTATAAAATACTCAACCTTGTTAGTATACAGATACACAACCTTGTTAGTGTGAAATACTCAACCTTGTTAGTATACAGATACACAACCTTGTTAGTGTGAAATACTCAACCTTGCTAGTATAAAATACTCAACCTTGTTAGTTTATAGATACACAACCTTGTTAGTATAAAATACTCAACCTTGTTAGTATACAGATACACAACCTTGTTAGTTTATAGATACACAACCTTGTTAGTATAAAATACTCAACCTTGTTAGTATACAGATACACAACCTTGTTAGTATAAAATACTCAACCTTGCTAGTATAAAATACTCAACCTTGTTAGTACACAGATACACAACCTTGTTAGTATAAAATACTCAACCTTGTTAGTATGAAATACTCAACCTTGTTAGTTTAAAATACTCAACCTTGTTAGTATACAGATACACAACCTTGTTAGTATAAAATACTCAACCTTGTTAGTATGAAATGCTCAACCTTGTTAGTATACAGATACACAACCTTGTTAGTATAAAATACTCAACCTTGTTAGTATACAGATATACAACCTTGTTAGTATAAAATACTCAACCTTGTTAGTATACAGATACACAACATTGTTAGTATAAAATACTCAACCTTGTTAGTACACAGATACACAACCTTGTTAGTATAAAATACTCAACCTTGTTAGTATGAAATACTCAACCTTGTTAGTTTAAAATACTCAACCTTGTTAGTATACAGATACACAACCTTGTTAGTATAAAGATACACAACCTTGTTAGTATACAGATACACAACCTTGTTAGTATACAGATACACAACCTTGTTAGTATAAAATACTCAACCTTGTAAGTATAAAATACTCAACCTTGTTAGTATACAGATACACAATCTTGTTAGTATGCAGATACACAACCTTTTAGTATACAGACACACAACCTTGTTAGTATAAAATACTCAACCTTGTTAGTATAAAATACTCAACCTTGTTAGTATACAGATACACAACCTTGTTAGTTTATAGATACACAACCTGGTTAGTATAGAATACTCAACCTTGTTAGTATACAGATACTCAACCTTGTTAGTATGAAATGCTCAACCTTGTTAGTATACAGATACACAACCTTGTTATGACTTCAATTTAAACCAATCTGGTTGACCAGACGCTGACAACAAGTGCTTGGTTGACATAGCAATCTACAAATTTAATCATGAGATGCAGAACCATGCTGCTTCATGAGGGACTATCTACAGCTACAACTTGTACCTTTAAGTACTGAAGATGTTTTTCTCTTGTTTCTACTTACAGAGCGGCCCGGAATCGGAGGAATCATTTGATGGGAAACCTGCCAAGGATGTGAGTAATCCATAGTGGATTAATTACACATAGATTGATAGAAGGAAAGATTTGATATAGTCTTTTGGCCATGTCAGACAATGGACATTGAAGCATCCAACAGTTACATTTTTGTAATGAATCAATCTATTTTTTTATTTAAGACATCTATAACCTTTGCAGCTTCCAAATTGTTTTGTTACAAAGAACCCTGTGTTTTTTTGTGCAACATTTAATGAGTTGAAAGATAAACAGTTAGACCATCAAGCCTTTTAATTTCTCAATTTTCAAATGAAGTATCTGAATGAGAAGTTTTATTTGCCTTTTCTAAAGTTTTTCATACTCTGTTCATGATTTTTTCTAACAGCAGGTGGCACCCAGTAAGACTGGTTCCTATGTTCCTACCGGGATGTCAGGAACACCGGCAGTGTCAACCATCTCTGCAGACAAACAAAGGGGTGAGTCCTCTAGCTTAGCAAACTCATATGTATATAGATATATCTAAAAATAAATTATATATGTAAGTCCACTAGACGTGTCTCTGAACAATATTTCCAAAACTGTTTTGGTTCATCTGAGTGTTAATTTGTATTTTTGAAGTTCTTTTTTTATATAAATCCTTGATGAGCAAAAAATATTACAATGAATGATTATGTGGTTTAATAATAATAAAATCTCCATGCATGTTTGGAACATATCATGCTTGATTGATAGCATACAATGCTTCGGAATCTAGTTATGTATATATGACATTAATTGCACAGCAATTACATTGAAGTCATTGTTGTTAAACCACTTAGTTTAGAAGAAAACAGCTAACAAACCATTGATAAAAATATTCTTAAATGATTACTGTTAAAATGAGTTTAATCTATGACCTATTTTATCACTATCTTTGATGATATCATCTCTTGAGGAAGTTTTCTGTAGCAACTTGAACAAGATCTTATAACCTTAAGACAATTATATTACAGCGATTATCAATCACTTAAATTTGTGGGAAGTGTATGCAAAAGCGTCCATGTACCTTAAACTTTTCAGTGAATAGCATCTATCTATAGCTGCTTGAGCAATTTATATATATGGGTATAGAAATTAAATTAAAAATATGTATATGAAATATGTATATAAAAATGTATTTTAGTGTGATTAGTGATGTAGGTATACAGTATGTATGTACAGTGTATATGTGCGGCTAACAGCATGAATGCTTGATCTACCCCTGTCATGCTTGCAGCCCCTGGGAACAAGAATGGTTAGTATGTCCCAACCCCTTCAACTTGCCCCCACCCCCTCCACTGCTTGTTTTCACCCCCTCGGCTAATAGCACAGTCAGTATTGCGTGCAGTCACAGAGTTTTGTTTGCATTCACAATTTATCATATCAAGACATATCATTATTTAATATGTTAGTTTTTTTCTTTTTACAACAACCTTGAAATAGTTTGCCCAGGTAGTGACTTAATGTACCCAAAAAAATGTAAAAATTCTGAAAAAAAAATAGTTATAAATATATATAGAAATTAAGGGTGCGTTGTAAACCACCAATCGATTGCAGCGATTATTCGCTGAAATTAAGCTGCTTGTGATTACACCAATCGCTTATCAATGATGCTTACACACATTTTTTGCTGACGTCATGCAGCAGTTCAAACTTTTGATGTTGCTTCTGAAGGAAGGTAGCAATAGAATTCAACTTCGACCAAACAAATGAACATTTTGAAATAAATTCTGTAAGTTAATTGTTTAAAAATCATTCAGAAGGATTGTAATTAAAAGAAAATTTATATGCATCGCTGTATATCTGAAGTGTTGTTTGTCTTTAACAGCAGCGATTAATTGCTAAACATAAACGATTGTTTGTGTGAAAAGCACCCTATATCTACTTGAAATGATAATGACAATAAAGTAATTGATGATCAGTACAGTTCTTACAACAGAACACAACTATTCAACAAATCTGTGCCTTTTATTTGAGTCTGTAGCCATTTTCCTTTAGAGCATCTTTCTGGGAAGTTTTAATAGCTTTAGATTTTTTTGTAGATATTGATTTAATAGACTTTTGAGGAATAGATTTGTTTTGGTGAGTGTTACATCAGTGTAGTTTGTATCATGATGTAGTTTATGTGTTTTGGTGAAAAAGTAATTTAACTAATTGACATATTTGATAAAAATATTTTTACAGTTTATGTGTTTTAATTCTTTATTTCATCATTGAATTAGGCTAGTTTTATTCATTTTTCCTGTCCTTTGTAGCCTCAGTATGAATAATTCTGCCATTTTCATACCATCTTTATATATCTTTTTTCAAAATTAAATAAGAAAGTATGTATCATTTATTTCAACATTCATAAACTTGTTCACATTCTCCCAAATCTACTATCTTTTCTTGTCTTATCTTTTCTCCAAGGAAGTCATTGATTTTGAAGGATTTATTAAAAACAAATGTATCGTTCAAAGGGATGATAATGTGTTCAAAGGTGATTTAAAATAAGATGTATAACATATTGCATACAATGCTGTGTATTTGGAATATGAGTGTGTATTTGTATGCGTTTTGCCTGCTTGCACTGTTTTTCATGCACTATTTATCAATGCACATTTTATTGTAAGTTTCAGTTGCAGGAGAAACTTAGTCAACGATTTTTAAACCCTATTGGATTATGATATTGGCCAAAAGCAACTTGTGTGGAAGTAACTAGATGTGATGTTAATTGTAATATTTGATAACATAACACATTGAATGTTTATCCTTGGATTGAAATAGATTACAACAATATAATACAATCAGTTAATACTATGATTATGATGATGTTATACAATGATAATGATGATTACATTAATGACGCTCCTACACACAAGGATCAATATAATAAACATTACAATGGATATGATATTGACAATGAGCTTATGCCTTCAGCATTCCTGGAGGAGCTGGGTATCAGTGACCCTGACGACCTGAGTGACGCTGATGTCAGTGAAATATCCGGGGCTGATCCCAAGAAACCTGCTGTTGCCGCATCAAACAAAACAGATGACGATAGTGACTGGGACTCGACAGCCATGTCTGATCCGATGTCAACTCCCAGACCTGGCATCCTCAAGAACTGGAAGAAGGTATGGGGTTGAAGTTTTATTTGTTCTGAGTTGGTTTCGCTTGCTTTAGGATGTAGTTTGAGATAGATCCTAGAAAGCTTATCATCTTATCTCTGCTGAATTCCTTTCATGCAATAGCGATTTTAAACAAGTCTGCTCTATGGCTTACATACAAGAAATTGTTTGTATTCAAATAGATTTTCTTGAAATTTATGATGAAAGTTATCATTGAACTGAATACTATATTAGTTTATATATATATTCACTTCTTGTAACAGTGAAACAGAATTTGTGTTTCTAGAAGTAGATTGTTTGAACTTTGATGCAACTTGCCATTGTTCAAAGTCAATGAATTTTGATGTAAGTGGGTAATCAATGCTTATTGATTACGATTGACAGCAATCAAACGTGGAGGAGGAGGAGGATGAAGATGAAGAAGAGAACAAGGGAGATCACCCTGTAGGCAAACAGAGCAGTAACGATGAGGTAGGACTTTTCTTCTCTACTACCATATTTGTATAAGTCATTATGGTTTGCCATTGACTATATGATCAATCAAGACAGCTATACCTTGACTAAGTCACTAAATCCAAAAGTCACAACTTAGATAATGGTTTGTCAATTTGCCGCCTTGATTAATAGAACACTTGCAAGAAATGAACTAAGTAATCACCTAATTGTCTGGAGCGTGCAAAATGATCATCTGTTGAAGAGATCAAGGCCTAGATATTCTGAGCTCTATGTAACTCTATAGATTGTGTACACTTGGAGCTTAGAAACCTTAATGAATCAAGGCCCAGGTTTTTTTTATATAAAAACATCACCTAAGAAACTTTGACAAATTTATGGAACTTTTATTGTCATAATTTCAATTTCAATATAATATTTGAAGTTAGGCAGATATGAAGAGTTAAACTGCATGCTTTGTGCTGGTGACCAGGTTGATCCCAGTTCTGAATGGGACTCAACGACGGCAGACCCTGCTATACGGGAAGACAAGCCCCCTCCCCTGCCCATGTCTCCGGTACCAGAGAAAAACAATGTAGGTTATCTCACCCTTTTTCTGTCTGTACCACACCTAGATGTGTGATTTCAGCAGTAGTTAATTAGGAAACTTCTTCAGACTGTTCACACTCTTTCACATTTCTCACTCTCAATGAGTGTATAACACATAGGTGCTGTCAAATGTTCTCTAGGCTTAGGAGATTCTGAAAACATCTATCTTGTTTCATTATTGTTTGAACTTCATCAGCACCTTGATGTTGTCCTCTTAGCACTGTTGTAGAGCTGTTTTTAAACATTTTGTTTAATACTCTTGATTCCCTATTCTAAAACTTTTGAATACTCACAACATCAAACTTCTTTGTCAAAACTGGTGTGAAAGTGTCCAATTTTGGAATCATTCAATACTCATCTAGTTTTCCTACCTTCTCCATTTTGTATGAATTAATTATACTAATTTATGACCTAACATACTTGATGTTATTAGTTGGCATCTTTACTGGAGTTGTTGCACGCTTGCACGAATAGACTGAGTGTAGTTGCTATGTGTGTGTCAGATCTGTGAGTACGACAGTGATATAGAGGAGGGCATTCTACCGGACCATCAACCAGTCTCCAACAAGGTATGTACCTCTTGGACTCCATATTTTGGTGGAAGGGTATAGAGCTGCATTAAACTAAGGGAATATAAGCATTCCGTCTGATAAACCAAATAAGGCAGTGGTACAAACCAACCAAAATGGTAAGGTAGCCATAGGTATTGACACTATAGTAACTCCATCTGTTTCATCAGACAAGTTTTCGAAAAGATCAGTGTCATCATGAAAATACTTCATTTTGATGCTAGCAAATGATATTATTGTAATTCCATCCTTATCCTTTTACCAAACTCAAGGCTAATGTAGCCATACAACTATCTCCTGCCTTTGCAGTGTGACCTTGGTAGTGCTTTTTAAAAAAAACATTCTAAATACTCAGGTAGATATCCTTCAGCTTTGACCTTTCTTCTTATTAGTCAGGAAATTATATACAGTAGTATATGCAGTAGTATCCATAGCAGTGAAAAACATACTATTGTCATATTCTGGCTTTGTGCTATGTTGATGTATTCCATTTACCATACAATATTCGATATGATATTTTTTTGGAGGAGGTGTAACTGCTTTTGTGTTGACTTACTTTAATGTCTTATGTTGTATTGATGTTAAAGGGCTTGGTGCATGGTAAAAATTCTGTTTCAGCACATGTTAGAATTGCATGCTTGATAATTTCTATTTTCATGAAATAGTCTTCCATTGAATAAATTGTATTAGTCAAGGCAGTAGACCTTGTAGTTGCTTTAAATACATTAAAAAATAAAATCAAAATTTATAGCCAAAAGTCTACTAAGAAGTCAATGTTTGACTTGAGAATGCTCGTTCACTTGTTGTTCCATGCTTGTCCCATCAGCTTCATTGTTGCATGCACACTTGATTCATGTTTGTCCTGATGACCTTTTGCATGTATAGCTGATGCATGTTGGTGTGTCTGTGAGTGTAGGTGGAGGCCATGATGAGACAGAGGCAGTTGGATAGTCAGGATACAGATGAGGAACTTGGAGACGACTTCTTTGATGATGATAACATGCAGGATGATTCACCCTTTATAGACAGAAACGGAGATGCTGATCTTACCTCTGAAAGCGGTATAGCTGACATCGACAAGAGCAATGAAACCAAGGAGGAGATAGCCATGTTTACCAACCATGTTCATCTGAACAACACAGAGAGATGGTCCGACTCTGATTCTGAGATGACAGATGAGGAATATGACATTGGGAGAATAACTCGACCATATGAAGTGCAGGTTCTAACTGAGGTCCATGAGCGAGAAAAGCTTAAGCATCGAGCTAAGAAGTCAGTGTCTTGGGACACAGACTTGATCTTAAATCTAGAACCAGAGGATGCTGATGACCCTGGCCATAACTCTTTGAGTCTACAGAATGGGTTTACTTCAACTGTCCAGGAGGTTCATATGGAAGTTGTGGAGACCAAAATGTCCAAAAAAGAAGTAAATGGTGTCAGAGACGTTAGCCATGATTTGCATAATGGCCACCATAAAAAAGAGTCTATTGTTCATTACGTGCCCAATGGTGCTCTTGACCTACCAAATGGCGGTGTTGACCTTTCCAAGGGTGGTGTAGGCCTAACCAATGGTGGTCTCAGCATGGCTAGTGGTGGTCTTGATCATCCAAATGATGGTGTTCATCTGATCAATGATAGTCATGATGCGGAGACAAAACTCATTGCTCTTGATTCCTTCAGTGATAATAGTGATTCAAACAATGGGTATTTACCAAGAGAAAAGTGTTCAGAAACAAAAGTCATGGTAGTTGATTTGCCAAGAACAAATGGAGTGAAGAATGATCTAGTGCCTTTTGATGATGATCTGTCAGATAATGAGGTCAAGCCTCTTGACTTACCAAAAGCAAATGGTGTCAAAACAGAAATTCTGTCGCTGGTAATGCATAGAAGTATTGATGTAGCAGACGTCACTGATGTCATGGCTTTGGATCTTGAAGAAGAGGATAGTAGCATGGTAGTAGTCCACCGAGTGCAGTGTTGTTGATGAAGTTGGTTCCAGCCTGTGTGTTGAGTTGCAGACGTGTTCCTGTTCACTTGCATGTTGAGTGTGTTCATTTGAAGTACGCAATAATAAGAATTGTTTTTCAGCATAATTTGAAGAACATCTGATATCCATCAACAAATACTGAATTTAAGTTATATCTATATATAAAAGACTCAATGCAAGTTCAGTTAAAGGCATAACTTTTGTTATAATGGAGTCTTTTCTCGCCTGCACCTGGTTTTATGCACAATTTTTCCTGTGACAAATGTTTCAGTAAATCATGGCACCTAAAGATTGCATGTTTGATTGGTTGCATGTTGACTGCACTTTGGTCATTATTTGCCTTTTTTGATGGTTGCATTTTTCACTTTCATGTTTATTTCAGGTAAAACATGACCATCTTTTGTCACAAAAATCAATAGGATTTATTGAAGTTGAATAGGAAAGTGTAATTTATTGGAAATAATAATTCTATATGTGTATATGTTTCTTTTATCTTTTCTATAGAAATGTTTGCACAATTTATAATATGATAAGTCATGCTCCATTTCACTTGAAGCAGAATCATCTACCCTTGACATTTACACAAGACTTCTTTAACTTGACACTTGAAACAGAACAATGCCTTAATATCATATACCTGAGATATGGTAACATAAACAAAATCTCTTTTGTTGTGTTTCGGCCGTCAATATAAGCAGTCACCTGATCTCGAAATTAGAGTCACAGAGTGTTTGTTTTACTTGACTGATATTAGCAGGATCTAAAAGATAATTTCAAGTCATCTTATTGCTTCATGAGTCTAAAGGTAACCTGTATCATAGATTTCATGACTTTGAAATCTTGAACTCATTTGTATCTCATAAAAAAATAATGTGCTCAAAGAAGTCTTGAGGCTGCAATGGTTAAATGCATATCTAGACAAGATTAAGAAACGTGGATCCCAGACTACTGTAACAATTGTGAAGCTATGACACTGTTAATGCTCTGTTCGGATAGAGCTGATCAATGATGTGTGACTAATGAAGCTCCCATGACATGTTTCAGCAACTCATTGTTCCACAACAAGCAGCTCATGACAACTCGAACCAGGTAATCAAGTGATCTGTATGAGATCATCAAGTGGAATAAATCTGCATTAAAGAAGCAAATATGCTAAAATGAAATATACAATGGAGTTTTCTTTGGTCAAAAACTTGTGTTTATATTTGTCATATACAGAATCTGACAAGTAATATACTAAATTTTGACAGTCTTTGTTGTTAAAATGTCAAAATCATGAGAACCCCCGAATCTTTCTTGGTTTTGAAGATGCTTTGTTATATCTCTCTCGCTTACTTTGACCCCAGATGTGCAATGTTGGTCATATCTGGGTGAAAATATACTTCTGTTCAGCTAAGTTCTAAACCATTTTGAAAATGTTTGTGTAGCTCTAGCTCAATATTACCATGGTTACAGGAGAGTGACTGGGACTCAACAGCGGGGATTGTGACTCCCAGACAAACAGGGGGACTCGGTTACAAGGAGGTGAGTGATGCCTGAATAAATGAATAACTAAATTCACAAAATTATAAGGCATATTTCTATCCCTGCATGACAATTGTGTGCCCTCTGTTCCTCAGTTCCGGCCAGGAGCAGAGGACGACGAACTCTCTGACCCGGCAGATGAGGACGAGGAGGATGGGGGTCGACCTCTCCAGCCGGTCCGAGACCAGGTGCTGATGGCTGTCACTCACATCGCTGGGGTCAACCCTGCCACACCCACCCCCCGCAACACTGAGCAGGGGCAGGAAGGGGGAACTGGGGAGAAACAGGAGGAGGAAGAAGAAGAGGATTCTGAGTGGGATTCAGATGTAAGTTTATGTATTCATTGCCTCAGATTAGGGTCCATATCAAAGATCCACTCAAGACCACTTTGTGTATTCCCATTATTATTTTTGAAGTTATGTGTTTGAATCTAAATGATACAATAATTAGGCTTTATGAAGGTCTTTACAGGATGATACCATTTAGAAACATTTCACTCCAGACTGATCTGCTTCCCTCTGAGAATGGCCCAGCTCCTGTTCCGACTGCTAAACTAGGCCAAGCACAGCCTGTCAGTTACCACAGCCGGTCTGCAGATTCTGACTCAGATCAGGGCACAGAAACCATCAGCGAGTGGGAGATAGAACGCAAGAAACAGAAGGTCTGTATAGTTTGCCATGTTAGTTCCTGTTCTATCCCTTGAGGCCCCATTTTCACCTCAAACTGTTAGCACAAAGATAAGCCTAGCTAGTTAGCGTATAAACTTGAGACTGTGTGAGTGCCAAGAGAGTTTTAAAAATTGACCTTGACACTAAGCGTGTGATATGGCCACAGCTTTTTTATTTCTATGCTTAACTGAGAAAAATAAAGATCTTTACACATGCATGCATTCATGATTCAACAAGATTTCAAAATATCAAGAATCTTTTTCAAGATAACTCTTGATATTCAAATTTTTGCTATCTAACCTTTCAAGGCTACATAAAAAAAATTGTGAAAATTATTTTAATTGTTGTCTTTTCTCCTCAGGAAAGTATCAAGGTTGGAGGTTCTCTTATTGACTTTGAAGACATAACTGATCTAACGCTGAAAGATCAGGTGAATACAAAAAAACTGGCGATGGAAAAGGAGAGGAAGAAAGAAGAAGAGGAACTACACAGGAAAGAAGAAGAAAGAAAAGCAGAAGAAAAGAGATTGCAAGAGGAAGAAGAGATGAGGGAGAGGGAAAGAAAGTTGAAAGAAGAGGCCGAAGCTGAAGAAAGAAGGAAGGAAGAAGAGATGAGGGAGAGGGAAAGAAAGTTGAAAGAAGAGGCCGAAGCTGAAGAACAAAGGAAGGAAGAAGAGCGTCGGAGGGAAAAAGAGACGAGGGAGGAAGAAAGGAGGAGGGAGGAGGAAGAGAAACAGAAGGAATGGGAGAGACAAGAACAAGAACGACAGGAACAGCTGAAGAGAGAGGCGGAGGCTGCACTGGAAGAGGTAGGTTAAGTTTTTCGAGAAAATTATGTTCATAATCACAAGCTTCCTTTGCCTTATTGGTCTTTAAAAAGTAGATTTTGGTTCTAGTTTTGATACCAATGTTTGTTTTTGTGCCCAGGAGGAGCAAGAGAGACAGAGAGAGTGGGAGAGACAGGAGGAGAAGCGTCAGGAACAGCTGAAGAGAGAGGCAGACGCAGCACTGGAGGTGAGAATACATCTCTGTTCTTACCATCCCCATCTTTCCTCCAACTAAAATGCAGACAGATGCTCTAGCCCAATGAATTCTATGAGTTATAACTCATTACATCTTTGAATAATTTATTCGTCATGAATATTGACACCAATAACCTAATTAAAACTGGCAGACTGCCACCTTAACGGGAATCAAGCAGGATAGAATGTTTTCTTGGAACTTGCTTCTCTCTATTACAGCTATTGCTTGCCAAGTCTGGATTTCTGGTTATTCTGCCTCTATACAATTCCTATTATTCAGGCTGTTCATTTTGAACGTAGCGGTTATACCTGTTGATATTATTCGGAACCAATTGCATAACCTCATGAAAGTCCCCCCTAATGTGCATGCAAACCTTTGTGAAGTCAAAAAAGTCTTCAAAAATAGTTGTTTTCAACATCTTTATATATAACTTTATCTTAATTTGGATTGTCGAATTTCAACAGGAGGAGAGACAAGCTGCAGCAGACATCTCAAGCGGGGGAGACTCTCTTCCTGATGTAGATGTTCACGGAGGACAGGTGAGTTAAAACAAACAAACAGCCCAGAAAATGACATTTCGTCAATTCAAATAGCAAATAAAGATGAAAACTGGTGAAAAGTATTCCAGTTATGACCTTTCAGACCATATCTTATAAATACACTAAATCAAATTTGTTTTAAGATTGAACATTGGTGTAGATAACTTTCACTTTATTCATAAAACCTTACTTGAGTTTATCTTACAGTCGTAGAGGCTTCTTATCACATCTTTGAAAGGGTTTCATACATCCCTTTTGCTTCTAGTGACTTGTTCCAAAGAATCAAATCATCAGAAATACACCAAAGCTTATGCTTTGAAAAAGGCATTAATGTTCCCATGTTTTCTTGTTTGCATATGCACAACATAAATACACCAAATCAGAAATACACCAAAGCTTATGCTTTGAAA
This sequence comes from Phorcus lineatus, assembly GCA_921293015.1. NCBI lineage: Eukaryota > Metazoa > Mollusca > Gastropoda > Trochida > Trochidae > Phorcus > Phorcus lineatus. The sequence goes on along the minus strand of OV121086.1, from coordinate 20,232,610 downwards.
AAGGCATTAATGTTCCCATGTTTTCTTGTTTGCATATGCACAACATAAATAAAAAGATGATACTCTTTATTTATTGGGCATGGTCTGCTTTCTGTCTATGACTATATATCTGGATTATATCTACTCTACAGGAGGAGGAGGTGGATGAATTTGAATTGTCGGAGAAGGACATCCCAATGATTGTGGAGAAGACAGAGCCAAGCTTGGTGCAGGGAGGAGCCCCCAGTATACTCATGTCAGAGTTTGACGGTTCAGAGTGAGTACAACTGTATCTTCATACCCCGTTAGTCGTCTTTACTATTATCTCCTTGAATTATTGTTGTGGAACCAGCGTATGAGTACCAATTTGGCTTTCACTCCATGGAGATGAACTTGTGTTCTAGTATGAGCCTTTGAAATGTTCGATAATGACAGGTAACTAAGAAAATAAACCCATTGCCTCTGTAGCTCATCAGGCTATCTATAAATCATTTTATAAATGGTCACATGGTCACATTTGAGCTGCCACGTGATCACCAAATCCATTAATTACAATCCTCACCAGCTGAAGACTATACACAAGGTTCCAGCTTTTTAGGCCTCTTGCATTTTGAGAAGCGCAGTGGATAGCGCGTTCACCTTCAGATAAAGAGGTCTGGTGTTCGAATACCGCCAGGGCTTCGGCATCTTTGTCTGCAGTAGAGAACTGTTCTACATGCAGTAAGGTTTGGGTGCAATGCTTCACTGAATTTCAGCAAGTACCACCCATGGTTCGCTTGTTCCAGCCGAAGCTCGCAGGTTTCACCGCAATGCATAGCCACAATGGTTTTGCTGCTTTCCCCATGCAGTAATACTAGCAGCTACTTAGAAGATAAATAGTTGTGTTTGTAAAATTTCCGGGATTCATTGTTATTCAACACCCGCAAATTTAGTTTAAAACCGACGTCGTTATCCGGAGGTTTTAAACGCTTAAATTTGCGGGCATTGAATAATAATAATAATAATAATAATAATAATAGTCCACTTGTTAAGCGCATTTTCCACACATAAGTATGCTCAAAGCGCTGGAGGAAAAGAGTTCTTAGGATGAAGGATAGGCAAGGCAGAACAGGTGAGTCTTTAGGGCAGTCTTGAAAGATAACAGGTCTCTACATGTTTTTAGCTCCAAGGGCAGTTTGTTCCACTCAGTGGTTGCCGCAAATGAAAACGATTTCTCACCATAGCGTGTCATTTTGACAGTCGGCACAGTTAGCAGATGACTATTTTGGTATCTAAGTGTCCTAGTTGGAACGTATGGCTTTATGAGTCCACATAGATAATCAGGGGCAATGTTATTAACACACTGAAACGTTAGACAGAGAAGTTTGTAGATAATTCTGTAGTGCACAGGAAGCCAGTGCAGGTTCTTTAAGACTGGAGATATGTGGTCATGCTTTTTGCAAAGGGAGACAATTCTTGCAGCAGTGTTTTGGATTCGTTGAAGTTTATTAATGAGTAATTTCGGTGCACCAGTGAGAAGCACATTACAGTAATCTATTCTTGAAATTACCAAAGAGAGGGTCAATTTGAGAGCGGCATCTTTTGTGAGATACTTTCTGATGTGGCTGATATTTCGAATCTGCAGAAAACAAATTTTTGAAAGATTGTTGACATGATTTTCCAGTGACAGTTCAGGGTCCAAAGTTACTCCAAGATCTTTTACAGTTTGGGATAGATGTATCGGTGCAGCTCCTATTTGAATATCTGTTAGGTTTGCTTTTTCACGTCTCTGGGTTGGGCCAATGAGAATAGCTTCGGTTCATTGAGACGGAGCATGTTACTTCCCATTCATAGTTTGATCGCCGAACAACAATCGGTTATCTTGACAGTAGCTGATGAGACTGATAACGGGTCAGGCTTCAACACTGATCCAAGGTTGATATCGTCGGCGTAGAAGTGACGGAGCAGATTGTGTTCTTCAATTAGAGGTCCAAGAGGTTTAGTATACAATGTGAAGAGCACCGGACCAAGCACTGAACCTTGAGGAACGTCATATTTCAATAACTTAGTGTCTGACATAGTACCATCTATGTAAACGCTCTGGTGCCTGTCTGAGAGGTAAGAGTCAAACCATCTAAGGGCAGTGTTTGTAATGCCTACATCTGTGTGAAGGCGGGAGAGGAGGATCTTGTGCTCGATCGTATCGAATGCTGCACTTAAGTCCAAGAGTACTAAAAGTGCAACATTTCCGTCATCAATTCCTCTCCTGATGTCATCAAGTATCCTGACAAGGGCCGTCTCCGTGCTGTGTTTAGGTCTGTACGCGGATTGGAAGCGTTCTTGCAAATTGTGGTGTTCCAGATGTGAATTGAGACGATGGCAGACAGCTCTTTCAATCAGCTTACTCATGAACGGCAGATTAGATAACAATGAATCCCAGAAATTTTACAAACGCAACTATTTATCGATATTGCAACATGACCGTAAGTTATTGGAAGTTTAAGAGCGAACTCTGTTTTTGCGTACTTATTTTTGTGTAAAGGACTTTGCGACTGTTCTATTTCTGTAAGAGGTGAGATAAAGTCTAACCTAATGTGAATTCCTGACATAATTTACATTACAAATATCTTACTGATAATAACAAATAGTGGCATTTGTAACAGCAAGACTTCACAACATACTTGTTTACTTTTAGACCAAAATCAGCAATTGTAAAGCTCGTAGAAAATATTGTAAATCCACACTTACAAAAGTCATAAACTAGCCCAAGACCATTGTGAGAGCGACGCAAATATTGTGACGTCAAAACTGTTGGCCTATGTGATGTCATACCATTGGAATGGCATTCGAAAGAAGGCGGCAGTATGAAACTTTGCGGCAAACTTGGACTTAGTAAGCCATTTGAAAATATTTTCGATATGTGATATCTACAGGTAGACACAATATAAAAAAGGACAAAGACAACTGTCAACTCTGAGTATGGTACAAATTTTCTAAGAAACTGGAAAATTAAATCTTGGGTCGGGCCGGCACAAGTGAACGTGTTGTATCAATTCGCGGTGATTCGCCTTGGCTAATTTGCGGGTATTCATTGCCATTTAACATAGGGTATTTTTTTCCAATCAACCAATCAGAATCGAGAATACAACAAAGTCATGTTACAATATAAAATGAATACTCTTGAAAGCCATGTTAAACCTCAAATCACCTCACCTCACCTCTTGTTTTATTGTTCCCACAGGGTTACATTGATTAACCCTCTCTCCAGTTGCTAGGCGGATTATGTTATATGTTATACACACACTTCATATTCAAACAGATTCTCCATTTTGGAGTATTTGAATATATATGTGAAAATTAAAAATTAGACCTATTGTTCATATGTTAAAATTATGCTATAAATATTGCCTGTCAAGTAACATTCAATTTTATATAATTCATCTGTCTTTGAGGACTAAAAAAGTCTGGTCAACACATGTGAAGGAATAGGTCTACATGTTGATGTGCATAAGATTCTCTGTAAAATTGAATTTAGGCAAAGCCTTCATATAAATATACTCAATGTTATGAGAGCCAAGTTTGATCAACTTTGGTTGAATTCATTAGCTAACTCTCTTTCTATGAAGTTGCATTTCTGATACGTGTTAGAACTTTACTTGTTCAATCACAAGAATGTTTTTGTTGTACATAAGCATATATGATATTGTAAAACATGTAATTCTGTTTTGTACCAACTCTCAAGGCTCAGGTGAAAATCTATTTAATAACCTTATTGCTTTTGCCAGTATATGGGATGATGATGATGATTTATATCTCATATCTTTACTAGACGTCACTTGAGGGAAGAAATAAAAATGATAAGTAAAACTGTAAGACTTTGGGAGAAATACTTTATAAAATGTTCTTGAATATTGTAATGTATGAACTGTATATATATCCATTTATTTTCTGACATTAAAACTGTGATTTATACATGTATTCATTTGTATCATAAAAAATGGAGGATATAATGAATATCTGTCTCTCTGCCAACAAGGAGATTGTAACTTCTACATTGCAATAATATCACATAAAGAAATTGATAAAATGGGGAATGTAGTTTTAAAATTACATGGATATGCTACTTACCCTGTTGAGTGTTCTGTTGAATGTCAAGCTGAATGAAGAGCTGTTGCTCAAGTGGCTGAACAAGCAAAAAGATGAATCAAGATGCCATCCTATACTGGATAACAAAGCTTTTAACCTTTGATTAAACAAACAAACTGAAATACTCTATCTATCATTCATAGCAAACAAAATAGTGTCTGAGCTGAAAATATTCTCAGTGGTTTTGACTGTGTAAATTGACTGCATGAAAACTTGTTTGTGTTTGTATATTTTGTAGCCAATGGATCATGATTGAGATAAGAGATTGAGATTCTGAAGCGAGATAAGATAGATACATTCATCCGTGCATGATGTAATGCATAAGAATCTCTCCCTTCATTCAGAGTGTGATCATCGATGACCAGTAACTTTGTATTAACGTTTCCAGCCAAGCAATCATCTGCAACCATCATGATGGTCATTTGTTAATTGTTTTCTGTGTTTCTCTTTTGCTCTCCCCAACTACCTTTCTTGTTGATTCTAGATATAATTACACATTAGATGTTCGTCAGCAAGGAAAAATGTTAGCATATGCATCTGTTTGCGTCACACAATAATGACTGAACTGCAGTAATTGGTAGGTGACCTTTACTGTAAGCACTGTACTGTGGGAATATAGCTTATGGTTGTGTACAAGCTGTGATTGTGTGAAGGATGAATACAATTGTTGGAACTTTCATGTGAGTCCCTCAGATCAAAGTTATGTTTTTCTTCAGTTAAATCTCATTAATTAGATGTTTGTGATCAAGTAATCTGGAGTTTGTTTTGCTGTTATGGATTACTATTGTATTTGCAGCTTAGGTTCTGATGGGGTGTGGACCTCTTTCTGGCAGTTATCGGCCATAAAGAAATGTCATTCTATCATTATTTTGGTAAGGCGTCTGCCTACCATTGATGCTGTTGTTTTGTAACACTATTTGTGAGTGTTGAATTATGAATAATTATGTTGAAAATAAAGTCTTTAAGACCAAATCCATTGGCAAGATGTACTCTCAATTATAACAGTAGAGAGGAATTTTGCTCCATCCCCTCCCCTATGAAACTTTAACCCATTTTTAAAGTTTGATTTATCCTACTAGAAAGGATCATAAGAGTGTAAGTTGAGTATTTTAAAGGAGTTGTGGGATTTTAAGTTTCTTGGCAGGTAGATTGATAGCTCACCTTAAATGTCTTTATGAGAGATTGATGAGAGAGTGATTACCAGATATTGATAGTTATTGATTGGTCAATCGACCCTTGTGAGGTATCCAGGAAGTGATGTGATTGGATGGATTACTGCTGTGTTATTCTTATAACAGTCAACCATGTGCAGGTGTTTCATAAACTGATGTTGTAAAATTCTTCTGTCCAATAACCCATGGATTGCGGGTTTCTCTAGTAGAATTACATGTTGTGGGGGTTAATATGGGCCACATTTATAAATATGATGTCGAAAGTTTGTGTTTTTTTAATATTCATATTGCATAATCTGAGATATCGGTCCTAAAATAGGTTGTCATTTCTTGATGATTTTTAGGTTTGATTGCCATGGTTGTAAGCTCAAAATAAACAGATCTATACATTGTTGAAAGATACTCGATACAAGTGCATCGATACAAAACAGATATAGCCAACATATCAGGATATTTATATCGAGAGGATCCATATTACATAAGAACAAATATATCCGGATACTTTTAACATAATTGAAAAAAAAAGTAACTGAATAAGCTGATAAAGTTTTTATTCCACTTAAGAGATTTCATTGATTAGACAAACAGAAAATATATATCATTTCTGGTATTCTATCTGCATTTTCATAGTCTCTCTGATTTTGTCATTTCTGTTATTCATATCTTTTATTTCCCAGGTTTGTAGCTAAGAAATAACATAACATTTTTTTGTCATATCTATGCTTATGTCATCAACTGTAGAGAATCGAGGTACGGATTGTATCGCAACCATGCTATCAATGTGATAATCATCATGCAGGTTCCTTTGCAATACTTCCATGATATATTGCCTCTCCTAATAGAATTAGAATCGAGATATATCGTCTCGGCACTAAGGCCACGCTACACATGTTTACTGTAATATCAGGGTCAGGATGACAGACTAGTAAGTGCACAACCATGTGTTTAGTGACATTAATACCAACATGGACACTAGCGCTGACAAGAGCAATCAGTGTAGATGGCATCTCTCAGTGTAAAGCTACCCAGCTCATGGTGTGAGCTATCTGCCTGCGTTTGGTTGGGTGCAGATTACCTGTGTAGTCTTCCCTACAATAGTAATTGGGACATTAGCGGATCAGTATAATTGATTTGTAGATAGGGGGGTCTTTAGTTTGTCCTGGGCAATGATTTATTTGATGATTGCAGAGGGATATATTTCATTCTTGGTAAGGTACATCTTTTTTAAGTCAAATTTAATTTCCAGAATAATTCTGGTCAATTCTGATAGTTTTGATGTTATATAAGTATATGTATATTATAAGTAGAATATGATGACAATATCACTGAAAAAGATAACCTTATTCCAAATTTCATGATTTTCAAGTAAATATTCTTCTGATCCTTAACATTTCAAACACAAAGAGAAAAATTGAGTGACATTTCACTCATAGTGGGGATTCAAAATCTTGGGAAGCTATTTGTTTGAACAATAGCCTTTTTTGTGGTGAGAAATTTGAGTGATATCAGGGCACATTTGTCTGCCTATAACAAGGTGTTTGCCAATACAACAGTCATGTTTGTAGACTGTCCACCCTAAGTGGCTGGGCTATATTGACTCGATAGTTCACACATCTGGATACCCCTTAACCAAGCCATTATAGGCTCAATAAATTGCATGTGTGGTTCAGTAGTATCCTGGATAAATGTTGTATATATATTCTACTGTAGAGCATCAAGCATGGTAAGTCACAAGCATTGCTAGAGTGTTATGAAGTTACCATCCAGAGATGGGATAAGATTCATTGATAAAACATACAGTAGAGATATGTTTTGAGATTTGTATGACTGTTTGGTTGGTTCAAAGGCATGTGCACTAATCACTTTTTGTACATAGGCTTTTGCTTAGCTTCAGTTTGATTCCTATAACTATCTCAGACTATCTCTGGAACAGATTGCCTCTTCACCTTAAATCAAACCAACACCTTGGGCTTCGAAATTTCAAATCCCAGCTTAAGATTCACTTATGCAGAGAAGCATTTAATCTGTAACTGTTGTTTGTGTTTTCCCTGGAACTTAAGCACTTTTGAGCAGCTTCTGTAGGATTCTAGTGCTATATAAATGTTTGTTGTCATGTCATAAGGAGATTATATATTTTCATAGGCTTTTGCCATATTTCTTTCTGATTTCTGTAATGACCACATTCTATTATCATGGTGACTGATACTTTCTTTTATAAATTGAATTGTATTGTCACAAGGCTTGGTATGCTAGATTTGATTGGTACCCTGGAAATATTTCAACAAGTGATGTTTATCTCGGAATTATTTCAAATTCGCAGGGATTCTACATCTTAGTATTTAAAATAAATTGAACTGTTAACAAGGTTAAACCTAATACTGCATGTTCACTAAAGAGTTTTGTCATAGTACGTAGTACAAATGTAAATATCGAAGTGTTTAAAACTCTTTTTCTTGTTTTAATAGCAAATATATCCCTATGAAGCAAATAGATGACTCTAACAGTAAACCTCTATGGCGTCTATTAAGGATTATGACGTCAGAAACGCTCGCAAAATGACGTCATTGTTTTGTTGTATTCAAAGGAGTGCTGCTGCATGCCCAGTAGCGGAAAACTAGTTTACGCTGATTTATCACTCAAACTTCTTATACGGTACAAAATATGACGTATAATTAAAACAATTTGCTTTCTCAGTGTAAATTCACGATAAAAAATATGGCCAACTTAGCCCACTTAAAAGCAGAACACGACAATGAACTTACCAGTCGGATGGTCGGAAGTCAATGTATGTATCAATACATTGTAAACTGATTTCGGGTAAAAAGAGCAACTTCAATCGTAAATTGATACACTGTGAATCGGACAAAACTTCTAAATAGCCCCTACTTCGCCAGGCCTGGGACAGACAGAATTTTGTATTCATGCACCTCAACTAACCTTGTCTCAATTTCTGAAGGGAACAGGATACTTGATTATCCCTTACATCACATTGGTATCTGTCAGGTGCACATATCTAGCTATGCCCATTTCAGCACGAGTTACCATATTTTGTTGTCTGTGAACTCATAAAATCATTGTTTGTGACGTCACTGTAGCATGCTGATGCAAGGGAAGCTGGCCATTTTCTGATAATTTCCATGCATTTTAGATTGAATGAATGAGTATTACGCTTAGGTTATTAAAAAATTTGCACTCGTTTCGTTAAAGTTATATATAAAGCATGCCTGGAAAAACAAACCAGTAAGTCCTCAAATATTTTTGCATACCCTACTATAGAGCTGGTTGACAAATCTGAAATAGGCGTTACGTTTATTAAGTTGGTAGGACCAACCAAAATTGTTTTCAACGATTTAGTTTTATAGCTTTAAGTTTTAAGCAAGTAGGCAAATCAGTTTTAACCAGAGGGCCTTATCATCAAACCAGGAACACTCTTATCCAGCAGATAAAAGGTTAAGTCCTCTGGTGTCAGGTTGTGTGTCATTGTTATTGTAGGATTAAGGGTAATAATCTCAAATAAAACCCCAATTTACCATGTAAGTATCAGGTTCAATTGTGGTTGATTGATACAGGCATGGCACCAGTTTGACTGGACATTGTATCCAGTTCCCAAGATAGCTCGAGTGATGATTGTTAGAAATGATCAACTGTGAAGTTTTGTGGTCTGGAGACTTCCAACTGGCTTTCATCAAGACATATTATGTCGGATTTGGATATTTACAGGGACTGAAGGAACAATGATGTTTACTAGATTGTGGTAGATTGCAATTTCATGACATATTTGGATATATTATTTGGATTAGCTGAACAACAAAGATGACTTGATTATTGTAAGATGCCGTGGTCTGGAAAATTATGGAATTTTTTATTGTGAACACCTGTTTCTGTGGCTTATAGGGAGATAAAATTTGACTTCAATTGACTGCATATATAGAAGTTACTGATCGAAATGCATATTTGTTACCAATTCTGTTTTATTTTCCCTCAACTGTAATTTATGTTTCAATTACTATGTAAGGAATCCATTAGAATCTAAGATAACTATTTTGACAATTAATGATCGGACACGAATATGTAAGTCATCAAAAGGAACAACCTAATTTGATTTGTAGCATTGTTACTTGTATTTGCATGTATTTTCTTACTGATTTTGGTTTAAGGCTCTCATTTGGGTAAGAATTGCAAGTTTATGTAGCATGGTTTTGGATGATAAGAGTCGTAACAGATAATTCATTAAACCGTAAAAAGAGTATGTATATATCTGAATGATCAGTAATCATTAATGAATAGTGTGCTGACAGTGATTGGCAGTGTGTATTTGTACAATAGTTTTTCCCAGATATTATGAGGATAAGTCTTGATTGATTAGCAGTGGAGGCATGCAGTTGACAGGTGGTGTGTTGCCTGTCGCTTGCAGCAGAATACAGGTTTAGAGTGTTCGTGTGATCCATGTCATTTGATTGATGGCATCCCGTAAACCTAAAGGGACAAAAAATGACCCTATGTAATTTCATACAAGCTTTGACAATTGATGTTATAAGTTTTCAACAAACTAACAATTGATCTTGACATAAGTCTACAAACTCTGACAGTTATTCAAGAACTGCAACTCATGATGAATAACTTATACTTTAAGTACATGTAACATATATGTTACTGCATATACAGGAGTTGGCACATGCTGAAGATTATCAATTACATGAAGTCATTTTAAAATGTTATCTCAATGTCAATCTGAGGTGGATAGTCTAAACCTGTAATTAAAAGCGCAACAAAACTTGTGTATGTCTATTATGTTATTTGTTGAAATGTGCCTGTTGAAATCTGTGCACCAAGAGTTATACTTGATAGGAAACCTTATGGGTGGAAGAGGGCTGGTGATTGTAGCATGTGTGTTTTCTTCCAACACTGTCTTGTTGAGATGAAGTTTTTATCATAGAACCATGCTCTGACCAGTTGAAATCACAACTTGCACAGTGAAATGTGCAGACACTTTTAGAATACTTAAATGGAAGAACCATCACATGTATCTTAAGTGGATCTTCATGTCAGAAAACCTAAATTCACATCTGCAGTCTTGGTTTGATAGAGATGATAAGACGAGAGGTTTGAAGATGAAGTAATCTGTTGATGGCATATTCACTACTCTACAGGAAGACAGGAATTCTAAAGATTTGATCTTTTGTTCTTTGATGATAGTATAATGTTGTCAAAAGTTGCACTTCCTAGATGATCTCAATCTCTGATAAAGATGTATGAATACCAAAGACTTCTCACTGGACTCTCTGGAAGACATTTTCTCAGGTAAACTTGGTATTCTTCAAACAGATTAAATTTTACAGGCATTATACTAGTTTAGGTTGTAAAAAATCTGACACTTTACACTTCGTAACCATAAGCTTTCCCATAATATAATTCAGGTTAAAGATTATTCTTTGAGTTGTGATATCATGTTGTTTTCTCTCTTCTCATTAAAAATAACATCTCCACTCTAATATGTATTCATGAGTAGTATCTTTTACCTTTGAATTAGAGTAACACCCAATGTAATGGAGGATTGTGATAAAACCAAGCTATTTGAGAACTTAGTACAAGACCCAGTACAAGACACTTATCAATGAAAGTTCATTATCATCCTGAAGCAACTGAGTTTTTGATAACAAGCACTCCATGCAACAATATATGTCTGCTCCCCCTGTGTTTAGGTACCCATTTGTACTTAACTTAGCGGAATGAGTCCATTGTTGATGCGTGACCTTATTTAGGCAATATCACAGTTCCTTGCATCTGGACAATTCTTTTATCCACCATTTGACTGACTGTCCACTACATCAATGCATTTTGAAACTCAATGTGTGAGATTTATCAGAATTTTGCTTATGTTTAGTGTGCAAGGTTTTATATTGTGAGTTGCTTTCGTGTTGATTTGTGCCAGGTCATGGATAACAAAAGAATTTTGATGAAAAGATTAGGTACATTAAATGGCCTGTGTTTTGGTTATTCATATCCTGATCTATAGTGTGTTCACATCACGCTTATGTGTTTTGCCTTATCAGCTGATCATTCCTCAGTCAGAACAACTGCATGTGCATTATGATATGCTGACAATCAATCAATCAGGGTGGATAAGTGGCAAAAGTAAGTCAGGGATTTCTATCCATTTTATTTAGTTGATTAAGAAAGGTCAGATTGTATATGAATGTGATAGTAGTATCTTATAAAAAATCTAGTCAATGGACCAAGATATTTTTTCTATCAAACTATCAGTGGTGTTCTTTTGAAAATAATAGTTATCTTACTCACAAGTAGTTGAAAAAAATTGAGTCGCCAATATACTGGGTTTACGACTCATGAAAAAATGAAGGAGGACGGTTGGCCCTTAGCTACAAGCAAGGTCAATATTCTTGGATGAAATCCTATCAATATATGCACATATTGAGGATAATACTTGATTATACTTGTTTTTCCAGAGAGGAGTTAAAGAGAGTTGAAGCCGAGGTGCAGCAGGACAACCTCCTTGGTCAGAGAGCCTCCGCCCAGAATAATGTCTTCAATTCTTCCAGTCTCACAACAAACAGCCAGTCATCTACAGCCAAGGCCCAGGTGCAGCCAATCGTGAGGCAGCAGGCAGTCTATGCCCCACCCTTATCATTACCTCCGACCAAATCGACATCCCAGACATTGAAACAGAGACTACAGGTACCACCCCCGAGCCAGATGGCGCTCCAGAACCGCATGGAAGATTTTGACGATGAGGACTCTTATGCCTCAGATAATGGAAATCCAGACTCACCTTGGGCAAATGAAAGGTGGGATTTTAAAAGAGTTTTCAAGAAAGGATTTAATGGGAAAGTAGACTGTAGAGATCAACTGTATTATGAAGAATCAGATATAAAACACACAGTGAGTGAGATATGACAAGGTTAACCTGACCTACTAATGTTTTATCTTCAATGCAATTATCTTTTCCAATGCCCAAAGGTTATACTTTGCCTTTAATTTCAAACATAGATGTTACCATCATGTTGACAGATTGAGTATCTAGATGATTTTGAGTATCTGATTAGGAGATAAATCCCTTCTGTTTTTTATTTTGGGGTTGTATGTCGTGCATTTTTCACCCCTAAATTTAATTTCAAACCGAGCTTGCGAGGTTTGAAATGTTAATTTAGGGGTGAAAAATGCACGACATACAACCCCAAAATAAAAAACAGAAGGGATTTATCTCCATTCTAACATGACTAATTAGAAATATAATGAGGAACTAATTTGCCTTGCGCAACAACAATGTGATTAGGGCGAACCAGTACAGACCGGTTCCACTTGCTTTCGAAACTACGGTACAGTTCATTTTCAAAGAACACGCTTCAATAATAAAAAAAAATATATCAAAGCATAAACCAACAGGTTTTTAATAAAACCCGTAAATATGTATTTCATTGAGGATAAATCAACTAATGACAGATTTTTGTATCCCGTCAGAGTTACGTTTTTCACGTAAATACATAGCTAGGACACCTAACTACCACCCCTACAATACCGACAAGGACTGACCAAATCAAGGGACGTTACTCTAAAAGGAGTTGTTTACTGCTAGCGCTAACTTCTCATGCAAGATGTGAACTGATTGAATAAACGATCAAGAAAGCTGTATAGTTTTTCATGGTTGAATACACTGTCTGGAAATGTGGTCACGTATGAATGAGAGGGGAAAGGGAAGGAAAGCTGAAGAATAAGCTACGTCCCTTCTGTTCACTTGACGAATCGCGATTACCGCGCGTGACGGTAAGAAGCGAGCTCGTTTTGAAATTAAATTTAGTGATAAAAAAATAAACTACTTCGACAAAAACTATACCACAGAATGGATTTATCTTCTAAATTCCATTGAAAAAATACGGTATTCTCAATGTCTGTATAGAATTGATTTAAAATTCATTTTGCTATTGTCTAAGGCGATGAAAACAGTAAGTTCAGCGAATGGAGTTTGTAAACGTGCGCGTATGAATGTGAATCGGTCGTAAATATTTAGAGGTGATTATCGGTGAAATAATCACTCCAAAATTGATTTTGGTAACCAATCAGAAAGCAGTATCTTCATTCTAGTTTTCGTGTCATGTTAGAATGTCGGTTAATTGATTCATTCAGAATGAACAAGTGTGGCTTTGCTGGTGAATGACCCATTGTTCTGGTTGCTATGCACTGTGGGAACATTCCATTGTTTCCCTGTTGCTAGGCTAACAATGGGATCCATTCTTCCATGTTTGTGCCCAAAGAACCAGGTTGCCAAGTGTCACTAAGCATGATGTCACAATGGCACTGATGACATCACTATGATTGTTATGACATCACAGTGACAGCAATGGAAGTTAGCAACATGGAGTCTGTCATCACAGCTCTGTCGTCTGCTGTGTTTTTTTGTTAGAAAACACAGGTAAGTTGTTGCATTAGTGATTTCTTTTTGTGGTAAATGGAATTATGATATATTTTGTCGAGTTTTGTGAATGCATTTTTACTAACAATAAAGATAAATGTTATCCCTTGATTAAGATTTATGTTAGTTCAATGTAATTCAAATAATATCATCAGTAACTAGTTTTTGAGTGACAGTATTTCTAAGGCTTTTGAATTTCAAAATTTAATAGGAACCATATATTTTGGTGAGTAATTTATTTATGTATATTTTGTATATTCAACTAAACATGGATATAGATGTTATTATCAAAACAGTATTTTCAAGATCTCAACATAATGAGGCAAGTTGAGGCCAATGATTTCTTAGGCCAAGTATTGACTCATTTATATCTGTACTTCAAATAAAATGTTCCCTTGAACTACAAATCAGAAGTGACTAGTAAGTTCACTCAACAAGTACAAATTTAGCTATTTCACACTCTCAATAAGCAGTAAACTGAATATAAAAGAAAGCGAAGATTTTATTTGTGAATGAAACACATGCCCTTTCATAAACTTTTGCTGTTTAACACTGTTAAGTCAAACATTTAAGATATTTATCTGTTTCACTGCTAGGCCTGACGTTACATCCTACTACCCGAACCTGCTGGGCTCATCGGGAGCTCCAAGCTACAACTTCAGTCAGGTGCTGGAGGATGATGCCCTGTCGTACACCTCCACTGAGTTTGAGACCGAGAGTGTAGTTGGCAAGTCTATGGAAAACTCACCATTTGCTAGAGACATGCTGCTTAGTCTCAATATGAATGGTATGTACAAAGGAATTTGAAACAGGTAGCAGAAATTCTGGTTTGGAGAGTTTCAGTGTTGATAAGAAATGTTGTGTAATCAATAGAAGTTTGAAGGCTCATTTGCTTGTTTATTGTTAATCTTCATTAGAGAAAATCACAATGTTTTTTTAGAGTTCATGTTTTGTGCTTGCTGATGTTGATGATGCTTAACCTGTTCATGTATTTGTAATCTATGATGGGGATGATGTTGCAGACCCTACAACGCTGGTGAAATTGCAGGAACATTTCCGAGACCAGCGGCGCCAGCTGGAGCAGGAGAAGAACCACCGGCACATGCTGGAGAACAAGCTCAAACTGCTCAACACAGAGCGCACTGACTTCACTAAGTGAGTACAGCACTCTCATCATTGTTCATGTCACTACTTCTGGATTAACCAAACCTCTCAGTGCCATAGTCAAGGTTTCAAACATTAGATTTAAAATAATAAAAAATTAATATAAAATGAGTGAAAGATTTACTTGAGAACCAACAAAAATCAAGCATAAACGTCGACAGTGTTCTAAAACTAACATTTTTGCGCCTTGGCCACTATTTTGATGGCGGTGCAAATGTTGTGACGTCACATCTACGAACATTTGTGACATCTTATGTGCAGTAGTATTAGACTAGTTTTATGTCACCGATTAAATATAACACTTCAGTATCTTATCACAGGTGAGTAATTAACTCAGATATCTGACTGTCATAGATTACAGCTTTTAAAGTTGATTGTTTGTCTTTAAAGATACCATTTATGTCATGGTGTTTATTGTCTCATTTCTTCTTTCAACTTTCCCTTCTATAAACTCATGCTATATGTGTTTTGCAGGAAGGTGGAGAGTCTCAAAGAACACAAGTTAACCTTGGAACAGAACAAGTTAGATCTGGAGGCAACCATCAGAGGACTGGAGTGAGTATGGTTTATCTAACACACTTGTATGTATGATATGAATTCTCTTGCTTCTACAACTAAAAGTTTTGTCTCTGCCAGTCAGTTGATCAATAAGAACAAAACTGTTAATTCTGATGTATTGATGAATTGTTTAATGAATGTCTGTGTCACTTAGGTACAAAATCACAGAGGAAGAGGAGAAGAGACGCAATGCAGAGGTTCTGTTGGAGAAGACGAAGGATCAACTCAACCGCAAGGAGGAGAAATACACCAGGTGAGTTATAAATCTGTGTACTGGGTGAGATATATAGAGATAGAGAGACAGGTATATAGAGGTGAGATATAGAGAACACATTGATGAACCATCTATTTGTTCGTAAATCTCCAAACAGGTGTTTTTTGTTTTTCCAGACCTAACCATGTTATGATTACCCAAGCTGCAGGTGATAGTAGTTCAATATTTTGAGCAAAACACATCAACTTAGAGGGCTTTGTGAAAGTAAGGCTTGGCCAAAGTTAATCTGATCTTATTCCTGATGAGGGCAATAATATTGTTCGTATGGTGCTGTAAGGCTAAATATCACTTTCTCATTGTGACATCATGTCATAAATAATGCTTTGACCTCACAGTCACAGTGATTTTGTTTAGGTATGTGATGTTTTGACCTGTAGCTTGATGCTAATTGTCTGATACACTGCTGCAGCTCTGTGGAGGAGAAGCAGAAGGCCGAGCTGGAGAGGAGGAACATGGTCATGGAGCTGAGGGCCATCAACAACAGGGTCAAGGAGGTGACTTTCTGACAGCTTTCTGCATCTCGCCTTTTCCTTCTCAATGTGACAAATCAGTCGCATTACAATACGAGTTAGATTTAATTGGTTAAAACATCAGGACAGGAATTCATACTAAAAAATTTTAATGTGAGATATTGAATCTTTCATTGTCTATGTTCCAAAACAGTGATAAAATACCTGTACATCTGTAGCAACTGTCCACAAACATTTTACTTTTGAATCATCAGAAATAAGTCATGAAATACTGAAACTATGTGCTTTTTTATTAAATATTATGAAGGTAAATCAGTGGTCAGTGGTCGTGACTGTGTGATCATTCCTGTCTTGTCTCTACAGCTGGAGGGTGAGCGGGAGGAGTTGGAGCGACAGCTGGACCACGAGCGAGAGACACGACTCCTGCAGGAGAAGATCAACGAGGAGCAGAATAAGCTGCACGAACAGCTCCAGAACGAGAAGGTCAAGGCCGTCAAACAGCTGGTGGGTCACAAGTCAGGAGTATTACACCTGGCAATTATGGGCTAAGTTTGACTAAAAATTCAGAAATTAATGCACATGCAATAGTCTATGGAAGGCTACTACTGTTGAGCAGCGCAGTGTGTGAATGTTTTATTAATAAACCTAACCAGGGAACAAGTGGATAGTAAATTACTCCTCTTCAGATAGATGGACTAGTGACCTGACTATTTTACACACAGCTTACTCAATTAGAACCAGAGAGTTCTTCTTTGGAACAATGACCTGCACTCTAAGACATATGTCATAGGGTTCAACATCTTATCAAGTGTTTTATAAGAGGTCATCATTCCTACCAATCGACTGATATCTCATAAACTGTATGTTTTCACTGTTAAAAGAGGATTTTCTTTTGGCTGAGATAAATTATAAATAAGAAGAGGTTAGTTTAATACAGCAGTTAAAAAGGTTTTCTGATGTGACTTCCTTTAGTTGTTATCTGAACATATAGATAATGCAAATGTTCTTTAGTAATTATATAAAATAGTAGCAGATTGTTACTCTTTTTTGTTATGTTCAGTCATCCTTGGGATATATTTATTGTCTTTCCTTCAATGTACCACCATTAACATTTGCCTAGGGAAATTCACTGTTTATTACTCTGATAGGTTTTATTTGGACTATTTGATTATAAAAATCTTCCAGCTAATACTTATAAAATATTACAGTGATAAATTTCCATTTTCATCTACTGTATGCTATCCATACCAAACATTGTCGTTATAAATGTTCATGCACCTTTTACATGCAAAACTCTACCTCACACATAATAAACACCCCTCTCATGGGTGTATATTGGGCTCAATATGTTTATAATGTCTTTTAAAGTAATTGAAACTGAAATAAATCTGGTTTGGGTTTTTTTGGAAGATGGAGAAGCGTTCGTCGTCACAAACAGGCGAAGATCAACCTGATGGTATAGAAATAGACGGCACTCTGAAAGCTGAATTGTTTGCATTACAGGTAAGCAATGATTTATTTTTTTCATAATTAACAAATGTAGAATATTTTGATGTTTTCTAGAGAAGTCAATATTTTCTTTGGTGTATCTATTTGTAAAGTGTTATATCACTGCAGAAACTGAAGCCCTTTTTCTCAGTTCATAAAGCGTATGTGTTGAACCAAGTGTAAATATTCCCTCTACTGCCAACCCCCGGGCTCATTTTGATTGTTTAACCATACCTCAAGGCATGTCTGAAGTGCTTTGTGCCAATCACTGCCCGGGGAACTTGGACTCAAAACAATGGGAGTCTTTAGATCAATCAGGCCATCTTTAACGATGGATCGTAAATTAACTTATGGTTTTAACCTTGTTGCAAGAAGAAAGATCACTCTAGTTTTCATGCAGTAGAATAGAATAGTGTATATATATAGGTTTTGTGAGATAGGTGTTACCTGGGAGACCATGTTTTTTTTTGTTCAACAGACTGAGCTGGACCGACAGAGGTCTCGTGCTAAGGATGAAAACGCCCTCATTGTAGCTGAAAATGAAGACCTCCATGCTAAAGTTGAGGAGCTGAAAACTGAAATTGTGAGTTCATTTAGGAACATTTATCAACGGTTGGAGTTTCTAAGTGTGAATAGTTTACTATTGGCAACTTGTTGTTTGTAAAACTAAACACTATTTCAACCTTATACAATAGCACTATTTAAATTAGTGATAATATTTATGCCCAGCGACATGCAATATCCTATCCAATATCAAATGAAGTCTATTAACAGTGGGCTCAAGTTATCATTAGATTAGTGACCCATTTCTTTGATGGCTAATCTGCGAGTTTGAAGAATCCCTGCCCTACGTTGACACATTGGAAATTATCTTTTGAACTTCTCTGTAGGAGACTTTTACAAATGTACAAGGCATTCATTTGTCCTCCAGAAACTGCGAGAGGACGCCCTGAATGTAGCTACGATGCAGTACAGTGTGCAGATTGGTTCGATGCAGACGGAGAACAATGGACTCTCCTCAGAGCTGGAGAAAGAGAGAGCAGTGCGGGACAAGGTCGAGGCGGAGGTGGGAGCATAAGTAACATAAATGGTTGAAAAATCTTCAAATATGCATATATTTCACTTACCTAGTAAACATTGTTAGAGCACAACTTTTGTTTTTTTGTCTCAATTGAGTCTGGAACTGAAAGGGTAACTTCAATTTGATACATGCAAGTGTACTAGCCAGCCCTATTGCAGTGAAAAATGTTGTATTATTTCATCATTAATTCTGACCACTACTGGTTTAAAGTTACAAGGGCCTTTACTTGTCCCATGATCTGCTCTGTCACTTTAAAATTCTACTGGTAACTGTACTGTGTTTATCTATCCAGCTGGAGTCCCAGAAGAACAGGCTTCAGAGTACAATGGCCGAGATGGAGAAGGCTCTACAGGCTCGACATGACCTGGAGAGGTGAGCTGTTGGAGTTATGTGAGGTTATGAGGTATTTGGTATTGATCTTCTACACATAAGGCTATTGGTCCACCGATGTGTGGCATTTGAGGATGGCTGAATCATTGCCATAGGTTCCATATGTGTGAAACAGGATATAGAGACCGCTTTGAAACATTTTGTACTTGAACCAAATTTTTCCTTCAGGCTAAGACAATGTTTGTATTAGGTGTGATTAAAAACAAGGGTTAGATTTTCAGTACCACTTTATCATCAGTTATGATTATAATAGTTGATTGAAGTGAAAAGACCATAGACGATAATTTGGACAGAACATATGTTTATTATTGCAGCATTAGAGAGATACATGTATACCTCAAGTCAATATCTTCTTGCCTGTTACAGAGAGCTGCAACTCAGCCACGAAGAGCTACGCAAGGAGACAGAGAAAAAAGATGCAGAGATGAGCAAATTAAGGGAGACAATCACGGTCAGTAAGGGGGATTATCTGGTGTGTTTATTTAACCTTTGTCACCAGTTTATGACACTTGCCTAGAAGCTAAAAGACAGGAACTATGATAATTGCAATGATGTTGCCTTTCATATCCTCTGTTTTGTATTTGTAGTTATGAATAATAACAAACTAAATGATGAATGTTTGTTTTCAGGAACTAACAGAGAAACTGCACAGTGCTGAGATGAAGATCAGTTCAATGGAAAAAGAAGTGAGTTGTTTATGCCATGTTCATCACATGACCTTTAACTTCTTCCACAACTAAGACCAATCCTTCAAAAAACTACAGTCAGACATTTCATTTAGTGAATCAGTCAGTTAATGTGTGTCAAAAAGATGATCACTCACTCACTTCTTGGCTTGTGCTATTTCTGTGAGAAAGATTGAGATGCACATAATTATAAACTTGTAATTACATCTCGTAAGCATTGGACTAAAGAAAAAAACTTGTAAATGCTGTACAGTGTGCGAAATGCAAGTTTATGTTTATTGTTGGGTGACTGTAATCTTTGACTGCCATCACAACTTCAATACCGCTTGTGAATCTAACGTTGCATCCAATTGTGGTCATTTAACCCCTTGATGGCGTCACTCTGCCTGTGTACAGCTGAACATGAGCAACACGTCCCTGTTGGAGCGAACCAATCAGCTGAAGCAGATCAACCACAACATAGACGGGCTGAAGACCTCTCTCGACAGCATGGACCAGAACTACAAGATGGAGAAGGTCTGTTGGCAATAATCCCTCTTTAATACACAATTATTCATTAATTACCTAAAATCCATTTTGCATTGGTTTAAAGTAAGCTACAAGATGGAGAAGATTGTTAGTTGAAACCGCTTGTTCAAATATTCATCAGTTACCTTTAATCCATCAGCATTTCAGCATTTGCTTAAAAGTACATGGATAATGCAAAATCTTTGTTTCATTTTCAGGATCATGAGTTAAGATTTATGTCCAAAATAGAGACTTATTTCATTGATTTTAAGTTCTAAACGCTTGATTAATGCAAACTACCTTTACTTTTTTCAGGATCATAATTCAAAGCTTTTGTCCAAGATAGAGACTTTGCAAGACAAGTAAGTTACCTTTACTTAGGTTATCAAATGATGATTTAGTAATAATAATTGCATGTCAATACTACAAAAAGGGTTTCACTTGCATAACAAGTTACCGTGAGTGTCTGTCCCCTCCCCAGACTGACTGCGGCGCAGCACGAGAGTCTCAACTTGAAGCAGCAACTGGAGACCACCAGACAGGCCGCCATACAGGATGCCAGCATCGACGCTCAGGAGAAGTTCAACACCATCATCGCCAACATGAAGACCGACCATGAAAAGGTAAGTTGATTCTATTTTTGTGGAAATTATGAAGGATTGGAATGAAACAAAATGCTGTAAGTTGATAAGGTTTTCATCTTAAATCAAAAGCTAACCAATCAGAAAGTAAAAACTTCATTCCACTCTTTTAAAAATATAACGTTCCTTGGTTATCTTGAAAATAGTTGTGTTGTGAAGGGGATTAAGTACAATACCTTTTTAAAGCTATTTCAGTTTATGTGGAAAAGTTATTTATTGATATGCAGGAAGTTATTTCCATAGAGATGAAGTCAAGCAAGTGATTAATTTCAATTGGAGTTTCTTCTCTGTGTTAGTCGCTGGGAGGGCTGCAGGAGAGGAACGCGAGTCTACAGGAGACTGTGACCAGACTGAAGGAGGAGATGCGTAATACAGAGAACCGGCGCTCCACCCTGGAGATGGACATGAGGCATCATAGTCAGGAGCACAACGAGCTCATCAAGAAACTTTCACATGCAGAGGCTTCTCTTGAACTCGCTCAGAAGGTGAGAGGGCTCTTTCACTTGGTACTGGGATAGATGGAAGAAATATTGAAGATTTTATAGGATTTGCTTCAAGAGGTTCTGATTGACTAGTCCTCATGAGTTGTCATGAGTTATGGGAGTAGTGTAATTCATTCGTTCTCAATCATCTGCAGGTTCTACTTCCAAATCAGCTACACCACCCTTTGTTTCAGAGTAATGGTTAGTGAGGTATGTCACTATACCTCCCTTCATGACCTTACCGACGTAATTCTTTGACAATTACATTGAAAATGTGTATTGTAAGAATAATTATAGTAATTAGGAAAAATAATTTATGTTTCAACTTCAGCTTTTTTTATGAACAATTTTGGGCCTTTTTTGTAACAAGTCTTTTCCGAAATTTTACAGTAAATATCTGCCAGTCTGATATTTTAATCACTTGTATAAGGCTTGATGAAAAAAATTGTATTTATGATCTTAAGATTGGATTTCTCATCTTTGTTGAAACTTATCATAGATTATGTAGATCCCTTCCCTATCCCTAAATATGTCTGTGCACCCCTCTACAACATCTGCCCCTAATCCTGATACAGCTGAAGGAGCAGCAGGAGCACGAGCGGACGCATCTGAAGGTGGAGGTGGAACGGCTGCAGCAGAAGTACCAGGCTGCTCATGAGAAGTCGGTTGAGTCTCAGGCTCGCAACTCAGAACTAGTGGAGCGTATGGAGCGGGCAGAGCAGAGTTCCCTGGCCAGCAGTCAGCAACTTCTCCACACGTCAGCCAATATACAGGCCTTCTCCAAGTCCAAGGTGAGTGCTGTGCCTCTCTCTGATCTTACCTCTGTTGTCTATTGTAAGCATTTCGTTCAATGCTGGCTACCTTTGATTTAATGGCTATATCAGTAAGTGGAATCACCTAGGTGACAACTAGAGATTTCAAAAGTGAATACTTTATATCTTGCCTTGATGCCAAATAGAAGAGATAATTTACAAATCCCATTCAGGTTAAAATTTTGTCTCAAACTTTTGAAAGGTTACCGTAGCCTTATTTTTCTGGGCATTTTAGCCATAAGTATATTGGGTGGAATTGGTTGACGTTTGCTATTGTTGACAACCAGAGGATAATTCTGTCTCTTGAGCCTTTTATATGTGATTTTAGTTTTGACCAAGCAAAGTTGGAAAGTTAAATCAATATTCCAATGGAAATCAACTTTCACTGTCTACTATTGAGGGGAACAAGCAAAAGAAACTTTATTCAGATCATCAAGTTAATTTTGAACCCATGACTATTGAGGCTAATCTTATTCTTTGACTGGTCCTGTATGTGTTCCCCCTATAGGACGAGGTGGAGGGGAACATGCAGAAGCTGTTGATAGAGAACACTCGTCTGGAGGCGGAGCTGAAGCATGAGAAGCAGCGGGCCGAGACCCTGCAGCTCGACCTTTGGGACTCGGAAAAGGTGACCTGCAGTTTCACAATAGTCCATTCACAAGTCTGTAGGAGCCTAGGGTTGAACTGTGATCTTGTGTAACATTAGGGTGATTTTGTGTCAATATTTAATGATATAAATGTATCAAACGTTCTTAGTGAAGGTATAATTCTTAAGAGCTACGTTAGCCTGGATAGTGTTTAATCAACCAATAGCCTTGGTCCTTCATATAACAATAGTCTGTCTGTAGCCATGATACTGGATAGAATCAATTTTTAAAGGATCTTTAAAAGCCTTGAGAAAACTTACTTCTCATCCAGGGCACTGTTACTCAGTTGAGTTCATAAGGTAAAGATGTAAACCTGTACGGCATAGACTACCTGTAAGCAACTCGAAATTCCTTAAAAATGGTCATTCAAAATGCTTTTGAGCTAGCTGAAATCATATTTATGATTGATTTGAAGTAATCATCTGTAATACTAGCTCTTACTTCAGGCTATTAATATCATTATATTCAAAATTAATCTCTGGTAAGATTTGGCTAGATCTAGTTTTCTAATACTTATCTAACTTATTGCAGACTAGAGATAGTCCCAACAACACCTGTCCTGATAGTAATTAACCATTTTGTTGCATACTTCTTCCTCCCAAGGTACGAGGTAGTCTAGAAGCGCTGTGCTCTAACCTGAAGTCTACTAACGCTCATCTGGAGGAAAAGCTAGGGGTGAGTTGTCTTCACGCACTGAGTGGACATCAACTTTCACAGTCATCAACCATCTTTGTCATGTCATGTTTTATCTTATTGTGTTTCAAAAACTAAATCTGGGTTACCTCTTGATCAGTTGCAGTAAGTTAATATATAAAACCAGGAATTATGTTTGTATATCTATAACAATATTTATTTATTATTATATATCATTATTATTATATTTATTATTCCACTCAAAAATGATGATGGTCAGCAATCTGTAACATGTAATACATGGTACCATAGATTCAGAGTTGTATCGTGATATACTAGGACAGTTTTTCTGTGAGGATATCTGAGACAGAAAGTGTGATATGTTTATATAGGCGTGTTTAACAGGAGTTACCAAAAGGGTCCTTCATCAGATATGAGGACGCTTTTGACAAAAAGAGTCCTGATACTGATGATGAACAGGACAGCAATATGCAATAAATAAGGAATTTATTGTTCTGGATGCTTTATGACTAAGTCAAGTTATTCATAGGGGTGAAACAGTTCACTACTACAATGGTTGAACCGCGGTGTTTTATGTTCGGTTCGGTGCACCGTACATTAACATGGATTTTCGGTTTGTACCGCGTATTTGATTTGTGTCCAAAATATCATTTTAATAACTTAAAAAAACAATAATATTTATCCAAAAAGTCAATGATCAAAAAAAAATTACTTATTATCATCAAACATCTCCAAGTTTTGAAGTGGTAACGATACCTGTCGCCATTTTCCTGGAAGTAAACATCTGGAACCATTTAATTTGACCTTTAACTCTCAACAATAGTGTTTGAATGATGTGACTTTTTGAGATCTTGTTCAAAGATATTGGTTTCATACCGAACCGAAGACGTACCTGTACCGCAATACTCACCGAACCGAAGCTCAAGCATACCGTTTCACCCTTAGTTATTCAGCAACCTTTATGGTGATGAAGAGCTGAATTTATTATTAATATCATTAATAAAACACTTTGAAATTTCAGGAAGACATTGTGGTCAGTTGTGTTGTGTGTGTATATGTTTTGGCATTGCACATATCACAGACAAAGCGCAAGGGCAGTGTGATATGGTGTGGCTTCCACTGTGGTTAATCAAGTCTGCCACAAGTGACTCAGACACATTTCACATCATAATACTGCATCATTTCATTTACATATATATATTTTATTCATATTCAAAACAAATTTTAGCTTAGTTTTCATTTTCACAATAGCACCTTCAAAGCATAAAGGATACTAAACGACCTTCCAAGTGATAATATTTTTATCAAACGAGCAAGTAAAACAAGCAAGAAGTCATTCACGAGTTAAATAAAAATGGTTTTATATGATAGGAAGTTTAGTATTCTGTTTATTACTCGCCCATACAAATCAAGCATATTTGCCCAAAGGGTGCCCAAACTAACATATCAGCAACATGGCTGCCATTGAGACGGCATGGCGCCAACAAGTTTGATGTCATAACTCCATGCTAGTGTGGGGGGCGGGATAGCGCAGTGGTTAGCGCGTTCGGCTTCGGATCAAAAGGTCCGTGGTTCGAATCCCGCCAGGGGCTTGGCAACTTTGTCTGCAGTAGAGACCTGTTCTACACGCAGTCAGGTTTGGGTGCAATGCTACACTGAGTTTCAGTGCAGTACCACCCACGGTTCGTTAGTTCCAGCCGATTATCACAGGTTTCACCGCAATGCATATCCACAATGGTGTTGCAGGCTTTCTCCCTGCAATAATATTAGCAGCTGCGATATAAGTGAAATAATCTTGAAAGCGGCGTTAAACCCCAACTCACTCACTCACATGCTAGTGTGATGTCATACGAGCCTGATATTACAAAAGTTTAATATTGCTGTATAAATATTACATTGCAGTATCTTACAGGGGCGAATAATAAAAGTGATCATCAATAAATGGCATAGATAGGTCACTTAATCACGTTATTGCAGTGGTTTGATTTTTAAACCAAGCGAATATGAAAAACATTTTTTGTTTGAATTGTAATATCCATCCATCTGGTAACAAAATATTATTTCTCAAAAGATGGCCAGAAGTAAACATGGAATGTGTTTATGACATGATAACTTTGCAGATAATATGCACACATTTAATTGAATTCATAAAGCTTAAAAAGAAGCTGTTAAGATTGAATTTTTAGGATGAAGCAAATAATTTGAAATATCAAATTATGATTATTAAGAATAACAGCTACAAAATGCATCTGAATCTACTACAAAGCTTGTAACTATACGTTTACTAGAAGAGCATGAAGGCATGTGACTAACGTAGCCTCTCTTTCAGCCTAGCGATGGTGTAGACACCTCATTGAAGGAGGATGATGTAAGTGCAGCAGCGTTTTGGCGTCATTCTGTAGATTTCATTTTCTCATTTTGGTTGCTAGAACTGTTAGAAAAAGAAAAGGGATGCAGAACACAAACCCAACTTGTCCATTTTCTTAATACAGTCACTTTCAGTGGTGGATGCTATCAAATTATTTTGGAACACCTTTAACGTTCACACTCCTCAGGAGACCAAACGATATTGGGCAATGAACTGCCAGTGTGTTCCTCTGCATATTTCTCTTTCCAGGAAATTGTAAAAAAAGAGAGGAAAAGTATTTTTTTATTTCACTTGGCCAAAAAGGGCCTAAAATTAGCTAATAAGAAAGAAGTGATTGTGTTTGTGTTACATCCCGACACATGAAGGAACTTTTCTCTCCCAACACTACTTTATATCTGAAAGCTTGATTGACAATTCTTCTCTGCCGCCTGTGTTATAGTTTCTGACTCCTCCACATTCAGTTTTACCTGTACACCAGGCTCAGTCCTCAGGCCTCTAAACCTCTTCCATAGTTTTTACTTTACTCTCAACACTGATGCTATCTACTCCTCAGGATTATTTATGAGAACTCAGGTAGAAAGGGCCAGTGTCTGATACAACCATTTGAGCTAAATGTTTCGTAGCTCAAGATTTTGGAACTATTAGATTTGGTATGTTTGGTTGGTTGGTGATTCACTTCATCAATGTTCTGTCCAAGGGTTTCTTTCAAGACCTAATCACTCATACTAAACTATGCTTTCCTTTAGTTAGGAGCTAAGAAGGCCTGTATAGTTATCTTGATTGAAAGAGGGTTTAGAAGCTGGGTACTGAGGTATGGTGTACAGTTGATAAGGAAGGGACTGATATTGTCTGTAGCTGCTAAACTAGACCCTCCACTCTTGTAACTCTGTAGGAGGAAACAGCAAACAGGACCGTCCTGCAACAGGAAGCAGAGGACTCCAAGGGATTATGGGAACAGGAAGTAGTTTCTAGGTCAAAGCTTGGTTTGCGGGTAAGTGGCCAATGGCAGACATTAGTCTGTTAATGTGTTTGTAGCTTTCTTTGCACAGATCACACTAGTTTTTTTATTAGCATCTGCTGTGGTTTTTATTTAACTTTGACTTTGATTTCTTTGTCATTAAGTGTTGTAATTCTTAGAATACTCATTGTGTGGAATGCTCTTCACCATGCCTTGATCAATAGCTTAACTTCACTAAGTTTGATAAGGGTTAATCACACTCACAGTTAATGTCTTTATGTCCTTCTTATTGTTTTGTTTGTGATAAAGATGACTTTTGCAAGCAAGCATGTTTGTAATATGTAAGTATTTTATTTGGATTATAAAAGGAATATTTACTCCAAATTTTAAAAAATAACTTAGAATTCAAGTTACAACAAAATGCAAGTTTTTTCAATTACAAATATAATTACATATAGAAAATAATGAATTTATTGTTTTAAACTGATGTGTTACTTGTTACTAAACTACTCACTTTATTACTTAATTCTTAAGATTAACATTTTGGTGCCAGTTAACAATCACTAATAGGTATATGTGTGAAAAATTAACTTACTGTTCAGACTTGATTTTCATAAACTCTTGTGCAAGTGATTGTTAATATGCATAAACAAACTAAGTAATTTCTATCTATTACTGGTTTGATAAGTTATAAATAAAGGGAGTCTCTGTAATATATTGTTAATCTGTTTGAATGATGCTGTGTTTTACCTATCAGAAAGGTCTGACAAGTGCTTGTGTTACAGATTGCCCAGCTGGACCGACAGAAACAGGAGGCTGTGGGCAGTGTAGAGGAGGTGAGTAGTGATGCATCAACGACTGTTCCCATCAATACTATTGCCACCTTCACATTTCCACATTGGGGAATCACCAGTGCCATGTGGAATATCAAAGTTGGCTTGGTGCCCTCGTGGATGAACTGGTTGTGGCAGTTTTGATTATCTTGTATTATCTGAGAAAGCAGTCAAACTAGCAATAAACCAAGACATTATGTAAGGGAACACGGTTCAGAAAATAGGTTTTAAGGACGTTATTTTCAATTCAGGGATCACCATCTTCTTCTGTAGGTATATTTCTATCTTCTCTTCTGATTTTCTGAGACAAAGATATCTTACTGCTACTTGATCTCTTATAGATGTATATTTGTGTAAGAGTTGAAACAGCTGTACCTTCACTGAATATTTGACATGACTCACCCTGATTGTTTGTTACCCCCAGGAGAAGCGGAAGGCGAGGAAAGCTCTGGAAGGGAAGAAGATGTTGGAGAACAAGCTGGAGGCAGAGAGAGAGAAGTAGGTGTAGCAGTTTCACTTGGTTGACACATGTGCTTCATCTGGAGACTGGAGGTTGACCATATCTGGTTTCATTAATGAAATGTGTTTGAGAAATTTCTCAATTATGAATAAAGAATATGCCTGTTAAATCTACTAGACCAAAACGCAAAAGATTCATTTTGCCTTATTTTATACATATTTATCTAAAAGACCTTTAATCTTGAGCAAACAAATTTTTTCAAGCAGTTCATTCCCATTTTGTAAGTTCTTGCAAATAGGCTTCTAAGGGGGCTTGATGAAAAGAAGCCATGGTTGGGATTCAAACTTTGATCAATCACAAACTTACCAAATTCTCTAGCACTGACCATATCAGCGCCAAAAGCTTTAAGTGATGTGTATGTTTCTGTCCCCAGATCAACCCAGCTCCAGAAGGAGATCGCCACCCTCAAGGTGCACCTCAAGACTGCCAAGAAGAAGATGAAGGTCAGTCGCATCTCGTTGATGAGTCGATCTTTGCTTTAGATTACGTTCCATCACATGTTATAATGCTTTTGTTGATGTATCTGATTGTAGTATACATGAAATGAAAGGAAGTTGAGTACCCTTTCCAAGCTTGATTCTTATTTATGCTTTTATGTTTTATATTGGAGTATCAATGAAACATCTACAGTGCGCTGAATAGCTTATAAAATTTGTATATCCTCCCTAAGCATGTGCATGAAGTTAATAGTTATGTATTTTATTATGACATTATAATTTACCATTTACTATTACTTTGCATGTAAAGTAATTTGTATTTGTATGGTTTCTTAGTGATTATTCAATGTAATAAGCACGTCTATTCTACAATCTTGCTTGCTTATGTGAATTTAGCGTTTTCCCATAGAAATTGGTTGCCAAAGAAAGTGTTTTTAAAACTCTTGACCTAAAATGTGGATCTTCTGTTGCCCTGTTACTAAAAAGATAATGATCCAAGGTGACATCAGTTCTTCTTACCGAAAGGCTGGCCTAAAGGTGACCATAACTTGCAGTGGATGTCTTGACACAATCATGCAAGAAGTGAGTTAAGAAACTATTTGCATTATCTGTTGAAGACGTTATGAACCTTTACAGACAAATGTTATTCTGGAATCGCCTTTGATCATTATCTTGGGAGCAACAAAGCAATTCAAGATCTGTGTTTTAATCAGGATGTCAGGGCCTCTGTTTATGTTGATGAATGTCGTTGCCCTTCAGGACTCCAGTTTCTCTGAGTTTCTCAATCTCAGCTCAGAGTTTGACAAAGAGAGAACCGAAATGGAGGAAGCCTTGACGGTGGCAAGAAAGCAGGTGACATACACACCACCGTCTGCAGTGTGGCTAATGTAGTTTGCGCCTTTGCGTTGTTGTTTACAGTATCCTGTTTCATGTTTTGTGTGTGTGCCAGGTTATTGTCACAGACAGTGTGGCAAAGTTGTCAGTGTTCATTAACTTGTGTATTTTGAGTGTGGAGTGTATGTTTGATTATTTTTGTATGTATGTTAATGCATAGTAAAAGTTGCGTTCAGAGTTTGAAATAGGTTCCATCATACCAGCCAATTGATGGTTAGTTGCAGAATTGACCAACAAGTTTGTCTTGTGGTTGGGATTTTATATAAGCTTACTACGAACACATACCTGTCTTATTTTGAGAATGGATAGGCAGTATATTTTAACTCTTTTGCTAGTTGAGACTTAACACTATTTGTGTACTGGGTTTGTGGAGTTGGTTATTGTGTCAACTAAAAAAACAATCAAAGATGATGATGATATTTGCCCATCAAAATAATGATATTAACAATAAACATTAACTTTTGGTTTGACATATTGTAGGTTGATATGTGTGTGTAGTTTTTGACTGAAAATAGTCCACTCTCACATGTTGATGTGTTATATTTACTGAAGGAGTATTCTCACAGGTTGATGTGTTATGTTTACTGAAGGAGTATTCTCACATGTTGATGTGTTATATTTACTGAAGGAGTATTCTCACAGGTTGATGTGTTATATTTACTGAAGGAGTATTCTCACAGGTTGATGTGTTATATTTACTGAAGGAGTATTCTCACAGGTTGATGTGTTATATTTACTGAAGGAGTATTCTCACAGGTTGATGTGTTATATTTACTGAAGGAGTATTCTCACAGGTTGATGTGTTATATTTACTGAAGGAGTATTCTCACAGGCTGATGTGTTATATTTACTGAAGGAGTATTCTCACAGGAGTATGTGTGTGTTTCACGTTCAACTCATGTACTGGTGGTGCATTGCAGGGTGTTTGCAAATGTTATAGACCTTCGGATGATATGAGCATTTTAGAGGCTTATATGGATGTAGGCTCGTCTCAGTGTGAACAACTACAGCCCTATTAGGGCTTTAAACATTGAACATGAACACATGAAAGTGTACACAAATGAGCTGTGATAAAAAATCCCGAGTATATCTGGTCAGAGAAGTTTGGGTAATATGAATCCTTTTCAGTTCCATTTCTTGCTAGTTTTTGCATGTTCGATTGCTTGATGGGACCTGTGAGAGGAGTAATGTTGAAAAGTTTTTCATTTGTTCAAATTATTGTTGCTTTTAGATTATTTTGTGTGTGCATGTTTTTTTCTTTTTTCTTTCTGAAGAAAGCTATTTAATTTGTAGTTTAGACTGTAGCTTGATAGCTGTAGAATATGTAGTTGGTGTCATAACAACCTACGTCTTGTCTGATTTCTTTACTTTTTTACGTTTTGATAATAATTAAAAGCAGTTGACTTTCTGTTCAATATTAATTTGTAGCTTCAGTTTCAGGGTGTATGTTATCATAGCCAAGGTTGATATCAGCGCTTATGTTGGTGCCCATGGCCACAGGAAAAGATGGTGTGCTAGTAGATTGTAACGACCAGTATCCTAGAGGGCTAGTTAAAATTCAATAGATATATATTTGGTAAGATTGGAATCTAGATTATTAATTCATATTTCGAAATTGCTTGTGCATTGAAATGTTTGAAGTCTGCTGTGTTATTGCGAGGTCTTCAAGCACTAATTACCTCCCCTTGTACAGCTGAGTCGGTTGAGGCGTGAGCTAGAGGAGGAGAGCAAGGTGAAGGAGCGACTCTTCACCAGCAACATGGCACTCCAGGACAAGGTGGAGAAACTCCGCGCCATCTGCGCTTCACTCAGCAACATCTCTCGCTGGAAGCTAAGGCTGGATAGTCCCTTGGGTAGTGCCAAGGTAGTCCTGGAGGGCGGTCTTCTTATTGCCAAGAGTTGCCGCCATTGTGACAATGTTCTTGAGTTGTGACCAGTTTGTTGTTCTGGAGTTTTTTTTATATCAGTTGTTCTTGTTATCAAGTTTCAGTTTCTTGGTTGTCAGCTGTTTGTTGAAGATAATTTGTTTTAAGGGTTTTTGGGAACCACTTGCTGATTCTCCATGTTTCTAATGTTGTTTTTGTTTTGCCTAATAGTTTGTTAAAGGTTTTTGAAGATTTCAGTATCACTAACAAATGTTTTTCTGTGTTTGCCACAGAAAATGTTACATATTGTGAATATCTGACGGTAGTCTTTGTTTCTTGGTAATGTCTGCAAGTTGACTATTTCATATCAAGAGGCTATTGTACATATCCCATTATAGAGGACAACAGCTTGCTTGTTAGATCTTCTCATGTTTACGAAGCAACTTTTATATGATGTTGATAATTTCCCATATTGATTTGACAAAAGTGCATTTTTCAGATGTCGACTTGCCAAACTTGTTCACAGGTGTATCCCACACACTGCAACTGATAACTTTTTAATTGATTTAAATTCTGTAACTTCTAAGGGTGCGAGGTAATATTGGTATGTTGGTAAATTGCACTATAAATGTCCAATATATCAAAGGTTTTAAATTTACAACTTCCGTGTAAAATTGCCGAAAAACTTTACCCAAAAAGGTGATTTTGCTGAAAGTGTGAACATGCAAAGTGAAAATAGCACAGACATATTAAAAGTCCGAAACCAGGCACTGGTCATCTCTCTTAACAAAACGACGGCCAGTTGAGAATTGATCACTGTTCTAATTGCCGTTATTTAGCCAAAAGAGCATGGAAAAACTAAAATATGCTTAAGTGCCAATATTTTGCAATACGCTGTTCTGTATCGCAATGTATTACAATACAGAAAGTAGGAGCGATTCCCATCCTTAGTGCCTTCACAGAGGATTTGATTGTATGATTTTGTTTCATTACTCAAACTTAATTTTAATATAAAGTTTGTTTCAGTATTACTACTAGCAGTTTTCTAAACTGAGCAAAAATGTAAACTTGACACTTAGTTTTTCTGGCACAAAAATTTCAATATTTGTTTTAAATCAATTATTGCATTTGTATGTTGTGCAAAGATCAGTTGGGTATGATCAGAAGACAGGAACACATAATCACGTTTGTTTTTACCGTTGATAACGTTAATGACGTCTGACTACCCTCCCAAATGAACTTCACAGAATGAAGAGAATCAATCTGAGGTGATCAGTAACCATTGTGTCCACCTCAAGCGTCTCGTACAGCCACACAACGTCTCCTCATGGACCTTAGAACGTTAGTGAACACTGCCGATGAAGATGTTGATATTGCTCAACAAGGTGACGTTGAAGATCTTGCAACGTCTGTGGTGTATTACCTTGTTGAAGAACATGTATGCAAACTTGAGTGTGGCAATCACCTTGTCTGCGGTACACACGTGCCCTGCTGTCGGCAAATCTCAAGGTGAATTGAGATTCGTAACTAAAAACAATGGAGTAAGTGCCTTCTTGCCCACGCATGAAGAGGTGTAAGGATAGGTCCTTTACAGGGTCTCTATGCGCGAAGTCCAGCAGCACGCAAGCGATTTCTGACAGTTTGTGGGGTTTTCCGTCCACCAAACATCTCCCTACTTGT
The DNA here is from genome assembly GCA_921293015.1 of Phorcus lineatus. Classification (NCBI taxonomy): domain Eukaryota; kingdom Metazoa; phylum Mollusca; class Gastropoda; order Trochida; family Trochidae; genus Phorcus; species Phorcus lineatus. Next base: position 20,199,497 of record OV121086.1, on the reverse strand, counting down.
GGAAGTTGCAGTTACAAATCGGTTACAGAGTGACTTCACATGTGTCACTTCTGGCCGCAGACGGTCTGCAACTGTTCCCGTTTGATGCACTCTCATCCAGAGATTTAAAATTCTTAGTTGTGAACAGTTGAAGGCTCTTGCCAAAGTGACCACAGACTAACCAGCATTGAGCCTCCCCATAACGTGTTGATGTTCTTCATTTGTAAGTCGCGGAATTGCTAAAAGGTCATCAAAATTCAACTTTCAATTTGTTTTTCAAACATGCATCGATTGACCTCATGATTTTGTGTTTGCACGTGCATTCACAGTTTTCTAATTGTTTTGGCTACAAAGGCGATGATTGCACGTGAGTTCACACAATTTCATTAATTTACCTGTGTCAAGTTTTCAATTTTGCTTAGTATACATTAGTTGTTATTCCTGTTCCAACCTCCTTTCTTATTCTTTTGCAGTTGATGATAGTTTTTCTATCCTTTCAACAGCTTCTTTTTTTAAAATTTATGTTATGTATATATTATTCAAGTTATACCTATTTTAAGGAAATCTAATTTTCAACATTAATAATTTAAGACAATGATCAAAGACCTCAAACAATAACTTAAAAGGTCAACTGTATGGGATTTTTTGTAACTCCTTCAGATAACAAGCGTCATATTGCTGTGCATGTATGATAATCTTCCTAATCAACTGTCAAATATTGGATAATGCAGCATTACAAAAGCATTTATTTGCACCATGTAACTCATTGAATATTTATTTACTATACAATTGCCCTGTCTATTGTCTTGTATCTCATCAACTTCCCACAAGCCATAACTCATGTAAGACTCAAGGACCGGCCAACTCAGCCTTGCTGCATTTAGCAAACATTCAAGGTTTGAGTAAATGGTCTCCAAAACAATACACAGCTAACTTCAAGAGATTTCTGATTGCACTATCAAGTTCACCTCCAGTATGCTAGAGAACTGGCAGGAAAGGTGAAGATACGCAGAATGGCTGAAATTGGCCGGTGATTGAGACTAGCGAGGTTTATACTTTCAGGGGAAGATTATTTCTGTCCTGTCCTGCTTCTGAAAGTGTTCTGTTCTCCTTTCTCAATGAAGCCTTGTTTTGCAGAGCGGGGACACCTCAACTGGAGGAGGGGGAGGGGGTTCCTCTCAGGACCTGGACTTACTGCGAGCTGAGCTGGAGGCCAAGTACAGGTTTGAACTCAACCGCAAGCTGGAGGAGGTGAACCGATACTTGGAGGACCAGGCACGCGCTCGGGACAGACTGGACATGTCTCGCGGAGAGAATGAGTCACGCCTCTCCATAGATAAGAAGAAGCTTGAGGTAGGAAATAGATAGGGGGATAATTTATCACTAATGTACCCAGTGTATAAACCGAGATAAAAAGCGGGTACTCAAAAAGCATCAAAGTAAAGTCACAATTTTATAACAATTAAAACAAATTAAATCAAGAATGATTTTGTGTTCTTTCCAGGATAAAAATTATTTCAAAGTCACTTGTCACTAGTTCTGTCTTCTTCAACTATCTTCTGTCTTTGTGCACATAAAATGGTGACTTGTAATGTTTCTCAAGTTTAGAAAACATTTTAATTGTATGCTTGTCTGTTTGTCTGACTGCGACCTCTCTCTCCCTCCAAAGGACGAGAACATGGACCTGAAGCTCAAATATGAGAAGGCGCGGGCTGCTTGTGAGACACGTGAGATGGAGGTTAAGCGGTTCCGAGAGCTGTACGACAGTGAGATGAAGTGGAGAATGAGACTATCTGACCAACTGGAGCGGGCCACTTCTCGTGCAGGGGACTACAAGTCTAAACTAGTGTATGTATTGTGATAGTAAACTTTCATTGTAGGCCTTATATGTGTTGAGGTATTGATTTTCGGAATCGTTCTTCTAAGATTGTTGTGAAACCATTTCATTAACCTTTGCTTATGACTGCATGTCCTCAAGCTGAAAGATCACCATAAATCTAGTCTCTGTTCTTCTTCAAATAGCATGTAATTACTATCACCATACAGCAGAAAATTAATTAATTATTTATGCACTAAGTATTTAATTAGAGCCAAATGGGGAACTTAAATTACCATTTACATGACGAGCAACAGAATTATCATGTCCTTTATTAAGATAACAGTCCCTTTAAAGCATGATATATATCTATCTTTATCGAGTTATCAGTTTACTGATTTTATCATTCTCTTTATCATATCCCAGGTCGGAGAAGCAGAGGTCAAAGTTCATCACATCAGTAAACAATTTGAACCTGTCTGCCATAAGTAACGGCCTGGATGCAAGTAGGCTCAGCTCTACGGTGGATGACCCTCTCAGCAATAAGCTGCGCGCAGAGCTAGACCGCAGCATTGCCAAACATCTAGAAGCAGGTGAGAGGGTCTCGTGTTTAGAAAAATCAACCTATTGAATACGATAAAAAAAAATCAAATATTATTAGGAAAAGCTTCTTGAATAGAGAGTCCTCTACCTGCTGATTTAGTCATATTGAAAGGAAGTCCATTTTAACATTGCTGCTGACCAAATCAGTGTCAAACCCTCAGGAAAATTGTAGGAATATTTCCAATAGGCTACTTGAATATTATGGGAATCACAGTAACATGGTTAACCCATGCAAAATCTCAGGTTGAACCTTTTCAAAGCATTAAGGATTGACAGGAACCAGCCCTGGTGAATTGTTTAGGTGTAATTCCGCAGGGGAAGGGTTATGGTTGACCGTTTGTTATATGTGTGTAATTGAGCTCTGACAACACAGTGGAATTGATATTGAAAAGTGAGTACCAATTTAATCAAAACTGAGTAGCCCAAAATGAAGACAACTCAATAGATGTCTATGATTTTTAAATTTCTACAAGTTGTCTCCCTTTACAGCACCCCATGACGACTCAATCCCAGTTATACGAAGCCCTGACAAGTCATCGGTGCTCGAGTCTTCCTTCGCCAAATCTAGTGCTGAATACTACGACCTCCTCAAGCGCAAATACTGCATATAGTCCGTCCATTCATCTGTCCATCTGTCCGTCCATACAGCAATATAATCATGTCATGTTAAGTGTGTTTCATTGAGCTTAGACTGAACTTAGCATAAACTTAGCTTCTTTTTATATTGTATTTGCATTATAGTCATATTGTACTAAGTGTAACAATATACTTTACTATACTTGCATTGTACTTACTTTGTATCTATATTGTACTTAATGCTCAATAAGAAAATGTATAACTTTTGTTAATTGAAATATATTTGTGAAATACGTTTCTGTAGTGAACAAGAGATATGTGTTACAAGTTAACAGTTTATGAAATGATATCTGCAGGTTAAGTTGAAGTTAGGATGCATTTACTTTATATCTGCTTGCAATATTGTTAACCAAGTAATATAGTTGTATGTAGGAAGGTAGCTGTTGTGTACAGGTGTTTACTATTACAGAAGAATGTGTATGAAAGATTATAGTTTACAAAATTATATGTCTCTGATTTTGTTTACTAGTGTTATTGGCATATGTCAAAGATTGAGCATGTTTACTTAATTATATTTTTAGTGTGAAAATAATCAAATATTAACTGTTACCAGGCAAAATTTGATTGACATCATTTTCACTTATTCCATAGATTTGCAAAGAAGTCGCAAACCCACAATAATGATAACCAAATCATAGCTGCTTTCTATACGTAAAACTCTCACTGGCCAATTACTTAAACCATAGTGTTTTTGATCAGTAAATCGGAAGGATGGTTTAATACTGGTAGCTAGACTTTTTTTCCAAATGTGTGACCTTCTTTTTCGTCGTTTATTTTAAGAATTTCGGGAAGGTCCAGTGAAAAGAAAGTGAAATGAAAATAAGGCACTTGATCATTAATTAATTTCAAATTAGTTGTTTCTGATTGCTTTGAAATTTCTTTGTAGAAGCTCTTGTCAATGTTTCTCTTAGTTTCTTCTTTCGAAGGAAAAGAGTCTTGATACCTCACATTTTGAATAGAATACTTTCAGATTTTATCCAAGGTCACCTTTTCTCTAGTTATTTGGAATTTAGACTTTAGTTCAGTGATAGAATTAGATTCCGTTTATTTACAAATATCCATAATACTCAACTAGTCTGTCAGGAGAGGAATTTAAACATTTTTCAGCTTTATATATTTGAAATTCAAGATTCTATGTTATACCCTTCACTGAAATCCTTTATATACAACCCTCACAATATGTACACTGTTTGAGTCTCTTCATGGAAATCCTATTGAAAATCTAACTATCTTTATTATTCATAAATTCTCATCTTAAGATACTCTTTGAGTTGTTATCATTGCACTATGAATATTCATCATGTCCCTTTATGCATAATTATCTTCATGTTAATTTTGTCCTTTCTGATGTCAGTAAATCCTGCCAAACTCCAATTTGGATTCATTGTTGCACAAATATCCGTCCCTGTTGTAACTTGAAACTTATTTGTGTTGACAGATGGTAGTAAAACTCAACCCACCGGTCAAACTTTGAATATAAGATATCTTAGAATCTGCTCATTGAATGTACCATTGTTACCCTATACATAACAAGCAAACTTTGTACAGCTATTATCTTCTATATTTTATGATAAATAAATCCATTATGGAAACATGAGTATCTGTCTGTTGTACTTTTTGAAATGAAATTAGATAACATGAGGTGATTTAGGGGTCAACACCACTTTTAAGAGTATTTAAGAATAATCAACAAGATGCAAGGAATTATGGTTTATCTGTCCTGAGTGGATTATTGTTATAAATAAAGCTTCGAGTTGGTTATTCCTTTTCTTACCCAAGTCAAATCTAAGAATTTTTACGATCACTTGGAAAAAACCTTTGTGAAGGCGAGTTGCAAGTAAACTTAGTCATTGTATTCATGCACAACGAACAACGTTTATGTCATGGTGCAGTTAAATGTACTCTCAGCAAGTCATTACATGTTTGTGGATCATACATTAAGACAATCTTTAATGAACAAAATAGTAAAACAATCCACATATAAAACATTTTACGTTTCATATTATTCCATACAAAATTAAAAACAATGTTTGTTTTAAAGTCTCTTTGACATGTGTACGCTAGACTCACTGAACGAATGAATAGAAATAGTTCTGTCAGTCAATCAAAACCTGTAATTTCCATGACATTATGAAAAATTTAAATACCTAGCATATATGTGCCCGCTTGGGTAAGAATTTCACTTATATCCTGGATGCTAGTACTATGATTGCAGGGGGAAAGCTCACAACACTTTTGTGGCTATGTATTGCGGTGAAACCTGTGAGAATCGGCTAGAACTAAGAAACCATGGGTGGTATTGCACTGAAATTCAGTGTAGCATTGCACCCAAACCTTAGTGCATGTAGAACAGTTCTCTACTGGATTCAAACCCAAGACCTCTTGATCTGAAGACAAACGTGCTAACTACTGCGCTATCCTGCCCCTTAGACTGAAGTTAAGTTGCTGAAAGAATTGTTGAGGAATGAAACTATGCCTATGTACCTGACACACTGACCAGCAATGTTAGAAATTTTAGGATCTGCAATCTTGAAAAGACAGTCCTATTGGGTTACTTTTTGTTGAAACAAAATTCAAGGGGACATTCCACTTTATACAGTATATCACAAGAACATAATTATAACATAGCCCATTTGAAACATTTTCGGCAAAATAAAACAAGAATGAGAAGTAAATCCATTCATCAGCAAACACAAAATCATGAGGTCAATCGATGCATGTTTGCATGAACTGAGTAAGCACATCGAAGCTCATTTGGAAAAACAAATTGAAAGTTTAATTTTGATGACCTTTTGGCAATGCCGTGTCTTACAAATGAAGAACATCAACGGGGAGGCTCCATGCTGGTCAGTCTGTGGTCAGTCTGTCAGTCTGTGGTCAGTCTGTGGTCGTCACGGTGGCAAGAGCCTTCAACTGTTCACGCCAAACAATTTTAAATCTCAGGATGAGAGTGCATCAAACGGGAACAGTTGCAGACCACCCGCAGCCAGGAGCGTCACATGTGACGTCACTCCGGGAAGATGCAGCAATACCTTAATTTCATCTTTGCAACCGATAAGTTACTGCAATTTCCAGAAGTAGGGAGATGTTTGGTGGACGGAAAACCCCACAAACTGTCAGAAATGCTTGGGCCCGTGTGTACAGCAGCCATAGTGAACGCCATACACTGTCAGAAATCGCTTGCATGCCGCTGGACTTAACGCACGGAGAACCCTATTGAGGAACTATCCTTACACCTCTTCATCGCCGTAACCGTCTTGCGTGGGCCACAAGGCACTTAAGGTTAACTCAAAGACAGTGGAGTTCCATTGTGTTAGTGATGAATCTCGATTCACCTCGCGATTTGCTGACGGCAGTGCCCGTGATTACTGCAGACAAGGTGAACGCCACGCTCAAGTTTGCGTACGTGAAGTTGACCAATTTGGTTGCGGCAGAGTCATGGTTTGTGGGTCTTTCTATGCATATGGTCCACTGGTTGTTATTCAAGGGAACTTAAATGCTGTCGAGTACAGGGATCAGATTTTGCAAAATGTTTACCTTCCGTTCATGCAAAAACACGGCCCTGGACTAATGTTTCAGCAAGACAACGCTAGGCCCCATACAACAGTTAGGCGCAGATTTTATCACGAATGCTTGTGTTCAAGTCCTTGATTGGCCATCGCGAAGCCTCGACCTCAATCCGATCGATCACATCTGGGACGGACTGGTTCGACGTGTTCGTCAACAAGTTAATCCACCACAGACGTTGCAAGATCTTCAACGTCACCTTGTTGAGCAATGGCGACGTCTTCCCCGGGCACTAACGTTTTAAGATCCTTTAGGAGACGTTGTGTTGCTGTACGAGACGGTAGGGGTAACACAATCGTTACAGGTCACCTCAGATCGATTCTTTTCATTCTGTGAAATTCATTTGGGAGGGTATTCAGATGTCATTAACATTATCGACATTCAAGACAAACGTCATTATGTGTTTCTGTCCTCTGATCATACCAGATTGATCTTTGCACAACACGAATGCAAAATTGATTCAAGACAAATATTAAAATTTTTGTGCCAGAAAAACTTAGTGTCAAGTTTTCATTTTTGCTCAGTTTATATCTTAAATTTTGTCAATGTCTCTAAATTCAACTTGCCTTAAAGCATAAGAAGGACTATACCATTGTGTCGACAAGTATGATAAGAGACCTGGGCCTCCTTTCATAATGCCCTAATGTGTTTGCAAGTCTTTAATGCAATGTTAAAGAATAGGAGTTAAGGTTAACCTAATAAGGGTTGCTTTGTGAAAGGAGGACCTTGATAATTTAATCTTGCAAGTGAAAAAGAAAAATCCATCGTGAAATTTATTCGTTTTTAAGTTGAACTCTCATCTGTCATCTTTTTGATAATAATTGACTTCAAGATCAATGACATATATTTATTTCAACATTACATTATGACAAAATACTGCCAATAAATATTTCATAATTCACTCCAACAAATCTGTTTCTGAAAACATCACACACCAATCCTGATATTTGTTTCCTCTTTACAGTTCTACAAATCTGTAACTTCTGCCAAGTCCATTTAAACCTGGAGTTTCTGGATATAAAATATTTTTCTAAAGCTGTTATCAATATGAGGTTATATTTCAATTTCACCGTAATGACAGCAGAATCAATTAAACTAAAATTAAAGGAAAATTAGGGAATATCATTCAGCAAATTGATTCATATTAATGATTAAATATGCAGGAAAAATTAAATTGGACCATAAAATTTTATTTTGTAAATCAAAGTATGACTCACTAAATGTTTAGGTCAGCGGTAAACTTAGAAATAAATGTTTATATTCTTGGAATTGAGTTGGAAGGAAAATTCAGACATTCTAATCATGAGATACACAGATACAATAAGATGTCCTTATGTAGATTTATCAAAGATCTGTTCTATTAACACACGGAGCATGTAATTGTTTTTACTTTTCCCTTCCTTTGACAGCATTTAATTACAGAAGGAGTTTTAAATATTTACATCCATAAAGGCAGTCACTTCACATATTTCAAAATAAGGTGAGTGACAATGTCCCAAAAATTATTAAAAAGTTAACATTTGAATAAAAAAAATCCAATAAGCTTGCACATGCATATCTAAATACTAAACGTAATGCACAATTTTTGAATTTCACAGTCTTCGAGGTTGTAAAACTAAAGATCATGATGTATGTGAAGTTACCGGACTCAAGGCATGTAGACACGTTCAACTTTAGATGATATAAATATAATAAGATAATAAGAAAAGTTTGCACTAAAAGTGTCTGATAAGAGACAGACAATAGTTCTCACCACTATAAAATTATAATTAAAAAAACATACCGATAAATGAAAAAAATTGACGCCACTTTATGAGAGCGGTAACTATAATTTGTGAAACTATGTGTTTAACCATTGGTAATGTTATACAAAAATTTACACTCATTTCACAAAATTTTCTGAAAACACTCTGTAAAAATGTTCATAACTTTATTTTAAAGAAATGATGTTAGAAGCAAGCATCATAATGCTTGAAGTTCAAGAGAAATGGGAGACATTAAAAACAGTAGAAAATGACATTTATTTGGAATGTTGTTTTCAATTAATGCATAATAACTTTTATATTAATTTGTATGCACTGACAATATATTCTACATCCTGAGATTTGATGTACATCGTATTTGACAAGAAACATTACATTTTTTATTCATTATATTTAAAAAATATCTTAATGATGTTCATTTCATGACATCAACAATGACATCATATGATTGAAAGTCGTCTCATGTCATTTCACTCAGTGAAAATACAAATTTTATTTTAACCAATAAATGTCATATTTCACCATTGAAAATATAATAATGCGAGTTTCATACAGAACTTTAGAAGAGTAATGCCCATCTCATTCTTTTCAAACACAACAAGCAGAACTTACAGATTGAAAAGGTTCCATATACTTTTTAGGTTAATAAATCTGTTCTTAGGTTATTTTAACATTGGTATATTCATGTTCTAAGCATTTAGAATAATACAGCATGATTTTATCAAATCAAATTTAATCTGGAAAATATCCATCATCAAATCACATGTTAACATTACCATGCATAACTACATAATGAAATATTAACATAGTCATATGAAATATTAACAAAGTCATATGAAATATTAACATAGTCATATGAAATATTAACATTGTCATATGATATATCAACATAGTCATATGAAATATTAACATAGTTATATGAAATATTAACAAAGTCATATGAAATATTAACATAGTCATATGAAATATTTACATTGTCATATGATATATCAACATAGTCATATGAAATATTAACATAGTCATATGAAATATTAACATTGTCATATGATATATTAACATAGTCATATGATATATCAACATAGTCATATGAAATATTAACATAGTCATATGAAATATTAACATTGTCATATGACATATTAACATAGCTATATAAAAAATTAACATGGTCATATGAAATATCAACATTATTATATGAAATATTAACATAGTCATATGAAAGTATTTAAAATATCATAAAAAGGACAGTTACCAACTGATATACATAAAAGCATATACTGATGAACATCTTAATGAATTAAAAGTAATCTTATAAACACTGTCAAAAGACAAATTTAATTTCTCCATCTGAACCTAAAACTTTTTTGTCCATATATCCATATTTCACCAATGACAAAAGTGAACAAAGTATTAACCTAATACTTACCAACAAAGGTCATGTTGATATTCTCGATACATATGTACACAGTATCATCCCTTCAAGTTATGGCACATATTGTCTCAAGGAAGACAAGATAATCATAAAATATCCTTTCATTAACAAAGGTATTGACTTCCTGCATCTACTACACTAAAATCATTGTGTGAAAATTATCAAAATGGAATCAATGGACCTATACCTTTCTATAATGACTTACAATTTTCAACAGAAAGAGGGATGCATTAAAGCACCTTGGCATACATTGAACACATTGATTCTTCTTAATCATCTGCATCCAGCATATTAAAAGAATTGCAAATCCACAGATAAATTGGCTTTCATGCATAACATTGACTAATATAACCCTCGGATTAACTCTTTTTTTTTATCAAAATCCCTACATATATCTTAATCAATATAACAAGTTTCAGGCATGCCAATTTGAAACAAAATCAGAGGGTTTGCTGAATAAAAGACCCCCTTATAGGGGATGCAGTTGTTTTAAACCATGTTGACAGAACAGCTATAACAGGGTGTGTGAGACAGTCATGTTATCATTTGTGTCAAACAACAATTTTCAAAGTTACCAGCCTTGGTGTCTGGTAGAGTTTTCTGGTAAGTTTCCTACACTACAATTGGCCAAAGTAACTTCATACAATCATTAACAGATTAACTTCCCCTGCAAGGCATGAGTCATACCAGTCCCAACCATTGCCTTCATTAAGCCTTGCAGCATTTCCATAACAGCCTCCCATTTTAGAAAGCTTTGTAAAATTGTCATCTAATTCATATAGTAAAGAGGATTCAAACAAGCCCAAGTTCACATCTGTAGCACAAATGATGCACAAAATATAAACATACCACTAAAAGGTCAGCAATGTTGCAGCCTATAACTGAGCTCGTTAAGACTGCACTTTACTACAACTGCATTGGGTTCACAGTCACCAAGGATAAGTTTGCGATTTTCCTGGTTAAACTCACAGGTTTTGTTGATGTTAATTTGGGAATGGTGGACAACAAAGGGGGGAAGCCAAAATGGAGGTAGGATGTTGGCTATGGCTGAACTTATTGGTACCTTTTACCCAAGAGGACGTTACCAAAGGAGGCACTGCACTCAAACTTAAAATTGGCTCTACGACAGTGATGGAGACTCGTGTGAGTTATGCTTTGTGTGAGAAGTTGTTGATGGATATGACTGAGTAGATACAGCTTGCTGTAAATGGTAATTAAAGGGTGACAGTGTAGCTGTATCATTTGTGTCTTAGTGGGGCGATTATAAGAGTTGATGAAGAATGTTGATTACGGTCTCCATCATAAAAATGCTCTTTCCTCTCTCAGAATTTGTAAGTAGACAGATATGTTACACTGGTCATCTACCATCTAGAAGTCTTCTTTGAGATAAATGAAATCTTTCAACAATTTCTGCTCATGAATTTCAAGGAGAGGTCAGTGTTTAAAAATGTCAGGCTTTCTTTCCAGAAACGTTCAATATGAACTTCAAACCTGATTTACAAATGTCCAACCCTTTTGATCAACAAACTAGGAATAAAATATCAAAGTCCATTAAAAGACTGGCTTCATCACAAAATACTTGACAACTCGTCAACAGCAGGTCATTGTCTCGAACTTGTTCAGTGTCAGTTCACTTCTTCCTTTCAGTTGAGGATCAAACACCACCTGTTTGAACATGGGAACACCAATTTGTTGAACACTCTTATCAGGTCCTCTTTTCCTTTCCCTCCATAAGTTAATGTAATATTTAAAGCTAAGGGCTAAGGTGCTGTCAGCAGCCACATCGCCCGCCGCCCTCAAAAGATTTTGCATCAGGGTTCAACCTAATTCCGTCGCCTTGCCGGGCAAACGATCCGGACAAACCATCGATCTCAGAGTGCTTGTTCACCATTTCCTCTATCAAGAACCTGAAACATTAGAGTCACAGTTGAAACATAAGAGCATATCAGTTGAAACAGAGAATCTCAGTTGAAATCTTTGAATTCTTCAATAATTCTTAGAACACTACAGAATAACTCCATTTTGAATTTCATTTTGTAAAAAAAATCAGCTCCAGTAGTCTTAGCATATATGAAACATTACAAATTTTATTGGATTATCAAAAATGTAAAGTGTCAGAGTCTCACAGGGCTCCAGATAAGATGCGTATCTGCGTAAAATATAAACGGGTAATTCAGATATACGAAACAAAAATGAAATATGAGTGACAGATTCGCACAACTTTCTCAAAATATGAGCCAGATATTTTATTACAGGAGTAATCGTGACTTGTCAAAATAAAGTTTCATTTCTACATGTCTGATCTCTCGAATAGTAGTAAACTTGATGCCAACCTGTATGAAAACAAAGATTACCGATTTTATATTTCGTCAAAGAGAAATCACTCGTTTTTTTTATAGATTAAACGTGTGGAAAATATAATCAACGGCTAACATTGACAAAGATACTAACTTGGAATGGGTCTGAAAACGATAAACCTTGAAATACTCCTAGATTTTTCCATGTGGTAATCTTACTAATTCTATAAAATACCCTTGAGTCCAAATAATTATCTGGAGCCCTGGTCTCATTGTATTTTTACCTGTTTTGCTAACGACTCAAATATTAGGCAGCTCAATATTTTTACTTCAAAATTTGATTCCTTTCATTTCTTATTATGTCCATAGCATTTTTACTTTCAATCTTACAATTATACAGGCAATACTGATGATTTTTTACCTCATACACTCTTCGATCATGATACCGTCTCTGACAGATGTTTCGGTCCAGCCAACAAACTCGTGTTCACGACACATCTCCTCGATCTCCTCCTGCATGACCTCTCGGTGACTCAGGTCACACTGCAACATAGACGCAGATAACTCTTTCTTGTCCAAGTTACTAAGTAATGTTGGATATTTGTTTTGTGCTCTCGACACCCGGCAGTCACGGTGCAATACCAGTTCAATCAATGTTCTATCCTGATATTGCTGAGCATCAAGCAAGGTAGTATCATCTCCAATCCTTTATCTTATATATAAATTAGAATCAGCTAAGGAGTCTGTACACAAGGTTTCAGCTTTCTAGGCCTTTTGATTCTACAGCAAAAAATAGGTTTTCAGGACTTGGCCCATGTGACTGATGAGTTCACCTTTTTAGCAACACTAAAACACTGATCTCACCTGACCTTGCTGGCAATGAGAAGGCATGGTCTCATCTTTTTGGCAATGAGAATGCATGGTCTCATCTTTTTGGCAATGAGAAGGCAAGATATCAAATTTTTGGCAATGAGAATGCATGACTTTACCTTACTAGCAATGAAAAGGTATAGCCTTACCTTACTGGCATTGAGAAGGCAAGATCTTACCTTATCGGTAATGAGAAGGCATGATCCTACCTTGTTGGCAATGAGAAGGCATGATCTTACCTTGTTGGCAATGAGAAGGCATGATGTTACCGTGTTGGCAATGAGAAGGCATGATGTTACCTTGTTGGCAATGAGAAGGCATGATGTTACCTTGTTGGCAATGAGAAGGCATGATCTTACCTTGTTGGCAATGAGAAGGCATGGCACTGGTGTTCCGTCTTGGAGGGAACATTTGGTGTCCAGATCTTTCTTCCACTTGACTGCACTCTGGAAGGTGGGGCGCTGAGACAAGTCGAACATGACGATACACGCGTGGGCATCCTTGTAATACACCCGCGTCATGGACGTGAACCTCTCCTGACCTGAAATGTTTTAGTGAGATGAAATCACTTCATATATCTGGTGAGGCGGGTTTTCTGGTTCTTCCTAATGTTACTCAATCAAAACGGCCCAGTCACTTTTACACGACCACATTTTTCAAAAAAGGGTAAAAAAATCTCATGGAAATTGGCGGATGTTTAAGGTTTTTAAAAAAAAATTTAATTCCTGAATATATAAGTACAAAGTAACCAATTTACATAAATAACAAGGGATTTACTCCCTGCCTTACCTAACTGTTTTATTCATGAGCTGTTCGAGTGACATTCATTAAGTTAGTTGAGGTTCTTCTATTACCAAATTTGAAAGTTATCTAACTTCATTTTTCACTGGGCTGCAATTCATTTCCAGACAACAGAAAATGTGGCAACAGTGACACTTGATTTTTCTTTGTCTGCAAGCTTTGCAACATAACACCTGTTATTTCTTGCCCAAGTAAGATACTGCAGATTAACACTTGAAAGGCAGTAATAAACAAGTGTAATGTACCTCTGCACAGTCTGTAGGTGTGACGTCACAACATTAGCACCGCTGCCAGTCACAGCCAAGTTGCATAAATTTATTTTTTTAGTCACTATCTGCAGTTATGCTTGATTTACCATTTATCTACCTAGTATTTATACTACTTTAATCAAACTTTGGTGAGCTTTCAAAATTTTCACTCTGTTTATACAAAATCATTTAACTTGTTATAGAAGTAAATGGAAGATTGTTTAGTATCCTCTATCTCTCTGGCAATATATCATTTATAGTATAAACATGGTGTTAAATAAAAACTTAAATGGCTTGATGAAGAATAATTAGCTAGTTAAAAGTATTAGAAACTTCTTCATATTCTTATGATTTTAGATAACATTTACATTAACATTAACCAAACTAAATATTTAGATTATGAATTCAAAACATTGCATTTTATCATTTTTAAATGTCCTAACACTAAGACACTTGTACTCAGTTAACCTTTTATGTAGAAATCTGTCTCCATGACAACATCTTCATATTTTTCAGAAATATAAATCAGCAGGTTTTCAATGAGGACATTTTGTAACTACACACCCAATATAAACATACTCCAACAAGAAATATTTGTTATCATTGTCATATTTGTCCAATTCCACAGGTAAAAAATATTTGAAATCTCGAAAAAATAAAATTTAACATAACCATTTTCTAACAATCGCATTTAAACAGTATGAAACTAAACACATGTACTTCTGTTGTGTAATAAAGAACTTAGTTGAGGTCAAAGTTCAAAATCTAGAACTCAGTTACATGAGTAGCTTATTTAGATCATGTTTTGACAGTGACATTACAAGGTAAAGTGACACTGTGATCTACATTCATTGCACATATACAGAGAGTCGTTTCATGACTGAAATCTTTGTTCGGTGGAAGCAAAATAAAAAGAAAATGGATATATCAGTCAAAACATTATATAATAAAGTTACTTAAAAATGTTTTTGAAAATTGATGAATCAGCCCTAAAACTCTAATTTTTTTTATAACCTAAACTCAGCTTTTGAATAAATCCAAACTCAATTCATAAACGTCAAATGTTATAATTTCAAGAGATAATCTCTCTGTCTCTTTAATCTAATTAACAAAAATACCTGCTATATCCCATAGCTGTAGCTTTATGGTCCTGTTATCAGTCCATTTGATCACTTTCAGGGCAAAGTCAACTGAAAAATAGCAACACGTGGCATATAACAAGTTATGATTATCAAATGATCATAAACAGATTTTATTCATGCAAGTGAAATCATATTTCAAGATGCTTAATCTAATATTGATTACTAATGAATTTCCATACTTAACTAAAGTATTAATTTTACTTAATAACTTTATCTGTAATTATAAAATTAATTATATTATCATAAATACCAGCACCTATGATCTACATTGGGTGCTTACATGAAATATACAACATAATTTATAACTCTCCTATTGAAGATATTGCTGTTTATTACCTATGGGGGCAATCATATCGGGGTTCATATTTTTGATACGATGCCCTAGGGCAAAATATCATGTTTTCATTGTATTGTGACGTCATGTCAGAAACAATGCTTTGACGTCACAGTTCATCTAAGAGGTTGTGTTCCAAATGTGCCTATGCCTATGCTTGGATGGTGATTTTGATTAGTTTTTTTGATTTCTCGACTTCGGTAGTAAGCAGTATACCATATTTGTGTCCATGACATACTATGTTTATGACACTCGCTCTCGCTCGGGGAATACTAATATTAAGCACTCGTGTTGTAAACATAGTATGTCATTGACACAAATATTCGATGAGAAATGTCAAATGTTCTATTTATTATGTTTCCCAAAACCCCGTAAATGATCCTCACTATATGAATGGAGAAGCTTAAACGCTTTGCTAGCGCGGCCGTAGCATGACATCATTCAATTGTTTCATGATGTCACAGACGACGTCATATGATTGTTGCATCATTTAATTGGGTAGAATACCATTTTTATTTCACTCAGTGGACATACTGGTTTTATTTTCACGGATAAATGGCATATTTCACCATTCGAAATTTAATAAATATAGATATTCAAACTGCTTATCTGCATCTTATGTTAACTGACAAATCACAGTTTGTGTGATCCATAGTATAGATGCTCATAGGCTTCCTCAAAACATGCAGAATTATAAGATATATACAAAATCATATGGATTCTTTTTGTACCTGCTGAGAAAGTCTCAATAGCTTTCTTTACAAAAAAATATTTTTTTAAATTGAGTAAAATAGTGAGGAGTATATGTTATATCTATTATCTTCAGTACAATAAAACCTACATTTTCTCAACCAATGAAAAAATAAATTGCTCACCTCCAATGGTCATCTTATAATCCCTTTTGTACGAATCGTTGACATATCGCTGCACAAATGACGTCTTTCCCACAGTTGGGTCTCCAATGATGATCACTTTGAATAATAACTCGGCCATCTTTGTATGCTAATTCATGAATGTACATAAAACATCATCTGACTGTCACAATCATAACTTTTTATATATATTTGTTTTCCACCAGGTAGTTTAATCATCGGTAGATTTTCTCTTGATGAGGATATTGTCCATTGTGTGAATTCGTTGACATATATGAATCTACTGAGAGTCACACGATGTTGACTGACTGATCATGTCTCTGCATCTCTTTTTGTCCACCTCAAGATAGCTGAAGATGATGAACTTTGACCTCTGACATCCTGCAATGATAAAATATCAATCATAATCCCTAGCCTTTAAACAAAAGCACTGATAACATGGGCTCATGTCTCCCATTTTCAAGGCAAGTCAGAACAAAGTCCCACTTAAGACTAGATACTGGTTTTGATATATTTGACTATAAATGTCGAGAAATCACTTGTGCATTGTGTTTTCAAGTTGTAGAACTTTTACAATTTTGTCTGAGTAGAGTGTCTAATTAAACTGTCTATTATTTAATGTCTCTTTCATTGACTTTAATGATTACTTCGGATGTTTTCATCAACATACCAATTACCGTAAAGTAATATGTCTTTCTTTCACCTGTAGCTCAATATTGTAATTATTGAAATAATGTTAAATCTACTTTAAAAAACTAAGAAAACTTTTAATTTTCGGAAACAAGTTTGGCAACTGTTCATGTTGTGTCACGATGACCTTGAAAATAATTTTAAAGATAGCCAGCATGATTCAAACCCCGACCTCCAGGTGAGAGTCAGACATTCTACCCACTGAGCTATAGGTAGCTATAGTTGAACATTTCAATCTATAATTGCCAAACAAACACTGATTCCTGATAGTAAACTATGCTAATGGCTTGAAAAGTATGGCATTATCAAAGTTTTTCATATTGAGAAAATTGAAGCTGGCACAAAAATGTTAAGCCAAAAATAATAGCTGCTCCCACAGCCTGAGAAAAATACTTACAGTTGACTAAACCAATAAAACCACTCAGCTCTTTCCATTTCCAAGAGGAAAGAAAACTTTTGAATTGACCAAGTAAAATAACTCCAATTTGCACCGCATATTTTTTAAACTGATTACCTTTTGAAGCCCTAAACGTTTAATATCAGTTAAAAGATGATAAACTTCGCATCCATTGATAAATTCATCTCGAGGATGCATTGTATTCAAGCAGATAAGAGTCTTAGTGAGTACAATGATGATCAGTGACCTGACTAACAGAGAGTTCAATATAAAACGACACATGCAGTGTGCTGGCATCATCATAATGCCTTTTTTTACTGTAATTGTATAGTATTTAAGATGTTCAACAACAAATCATGATGTCACGGGCAGATAATTACTGTAAAGCATTGTTTGATTATGTCAGAGCACTAGTGACCGGTAATACCTCTCAAAGAAGTTGCCCTCGTGAAAAGAGTACAAGATTATTACTGTTCATACTTTTCTAAAGCTTTTAATTCTTTTAAGGGAATAGCTGGCAGGGGCCATGGGCCATTTCGCACATTGGATAAAAAAAGGCCCATGAGAATTATAAATTTTACTATTGCTGCAAAGATGATTGGCCCATTCAAAATTTCAGTCCAAAATGGCCCATTGTCAAATTTGTCTTTCCCAATCCCTGAGCTGGTATTAAATCTTATGAGTAAATGCCTTCATAAAGACCCTATTATTTATGTTCAGGGCCTGCAGAACTATATAAAGTTTAATCATATATACACACATGATATTCATAATTATAGTTCAGCTATTTATTATTATATTTTATATACATGTACCGCATCACTTGGTTTTCTTTATGTTTTATATCTTACATTATTCTTATAATAGATAAATCTTATGTGTGACATGCTCCATGATGATTTGGTGTCCTAGTTTTTGACCAGTCACTTATATAAGCATGACACTGAAACTACTGTTCTTTTTCTTCTTCTACGATTCAAAAAGTCACATAACACAGGATTGAGATATTTTGCCTTATCTTATTCTTACAATTGAACCTTATTTATTCACCTTAGCGATGTTTTCAAAACTGTCAAAATGATGACAATTTCATAATTTCGCATTATGCCATTTAAATTGACTAGTCTTTTGTCAGGGTATTTCTACTTTCATTATAATATATCATTCAAAATCAGTTTCTACCTCTTGTCATAAACTATGTAACATTTTGTTTCTTTTATGAAGAATACATTACATATCTGATATATCATTATGTAGGAATACTCTATCCTATCTTTCTCAAAATTTAGAATAGAAGATATTTCTTTGTTAAAAAACTGGAGAAAATATTACTTTCTTGCTAGATTTAAATTAAAAAAACAACAAATGAATACTTGTATCTAAACCTGCGTAAGATCATGCATTTCATTGATGATTTTTTAAATCTCATAATCCTCCAAACTGGAAAAAAAACCACATAAGATTTTATCATCTGTCTGTCCTGTTTTCAGAAAATTGCATAAGTTCCAAACTGTTGTGTCCTATGATATCTTATTTTGAGTGATAGTCGTCATGCTTCAGAACTCATATAGGCTACTTTAAACATCGCCAAGAAATCTTATACTCAGCAGAAATGTTGAGACATAAATTTACTCTATATTTCCTGTCAAAAGGGTACTTGTTATTATTATTTATTAGACTTAAACCGATTTATTTCCTTTATGTGTCATCTTGCATTTACATTAACAATTATTGAAAAAACACTAAGTGAATTAAGTTGTAATTTGTGAATGAAAACCGGACATTGACGCACACCAATGACTCAAACATAATTTTGGATACATATCTACAGCAAGCACAGAGATAAATATTGATCATCATTGAAAAGAGGAAATTATCTAAACTTTGGCAATTTAGAGATAAAGATGCAAGTTTTTGGAGGATATATTAACTAAGTTCAGGGCAGATGGTATTTTTGGTCCTTTCTAAGGCACACACAAATTTATCAAACATACTTTGTGTCACTTAAATAATGTATAGGTATCCATATGATATAGCCATAGCTGCAATATGTAAATAGAAATGTTAAGTAAACATACCTATGCATAACAAAATAAAATTTATTCATTTCATAAAAGTTATGGTATAATAATGTCATGCATGGAATAATACAAAATGACATTTGAATAAAATGTTCACTAATAAACTATTCAACCAAAGACATCTATATACGTCAGTATATCAGTATAGATATCAGTAAGGCTTTTGATAAAGTGTGGCATAAGGGAATTATCTAAAAACTTCAGTCAAAAGCTATTCGTGGCTGGTTTGAAAGTTACCTAACTAACAGAACACAGCGAGTTGTAATTCAAGGGAAATGTTCAGAATCTAATCCAGTTTTGGCAGGGGTACGTCAAGGATCGGTGCTCGGACCGTTATTATTTCTCATTTACATAAATGACATCATTGAAGGCATTGCCTGTAATATTCGATTATTTGCTGATGACACATCACTATATGTTATTGTTGAAAACCCACTTAGTACTGCTATAAAACTTAACTCTGACATCGAACACATCGTAAACTGGGCAGATAAATGGCAGGTAAAGTTTAAACCCAGAAAAAACGGAAGCAGTTACTTTTTCGCGTAAAGTCAACCTACAGCTATTCCTCCATTACAATTGAGTGGTACCATGATATCTGAAGTCAAAGAACACAAAAACCTAGGTCTAACCTTCCAGCATAACTGCCAATGCAATTCCCACATTGAAAACATTACTAAAAAAGTAAGCCCCATTATCAACTGTTTTAGAAGCTATAAATAATGTCTTACTAGAAAAAGCTTAGAAATAATGTTAACTCTTTTATTCTACCTCATTTTACTGTAGTTGACTGTATTGTGATTATCTGGGACAACTGTACTGTTACTGTACTAAACAACAAGAGCTTCAAATTGAGAAACTACATTTTGACACACTACAAACTATTTGCGGTGCGGTAAGAGGGACAAGTCACCAAAACATTTATAAGGAAACTAACTCAAAGCCCCTAAGGGAAAGGAGGACTGATTCAAAACTATGTCTCTTTTACAAAATGATCAATAAATTGACTCCCGATTATCTAAGTGATCTTGTGCCTGATTCAGTCAGCTTCAATTCTAATTATAATCTAAGAAACCAGACAGACTTTCAAAACATATGTTGTAAGACAGAACTATATGCCAGATCATTTATTCCAGACACAGTATAAGATGCTGGAATGAGCCTCCTGACAATATGAAGAAAGCATCTTCTTTACATGATTTCAAAATAATGCTACTAAACAAATCGTCATCTCCTCTCCACTTTGATTCTAAATCTGGACCCAGATTCCTACAAATTTTACACTGGCGCCTTAGGCTAGGGTTTAGTGATTTAAATGCAGACAAATACAAACGATATATCTTTGATTCACCCGCCTGTTCATGTGGTCATCCAAACAAAGACTTATTTCACTACTTTTTTTACCTGTCCCTGTTACTTATTGCTGAGATCAAACTGCTATTTTTATAAGAAAGGGTTTAATTTAAGAAGTGTACTTTTTGGCAACGCAAATAAAGGGAGAGAAAGAAACCAGAAAATACTAGAATCTGTACATTACTTTATTCATTCTTCAAAACGATTTAATAACAGTTAAACTCTTCAAATATTTTATAAGTCTTTTCATAATGATGAATGAACGGCCACATGATTACCAGAATTGCGATATATTTTTATATATTACATACTAATGATTGTTTTGTCGAACTTTTGTATCAAGATTGCATGCCATTCTCGTGTTATTTCAATTGTTTTTTGTATTGTATGGGAGAGGCATTAACGTAAGCCATATGGCTTGTTTGCCGATCCCTTTCATGTAATAAAATATGTTTAAACCATATACGTCTTTGGTTCAACACATACAATGGGTAACACAATTGTCGCAAATTATATATAAATATACAATTTATACACATCTTAAAGTTTGTTATTGGCACTTTTAATCTATGATAATATATAATCATATAGAAGAGAGTTTTGAAAAATAATTTTAATCAAACACGAACATTACGTCCTATCGTCACCTTCACGTGACAACACTGAAATGTACATAAGGTTGGTTGACATTCTCTTGATTCTGTTAATTTTGCTTTGAAAGAGATGTCATAAGCACCTTTCTAGGGTAAAATTATGTGTATTCGTCGCATCAAATCAAATAATCTTAAATTCAGGTAGTTACTCTTTAAATATTCACAAATACTGTTAGGTTACATACCGACAATCTGCAAATTACTACCGGGAAATCAACAGTCACATGATAGTTCACGTGATCAACTGAGTCACGTGATGACAATGAAACTAGGACGGGGGTAAAAACTGTCAGAGTAGTTGTGTTATACATAGCCAGTTTGTCGTATTGTGTTCTATTTTTTTCATATCGGAAATTGCAATTATTAAAGATCAACCATTGACAGCAATTATATTGGGTTAATTTGATTTAACAATTTCATATCTGATAATCGATTTGATACTGTCAGGATTATTTTACTCACCCTTCTGTAAATCTGTATATTTCTTGATTCTGATGCAGTTTTGCAATGTTCGATATATGTGCACTTCCCAACGATTTATTTTGATTTCTATGTATTTATGAATGAATGAATGATAATTAATTTATATAGCGTCTGTCTTCCAGATATATATAAATTGTATAATGTACAATCGTGTCTCATAGGTCTTAACGGCCGGATATTTTCTTTTTAGCTTGTATTAATATGTGGTCAAATAATGTATAGAAAATTTGTGACACGTTAATAAAATATTTTTCTTCTTCTTCTTCTTCTATAATGACTGCTCAGCGGCGCTTGTAGAAGTGGACCAGCGATCGTATATATGATCCCTGCAGAGCATGGGCCCCGCTAACAGAGTCCCCTATGTATAGACTATTGTCAATAGTCTATACATAGGGGACTCTGTTAGCGGGGCCCATGCTGCAGAGTGGACCGAGAAGAGATAGGTCCTTGAGACGACTAAGAAAATAGTCTTTTGTTGGACAGTTCCCGATATCAATATATAATGTGGTTTTATGTTATAAATTGTATTATTTGTTTAACATGATAGTTCTTTAAATTCAATTGTTGAACATATATTAATTTGTTTCATTCTGCAGTGTCGGACCGACTTAATTTCCAAGGGGAGTTTCCTGAGTGGGAGGTAATGTAGATTATGATGTAATTATAAGACTTAAGTAGTGGAATTTTATGATAAATCCAAAGTTTCTTAGGCAAAACGTGTATTGATAAATAATTTTGTCATGTTGAGTTATAACATAATTAAAAGACCAGCCTGTCTCTTTCAACAAGGTATCTCTGTTTTTAACACTAAATTCTTGAAACAAATGGCGAGGAGACACAATATAACAGTTTATGAAGTATGTTTCGTATTACTCAATTAATAAATATTACATTGCTTTAAAAACATTATATCACACTAATAGACAAGAAACAAAAAGGATATTCATATCGAGGCGTAGCGATTCTGTCAAATGATATGGTAATAGAACCCAAATATATATCCAGTATTATGTAAGTTAAGTGTCATTATTTTACCTTCATGTTGACATGGGCCATGTATACGATTTTATACCATTTAAATAATATCTTATGATCCGTAGATGACATGTTGTTGAAAATGACAGGTTGCTTTTGTAGAAGAAACTATACACAGGACAGGCGGAAGATTACACTACCATAACAACACGTGTGACCTATCATTGCAATGTGCTAATGTGGAATCGTATTAGTTCTCTAGTGTTATGCTTTACTCTAATTCATCATCCAAAATAGACGTCCACCGTAAATAATAACAATGATAATAATAATACTTTATTACCCCGAAAGGAATAATTTCATTTTGTATCATTACAGAGCTGGTGAACATTCAGGAAAGGCAACACATGTTACATATGATACATAAACAAACACATTCTATTAATTTATCGATCATTTAACAGACGAATGCTGAAAGGAATGAATGTATTTGATCTCTATTGGTTAAACAGGTTAATAAATATCTCTGCCTGAACCTAGTTTATGTGAGGTTTAGCGACATCTACAGGCGACAACTAAATATAGCAACATTCGAATCATTCAGAATGCATATATCATCTGACATCCTGTCAAAGGGTAAGACCTGAGACAGGATGATCATCTGGCGACTTCCTACGAAGCTTTGACCTCACTCAGGAGACGGATGAAACTGCTATTACGACACAAACTTGATTACAAAACATTCACGTTATAATGCTCATGACATGACATCACACAATTTTCCCTGCGTTACGTTACCACGGAATTAGTTACCATGGCGACCCGATACACCGAAATGTATGTATTGTCAAGGCGAAATATGCGAGTTGGTTAGCTGCTGGTATGGCAATGCTGCCTGACTGAGGACGTGAGTTCAAATACCGCAACAGACTCAGCCCCCAAAAAATAGAAGCATTTGTACTATTGCCGATAGTGCGACGCCAAATATATAATTTTTATGTATGAATTGTCGAATAAATATATGTATATGGTTAGCGGATATTCCTTTGTAAGAATGGAATATTTGGCGACAGTCATCTTTATCGATGAATCGAAGTAACCGAGATGGATGGAATCTAATTGCTCCTATAATGGTCGGCCCTTCAAACTAATTGATCATTTCGGATTCATTCCCTATACAAATTCCTGTGGACAAGGACCTCTACGGAATTCTGTCAGATCATAGATGAGTGACAAGAGACACTAAAAGAAAACCTAGGGAAAGAATCAACGATTTGATTTAATCAGATTTGACATCACAATGCCTTCACGTCAATTTAAGATAATTAATAAAATCTCATCTCTATCCTTCTGATAGAAAATGGGACACTTGTTGATAAAAGTAAACATTATCACTTTGACCCAAAAAAACAACAACATAAAACAGTCTTCCTCGTGTATTTATTATTCAGGTAGCGCGGAGTGCAAACGCGAATTGCAATGTCTCACTGCAGGACAGTGAAGTTTTTTGTATCAGAACCAAACACGTTTGAGGCAGTACACTGGTAAGTGTTATAGTCGAAAGACGTCACAGTTTGGATATCCAGAACAGGACTCTTCAAAAGCGGGTAACCAGACCACGTTATTGTAGGCGGCGGGACGCCATCAGCGTAGCACTGAAGATGAACGTCACTTCCGACGGAGCTGTGTCGGATCTCTGTCTCTGGTCCTGCAATGGTTGGCTTCTTAAGACATTCACATCCGACCTTCAATTTGTCCCTGTCTGCGCCCCTTTGACCCGGTTCCCCCTTTTGACCTTTAATCCCAGCTAAACCTTTTATCCCTTTGACCCCCTTGGGGCCTCTAGGTCCTCTTAGGCCAGCACTCCCCGGAACACCCGTGACTCCTCTTGCTCCCTTCTCTCCCTTGATTCCTGGACTCCCAGGCTCGCCTTTCGGACCAACGCTGCCCTTAGTTCCGGATATACCTGCGTCTCCATCTGCCCCTTTAGGACCAACTGAACCAGATTTTCCTGCTGCTCCTTTAGGTCCAGGATCACCAGCCAGACCTCGTACACCTTTGGGTCCCTGTTGGCCCTTGAGACCTTGTCGTCCCTTGAATCCAGGAGGTCCCTGAGATCCTTGAGGTCCC
This sequence comes from Phorcus lineatus, assembly GCA_921293015.1. NCBI lineage: Eukaryota > Metazoa > Mollusca > Gastropoda > Trochida > Trochidae > Phorcus > Phorcus lineatus. The sequence goes on along the minus strand of OV121086.1, from coordinate 20,174,378 downwards.
TTATCCCCGGCCGGTCCCCGGTCCCCTATGTCTCCTTGCTTACACGCTTTGGTTTTATCGTTACAGTTCTGTTCTATAACTTCTTCCTGTGTCTTCAAGAGGTCCATGAAGATGTCTTGTAGACCTGACCGTTTCTCATGGTCTGCTTGTGTCAAGACCTCCCGAACTGTGCGTCGTAGTTTCTCCTTGGAGGTGTAATCAGAGTCTACAAAGAGGTCATCAATGGCAACTTCTAGATCTCGATCTGACGTCTCCAGGTCTCTTATGTTGTTGCATTGGACAAGAGTCACAATGACTACGGCAACAGTATTCAGCACTACAAATATCGTCAGAAAGATCACCGAATTGCTCATACCATCAGACGCCATATTGCCACTTAGGACTGTAATGACTTATCACATCAGTAAGCACTCAAGATAAGACTTCTTGCTGTCATCCAATCATAAGACATTAAACTATCAGGAACACAGAATTTAGGGCGACTATAGAGATAAGGTCGTCAGCTGTGCCCTAGCTTGTATTCCTGGGCAAATTATTAGATTTAGTTTCATTGTCTTACCTTTATTACAACCATCATATATGTGCTCGTTGAAGGATTTACTTTGATTTTGCATCTTTATATATTGATCAAAGGCACGGGCATTTGGTAACATGTTTTAACAAAATTAATTTTCTCATTGAATAAATTTGTCAAGGCACTTTTCTGCATACCCCTCTTTGATGAAGGATACTTTTTAGTAAAATTTTTTATTTTTATAAATTACATATAGAAATGAGTACATCATCATTTATCAAACGTCGCCATCGTCCAGTAGCCGTTCCAGTGACTCTGTGTCAGTTTTTTGTGAATTTTCTTCCTCGTCTGATTTGAAAATGATTGTCAGTGCCACTGTTGTCATAACAAGGATAACTCCAAGCAAAGCAAACCCCGCCGCCATTACTGCTTTCGTTGTCTCGGGTCCTTCTTGTGTTTTAATTTTTCTTGGATTATGCTTCCTATTGTTCTTGCTGTGTTCTGAAACAAAAACGTTTGTTATTGTCATACAATTTCACAATTTGCAATTACAACACGTACATTAGAGCTGAATCGCGGTTTCTTGCACGTGCAAAGCATGGTTTTACTGCAATGTATTCAGCTAATAATGGAGCGACAGGAAACAGACTCTGATGTTGACAATCAAAGTTATCAATTACAGTCATCTAAGGGGCGTCTTGAAACAGTTTGAAACTAGAACGTGCAGGTGTTCGAACTGTTGTCAATATCATGACGACATGCACGACGATATCTGTCCTTGACCATGTACTCCTATAAACATAGGGTCTTGTTTAGCTAATTTTGATTGTAAGTTTTCATTTAATACAAGAAGGTTATCAATCGCTTTCTAGAAGCAATATGACCGACAGACAATCAGCTACAAACTACAGAGTGAGCCGCTGGCCCATCATCGGCTTTCACTGATATACCTATCGCCGGGTGAATTTTAGGGTTTACTTCCAAATCGAAGTTGGAGAACGGACCAATGAGAGCCAGAACTTCGACTTTGCAGGATGGAAAGTACAACGAAGTAATTAAGTAATAATCTTAAAAATGTATTTAGAGGTTGAAATTGTTGAAATACATTAAAAGGACACAGACGGTATGTTGTATAAATGGCGTTATTTTATGGACAAGAAGTTGTTATTTCTGAAAACATCGCAATGCTTATTACTTAGCATAGTAACAATAAACAGGACAAAAGTCGAGATTTCTGATCGAAAACCGGGCAATGGCGCGCGCCAATGACTCCAAATATTTATTTATAGCAGTCACAGCGACTTCTTAACATTTTTATGGCCATTTTTTTATATACAATCGAAAACAAGAAATTGTAATAATTTTGGCATTTAAGACATGAAGATGACATTTGGATAGGCGATTTGAACCTAACGCAGGCCACAATATATTTTGGCTCATACACCGTGTCACCTTGTTGCTATCAAAACGTTTATTGTTTTCTGTCTCCTTATTCAAATAATAATCCCTTTAGAGCTTCTCGTAACAGTTACCTGATTTTTTAATACGTTTCTGCACCAATTCCTTTGGTGGTATTTGCACAACAGCTTCATCAGGTGAATGGGTATTAAACGAAGCTGTATGTACATCCGGCACCGCTGTATCCCTTTTTCTTCTCAGACGTCTAGGGTTAGGGTTTGTGACGTCATAAATGATGACTTTACAGCTGATCCGGAATTTGTCCAAGTATATAATATATCTTATTGAAAAGTGTTTTTCTGTTAGTGACATCTCCTTTTTAGCAGCGGACCTGTCGGGCTTTCTGAAACCAGATTCATGCATGAAAATGATAAATTCTGAATTCAAACATATATCATAATCATAGTGAATAAGTTTTAAGGATTTACAACTTCTTTATTGCAGGATGTATATATTCATCATTGGTTATTTGACATATAGGTTAATTATATCCAAGGAAAGAATGAAGAATGTAATTAAGAAATACATGAGCTTATAATGATGTACATGACCGTGTTGATATTTACAGGATAGGTATGAGGGTAAACATTGTTACGGCTGCAATGTTCTCTTTTAACTACGGAGGTCGATATCGTTTTTCTCGGGCCATAAACAAGGTACTGAATGAGTATAAAAGTGCAGATTTTTTTATTGCGAGGAATATAGTACAAAGCCAAGTTTTGAAAGTTACGAAAGCTATTTCATTATAATCGTTAACGACTTCAAATATTCTCATGAGAGAAGTAGCATGACGTCATGAAATATGACATCAATGTTTCCCTTTGACTTTGAACTAACTGAATATGTTTATGTGTAGGAACAGATTTGCGCTACAAAGGAATACATTTTGATCAACTACCTCTTATTATGAAATCTGTATTTCTTAGTACTGAGATTGATTGAAGGAAAAGTTGAGTTCGTGGGCGTGGCGATGCAGGTGTTGATTGACAAGTGAAGTCTCCAATCATCTGTTTGTAGTGAAACTTGGACGGTCAAACTTGGACGTGTTGATTTGATCATACTATGAGCAAAAAACATGCTGTAAAAAGATATTAAAAGGAACATATATCACGTTGTTTCTTTTTCATCTTATAATTCAATGAATTTGTAGAGATGAAATTCTCTGTCCAAAGACTTAAATACAATACAAACTGCACGATTATTTTTTATAGTGATAACAAACATGACCCGTGTATACTTATGAATAAAAGTCCATTACAAGAATGGATAAACATTTATATTCAACACTGTAAAACGAATTTCGACCAAAAAGTGATTAATTAATTCTTAGATATGGTGAAATAATTCAGGCATCAGCATCATCCTACACGCTTATTCCTGATATGAAAATCAGCTGGAAATTCACTGCGTCAGAAACAACAGGTGTGATGCTGAAATTATGGTAATGGCTTAGTTGATTAATTTTCATAATTGAGAAGACTGATAAATTGATATTCTCGTTTTCTAGTATAGACATGTGTTATTTTTACTTTTTTATTTGAGAAGCAACGTATTTTCGGTATAATAAATCCTATTTTAGGAGATAGCATATCTATTTTGTGTTTTATCTATCACTGGACAGATATTTTCATTTTGTCTTTGGCGATTTTAATAATATCATCTTCACCATAATCTCTCAATTAAGAGATGCATTTTTATTGAAAAAGATTATAAAAGACTTTTCAAGTTATTCTTCGAACGTCATCAAACTGTTCAATCTATTCTAGAAGCCATGTTCTAGACATTTTCAAAACTGTTCATTTTGCACTAAATTAGACAGATTGAAGTTTGATGGCTAATATGTTATCATTCTTTAACGATGTTAATACCTTATTTGATATAAGCTGTTATAAGCTGACGCAGACATATCTTCATCCTTTTGCTTGTAGAAACAGCTTACTATTGCTATGGTTTCTTTTCTTTTGTCTTGCAATCTCTGTGACGTCATTAATGTGTTCTCATATACAAAACCTCCACTCACATTCTGAAAATGAATATACGACTTCAAAAGAATAAAACTTTAAATTCAATGGATAAAACTAAAACATAATGTAGTTATCTTAAATAGTGAAGACTACCTGTTATCTCTATAAAATATCTAAACAGGTATTTTATACATATATCAACCAAAGTCAGCTTGATCAACAGAAGCAGTAATGGGCATCCCTTGTTACTTTTATCATTATTTATGGAAACATATGTCTATATGTAAATAAGCTAATGGAATATGTAGAATCACTTTAGATAGTAATCGACATACGTAAATATAGATGAAAATGAGTTAACAGTATACTCATCGTAGATTAAACCCAATGGCATATTTCAAAACGTATATCATCATCATAAAAACTTACCTTTCTAGATGTCCCACAAGCGTGTAGAGGAATCGTGACCTTTAACCTTTGAAGGGTCACAACATGAACGCATGACGTGTGTGTCAGGGTCACGTAACGTTTGTGAAGACCCCGGATGAAGCTTTGGTCTATGAAAACCTCCATATCACGACCGTTACATTGTATACTCCTTATAGCGACTGTTTGGCACACGTCAGTGTTGGTGTATATGAAGAAGAGTAATACTGTAATCGCAAGCATACCTTGAAGAAAAAAGATTTAAAATCCAACGATGTAAGTGTTCTGTTTGAAAGTAAGTGTTTGTATCGCTCGTGGTGTAGTAACACGATGTGTTTTCGCGTATATACAACAACTAAACTTTCCTTTTCAAACCGCTGCCAATTACGTATTTATCATTTAAGCATTCTTCCGGGCGTATTTATTTCAAATAACAAGGAAATTTCATCCAAACACACGTTTCCACTGTACCAATGTATCTGACACAAACATATTATTATATCCATAGAATTAACAGAACCGAAAATCCTTGATGATAGGTACCAATCTCATCAACTAGGTTTTTATACTCTTGTATAATCATCAGAACTTGTTGTCGAACGGTGGTCCTCAGTAAAGGATTTGATAATCTTACTGATTAAAGAAAATAAATTGTCAGAAACTATCTTTAAAAAATGTTGTCGCCATCCATGAAAATGATGTTCCCTCAAACTTCGTCGATGGCACTCCGAACTAGCGTTATCCAGAATTTGATCGTGCTTCACATGTACGCCATTTATCAATACGACTCGAAGACAAATTCATCTTCTCTCGATCATGTGAGCAAACTCATGCCCTGCATAGTTCACGTATACACACTGCTGTTATGTATCTTCCATATCTCTGCGGGGACATAAAGACTTGATATACATGCCACACCTGGTGGACTAATACATTCAAAGCGATACACTCTTTCAATCATTCTTTCACCACGCATGCCCAGCTGACGCTTTGTTTTAACGAATCAATGAATAATATTTCTAAAAAATACGGTGGAATCATTATCATTACCAGAGCAAATGTTGAATATAAATATTAATGATATCATCTCATGGCTCGTTTGGTTAATAGATTATTAAGTTTTTGTTTGTGTAGAGCAGCCCACTTCGATGTGGGTTTTTTGTAGTTTGAGTGCACTTTACATATACTAATCACATATAAATAAAAAAAATAATTTTTTTATACACGGTCTAATCATCAGCAATAACAAATTATATATATACGCGTGTAGCGTTATGCACGTATACAAAATACATAACTTGTGTATTCATCATCATGTGTGCACTAATGCTATATGACAGTTGCCGTTGTTGTTACAGGAGGTCGCATATTGTGCGGTTATGACAACATTGGCGAATTTTCATCTGGCGAAAATAATTAAGAATTTCAAAATGACTAATTTTACCATCCTGATACCATCTTCATAGGAGCTACGCGGATACAAATACGCTGATGTAAAAGGGTGATTTTAAGGTCCAAATTTTCTCTCCAATGATTACCAAATCTCTCATTTCTCTTTGACAGCATTGTACTTCGACCACGTGTAGACCGCACTCCTGTGTTTTAAGTGGATGATACAACTCTATAATCATATCTTCGTTTCATGGCATCAATTAAATATACTTACGTCATATTTGTGGCGCCCGCCTCATCAAAGTTTTGATGACACTGCATATCTTCAAGAGCACAGTAAGATATAACGTTAAATCAGGATGATTATTTGATTGGTTTTGTTAAAATAAAAAAGCCAAAGTCTGTTGAGGCGCAGAGCCATCGGCTCTTTAAACTATTTTGTCAAACTCAATCGAACTGTTTCACTCTCGATTTGGCGTTTTTAATGCGCTTAATGAATTCAACAGACTTCGTCTTTAAATATTCTTTGTTGTTCTGTTGAGCCATTGGATCTTTGAACCATTTTGCCAAACTCAATCCAACTGTTCCATTCTCGATTTGGCGTGTTTTACGCGCTTAATGAATTCAACAAGACTTCGTCTTTAAATATTCTTTATTGTTCATGTTTATAATAATTACTATGCCTAACGCTCCCTAAACAGGTATGATATTGCGAATTTAAAGTAAATTTATAATAGAAATAGTAATATATTCTCTGCACACCTACGTAAGTAAAATCATAGATATGAAACAGATGTGTTTATGATCAGTCAGGAGCTGTTTTTTATTTATCGCATTTCAAATATACAAGACCGTTAGGTCTATATAAAAATAATTAATGATATATTCATAGAAATGTAAATGGATATCACGTCACTTCATGTTAACACATACACATATGTCAGTTTAGTCTAACACGTCACAACAGTTTCATGTCCATTGATGGGTATGTATGTACGTAGGTGTGACATCAGGTATGTCAGGGAAGCGACAAAATGATGTCATTGTTTTTCTTTCTTAACAAGTCAAATGTTTGGTCATAGAACGTAAATTAAGTGTAATTGGACACTATATCAATGAAACAAAATGACAGTAGATGGATGTGAAGGCTATCATTATGCCTTAAATAAAGTTAATTACAAAATACACTTTGGTATAAATGACCGATTTAATTTAAGGATTGTTTTACATTTTTGTGCCTCTATCGATGTATAATAGCAACAAATTGTATAGCATCGCGAAGCATATATATGGATATGAGATGCAATAGAAGGAGGGTAGCTGTGATGTGCAAAGCACTTGAAAGTGGAGTGTTGTGAGGTCCCACACTTGACATGGTAAAACAAACCACCAGCGTCTGTTTTTAAGTTATTGATTCGGAAGTAGTGAATGTTGTTTTATAATTTAAAATTGACTTCGATACACAACATGACTTTGAAATAATAGTCAATTGAATGCATTAGTTGGTATCAGTAGTGGTGATGTTGTGGATTCAACAGAATAACATTTGCAATGATCTAGAAGGTGCCACGAAAAGTCATTTTCGTTTTCCAACCCAAATACCTTTCTTATATCAGATTATTATTGTTTAAATAATATATATTATACAATACTATGTGAATAATAAAGAACTGGAGATTTGGATTTTTAGATTGCCATTAAAATAGTTGTATAATAGTGCATGTAAACATCATTAATGTGTATTTGATTATCAGTTAAGGAGAAATGTGATCCCTCTCATTTGTTACTTTCATCTTGTGATACATGTATATACGTATGATGGCTTTGCTACCTTTTAAGTATCTGTGTCCTGGCAGATTGACCTCACTTTAAGAAATTTTGAGACAAAGAAAACCTTTGTCAGACTTAGATTTCTATAAATAAATAAAAAGATATCACAATTTAGATCTTGAATTTTAAGATCATCGTGCACAAAATTATCCTTGCGAGGAAATATAATTAATAAGATAATTCAAGGAATGCGCGTTAATTCGAATGATCTTAAAGAGCCACTCGCGATCGGTGATTTTCATAACATCTTATTTACCTTTGATACGAACCCAAATGTCATATGTGGTGATATGAAATCAACACATCTTAACTTTTCTATGTATATGACAAATACTGCGGTTTTCCATGAAAATCTAAAAACAGCCTTGTAAATGCACAGAGGTGTAGATATCACTTCCAATGTACATGGATACTAGTTATACATAAACTAACAAACGGTATCAACTCCTAACTGCCCTCCTGGCTGTTTTAGATAAGTCACCAAAATTACGTTTGACTATTTGCCGCGCGCCACTGTCCGGTTTTCGATCATAATTGCGACGTTCTACCTTCATATCGTCACTGTAATACCAATAAGCTTTAAAATGTGTCTTTTTGGTAACAGTCGCTACTTCTCGATCAAAAGATTACATTGATTAAGTTTTGGCATGGCTCCAACAACTCACGGAGTGGCTCTTTAAACTGCTTACGAGTGAAAAAAGGACAATGCTCAGCAGATAACATATTGGGACAACGACAAATTTTTTATTTTCCACCATTTATCAATGCAGATTCACTGGTCCATTGATCAAACAATGGGATGTTTAGGTACGCGTAGTACATCGTCTAGAATGTATATGATGCCATTATTAGCGTGGATGACGCCTCGAACTGGGGCGTTGTTGAAGTGTGTCACGTGACCTGGAATGAAATGGAAAGATAATGACGAAAACATACCATCTTGTCTGACAAGACCCTCAAAGGGCTAAAATAGAACTGTTACTGCTTTTTATTCTTTAAAAGGTATTAAAACGCAATGAAATTTATGGTATAGATTTTCGCTATTTGAAAAACGTTTCAATGTCACATAACATAAACACATTGCATTACTGCTATATTTAACAAGGAACCGTATGTATAGCAGATATGGGGGCCGCGTATGCAAATATTGCAAGAATGTTCGGCTACACCCCTTTGACATTTCCTAGATATTGCAGCTAAACAATACAACAGGATGAACATCGGGCTTGCCACGAAATGTGAAACACCGTGTCACCAGCGAACAAGACAACCGCTATAACTACATCTTTAAACTCACGAACATCTTTCTAACGGCAACGTCAACGGCGGCCACGACATGGGCCAAAAATATTTTTCATTTTAGAGGTAATACACATTCGCTAAAAACTCCTTTTGCAACTATAGGGCTAGATTGTAAAAGCTATGTTGATACTAAAATAGTCGTAAGTACCATACGTTAAAATCGGTCAACGACTGTACCTAAAACTTCAGAAGCTCTGAAAAGTTAACCCCTGGTTAACCGGTTTTTACTTCTCATATGATACTTCATTTCTTGTCTAATTGTCAGTCGTGCCCTACTTGTGAAACTTGTTGATGTTTTCTAAATCCTGCAGAAATTTGTCTGTTATATTACGTATACTTTATAGCAGAAGTTTTTAACTGTACCATTTTTCATGACAACTTGCACCCGATGACCTTCCGATGTTGTTAGGTGCGTCTCCTCAGTCAGATCTTTAGGGTTATACACTCCCGGTATCACGTGGTACTTCATCGTTCCTTTCAAAATGAGTATTAGTAAATAACGACAACACAGGTTATATCCATGTGACATCAAAATAATCCACGTGACATCAAAATAAACAGACAAAACGTAAAGTGATGATATTCAATAAACGAATCACTGACTGATTGTAGTTACAGATGTTGCTTTAGAACAACTGGCAGACAATTTTGATCTCTTTTTAAATTTTTCCTATTTAAGAGAGCTAGCTAGAGCCTGTGGTAAAAATTGTGCAAGTACTGTTTCACAAAGCAAGTATGTACTCTTCCAACATTCGCTAATGTTAACATGAATTTCCAAGTGTTTACGATCACCCTAGAGACCGTTATCAAGTTTTGTTTGTCACGCATGAAGTGGTTATCTAACACTATAGAACGTCATACTAGTGCATTTTGATGTTTTGTATTGAACGAGAAGATGTCATGGGAGCAGAGAAACAATGAGTTCGAAGAACGAGTTGTTTCTATGCTCCCATGACATTTTCGAGTTCAATACAAAACATCAAAATGCACTAGTATGACGTTCTATATTTATTTCATACCCGATCTTAATTAATAAAAATATGTTTTATAAACAATAAAAGGTTGCGTAGCGATACACATTTTCACGCCATACATACTTCCGCGTTGAGGTTACCTTGACATTGGTATTAATACGCCGATGACCGAATAACGCAATTGACCTGAATGCCACATTCCTCCGCATGACGTCAAGTATAGCAAGTCCGACTTTCAAATCTTACAATAACAACAAATAGATAAAAAGAAAGATATTTTGATCAAATTCAGAATTGATTTAATATGATAAAGCATAAATCAAACAATGATCAAGCTATTTTGTTTATAAACAATCGTGTAGAAATCAGTAACTTTTAAAGTTCAAGGTCATTTTCAAAAGTTTCAAATACGTTGTCGTCATATTAGCTCGCGCCGTCAGTTAGTCGGAGTCACTGTTGAAGATAACACGTTTACGCTTTCGCTTTCGCTGTTCATGGTATTTGTTTATACGTGTTATCAAATAATTTGGAAATGACAATCTTGTTTTATAAGAGCTTTTGTGCAACTCTCGCAAACTGGGAATCCCAATGACCTAAATGTATATCTATAAATAGCTGCTTCGGGAAATCCGGGAAGTCCCAAGGTTCAGAAAAAGTAGAACCGGCAGGGGTGCAATACGGAATCTCGAGTGCAATACGGAATTTGAAGACGGATTCCGTATTGCACCCTTGTATTACTATCCTAAGTTTACATGGGTATATAATAAAAGAAGATGGTACACACTCCTCAGAAGCCCATCCATGTTCAGAAGGTTGTTCTTGTACACATCAGGCAGCAGATGGAAGGCGTGGTTCAAGGGAGCCAACAGGGTCGTGAACGTTGTCCCCTGCAGAGAGGTAGATGTTTATTTTGTTAACTTCTCTTGATGCATGAATTTCAGTTAAGAGTTGAAATCCAAATCTTTTTGATCGTTTGTAATTTCCAACTTTATTAAACAGTCGAATTCTTCATTAGGAATTGCAATAGTGCTTAGAAATCCCCTAAAGAGCCACTCCGTGAGTTGTTGTAGTAGTCATATATGCCAAACTTAATCAATTGTGTCATTTGATCGCCAGGTATCGACTGTTACCAGAAGGCAAAGTTTAAAGCTTATTTTTTTGTACGGTGACAATATGAAGGTAGAACGTCGCAATTATGATCGAAAACCGCACAGTGGCGCGCGTCAAATAGTCAAACGTAATTTTGGAGACTTTTCTAAAACAGCCAGGAGGGCAGTTAGAAGTTGATAGCGTTTGTTAGATTATATAGCTAGCTAGTATCCATGTATAGTGGACGTTATATCTACACCTCTGTGCATTTAAGTGGCTGTTATTAGATTTTCATGGAAAACTAGTAATTCTCATTTATGACTTTTGGACATGAAACGTTAAGATGTTTTCATTTTATATCACCACATATGACATGTAGGTTCGTATCAAAGGTAAATAATATGTTATGAAAATCACGGAGTGGCTCTTTGAGCACTCGTGTTGATGATAACCCTTTACGTGATACGTTACCTTAAATTTTCCATATGATGCACGAATTGTCCTTAACATGGCTCTTGCATACAAAGCAAACATGAATGTTATTACATTACCAATATCATAATTCATAATTCAATTATTACCCTCAATTTCCCTCCAGAATCAAGTTTTCATTAGGTCATCGATAAGGTTACCGTAGTGGTCATAATTAGCGGCCAGGATGTCAGTGATGCTGCCGTGAGGTTTAGGCGTCATCACATCTCGTTGGTCGAGGGGCTTTTGTATCGGTTTCTCTGATTTGCTGTGGTTGTTGACCCCTGACCCGTTCAGGATGACCTGGCCTACCAGGAAGATGTTCCCATTGGCTGCCAGGCTATCGTAGGAAGTATATTTACACCGTTGATCAATACGGCCTGAAGTACAACGTAATAAAGAATGGGGTCTCTTAAACTAAAGGCATCGACAATGGCGGATGTGGAGAAAGGGTTACGGGCTGAGGCATTTAATGAATCGCATATACTGTGTTCGGCCCTGCATCTTATACAAAAGGAAATGAAGGTCATACACTTACACATTTGTTTTTATATTTGCAAACCTCTTAAAATCACTGATATCTACCAAGAATGATAATCGTTTCGCTATGTATAATAGTCAATTAAGGTTTGGCCGTATCCGGATGTCCGGACCGTTGAGTTCAAGATATTTTGTTTCAGATTCCTTGAATAATGACATTTCATTGACCTAAAATCCATTCTCAGAATAGCATACCTTTGTCTTAATACATGTCAGGGGATTATAGGAACTTCGTGTATACAAATACGCTGATGTAGCGCAGCGAGTTCTCGGTAGGCAGAGGAAATTCCACTTTACTACCTACCTTTTGAGAGTCCAAAACGACGATATTGAAAAGGCGTATTTTTCCTTATAAACATGAATAGAAAATTCGTAAAAAAATTACAGCTCCATTTTTGTTGGTGGCGTTTCTGACTTCCATGAGAGTACCTTGACTTTAAAGGAGCAGTCCAGCATATTTTGAGCTTTTTAACAAGGCTTTTGTTGTCCAAATGAAAATCATGGGTTTATTCATTTATGGGTTTTGGCCAATTACACTAAATTAGAAACAAAACCGTTCATTAATTTTCAAGAAAATCACCTCCAAAAATCGTCGTCTTAATTATGGAAACGTTTCCATAAATATGGCGGCTAATCCGGAAATGCGTGACTCGCGTGTACACGACTTTCAGTAAATAAACGTGTTACAACTAAGCGGCAATGGATATATTTCACAAAATATACATCTGAAAGTTTGAGAAACAGAGATCGTCGATGATGACAGAAGTATATTCACCTGTAACACACTAGAAATCTAGTTCACTTGAGATGGAGCGAATGGTCCCTACAAACAAAACAGCGGACAACCCGGCCGCTTAAATTCCTTGATGACAGTCGATCCGAGGGGTGAGTGAAACGTTTTCACGGTTCTTTCAAACCCAAAGCATGATTAGCAAAAATAATGTTTTAACCTTTCATTATTTCAAGTTAAGCTTGGTCGGATCCGCTCAGGATTTGATTTGTTCAAACTTAAAAAAGTAGGCAAGCCTCACTCTATCGTGATGATCTTGGGCTATATATACAGCCGTGTCGGGTAAAGATACGCATCCGCACAAAACTTGACCTACTAAAAGCAAGATGAGTGTAAATTTAAAAACACGACTATCGGTTTGTCCTTATCTACACTTAAGAAAAAAGTTTAAAAATCAATCAAAATTATAATATTGGAAATGTTTGATGTATTCAAACCCTGCGTGCGTATCTTTAGCCTACACATGCCGACCTACGGGAAAAGGGGGTAGATCTACAGTCGTTGGAAAACTTTCCGTGTCAATGACAAACACTTTTCAACATGTATATTTTACGTTAATATTATAAGTGAAGGTCTGAACTTTAACAGTGATGTGGTTTTTATCCCATATAGTATATATCTATGTTATGTATTATTGTTATATCATCTATATCTACTGTATTTTTTTCGGAAGAATGAACATGTATCGATCGATCGTTAAGGTGCGTAGCTTTACACGACAGCACTGTAATAATATTTGACTTTGCGATGTTGGTCTCAAGGAATTTTCAGCTTCAGAAGTTAGAGATGTTATTATGAGATTATAAAGATATTTAAAAGGTATTATTCATTGCTTATACATATTTTTTTTTATCACAATTATCAAGTTGTTTTAACTACATGACGAGAGAACGATATTAATTGCTTTTTCATTTGGTCAGTAAATTAGGAAAATGTAAGAGGATTAGAAATATTTTTTTTCAGTTTGAACATTTCATCTACTCTGTGTGACAATTACTCATGATTTTTTAATCAAATTTTAATCAAATAATTTAACAGCCAAAGTAAACAAGGTTTTGTGTGTTTGTGTTTTGCAAGATAGAAAATCTGAAATGTATTTTTAGAATACTTGTAATGGCTTTGATAGGTCATATGCCAAAACATGACATTGTACTAGGTAATTGTGAATTTGTTGTTATGTTAATGGTCATGGCCTTGGTGATCTTTATTAGGGACAACAAGGTCACTAAATCTATTAATTATAATCCTCACTAATAAAAGAGACTGTATGCCTGAGTAAAGCTTTTTAGATATTTAATTCTGTAGAAAATTTAAAAAAAAATGTTCAGGGTGTTGCCACTGTGACCAAATCCATAAATTAAAATCCTCACTACACAAACTATCAGATTCTTAGAGTTATTGGTAAACAAAGTAAAAAAAACCAGGCAGAATATCATGTCAAAAGCCCACTGGAATTTTTAGGTCTGATGATGTAGATCTAATAATTTTATACTCTTGCTATAAAATTTGATAATTTGATTTTCTTTGATTATTATTTAATTTTATTCGACCACTTGTCACCTTCCTAAAAGATGATTCAAATTTTTTGTTTTAATCTTTATTCTGTTTATTTGTTTTAACTGATACTTATTCATGTTAAGTGGTCAGTATAATTATTCAAAAATTTCTTTTCAGAGGCCATCAGAGTTGAATCAAATCCAGGGTTGTCAGTTTGTGGTCAGTGTTTGACTTTTGACAACCTACTATCCTACATGCAGTTAGGTGCTTGATGATCCATCTGTGAAGAATTTTTCAACTAGGGCCAACACAAGTATCAACCAAATAAAGACTGAACAAACCTGTTTGAAAGCAGTACAGTATGATTGTTTCAATTAAAATCTTTAAAATTATGGCCGTGTGATATATAATAAAAAGCTGAAGGAAATTGCTCTATATTTGTTTTGGGTATCTGCAGAGTGCAGTGCATAGCATCAATACTCTAGCTGGCTTTACACCCAAGGGAGGTAATTTGAAAGGGTGTTGAATTTGAAAAGAAGTGCTTAAGTTCATCTGTTGATTCCTAGAAAATATTTTGTGTGTTCTTTTTTACCAAAGATATCAATGGAATGATTGTTTGATAAATTAAACCTGCACTTGGCAATTTAGAACCTCTTTTCTCCTCTTCATACATACTTAAAATTCACTGTCAGCAACATATTTGGGCAAATCTCAGATTTATTTTGAATATTTTCAAATAATATTTCTAGAAAAAAGTAAGGTTTATTTATTCCCATGATTAAGTTATTTTGAGGTGAGGATCAACATTTGTTTTTTTTTGTGTGTAGGTCTACTAAATATTCATGTCAAAATAAAATAACATTTTGTCATGTATAATCAACCCTCATCTGCTTATCAGCTGTGCACAAACAAATAAATAAATTACCACACAAATTTACATATTTTTTCTGGCATTTAATTTGTGTTGAAAAATTCCTGTTTGGTGATCATAATATTATAGGGTTTATAAATTGTGGTAATTAGAAAAAGAGATATGACATTTTCCCTGCTGGTACCAATCACAATTCTTGCTTTAAAAACAGAGAAACAGAAAATTTTAATTAACCTAGAAACTTCAACACCCTAATTTAATCAATTTATTAACAACAAATTCAAGTCATCAAACATATGTATCTTGTTTATTATTGATCAAATGCAAAACACCTATCATATATTACACTATGTTGAGAAAATGGCCGGATTTCTTCCACTTACTCTCCTTTGCCTTGAGAAATGCTGTGCTATGAGAGCCAGCCTCCCTTGCCTACTCTTTCCTGAATTTCTTCTCTCACCTCTGGAAAACCCTTTAAAAATACAAATGATTACGTATATGATTGAATCGATAAAGTGATAAGAGAAGACATTTTACACAATCATTCATACCTTGAAAATTTTAAGTTGTAATGATATCATCATGGATATTTAATTATGTACTTGAATGAGATTAGTCAATAAAGTAATGGGAAGATAATTTTCCAAATCGAAATGTACATGAGTATTAGCGATTATCAACAATGGAATATCTGGCCTGCACTACAGTACTACAATTTAGTACAAAGTCTAAAATTTTCCAACTAGCTATTTCATTGTTTACAAAAACAAAACACAGCTGATTTCATCAAGAATCTTTTAACTCGAGCAGAAACTTTGAAAAAAGAACAACCTTCGAGAGCCTTGTACCCTTGATTTTGGCTAAAGATTAATCGGAAGGGACTCAAATTATGTTATCTACGTAGCACATTTGCTGTTGTTGACAAACCCTGGCTCGATAGATCAGATGGAAAAAAATGTTTCGGAATTGCATTGTTCACATATTGAGAATTCCAAAAATAAGGCATTCGCTTGGCTTTATCTTTTTTCCTAAATATAAAGGATAATTTAAAAAAACGTGTCGGCCTTGATATGGCTTTGGTTCTAAACGAAATGCCAAGCACAGAATTAGTGAATTAATATATTGCATGATTAAAATTATTTCTATATGCTACAGACACGAATATTCCAAGCATAAATAGATATCTGAAAATATTTATTATTCTAATAATATTTATTTCACTAACTAAACTAATCACGAAATAAATAATCTACTTACCAGATCAACCTCGCCAGATAAAATACCCGTGACATGACGGCATCTTGTTATAAGAAATGCCGGTGTCGTGTTACACGCGAGTAGCGGAAGTCGTGTGACATAACGTTCTAGAATTATTAGTATGCGGACCACTAAACGACGAGATAAAAACTTTTTTCAAAAATAACTTATAACTTCGTAATTTCGGTACTTATGACTTGAAACCATTTGGTAAGATATATTTTTAAGGATTTCAAACAGTCAATAGTAAAAAATGTCAAAAATATGCCGCACTGCTCCTTTAAACCAACTTCGCATAAGATAACAATTTATTTTATACAAAAACGTACCCTTCTACCTTTTCCTTAGTCACATTGATGTGCAGATACTTCCCAGAAAGGGTCTTTATCTTCTTAGTGTGTTTGAGGAGGGTCTTGTTGTAGATCCCCGGCACGGCGTGGAACTGAATCAGCTCTCCCAGCAGGGTCTTGTTTCCAGTTATGTTCTTGTGCAGGCTCTTCCAGGCAGAGTTGATTGGCACGAACAATGTGAAGTTGCCCGCTGGAACGGCAACCAACGCCAATTCAATAACTCGTGGTAGAACGCATCTATCATTTATATGTTTAAAAGATCCTCAAAGTTTATTAACGAAGACAGCTTGAATTATTCGACTGGAAGGTATACATTTCAAGAGCGACTGGTACCTTAATTAGCCCAATAAGCAACTTTTACATCATTTTGCCTCATGCACGAAGTGTGCAAAGCGAGTAGCGCCAATAGTTCTGGCAGTCGGGATCAGAGCTTCCTTCCCGGGTTTAGGTTTCTCCGTCATGTTGAAGATGCCAGACCCGTTCAATATGACCTCACCAATGAGGAATATCATACCATTACTCGCCTTCTGGTTGTACTTGGTGATGTTAACGCCGTTCACAAGCACTGACTGATGTAAATAAAATACCATCCCATTCAATACCCTTTCTCGATTAAAAACTCGTACAAGATCCTATTAATATTGATCTTTTTATAACAGAATTCAGGTATTTTGGTACAGACCCTTAAATCGTCACAAGGATCTTGACCGTAAAAGTCGCAATCCACAGAATGCTGTAACTGATCACGTCAACACTTTTTAGAATGGCATTCAAACAATTTTCCTCTGATTGATCCTTTATGTCATGCAAAAGTGATGTCAATATCAGTAACGTTAGTGATATATCACCCACATTTATTCTCATCTAAGATTGTGATACAGTTGAGGACCTATAAGGTTGTCGCGTCGGAGTAAACACAGAAAAATATCAAACGGACACATTTTTTGAAGTTATTGAAATACTTTCGGTTGTCAATTGGATAAATCAAGAAATTAGTGAAACAAGTTAAAATTGCGATAGCTTTGATATGTTATGTGCAATATTGTGTCTTTCAATGACCACACTCACGACCAATTCAAGTATCATTAAACTTATCTTAAAAGTTCGGAATTATTTTGCGATATTATGTATCATAATTTATTTCTTGTCTATGTACCATGTAATTCAATACGTATATTTAGGACAAATGCTCAAGGCTAGGGTGCTAGCAGCCTCAGAAAAGTAAAATATAGACTAACAGTTGGAGTTATTTTGTCTGTCCTCTAGTTATCATTTTCATATAGTGAATCAACCATAATTCTTTGTGCAGGGAAGTGATAAATTTCGTTTATATTTATTATGCAAAATATTCATTCCATTCAAGTGCAATTTTTCCGCATACGTTATCAGCATGTCGTTTCTAAGTCAAAATCGAGTGCGTATCACACAATTTTACAAAACGTAAACCCGTTAAAACTTCGCTCTCGCTCCGACATTACAAAACTTCGCAGTCGTTTAGAAAAGGTTTTATGACACACCACTCATGTAGTAATTTCTTGTTTCTATTAACACTCAACTTATCCTTAGTGATATTGAAGTAGAGGTAGTGACCCGAGAGTGTCCACATCTTCTTGCCGTCCTTGAGGTGTTTCCTGTTGAAAGTTCCGTTCACGGAATGGAAGAGCAGCAGCTCTCTGACCAGAGTCTGGTTCCTGGTGATGTTCTTGTGCAGGCTCTTTCAGCCGGCAGAGTTGATCGGCACGAACAGAGTGAAGTTGCCCGCTGGAAACGAATCAATGTGGCAAGTCGTTTTGTTTCACTTTTTAGTTTTCATACACAGCGACTAACTGCGATTGTGGATTCAAGTTACACAGGCAACAGACTTGAAACATAAATGAAAATAAACTGAAGGAAATAACCTATCTTCATAACACATATGTAAGTCACATTCCGCCATCTTGATTTCATCCTGAGGCCAGAAACGGAAGCTAGGATCCGTAATCTAATTTCACGAAGCGTCAATGAGTAAAGGTTACCATTTCTGGGGCACGAGAGGGCATCAGAGCTTTTGTATTCAGCAGATGTTCCATCCTATCTGATCTAACCTTTCGCTTGTACACTGAGGAAGTATAACATATTTGAAAGCATGTGCATGTACATCATGTAAATATTACAGCTATTTTCCTTCACCACGTGAAAGGCTTACTGATGGAGAAGCCTTAAACCTGCGTTTTTGAACCGTAATACCTTTTTTTTATTAGAGCCTCCTGGTTTGTAAACGTTTGAACGTATTGTGTGTACAAATAGACTACCGTGTTTCCTCGAATACATCCCCGAGGTTCTATTTTACTCAGCACCCCCTTTACCCCGGGTTGTTTTCGAGGAAATACGGTAATCAAAATCGAAAAGAACGATGACGCTGTTTGTTGTTTAAAAAATGCAATGACATGCCGTTGTTTATTTAGAATTGTGAGACTCCAATTCACTAACATTTACCGCCTTAAGAAACTTTAATATCCTTAGACAATTTAAGTATCTATCAAAGGAGAGATTGCCAATCTTTCAAAGGAGAGATTGCCAATCTTTCAAAGGAGAGATTGCCAATCTTTCAAAGGAGAGATTGCCAATCTTTCAAAGGAGAGATTGCCAATCTTTCAAAGGAGAGATTGCCAATCTTTCAAACGAGGTCAGATTCCCTTATAACGACAATTTTACCTTTTTTGGTGAAGTTTTTTGTCAGGTTGGTTTCATGAAGGTAGTGCGCGAACTGAGTGGCCCCGAGGCTGCGTGCCCGAGGAACCAGGGCCTCGGACTTGAAGACATCTAGACTGAAGGGGAGAGACAGAACCACGCCGAGACTGGCTGCAGACAGCACACACACCACCAGGGACTTCATAATGGGAGCGTAATTGGGATCTACTGGTCCGTAGGTCTGGAAATCTGGCCTTGTCTAACAGGTGACGAGATTTCTAATGATAAGGATAAGTGGAAACGTTACGGAATGAGACGTTATCATGTATTGGCAACACATGATAAAAAACAGCTTTGGTTTGATTTATTAAAAGTTGACATTCTAATAAAAGTTTTTTTAAGTTATAAAAGACATTTCTACAAAATTATAAAAAGTATTTTTCAAAAGAAAGATAGGCAATTTGACAAGACTTGCTCTGCATATCGATGAGATCATATTATTTTGGCAGGAAATGGAAGAGTCGACTAGCTTTACCAACACATTGTTAGTATATTGATCTTTTAAAAAAACTTTTACTTGCTACCTTATCGCCTTTTGGTTTAATGTAAAACTTCAAAGGCAGTATCAATCATGATGACAATTAAATAATATAAAATCATTGTTAATTGTTATCATTATTTTATCTAATAAAAGGATATAACCATCAACCCCCAAAAATAAAAAAATAAGGAAAAGAAAAACCAAAAAGAACATGTAAGACGTTGACGATACATGGAATCGTGTACTTAGTGTGTTCCATTTATTGGACATTACAGGTAGATGGCATCATGTCTAATGATAGCAGTTTCAGTATTTTTAACTGCCACGGTAAACTTTTGAATATGACTTTATTTAGTATCAATATTTAGTAGCGATTCCTTTAGGCCAATTTCATTTCAGATCGAAACTTTTCCTCGTACCTCGCTGCGTTTGTTGAACGCAGCGAGGTACAAGGATAAGTTTCGAACCGATTTCAATGAGATTGCATTTAGGCGTACAGCTGCATGCCGAAAGTTTGTTAACAGACTTGCATATCTTTGTGCAAAATTTAATGTAATTTGGGATGCTTTTGAGCCATCGTAGCTTTGCGAAAAGAATCGGATAATTTTCAACACTGGAGTGAAGAAGCATGGTACCTTTTAGACGCAATCGTATAACATACCAATCGATAACCTTTATAGTTCAGGCGTATGATTGGAGTGATCAGGGTTCACAATTCATTTTTATCTCTCTGAAAAATCCTTAATAAGGGATCAACAGCTTAAAACTCAAGTATACGTCATGCTTCTCAGAGAGTTAATTTTAAATATTTTTATCGAAAATTAAGGAAATCGAAATTGTTAAAATATGACCCTTTCTGTCTATTTCATCATTCCAAAATTCAGATTTTTAAATAAGAGACCAGATTTTCGAATTATAAGTTTAAGAATGGCAAGAATTTTACACATCAACAATTGATAATCCTTTGGAATTTCTGCTTAAGTGATTAATTGAACGTCCAAAGTAAACCTAAATTACATACTATAAATCAGTAGAAATTGAAAACACTTTAGGCATGCAGCTGTACTTACCAGGCGACATGTTGTGTCAGTGAAAGTACATTGGCACTTGCAAAATATTCATCTCATTTTTGTTTATTGGTCTTAAACACTTATCACTACGTTTTGTCAAGGTTCATAGGTAATCATTAAAGATAAGTGTCAATTTGATCATGTCTGAGATTAAATAAGACTATTACAGACAGGAAGATGCACCTTTAAACGATGGTTTATTTTCTGACAATATCTGACATGGAAAAATTATTCAAGTTTTCAGAGGTTTCAAAAAGTCCAATCAAAAACTAAACGGCACATTGTTTGGACGATCCAAGTGTTAGCAATAAGTACAAGAATTCTTTCTCTAATGGCTAAGGGGTGGAAAGAGGATTTTCGTTTGAGTTGGGTGCGCCCGATTAGTGTCATAAGTTACCGTTAAGTTAAATATTGTGCAGATCCTTTGAACTCTTGTGTGAATTTTTACTGAAATGTATTTCCCTACCCTACATTTTCATTTGATAATTTTATCTTGAAAGAGAACTATTCTCAAAATTAACTATATTTGAAACACTCTTGGAAGGTGTGCGCACCTCCCAATAGACTTCAAACCATAGGTGTGAACCGCAACATGAAAACGCTGCCCCTCAATAGGGGTTTATCCTTTGTTAATTATACAAATCCTTGCACAATCTTGGATCCCCCGATTTGCCAGACTTTAATGTACAGAGCCAGTTAAGTTTACACCCTCCATCACACACTGATGTGTCCCCGCCTTTAGATATGTGGAGGTGAAATTTCTTAAAGAGTTCGTCGTCTGTTTTCATCCTGTTGATGAGGTCGTTCCAGTCTTCAGGCGTAACTCCTCCCATGTTGTACTCAGTCAACGGGCTATACTCGAATTCCCAAGACGGTTGCTTCAACTTGTTACTTTTAGAAATGTTGAATACGTAATCTTCGTAATCCAGTATTGCAAATGAACTGTTGGCATAGAAACCATCCATCGTGTATATTCTGTAGTTAGGGTTTTTGTTTTGAAAGGGAGTTACTCCCCCTCCCACATAAGATACGTGTAGAGGTCGCGACAGTGTGTCGTCATCATAGTACAAACGGAATTCATCGTCGTGCGTGTGACCATTGAACTGTCCAATGATGGTGTTCTCGTACCTGTTAACGATTCTGTAGAAGTTCCAGCTCCAAGCCTTCATACAGTTTGTGGGGTGGTGCTGCAGGATGTACACCTTCTCCCCTTTATCCTCCGCCATCTGCAGAGTCTCAGCCAGCCACTGAAGTTGCCCAGCAGGGTCCGTGGTGTTGATTAAAAGCCACCAGTTGTCGTTGTAGCAGAAGTTGTTGTTGACGGCGATGATCCGGAAGCCAGGATAGGGAGACACTGAGTAGTATCCGGCTTTTTTAATTGTCGACTGCGCCTCTGTTGGCAACCATTTCCCCCAGTTTGTTGCCATTGCATCGTACATCCAGTTTTCTGAGTTCTTCCCTGTAATAAATGGTGGGGGAAAGCTGTTGCAGGGAGCGCTGTCATGGTTTCCTGCAGTGAAATAAACGGGTTTACCACGTAAGTATTTCTCAAAGTATGACACAAGCCTCTCCAGTGCTGACACCTGATCGCTCCTAGACTGGTTCCATATGTCGTGAGCTGAGATATCACCCGTGAATATAGCGAAGTCAAACTGATCTTCTTTCTTGGCAAGTTCTTGGAAGAGGTTGTCTACTACACTAAGGGGGGCATCACAGTTGAGGTCCCCCCAATATCCTGCTCCAGGAACACCAGGAGCCGGCTTGGCGTCGTTGCTACGGCAACATAGAGGTTCTCCACAGATCGGGTTTCTTCCTTCTTGATACATAATATCAATATGAATATCAGTCAGCTGCACGAACCGGACCTTAGCAGCACCTGGCGCTGGTGGTTTCGGGGGCACAACTGGAGGTTTGGGGGTGTCTGGGAGGGAGACGTTCCACATGTCTAGAGGGTCGTAGGGGGTGGCACAAGGGGGACCTAAGATCAGTCCACACATCTGGTCTGGACTCAATAGGAACTGTCTCACCACTGCAAGCGCCATGTCCTTGTAATGGGGAACTATGTATTTGCACACTCGTTCATCCTCGATTTTAGCATCAATACAAATTCCGATGGCAACTTTGACAATGTCCGCTTCGGCACGTTTCTCCTTGACCATCTCGTTCACAATTTCGGCACCAACCTTGCATGCAATACATTTCGCATCGTCATTTATCTTGACGCCATTTAGAATTTTTCCAATTTGGCGACTTGGGTGTTGTAGTCTGAAAAGCACATCACGCTCAGACACATCGGACTCTTTAGAATTCAACGGTTTTGTTTCCATTGAAAGCATTGAAGGAATTCCCATGCAAAATGCAAGAATATAACTTATAATCCAATACCGCATTTTCGTAGGACAATCTCTGACGACTTGTTATATATTGGAGAGTACTGTCCTGTTTGACATTGGAGGGCTTTTCTACTCCGGTGTGATAACTACGTGTCCTGATATTGTGCCACCGATTATGTTATCACTCGTATCAATCACACTGCGATCGACAAAAATTGTTATCTACACAGGTTGTCGTAAACAGGTCACACCTCACCCAGTATTTACAAGTGACATTGCATTTATTTTGCTCATTTACTGGTTAAATGTAATGAGCGTCATAATTTTCATATTTGTACATTTCGTTTTGTCTCGCAAGAGTCGTTTCAGCACGAGTTCTCTCATGTTGTCTGTGTCACCTTAAACACGTTTATGTGATGTCACAGTGACAAACGTAAAAATGGCAAGGCATTTGGCTAGTTCAGATACCCCATGGGAAAACCGTCCGTTTGACCACCTGTGCCGAAATCAACCCCTCTAACAGTATCGATCAATGAATGTTTTTTTTCTTTTAGTTATGGCCAGCCACTGAAGTTGCCCAGCAGGGTCCGTGGTGTTGATGAAAGCCACCAGTTGTCGTTGTAGCAGAAGTTGTTGTTGACGGCGATGATCCGGAAGCCAGGATAGGGAGACATTGAGTAGTATCCGGCTTTTTTAATTGTCGACTGCGCCTCTGTTCTTCCCTGTAATAAATGATGGGGGAAAGCGGTTTAAAGCGGTTGACTTCCTAATATCAGGATGTCAGCATCAGACTAGCGAAATAAACCCCTCATTCATTCGCATGTCACATAATTCAATAGGAAGTGTGGACCTGGCACTGACAGCTTTAGACATTTTAATGTTCAGAATGACAATACCTGAAAGTCTAACGAATTCAAATCCTACCTGATAATAATCAATCTTTCCGAAACTTTACATATACTCTTGATCAGTAATACGCATATATTGAATGTGAGAGATCATTTAAAGAAAAATAATGGCATTTAATATACCCGTGGCTCTATAGCTTGAATGGTCAATGGTGGAGAAGCATATTCCTTATAATAAAACCAATGAATCATTTAGTTTTCACCTTTCACACCAACCTCGGCTCAAGTTATACTTTCAGAAAATTTCAACGTTAGTATAGTTTAAAATAAATATTATTCATATGAAAAGGATTAACAACAAGCAAGTCTCAAACTTAGAATATCCTCCCATTGATCTGGACGAAGGTAAGTTTCATTTTTACAAACTGATTACAGATAGTTAACAGGAAAATAGCATAGGAAAAAAACAGAACACATTTAGAAGAATATTAGTTTGCTACATGTGTTCAAATCGCTTTGTCTCACTCATAACTGATTGAACTCACTCAAATACTTTGTGGTTTGAACCGTTTTAAGCCGTTGCAATTTGGTTATATTTTCAGTGATTGACCTTTGATTCTTGAAACACGCTTCTCTTGCCAAAAAGATGGTCATACTTTTCAAACCAATCAAAGGCTTCTCATCTAATTGTAGATGAAGATAACAAAGTACGACGTTATTAATCATTCCAATTTCTTCTATTTAAAAAATCTATTGAGCATAAATAGGCATACTACGGAGTTGTGCTCACAGTGAACTCTTGGTCATCATCTATATTTTTATAAGGACATTAAAGGCACTAGTGCACGCTTTTACGGTTTAAATTGGCTATTTTAAGGTTTAAGAGGACTTATGCAATCACTTAAGCTTTCTATCGATGCAATGAAATACTTAAAATTCTTTACAATTGACCTGCAATCAACAATGAAAAAATTTAGAGAGCCGCTGTCTGCTTGGACATATAACAAATCTAAGGTTAGCTGTGCACAAAACGGATAAATTAAAGACATTTGAAAGCGGCTGAACACTTATTATGTGCAGCTGTTTAATTTACCTAAACTCTGAACTGAGAACAAATAATGGATTATGTTTTATGAAAGCAATGTTGTAAATAAACCGACTAAATAACACAGCTTTAGCATTGCTATTAGATTGACCAAAGCGGCTGCCGTTTCCGCTTTTTTGGTTATAAGCAAAATCTTAATATTTCCGATATCGTAGTTCATGCGGATTTATTGTAACGTAACATTAAATACTTCCGGTCTTTAAAAATCAACCTTACTACCTGAATACGTAAATATTCGTTAAATAACTTACGAGGTAGATTATTTGAGTGAGGTTCTTGAATAATATCGAGAAATATGCAGTATCTGTGCATTCGTTGTGTTAAAGAAATATTGGTGTGCACTAGTGCGTTTAAAGTGACACTGAGTATGTTTGATGATTTTTTCTGTGTCTGTAATAAGAGCCAAAATACTATATGTGCTAAGTTATGTTCAAATCGCCCATTTATCTCTAAAAAACTTTGATATTTTCTTGTTTTCAAAGATTTATGAAACACGGCCACACACTTACACACACACATATGTAAAGAAGTTAAGCGTCCAGTTTACATATCTATTAGCTGAGTGACCTACTAAACACTTGCCTTTGTGTCTTCCCCGTAAATCAGTTTTAAAAATTAAGTTTGAGTACGCGTTACAATATTATGAGTTCTGTACGTCTTTAATATGCATGTTATCGATAATGATTAGACTCTTCATTTGTCAAATTATGGATGATTAAAGAACTCGAAAACATTAACCTTCACCCCATATAGGCAGAGTAAAAGACCAAGAGCAACCATAGATGCCGATCGAGACTCGACCTAAATCATGGTCGATATTCAGAGACTACATTCAAACGTAAACACACGTACCTCTCACCAATACCCTTTTCCTGAAATCCTTCATTGTTTTTAGATCGTCACACAATCTAGTTAAAATTACCTGTAATGTAATACGTCCCAAAGTCCGTTCATTACATCTAGGTTTAACCAGATTGGATCGTATCACTACGCTTGCTGCTTTACATTTTAACTGCTTCATTGGTAAGTGTAGCCAGTGGGTTTACGTTAAACGCACTAGTGCACACCAATATTTCGTAAACACAACGAATGCACAGATACCGCATATCTCTCGATATTATTAAATATCCTCACTCAATTAATTTTTAATCTACATCGTAAGTTTTTTAACAAATATTTACGTATTCAGGTATTAAAGTTCATTTTAAAAGACCGGAAGTATTTAATGTAACGTAACTTTAAATCCGCATGAACTACGATATCGGAAATACTGAGATTTTGCTTATAATAAAAAAAAGCGGAAACGGCAGCCGCTTCGGCCAATCTATTAGCAATTCTAATGTTGTGTTATTAAATCGGTTTATTTGCAACATTGCTTTCATAAAACATAATTCATTCTTTGTCCTAGGTTCAGAGTTTAGGTAAATTCAACAGCTGCACATAATACTAGTTCAGCCGCGTTCAGCTGTCTATAATTTATCCGTTTTGTGCACAGCTAACCATAGATTTTTTATATGTCCAAGCCGACAGCGGCTGTCTAAATTTTTTCATTGTTGATTGCAGGTCAATTGTAAAGAATCTTAAGCATTTCATTGCATCGATAGAAAGCTTTAGTGAATGCATAAGTCCTCTTAAACCTTAGAAATAGCCAATTTAAACCGTAAAAGCGTGCACTAGTGCCTTTAAAGTTTTACTTACGACATGGAGGTTCTGTGCTTCTACACACGGCTTTATTAATCATATTCCGGACTTCTGTTTTCAAGATAGGTTATTTTTGTCAGTGTGTATGAGTATTGTTTCTGTACAATGTCAGTACTATTCCATATACTTTTGAAAGGAAGAAAAAAATAACTTTTGCTCTCATTTTTCATCTTTAATTTGCATCTAAAGTACATGTAGACTAATTCAGATAATCTAATTTTATATGGAATTTTGAAACCATTCCTACATGACAAAGACAAATATCATTTCTAATTATGATAAAATAGATATATTTTTCTGTATTTGTTAAAGTAACCTTATCTAACAACAAGTATTATTTTCTCATTGTTTCTTAACGATTTTTAAAAAACTTGGGATTCGGAAAAAATTATCGTTTCTATTGTGTTGATTCCGATGTATTAAATGCTTGAAATTTTTGTTTTTCATAAAGATGAAAAGAATTTTAAAACTTCTAATGCACATCTTATCAAAAGTTAACAATGCAAAATAAGAGGACTGTGAGTCTGACACTGTGCTGTACATTAGCGTACCAGATACAAGGTATCGAGAATGTCTAACAGTTTATTCAATGTACTTAAAGTATCGGGTATGCTCCATTGCCTGATTCCAGCTGGTGTTTAGTTTACACTTCGACATGTACATGTTATAATTATACACTACATACATGACCGCTTGTACATTATCTGATGGCGTATCTTACTATTTACATGTTACAGTAAATAACTGATACAAAAATATAAAATGATAAGAATCAGCTTCTACAAGGTTATTTCAATTGCTGTATAGTCTATTCTGAAGACATTCGTATCATCACATATGGACAGGTCTGTACCTTTTTTCCACTCGGTATTAATGTCACATTTGCAAACATGAATATCAGATTCGTTGTAATATTACTACAATAACACGTACACATTCATCGTCTTCTAATACACAATAAAGAAGTTGTTATCCAGAATTATTTATATTCTAGTGGTTACTCGTCCATGACTCTCAGCCTTTGCTCACCACCTTCATGAGTTGATCCACCAGGCACCCTACAGATGATCGCAGTGAACGTTGATTGATCACTCCTTTGTTTTAAAAAACTTATTATTGATTGTGTTGAAAACTGGCATATTGAGGTGAAATGAGATAATCGTCACACGTCATACATCCAAGGACGCAATCAGTTGGTTAACAATAGTATAGTGACCTCCTGTCATCTAAGGTAATCTTTCATCTAAAATGACTTATGCAAATCTGTCCTGAATCACAACTTCATAGGGTTTTGGTACGTAATTAAGTCCAGCGTTTGTCGGTTTCAAATCTGCCGCCACTCCCTCAGGCATGCGTATCTCAAAGTTCCGGTATAGAGCAGCGATAATGATCAATAGTTCTGGTTTGACCAAGGATTCTGCAATGCACGCCCTCTTGCCCATGGAGAAGGGCACCCAGCCTGCTGGTCTGGGCTTCAGCTTGCCTGACGGGTCGAGGAACCTTCCCGGGTTGAACTTGAAAGGTTCATCCCAGATCTTTGGGTCGTGGTGTACAGCATTAAGGTTTGCAAAGACGGTTGTTCCCTTGGGAAGTGTGTAGTTTCCTGTGGAGTACCAAACGTGATATGTTGTACGATAACCATTATGACAACGGGATATTTTATACCATAAACATTAGAACAATTGAATATGTTGTACGATAACCATTATAACAACGGGCTATGTTGTACGATAACCATTACAACAATTTAATATGTTGTACGATAACTATTACAATGGAATATGTTGTACGATAACCATTACAACAATTGAATATGTTGTACGATAACCATTATAATAACGGGTTATGTTGTACGATAACCATTACAACAATGGAATATGTTGTACGATAACCATTATAACAAGGGGCTATGTTGTACGATAACCACTACAATGGAATATGTTGTACGATAACCATTACAACAATTGAATGTGTTGTACGATAACCACTACAACAATGGAATATGTTCTACAATAACCATTACAACAATTAAATATGTTGTACGATAACCATTACAACAATTGAATATGTTGTACGATAACCATTATAACAAGGGGGCTATGTTGTACGATAACCACTACAACAATGGAATGTTGTACGATAACCATTATAACAAGGGGCTATGTTGTATGATAACCACTACAACAATGGAATATGTTGTACGATAACCATTACAACAATTGAATATGTTGTACGATAACCACTACAACAATGGAATATGTTCTACAATAACCATTACAACAATTGAATATGTTGTACGATAACCATTATAACAAGGGGCTATGTTGTCCGATAACCATTATAACAAGGGGCTATGTTGTCCGATAACCACTGCAACAAAGGAATATGTTGTACGATAGCCATTACAACAATTGAATATGTTGTACGATAAACTTTATTACAACGGGATATGTTGTACGATATCTATTACAACAATGGGATATGTTGTACGATAACCATTATAACAACGGGGTAGTTTTACGCTAACCATTACAACAAGGGATTCTTCTAACCATCAAACCTAACCCTCAGAGTCATATAAGTATCGCCTTACTGAGCACAACGCAAACATGGCGAGCTGGTGCCAAGTGCTAAATGACCGAAGCTTTGTGGAAGAAATATCGAACCACCATCCTGACCGAGACTGTATTCATTTAAATTTCTCTATCGTATTACCGTACTTTTTAGTTATGGTGTAGCACATACAGCACCCGAATTGGATAGTCCCAGGAGCCCATTTCAGTTTATGAACTTGGCCTCCTTTCACCAACAAACTTCTGATCACTAAGGCAACCTTAGTTAAATCAAGGACCTGTATTATAGATTCTATTACAGGTCCTTGGTTAAATGAAGAAATGGGAGTTAAGGTTAACCTTAGTAAAGGTGACTTTGTGAAACGAGGCCCTGTCCCTTCCTGAAGTTAATGTTTTTACCTAAGCTTGTATCACAGGTCGTCTGACGCGGCAGGCCGATGGGAGCAGGGGAAGAGATACGCATACACTCCAACAGCACGGCATCAGTGTACGGCAGATTGGCTCGGTCTGACATCAGGGGGATAGCTCGGGTACCTGTTTGAATAAACAGTAGTGCAATTGATCCTAACTACGAGTGTCGAACTAAGAAATTTTGCTTACAATTTTTTTAAAGACATTTTTTAAGCATTTAAGGAAGAGTATTATTTATTTCGGTTTCCAATTATCTAAGACAGGCGATTTCAAGATGCAGGCGCTTATCCAAGGATTTACTGTATTTTGGGAACTGATTGGAAAAAAGATACAAAGACAGGAATTAAATGTATGTGTCAACAATCTAACATCAGGGAAAGGAGTAAGCGAGACAACTTAATGTTGTATTTACAAAATGAATATCAAATTGCCTTTGGTAAAAAATGTCATTTTAGCGATAAAATGCCAATGTAGAATGATTACACATATACTGAAATCTTACTCAAATAATTTTGGTTTAGTTAAGAATAAAGGATAAATCAAGCGATAATAAAGCGATACCATATAAGCTTATTTGATTAAGATTTCACTATATGTGTTAGGACAACAACAATTGTCTTCTGATTAGGGAAAGGGAGATAACCCGTTATCATCGAAGGCGAGGGATCAAATGAACACCGAGAAGATATCGATATCGAGGTCAAGCACCTTCAATCTTAGGGTTTTTCTTTGGGAAAATTGGATGTTCGCTGACATTCAAAGAGTCCTTTTAAATTGCATTAAAATTACTGACAAATATGATTGCATAAAATTTTTAATTTTTCAGTATCTTCCATCTTTACCTAATATAACTTAATCTTTTTGATACCGTGAGCATAGAGGTTATTTGTTGGCCGAAACGTCGCCCATAGATTCCACCTACATAGCCAACATGAAGAAGCCAAAACGCTACGTACAGAGGTGTGCGTTATGCCTTGTGACAACGAAAATGGACAGTTGAGAGGCAAAGTATTGTTAACTTCCTAACTGAATCGACTTCGCCCTCTTTTACCAAGAAGTTAAGTTGTTTGTCGTACGTCATAATTTCATAAACATGATTTACAATGAATGTTGATTTCTGAAGTCAGCACTATCAATTCGATCACATTCATTACAATATTTGCTTTGAATTCTCACCTAGGACCGAATCTAACTCTTTATGTAGTTTTGCCTGTACATCCGGGTGAGCTGCAATGTACAAGACTGTCCAGTTCATTGTCTGTCTCGAGGTTTCCACTCCAGCTGAAATAGACATGTATGGCATTGCTACATTAAACTTTAACTATTAGGATGTTGAATTACATATAACGCAAATTTCAAACACTAGGTGTATCACCATTCTACCATGACGATTGTAATCATGAACTCTGTTCCTAAGCGAAATACACAGTGTAAAGGTCCCGACTTCTTTAAACAAAAATGAATTCGAATTTTACAAAAGTCTTTTTCAAGTTTTGATGGATTACAAAGACCGCTAAATCCCTATACAGCAAATAGATAACTATGATGTCGTTATAAGGACTGTGACAATTAGAAGCACTCGCGAAATGACGTCATTGTATTATCGACGGACTCCTGCATGCATGCTCAGTAGCGTTAATTAGCGGGTATTCCACGTTGTAACTACTTGTAGAAAATAGGCAATGTGCTCTCTCCGTGTAAACACGCAAAAACAAATACAATTAATTCCCTTTGAAAAGAGGTTTATACGAAAATGCAGAATACCGACTCTAAAGTAACCAGTCGAATATTTGTAACGCAAAATTGTGTTTTTTAATACATGTATAATGTTTTCTGGTAAACAGAGCAACTTCAATAGTGATTCAATGATGTCTTGTACATCGGACAGATAAACCTATCAGAATCAAGTATGCAGTGCTCTCATGGTAGATATAAAAAACCGGAAGTACATGTGATGCAATGTTGCAATACATCCAGCATGAACTACGATATCGGAAATATCTAAATTTTCCACATTATCAGAAAATTTAAAACGTCAGCCTCTTTAGTTTATCCAATAATAATGCTAATATAATAATTTACAAGATTGCTTTTATAAACTTTTTTTCATCATTTGTTCTCCGCTCAAAGTTTTTTTTTAAATTCTAAAACCTGCAAACATTAGGTACTCAGTCGATTTTCAATTGCCTATAATTTTTCCGTTTTGTGCAAAGCTGACCATCCATTTTTTATACATCTGACTCGACAGCGACGGTTTTAACATTTCATTGTGAATTGCCTGTCAATTGAAAAGAACGATAAGCATTTCATCGCATCTATTAAAAAGCTAAAGTAAATGCCTATATACGTCCTCATATGCCTAAGAATGTCAAATTTGAACCGGAAAAGCATCCTGTAGTGCCGTTAATAACTAATGACTACCACGATGATGATAACAACAAGGGTTGCCTTGTGGGCGATTCTGACGGTCTTCAGAAGTTTGTATAGTCGTAAGGTGAAATGTTTCCTTGTGCCCTGTTTGTTTTCA
The DNA here is from genome assembly GCA_921293015.1 of Phorcus lineatus. Lineage (NCBI taxonomy): Eukaryota > Metazoa > Mollusca > Gastropoda > Trochida > Trochidae > Phorcus > Phorcus lineatus. Next base: position 20,141,874 of record OV121086.1, on the reverse strand, counting down.
TTGTATGTATCAACTTTTAAGTCTCTAGGAGCATTCTTACTACCGTTTAAATTGTCAGAACTGCAACGATGTACGAAAATACAAAATGGCGCCCGAACCATGTGACCAGCGACGTCGTCATGATTGACTTTTTTTTTACCCCATTTGCAAGTCTCTAGATGCATTTAAAAATATGACCCAATGCGATCGATCGTATTAATGATTCTTGTACACTAAAATGATGTTTACCCGCCCCGGTCAAAAGCATGCAATTCCTGACCAAGGTTTTAGAGTTATGTGCCTTTGAAGTTGGCGATTTTTCAGTTTTGGACAAATTCGAATGTTCACTGTTTAAAAAAGAATTAGGTTTCTGATGTGTATCCTGATTAAGACAATGCATAAGCTACACTGTGTACAAGTGTCAGCTCTTTAGTGCAAGTAAAAATAGTGCAAGTATCTATAGTGCAACTATCTATAGTGGAGAGAATTTTCAAAGATGGATGGGGTCGATGATGGTAAAAAAAGTGCACTAAAAGTAAGATGTCGTCGAAAGCACGACACCAAAAAGTTTGACATGATTTACTTTTTTCTTTTAAATGCTAATGCAGATCTTTTAAAACAAGTTGAAAGTCTCCAAAAGAAATTTGAAAATTTTGCCCATTTTAATTTGCGAAATTTAAAGGGGCATTACATGTCCAACGGAAACCGGAAGTTCGGATTTGTTTACATCTGTATCAATTTCAGCCCAGAGGCTATCATCCCTGAAAGTTTCATGTATTTGCATGTTCAGTTTTGGTTGTAACAGCCCAGAGGCTATCATATGGTGGTTTCATGTATTTGCATGTGCAGTTTTGGATGAAGGGTTGACATAAATCTGTAAAGATGAAAATAATTAGAGGAATAAACACGATATTAGCAGAAGGTCCTCCACACTTTCGTCTGAAGACCAAACTAAATAACACATAATGTAACATACCTCTGAAAATATCATTTACAGTCTGTCCAAAATGGATGTCGGTTATCTCTGCAAGGAGCTCGCTGTTTTCTTCTTGAGCCAGTGTTCTCTGGGCATTTAACATGGAGTCTGTGAAATCCCGCTCGATATCTTGAGAAGAAATATATTTCAAAAAATCATTTTTTGGGCAAAACATTAAGAACGAGAACTTAACAGTTGAGAATGGTTGACCGGAAAACTAACATAGAACATTGTTTTGAAAGTTGCTCAAGATGATAAATTTTAAAAGAGATTTCTACAAAGAGATAAATCCAAAACTATAAGAAGATTATCAAAGAGATATTTACAGCAAGAATTTTACATAAGACTTGAATCATTCTGATAAATTCTAACATCAATAGTTCTGTGAGAACAAAACGAATATCGGCATATTTATCGCCAGGTTAGATACCACGATAATCGATGTATCATCATAACTTATTTTTCATTGCTTTTCTTTTTGAATTTCATTGTAATGCACGGTTTTATTTTTATACATCACGAAACATTTTGTAATTACGTCAAGGAATAAAAAAACCTTTTACGTGTAGCTGAATTTTATGAAGCCTTTATTTCCTTCATTTGTTAATAAACCGTTACCTGGAGAAAACGTGTCTCTATGAGCGGCTATGCGATTCTTAATGAACGACATCATCTCTTCACTTTCTTCAATAAGCGTTCGAAATTTCTTCGTGGGCCAGATTCTCAATGGTGGGAAAACATCCTCAAGGTAGCCATTTCCAATTTCCCTGTTTGCCTTGTCCGATAAATACACAAATCGTTTGGCTTGTTCGTCTTGATGGAAGCTGAAACCATGGGAAATCACGTCGAGTACTTATCATCTCACTCAACTTGCTGTGTATTCAACCCAAACACGCAACATGTATGACATTAAAAAGATTTCAATAGAAATCATGAAATGTCCCACTGCATGCAGTTGCGGATCCGGAGGGGGATGATCAATTTTTTTCAAAATAGTCCTTAAAGAGCCACTCCGTGAGTTGTTGGAGTCATGTATGCCAAACTTAATCAATGGTGTCATTTGATCGCGAAATATTGACTGTTACCATAAAAACACATGTTAAAGCTTGTTGGTTTTTTACAGTGACAATATAGAAGGAAATTGTATGGGGGGAATTGTATAATTAACTTCCAAACACAGTGCTATTACACTCACAATTCACCGAAGCAAATTTTGCTGAGGATGTTAAAGATGGTTTCGTCTATGTACGACTGAATATCAAATGCATGCTTTTCAGACCTCATCTTATTGAAAACTGTTGTCAGCACAACGTCTAGCGTCTTCTCCAGCCTGTTCCCCTTCATGAAGGACCTGTCAGGGAAAAGCGAGTACAATTTAGGTAGGCATAATATAATAATTGCAGTAAGTGCTAAATTGGGTTTAACGTGCCTTCAGCTCTAGTTCAGTTGTTCAACACGTAGATGAAAATCATCAAAAAGAGATCGACAGATCAGGGAGAATAAGTGGATCGAAAGTTTGAGGGAACAGAAAATAAAAGAAGAAAAGAAAAAGAAAGAAGAAAAAAAGAAAAGCAAAATGAGAACATAACAACAACATGTCTGGTCGGAGTCGGTGTAGAGTCATGGTATGGACATTTGTGAAGGATGACTGACTTGTAATTAAAGGATTTTTGTTCATCTAATAAATTGCTTTTATCCTTAAATTTCCTTTGATCAAAATAAGACATTTATCAGTTGTTTAAATTAATTACTTACGTGAGTGCTTTCAGTGCCAACCGCCTATGAAGCTGCCATGTCGGACCATAATTTGTAAATGCAATGTCCTTGCCCCCCTCAGTTACTGTTTGCACTGAAATTATTTTAATTTAGGTTCTAATATGTTTTGTGTAGAAATTATTTCAATATTCTTGTTTTCCGGTGCCAAAAATGAAGACTTTAAAAAAAAATTTGAAAAAAACGTATCAAAATTTGTCTGCATATACAAAAAATATTTCAAATTTCTGAAGGAATTATTTCCAGTTGGATAGTTACGTCAAAAATAAGTACATCGGGGATGATATATTTTTATCAAACCATGGATAACATAGATAGATAACACTGTGGGACAGAATAAGAAACCTAAAACACTATATAATGACAAAAGGCAATAGAATTCTTCGCAAATCAACACTTTGGGTCAAATTGTTGGTAGGTTTTCCATGTGTGTTCCGTAAATTCTCAAAGTTCAAGTTTTGTATTACTCAATACCCACCGACGATTGTACATGAGAATGATGTACATAAACACATACAAATAAACATACACCAAGATGACATTGCAGATGAGACGACACTATTTACAATACAATACAAATACATATATTGTTATGATAAATATTTGTCAGTATAAGATCATAAAAACATTACTTTTATGCAATTTCATCTATTTTTTCGTTGATACATATTCTTAAGCTTTTTGTCAGTTTTTGGATATTCTTTTAACGTAAAGAAACTGGGCCAGGTGCTAACACATTGATGGAAACATATGCTCAGAGATTAGTGGTAACAACAGACTTACATATTTGACGAGCATTTTAGAAGTTGGAAGGATGGTCTTGCTTGACGATATAAGAATCTACTCCTTTGCAGAATAAGAAATTTGTATGTCCATGAAATCAGTCGTCATTCTTGTACTCACTAGAGTGGAACTGGGGACGTCCAGCATAATCAACTGCTTTCTTGATGAAGGCTTCCTGCAATATGTCCAGGCTGTTCAAGAACACAGTCCGCATCGGACCTGGTGAATTGAGGAACGGGCAACTGAGAAATATATATCATGCAAAGCAACAACATAAATCAAAATTTAACACAATGGACTTGACTTGAATGTGGATAATTGAGATCTTATTAAAGTAGATGACTCGACATAAAGGCAAAATACAGAGATCTTCTGCATCGCATCGAATGTGAGACATTAGAAAGCAACATTCATCTATAACAATAAAGAAGCATACATCTAAATGGAGTTTTAAAACAATAGAGTAACATTCATTTAAATGGAATATTAAAACAATAGAGTAACATTCATCTAAATGGAATCATAAAACAATAGAATAACATTCATTTAAATGGAATCTTAAAACATTAGATTAACATTCATTTAAATGGAATCTTAAAACAATAGATTAACATTCATTTAAATGGAATTCTAAAACATTAGATTAACATTTATTTAAATGGAATTTTAATACAATAAAGTAACATTAATTTTAATGGAATTTTAAAACAATAAAGTAACATTCATCTTAATGGAATATTATAACAAGACACCTTGAACCTACATAGCAATTTAGACATAGACCTAGCAAAGTTTAACTGAACATGTTATTAATAGCGGAATAAGATTATTCAAGAATTTTAATTTATCCATAACGGAGATCGGCCGGGCACATAGATCATTATTGAAAATGACGTAGAAATAGGGCGGAAGCAAAGTTATAAAGAACCTCACGCCAAACCCCTACGAATAAATACATAAGAAACAACATAGTTCCCTGAGTGTGCTAAGGCATTACCAGGATATGTTAGTCTAAGACGTTGATTATTGGAGATATTGATACATACGAAAGAATGGTATTTCTATTTGTTCAGGATGGACGGCTACACTGATTCGATCATCAGGTTTAATGCAGATCACGATATGGCGGCAGAACATCTTTACTTTCCATTTGAATCCATAAGTCGAATCACTTATTCCCCTTAAACGTTTACTTACAACAAAATCATTCCCTTCACATTTGTAATAAAATAAGTTGTTTTTTCTGAAATTGCAATTTTATCTATTTTTAATCTAAATCAACTTTACTATGTAATTATGACATTTGAAGCTCCGATGAACCATTGGTTTTGTTCTTTTGTATCATCAAATTACAAGATCACTTATTAGTACTTACCCAAATCTACTGTTATCACCTCTCCATATTCCTTGGTCCATTCATCTAGCTTCTCATAAAGGGTTGCATGTCGTAGTGCTAAATGATGTTAAACAAAATCATTTATTTTTGTTAATACGGTTCGTAAACCACATCATAAATCTCGCATTGCATGTCGGTATTAGTCTTACGGATGTAGCCCCTGTGGTCCATACAGGGGTCACAGAGTACCAAATCTATTAAATAGAATCCCAATCAGCTAAGGACTCTGTAAACAGGTTCCAGGCCTTTTTCCTCTACAGAATAAGATGAGAATAGGTTTTAGGGGCATGGCCCCTGTTGGCCTAAATAGAATCGCCGTCAGCTACTTCTTCCCTCCCATGGTTTTAAATTGCACCATTCTCTATCACTGTCTATTTTAAACCTTGCTGCCAACCATTTAAAATTGAATGCAGCGCCCTCTTTTCATTGGACTATAGCGATTCGTCACAGCAGCCTTACCCACAAGTACAGAAATGTACGAGAAATGCGGCAAGGCCTATCTTAGCAAGACATTGGTGCTGGCGTAAGAATAGGCCGTGCGTGGGAAGATGTGTCAGCTAAGGAGTCTGTACACAAGCTTTCACCTTTCTAGGCCTTTTTGTTCTGGATAAGATGAAAATACGTTTAAGGGCATGGTCCCTGGGTCCTTTTTAGGTGTCACAGGGGCCAATGATTTATTAATTAGAATCCCCTTCAGCTAAGGAGTCTGTACACACGCTTTCAGCTTTAGGGCAATTTTTTTGAGTCAATATTCTGGAGACGTTGAGACAGTAATGGAGAAGTTGGAAAGACGGACGGACACCGGAAGCCGGGCGTCATGCCATAAGCCTATCTGACATAATAGGCCAGGTGAGCTAAAAAATGGGAATTTGGTTTGTTGTAAGAAAAAATGATTGGATTGTATTCGAAGAACTTTCGGATTATTTACACGACCAGTAATAAATAACCAAATATTACCAAGAAGGCTCCCAATAAGAGGCAATCCCTTTGGTCCAGGTGGATACCTATATCTTTTCTTGGTGAGCATGTAGATGACGACAGCAATTATTCCACCTATCAGAATGGCCTGTGTTGTCCGAGATTGTGGAATCAGGGGAGATAACCAAGAAAGTAGGAGAGTCGTCATCATCTGCAAGGAGGAAATGTTGAAAGGGGTTTTAAAAAATTGTGTGGAGCTCAGCTCACATATTATGAGACCGTCATCATCTTCCGAAAGGGATCAATTTTGAACTATTTTTTATTGTCTTAGGCGGAATTTTGAAAAAGGATTGTTTAACTATATTGGCGAATTTTATACGCGAAATCGGTGTCGTCATGGACATGGACAGTTAGAGCAAGGTTTGTCGCACGTGCATCCCAAAATTAACATTCCATAGCGTACTCAATAATAAGGTTTATAATAATGTGACAGTTGATACAACTGGCCAGGGCGAGATTTAAGGAGTTAAATAATAATTGAGAACTTTGAATGCAAGAAGAGCATATCACCTCAACAATTTTTGTTTTAAGATCGAAATATCAAAATCTGGCAATCATACAATTGAACTTTCATGAAATTATCGTTCAGTATTTAATAATAGTGCTTTACATTATTAATAAATTCAAATACCTAATGTTGAAGGCCTCTATTTCATTCTCATTCCTTTGACTCGCGGTGAAACTTGAATAGTAAAGTAAGAGATTCCACGGTCGAACGAAAATAGCTCTCGATATTGTTCTAATCCCTGAGGCGTCTATTATAGATGATACAGTATTCAGAACAGCTTACTAACTATATTGCCCGGCGTATATTTGAGATAGTGCGGACACATTAAGGACACATTGCTTTGTGAGCATACGGGAGAGTTATGTAACGTGGACGCTCGGTGAAAGACACGATCGATTCAAGCCATCCATTTAAAATTTAATTACCCTATAAATCGACTCTCTTAATATGGTACATTCAAATATTTGTTCGGCCAGGGAGGTATATATAAAATGAACTTTTCATTGTCCAAGTTATAGTGCATTTGGAAAGTGCATGCCATTAATTAAAAAACCTCTGTTCAAATGAAATTTAGGTCGTCACGTCATCAGTTTATGTCAACCTGTCAAGAATTTAAAAATATTTACTTATTTTCTCAGTCAGACGGCCTGCTATGTTTCCCTTTGCATTTCAACAGTAAGCATTATCATATGCTTCAATAATTAACATATGCTTACATTGTTGTTTCTGACAGTACACTGTAGATGTCAAATACATGGCGGATAAATACATGCATACTGTCCATATACGCAACAAAAAGATTTGCAGACTGTAAGATTATTAACCGAGGAAGTGTGTCATATCACTTCTACGAAATGAATGTGAACTTTTTTAATGCCCGAACGACAGCGAGGGTCATAGTAAGTATCATACGACACGTTTCCGAGTGTAATATTAACTTATTACCGATTCTCTGCCATCTTAAAACGCGTGGAAATGTTCAGAAAACGTCCTGCTTGCTTTGCGACGTCACGAACAATGGCTTAATTTATGGCGTCAAATACGACGAAATACGGTAACTCGCGCGAAAATAATCGTTGCTAGGCAAAAATGATATGTGCACATGTGCTAATATTGAAAATAGGTCACCATTTATGATAAATCATATGGGTAATAAATAATTATATCTAACCCTCACCCAAGTATCAAACATATGGAAACGAGTTTGTTTCGAATTACTTTATCAACAGCTTTCCTCTCCACAACGTTGTGGAAGGGAAAGCCCCTGATAGAGTACGTTCGAATCCCGCTACAGTCGATATTTAAAAAATTTTATTCCTCGGACCACGGTCGATATTAATCAGACTGCATTTACAAGATCTTCCATATTTGTCACAGACATTTATAAGAATGCACCGATATGCAAATAACAGCCATGAAAACAATCTGCCACTTATCAGCACAAGGGCGTCTTATTGGGATCTTGGAGACTACAAGAGTGTCAAACTGACATTAACAAAACGATAAGCCTACGTAGACCAAACTTGTTTCAACAATTATACAATAATATCAAAACATGTATATCGACCAGATCCCAAACATTCCCCAACAGTGTCCATATAATAACACGACAACGTTACAAATACATCACGAAAAAGAAAAAAGAAGTTCTATGGACAGTAAACTTCTTTATTGAAACGAATGCGACGTTTCGATGTTGACACTTTTGAATGAATGAATGGATGCTTATTTGTAATCACGGCCACATGGCGTAAAGTACAATAATCATGTATACATAAGGTTATTGCGTATGGACATTGAAATGATTGCTTACATAGGTTGATACTTTCACCCTTACCAAAGAAGAAACGCGGCACAAACATTGCAATAAAGAAGTTGTTTCATTACTACAAGTTGTTTTATCACAACAAGTTATGAAATACCTCTTGAAGTAAATATCAAAATACTGATTCAGCAATGACCTTGATATTGAGTAGTTTTGACAGCGTGTACCCGAACCAGTTACCTGTATGCTCCGCCGAGCTATTCATTCTTTAAATAGACCCAGGTGTTATATATCGTGAAGCTTTATAAAGCATTATATAGGACACAAGTAGTTGTATTGATGGTACTACAAGGTGAAATAATCAAGATCAATATTTTGATAAAATTAATTGGCAAAAATGTGTGCCAAAACGTTCAGATTACATGTAAGCAAAAGATACAATGATATTTGAGAGGAAAGAAATTGACTGGCTCAAACTGGGACAGTGACAAAATGAGTTTTCACAAATAGGTCCTACGTTGATCTATTTTAATTAAATGAAAACGTTTTCAAACCAAAATAACGATTGAGACATAATGTACATGAAGCAACTTACACAAAAGTCAATGAAAGACTTTTATTTTGACTTGATGTAGAAAATCGTTTACTCACGTACACAATCAGTCAGCTGTAAACAGCGGGCAGTTCAAGTCACGTGATCACCCATGTTCGATGTTAGAACGTCGAGACCTAGTATTTATCTAGTCCGTGACCTACTTGCTTGTTGGCTGTGACAGCTAGCTATTGCTCAAAAACTATCATTTTTGTTCTAAAAAGTTCGGGTGTTCAGATAATATTGACTGTCAACTAACCTATATCGTGTCTATTATAATTTTCAGAATTCGCATCAGTTTCAGATTTACATTCTCAGTTTAAAGAGACACAGAGTATGTTTCATAATTGTGTATGTGGCTTGATATGTTTAAAATACCATTTGCCCTGAGGTAAGTTCAAATCGCCTTTCTAAAGTTCCATTTTAAATTCTAAACTGTCAAAATTGCGATATTTGCTTGATTTCAATGATTAATAAAAAACGGCCATGTGAATGGTAAGAAGTAAAATTCTGCGTCCCATTTACATGTTAATATGTTATATGACTTACTTAACCCTATCAACCCTTTTTGTCTTGGTGTCTCCTGTAATTAATTTTTTCAAAATTACGTTTCAGTTATTGGCGCGCTTCATAGTCCCGTTTTCGATCATAATTTACGACTTTAACATGCATGTTTATTGTCACTATGGAATACCGCCAGGGGCTCGGCAACTTTGTCTGCAGTCAGGTTTGGGTGCAATGCTACACTGAGTTTCACCCATGGTTCGCTAGTTCCAGGCGACGTTCGCAGGTTTCACCGCTATGCATAGCCACAATGGTGTTGCGGGCTTTCTCCCTGCAATAATTCTACCAGCCGCGATATAAGTGAAATAATCTTGAAAGCGGGGTTAAACCCCAACTCACTCACTCACTATTGTCACTATGGTGAACTGATAAGCATTATGACTCTTATTTTCAGAAACGACCACTATCATGTTTTATTGAATAACACCATTCATGAAGTTGGACATATTTGACTCCAACAACATGCGCTATGGCCCTTTAACGCTAAAACTATATTTTTAAATATCATATTGTTTTTGAATATGGATTTAAATGAATTGGTAACATAATCCAAATCTCTGATTTAGAGTCTGTTGAGTCTTTAATATAACTTCATACCCTTGTCAGAGGTTAAAGGGACACGGAGTATGTTGTTGGGGTCAAATATCACAAACTTTAATTATTTGACCGAGAAGTAGAATGGTTGTTTCTGAAAAGTGGCATCTTAATGCTTATGAGTTCATTATACTGACAATAAACAGGTTAAAGTCGAAATTTGTGATCGAAAACTGGACATTAGCGCGCGACATTGACTCAAGCGTAATATCGGAAACACAGTTACGGCAGACACCTCAACAAATACAGGTTGGTAGTGTTAAGTAGGTTATTCAACTAATAAACCTGTATATAGTACACAGAATTTCGACTTCTTAACATTTGCGTGACCTTTTTCCGATAACAGATAGTTCGATTACGTCCCCTAAAGAGCTTTATGCGTTGCATTTTTTCTAAAGAGCCTGATTGAAATGTAATTACCAAATGATACACAATAACACTTCATTTGCCTATATTTATTGCGACAATGGCTGTAGGAGATTCTTTAGGAGCAGATTTTACGGGTGCTTCAAACAGTTGACGCCGCTAAGTAGTTGCACACTTTGGAATTTGTTTGAACACGAGAATGGCAAATTCTGCCATATTTTAAAAAGGCTTTTCAAGTCGTTTAAATCATTCAATGTAGGAGACAATTACTACAAGCTCCCGCCGTTTAATCCGTCTCCAGCGCTGTCTCGCCGGAGACCGACGGTTTCGATTGTGACACCCCTATATATAGGGTATACGTTGTAGCCATGGTGACGTACACGCATGCGCGGAACTCTTCCAGCCATTCACAGGGCGGCAGTTTCAAAGTGTTGTAGCACCTCTCAGAATTGGCCAAATTACACAAAACTTGAAACGTTTTGTAGGGAATTAACCAGTGCAACCTTTAATCGGGTTTTAGCAATGGATTAAATTTCAAAAAGTTTTTTAAAATGTCATTGACCCGAGGCAATGTGTTAAAACATTGCAGTGCTCTAGCGTTAGTGATTATATTTGCGTAATGATATTATGTTTTATCATTTCTCAAAGAATCACACTTGTAAAAATAATTTAAAATTATTCACTCCTTTTCAATTGTCTCTGCCTTAATTATTTTTTCTTTTTTTCTTTGACACGGTCGGGTATATTGATGACGATTTCCTTACATATGTGTATATGTATACTAAAACTGTTTAAACTAATGTGTATAAACACTTAATAAATGTTTGAATATATTTGTTTTGATTTTATTGTTATATTCTAATATACTAGGATTTTGATAGTATTTGAATTATTGGTGGGGGCGTATCAAAGAATAAGATATGATTTCGTATTATTTTCTAACTGACTGCATGTTGAGCAAATAGTAATGTCTTTTAGTTTGGACCCCTTCGTACATTAAGTCTGATTATAGGAATGCTCAATTACAGAAAATACATATTTTTCAGTAAAATGATAGCCATTTCAGAAAAAAAACCTTTGTTTTCTCTGTGAATTGTTAATGAATTAACAGCTTTTTTTTCAAGTTCAAGCAGATTTCTTTTGTTTTTGAGTACGATCATTATTCGCGTTCATCAAAAATTATATTTTATAATGTATTTTTAATCTAGCTTATAAATGTTTGTAAGGTGCAAAATTCAGTGATGTAAGATACCGGTGTTCTAAATTTTGAAAATCACATTAATCTAAGAAATGAATTTGAAATCTTTTTATTCTAAAGAAGAATGTGAATAAATGTGAAATCAGAAAGTGTTAATTTAACGGTTAGAACTACCCTTATTGAGGCAATAAGCCTAGCCCACAATGACGGTATCGCATCACTTTTATGATATCACAAGGGAAATTTCTCTTCCCTATCTATTGTATAAACATAGTATTTATATTCATATATAACTTGACATCTTCTCATATATATCTCCTGATTGACAACGACATACGAAAGTAAAACGACATGAAAGCGTTGACTCTACACATTAAAGAAGTCGAAAACCATGAATATAATCTTAATTCTTTATTTCTCCACATAAAAATTTTCAGAAAGGCGATACAGTTCCTGAAAGTAACAGTAATCTGTATCTTATATACATTAAAATAGTGTGGCTTAATTGAACGTGTTTAAATGGAGATTACAGGTAAGATGGATGTTAGTCAACATGTGTACAAAAAACGAATTTGCAGCATTTAAATAAAATATACAATTATCTACAAACTACAATGTTTAAGTAAAAGGATTTCTGTCAATTGATGCCTTGGGAATCGGACAAATCAACCAATCAGAATTAAGTGTCCATGACTCTCGTGGTGGAATTATTTCTCATGTTATTGATGGGCTATGTTTATTTTCAAACGTTGGTTTGATTTTATTTGCAAACTAACCAACAATTCTGCTCACACATAAGTCATAATTCATCACCAACGCTCACTAAATATTTACCTAAACTTCTAACTAAACTATCTAACGTACCACTTATAAAACTTTATCAACCAAAGGCAGCCGATATAACATGTACGCCATGGACCCATTTTTAACTTTTTGAGATTCCACAGATTTTAAAGGAATCAATCTCCCATATATTTCGGTGGCACGTGGTCCTGTGCGTAGCTCACTTGACTGCTATCAGTGAAGTTCAGCAATATGTGGTGTGGCTCGCTTGATGGGTCAGTTACCCGATTATTGCTGTATTAACTGAGAGTTTGAAGGGCTATTCCCTGCCCCCCCCCCCCCCCCCCCCCCCCCCCCCCCCCCCCCCGGCACAAGTGAAATACTTGTGGCGTCCTCCTTAGATTTAATTCAAATTAATATTCAAATTGTGCCTCTGTTCACCTAGCAGAAATTTAACGTCAGAATATGTAAACTGTTGCCAATATTTTCAGGTTGGATAACTGGATTCTTCTGTTGTTTCAGCGTCTTTGGTTTCATTAGAACTATTCATTTGTGTTAGAACAATTCAGGTACTAATATTCATCCAGCATCTTAGAACGACTTTATGGATCCTATATTTCATAATTACAATTTTACTCAATTCAACAGAATAAGAAGATTAATAACTTTAGTTCCTGGAATTATACACCCAAAATTATTCAACTTTTTTAATGAGTGTTCAAATAATTCAAACTTGTCAAACAAAAAGACCGAATCACGTTTCCTTCAAGAGCTCTTGCAAATGAGGGCAATAACGAATTGTTAGGACATTCCTTTTTTTCTTGATGGATTCGGCATCAGAATGTTCTGAATTGGCTTAAACTTCCAATCCCATCGCTTATAATTCAAAGTCTGATAGTTTGAACAGACTACATTCCAACCTTCCACTTAATCAATCTCTGGGTGAGAATGTCTACCCTGTTCTCTTAATGATTAGAAAGAACCTCCTAACAGTTTCAAGAGCTGTATTTCCAGTTTGAGGCCACGAAGCATACCCGAGGGAACCAGACCGAGGTGGGGTATTCAGGGGCATGTTCAGATTAACATAGGAACAGTTCTCGTTATACCACCACCCCGTCCCTTGAGTTTGTGCACACCCATTGAAATCATTATCATGGGTGGCAAAGCGGGATCCTTTGGCAGCAAAGTTGGACCCACCATAGTTAAAACCATTACCTTGTTTATAATTGCTAGGCTCTGAATAACTTTCATAATCAATTATGTAATTTGTGCTTTCGTTTCCGATAGTAAAACCATTGTACAATGCATTACCATCAACGTTTGTTAACAATTTGGCATTTAAAAAGAACACGCCATTTTGAAGGATCTGATAGATTTTCTCGAGCCCAAGAAAGTACGAACAAGTGAATTCACCGAAACCATCTTTGAAGTCATTCCATCCAAGTCCAGTGAGATTATCTGGACATGACATGGATCTTTTCTGAATGAAGGTGAACCCACCATAACTTAATTGACACATGACCTGGAAGGGGGCTGAAGAAATCCTTGGCTTGATAGGCATCGTAAGTAAGTGTCCGGGCACGGTGAGTCCATCAGATAAGGCATGTGTACAATCTGTAAAAAATCAATATTTGCTGATATGCCAGAGAAATTAAACGTTACGATACATATTGCATAACAAACTATACATAGAAGCCAAACACACGCAACACGCATACTATGTGGTTTTTCTGTGATATTTTCTATAAGCAACTCTTTATTTACCCTGATGCAGCGTCCCGGTTGTCAATACTGGTATTGGTCATGAGGATCCACTGGGAGAGCATCATATCCTCAATTACTTACATGTCACACCCAAATTTTAACTAATGGTAATATTTATCATTATTAGTGAAATAAATTATTTCCCTTTTTGTATGCTTTATAATGATTGACATTGATAATCTTTTCATTTTGTATTTCATTTTATTCTTCATTCTATTTAATGAAGTTTGAGTGTTAATTTCCATGATTTGTCATTATGAATCTTGATAGTTTTCGAACAAATCTCTTACCACCAAGATTGAAATTGCATCACCGAAACACATCACAAAGTATAAAACATGACGAGATATCTATTTTGACCGATTATGAAAAAAAAACTTTTAAAAAACCTTATCCCTTATGATTTGATAAAAATTTATTATGAAATCTGTTGTGCATATGTAGTATCGCTTTTCTGCAGGCGTTTCTAGGAGAGTCAGATGTCTTGCCAGTCCAGTTAAAGCTTTGAAGGAGTCGGATGACCGTATGCCTGG